>CM028134.1:836015000-837215000 GCA_016271365.2 Neoceratodus forsteri
CT
This sequence comes from Neoceratodus forsteri, assembly GCA_016271365.2. Taxonomy (NCBI): domain Eukaryota; kingdom Metazoa; phylum Chordata; order Ceratodontiformes; family Ceratodontidae; genus Neoceratodus; species Neoceratodus forsteri. The sequence continues at coordinate 836,015,003 of CM028134.1, forward strand.
GTGCAGTTAGGACTTCTTGGTCATACGGTGCCTTCTTCGGTGCCGTCAGCTCCGCTCCCTGGTGTCTATCCCCCTCACATGTCTGTGGCGCAGGGGTCTACACCGATGCCTTTATCTCCTACCATTTTTCATTCTTCACCTTCAAATTGCAGTTCACAGACTTCTGCGGCAGTGCCACTGCCTGCGATGCCAGCTTCTACAGCACTGAGGTCCTTTCCGGTGCCGTGCACGTGTGCCGTTATGTCGTGGTCACTGCATGCCCTGTTGGCGCCATTCCGGCACCAGGTGTTGTGTTGGCACCATGTGTGGTGCTGCAACCCTATGGGGTGCCAAGGTGGGTGGTGCCAGTACCGTGTGGCCGTGCGTCTCCTTGTCTGCCCCTTGCACGCACCATTTTCTGTGTTGGTGCCATCTGGATTGGCGCCACTCTTCAATCGCGCCGGGGATGTTTATGGCACCGCATAGTTTCCAGAGGTTTTCAAATCCAATTCTGTCTCCTCCTCTTCTTCCTCCTGGTTTTCATTCCTTTCCTGTGTATACAGTCCCTCCTGGACTGTCAGGAGATGATTTTGAGCCTGATCCTGATCTTCGGCTGGGTGATGATATTGATGCCGATTCTGCCCTGGGGGCCAGGATCAATCCTCCTGCAGAGCCTGTGGTGGAAGACCTTTCCTTTAAGTCTCTCTTCAAGAATTTAAATTCTGTTGTTTCTCTCCAGACCGTGGAAATCGATCCTAGGAAGCTTCTGCGCCTCCAGTATCTACATGTCAGGGAAATCCCCATGGAGTTAACCCCTCCGGTACAGCCCTCTTTCGAGACTCTTTCCCAGATGATGTGGAAGAATCCAGCTCTTATTCCCTCTGTGGCCAAGTCCATAGATGGGAAATGTGTCCCTCCCAAGGATCGTCCCTCTCCCATCTTGGCCTCATAAGCCTTTGCTGATGCTATAGTGGTCCTGGCAGAGAATGATAAGGCTGTCCTCCCTCAGGAATCCACATCCCATCCTATAAACAAAGAATCTCACAAGATCGACACCTTGGGTAAGCGAGTCTTTGCTGACTCAGCTTGGGGCATGTGTAGTGCTAGCTACCAGGGTTATTTTTTCTCAATACGAGTATGTTCTTTGGCATTCACTCAAAGCAGTGGTAGAAGCTCTGCCCAAGTTGGAGGTTAACTCAGAGCTACTACAGACCATAACTAGAGGTATCAAGTCCAATAATCAACAAATTAAAGCTGCAATGAACGCTTTCGATACTGCTTCCAGTGCTGCGGCGGCTGGCATTTGCACCCGTCACCATTCCTGGCTGCGTACTTCAGGCTTTATGAATGATGCCCAACAAGAAGTCATGGCCTTACCTTTCGACGGTATGTATCTGTTTGGGCCTCGGGTGGAACAAGCACTAGAGGCTACTCAGAAGACTAGGTCTGCTGTTAAGACGGCTAGACCCCTGCCTGCTCCCTCTCGAGGAGGTGGAACAAACATCAATTTCACAACCATCAGTCCTTTCGTGGCAAAGACGGAGGGGGTTTTAACAGAAACCAAACTCCTCCACCACAAAAGAAAATGCAGCAGAAAGCATAGGGCCCAAAAGCCCCAGTGCCACCTTCTGAGTTTCCAGCCCAGGTCCCACCTCAGCTGTCTGAGGGGGACTCTTCCTCGGCAGTAGGAGGACATCTGACTTAGTTCTACGACGAGTGGAAGTCTATAACATCAGACAAGTGGGTCCTCAGGATAATCCGCGAGGGGTACTCTCTCAACCTGTCGGAAACCCCCTCTGGATCATCCTCCCAAGCGGCAACACAGACTGGCTGCCGTGCAGTCAGACCTTCTTGCTTACAAGGTGCAAGGCCTTCTGAACAATAGGGCAGTAGAAGTAGTTCCGCTGGATCAATGGAACACAGGTTTCTACTCCCGTTACTTTCTGGTTCCAAAGAAAACTGGTAGCATGTGCCCTATTCTCGATCTCAGAAAGTTAAACAAATTCTTCTACAAGGAAAAGTTCAAGATGATCGCACTTGGTACCCTGCTACCTTTGATTCATCGACACGATTGGCTAGCCTCCCTGGACATGCAGGACGTCTACCAACATATTCTCATACACCCAAAGCATCACAAATACCTAAGGTTCCGTGGCGTTGGATCAACTCTATCAATTCAGAGTACTGCCCTTTGGGCTATGCTTGGCACCGTGAGTTTTTTACAAAGTGCTGTGCAGTTCTCGTGTTGCATTTAAGGAAAATTGGAATTCAAGTATTCCCATATCTGTGTGACTGGCTTCTAGCAAGCCCCTCCGGACAAGAGACTCTGGAGGCCGTGGCCATGACCTCAGATTCCCTCACGTCCATGGGAGTCCTGCTGAACCTCAAAAAGTAGCAGTTGCGGCCCTCGGAGAAGCTCCTCTTCATAGGAATCCTTGTGGACACTTCCTGCGTGAAAGCATTTCTTCCGGAGGACAGAAGGAGCAATACCCTACAGGTGGCCCGCTTCATCAAAGAAGGAACACAGCTCAGTTCGAGCTCTCTCTATGCAGCGGATGCTGGGTCTCATGGCATCCTCGGTGTTCACTGTGCCTTTGACTCATTTCCACAAGAGAACCACTCAGTGGATGCTCAGCACTCAGTGGTCCTCAATCACTCACCCTCAGTCCTTTCTCATCAAGGTGATAGAACCTTTGAAGAGGTCCCTCACCAGGTGGACTCAGGAGGATATCCTTCTGGAAAGATATCCCTTCGCCCCTCTGGATCATCAGATCTCTATTACCACGGATGCGTCCCTGATGGGTTGGGAGCCCACTGCCAGGATCTCCGTATCCAGGGCACGTGGACTCGGGACGAGTCCCAACTTCACATAAACATACTGGAAATGAGAGCCATCCTCTATGCAGTCCGAGTCTTGAAGGACATACTCTGTCACAAGAACATTCTCCTTCAAATGGACAACAAAGCAGTGATGTGTTACATCAACAAACAGGGTGGTGCACACTCTTACTCATTATGCAGGGAAGCTATGAGAGTGTGGGAATGGTGCCTGGGAGCACAAGGCTCTGATTTGGGTGGTTTATTTGCCAGGAGTACAGAACAAACTGGCGGACCGTCTCAGCAGAACGGAGGCAGATCCTCATAAGTGGTCTCTCGACTTAACCATCGTTCAGTCACTCTTCGAAGAATGAGGAACTCCGGACCTGGACCTTTTTGCGTCTCCACACAACGCAAAACTGCCTCTCTTCTGTTCCAGAAATCCAGTACCTAGCATTTTTTTGGGATGCATTCAGGCTGCAGTGGACAAAATGCTTTATTTACACGGTTTCTCCTCTTCCCTTAGTTCAGAAAGTAAAATTGGAGGCACGGTGGGGGGCAGAATGATTCTCAGTGCCCCGTTCTGGCCTCATCAGATTTGGTTTCCGCTGATCAACAGCGTATTGGAAACCTCTCCAAATCAGATTCCCCTTCAGATGAACCTTCTGACCCAGGGCCTGGTAGTTCATCCCAACCTGAGATCTCTTCACCTGCATGCTGGGCTCCTGAGGAGATAGAGGTGAACAGGTTTAATGTTTCTTGTAGAGTTTCAGACATTCTTTTAGTTGCACACAAGCCAGCTACCAGAAAAACCTACACAGCTAAATGGAAGTGTTTCTCTATCTGGTTTGCAAAATCCTCTTAGAATCCTTTTCCTGCCCACCGAATAAAGTCTTGGCGTATCTCTTAGACCTCGCAAACACAGGTCTGTAATACTCTACAGTCAAAGTTAACCTTTGTGCAATTTCTGCATATCATGAGCCAGTACTTTCCATGTCTCTGGCTCAGTTACCTGTAGTTAAGAGGTTTCTTAAAGGCACTCTGCATACCAGACGACCTATTAGGCGTCCAGTTGCAGACTGGGACATTAACCTTGTGCTAGACATGCTCACTTGTAAACCTTTCGAGCCTCTAGCTACTTGAGAGTTGAAATTTCTCACTTGGAAGATGGCCTTCCTGGTGGCTTCTGCTCGTAGGGTATCAGAAATACACATCTTGGTCACAGACCTCCCCCCCGCCGTATACTGTATTTCACAAGGACAAAGTAGTTGTTAGACTCATCCTAAGTTCCTTTCTAAAGTTGTCTCAGAATTTCATCTGAATCAACCTTTAGTCCTCCTTATCTACTTTGCTAACTTCCATAATGAAGGAGAGCATACCCTTCATTCTCTGGATGTAGAGAGAGCTTTGCGGTTCTGTCTGAACGGAGCAAAAGAAATTTGCAAGGCTCAGCAACTGTTTGTCTCCTTCAGCATGACCCGGCTGGGTCAGCCTGTTGCTATCACATGCATTTCAGCGTGGTTGGTGGCACACCTTCGCCACTGTTACTCCATGGCACAGGTCAAGCTAGAAGGCAGAGTGTACATTCACTCTACCAGAGCAGTCGAGGCATCTCTGGTAGAAATTCGCAATGTCCCCATTGCAGACATTTGCAGTGCGGCTACCTGGAACTCCACGCGCATTTTTGTTAGGCACTACACCTTGGACATCCATGCCAGACAGCGTCAGTCCTTTGACAGGACAATTCTTAATGGACTTATGTCCTAAAAAGTGAGCTCCTTTCTCCTGCCACCCATCTCGGGGGGGATTATTTTAGCTCGGTACTCTCCCATTAGTGTGAATGAGTGGTGGAGACTTTATGTCCTGGAAGATATGGAAATTACATACCTACCGTAATTCTTGATCTTCTTGGATGAAGACTCCACCACTCATATACATGCCCACCCACCATCCCCCGAGCTCACTTCTGTTTATGGTCTTCACTTCCTTAATCATTGGGCTGTGAAGACTTGGTTATTTGACCCTCCTTACACGGGTCATTCCCACTATCTGATGTCCGATTTTTAGGTTAGTCCTCTCGGTACTCTCCCTAGTTACGCTGCACCTTGTCGGGGGGGGGCGGGATACTGAAGTGGTTGGAGGGTCGACACCGAGATGGTCTATACCGCACAAGCCTGGCTTGCGCTGCCACTCCATTTCAGCGACGTCCCTCCTGAAAAAGTTTGTCTCCCGCTGGATCCTAGCGCCTCTGGCGTACTCCCATTAGTGTGAATGAGTGGTGGAAGCTTCGTCCAAGAAGATCAAGAATTACGGTAGGTACGTAATTTCTGTGACTTGTTACTCAGCCTGACCGCCACTTTGGGTAACTGGCATTAAAGAAAGTGCTATATCTGAGAAACCTAAGAAAAAGGCTGAACCCACTGGGTTTCAGCATTGCATAGAGTGTAGGGAAGCTTTTGCTAAAGCGGATCCCCACCTTATCTGTGTTTGTCTGGGGTTGACCATCTAGAAACAGCCAAATATGTAAAAACTTTCCTAAAGCCATGCTGGAGAAGCATCTGGCTAGGCTGAAGAAAAAAGGGCTGAACAGTCCGCTGAACCAGATAGCCGGTTCGGCTTCAACCAAACCAGAGGGGGTGCCTTCTGACCAGGGCGATACCTCCTCGGGCAAAAGGAAGGGTTGGAATAGAGTCTCCGGTTCAGGCGAAAAAGAAAAGGAAAGTCTGCCGGTTTGGATCCAAAGCCTCTGACCCCAACCGTGGATGAAACTGCTAGAGTAATTCAAATAGTTTAATCTCTCCAAACCGTTACGACTGCACCAACGCATCCTACCCGTCGGTCGGTTGAATCGGTTCAGACTCATTTGGATTACAATCCGGAGGCTTATTATGAACTGAAATGGGAACGTAAAGAGGAGGAGGAAGGCCTTGGTGAACCAGTGGAGCCTGACTGCTCCCCTGATAGGCCTGACTCTCTCACCTCCCAGGCTTGAGGAGCCCCCCTCCCACTTTGCTTTCTGTAGTAAAGTGGCTGAGACCCTCCAGCTGCCTACTGTTGAGGCATCTGAGGAGGAAGAGGAATCTGACTTTGTGGAGATGATGGATGTCCCAGAGTCCAAAAGGTTGTCTGTTCCCTTACACAAGTCCCTTGAGAAATGGACACACAAAATCTTGCAACTACCTACTTCCATACCCCCTGTGGATAGGAAGATGGATAGGAGGTGCATGCTGTCAGGTCCAGGTACAGAGTTCCTTTTTAACCACTGAAGCCATGTTGGGGTTGTGCAGGCTGCAGCCTGTGATGAGGTTGACATACCCTTGGCTTCATACTCCCGGATAAGGACTCCAGGAAGGTGGATGCTATGGCAAAGTTACAGTACCTGGCATCCTCCTTGAGGCTCAGACAGGCTTCTTACATGGCATATGTGGCTAGGTGCCAGAAGTCCAGATGGGAGTCTCTTAGGTCTAGCCAAAGTTGCCCCTCCCCAGCTTGCCAAGGAGCTGGAGCAGGTAGCTGCTGATGGAATTGAGACATCTCAAGGTGCAAGTTCTTGCTGCTGTGGACTCTAATGAAGTTTCATCTAGAGTCATGGCTACATCTGTCTCCATGCGGAGGTTTGCTTGGCTCAGATGTACCAGTCTTTCTCAGGATACCCAGGCTAAGGCCATGGATTTTCCTGTCACCCAAAACTCTCTGTTTGGGGAACAGACAGGAGACGTACATGAAGAAAATGGATGAATACAGGACCACCTACAGAAGTGCAGTGGCAAAGGAAAGGGCTGCTACTCCTCTGAGGCAGCAGTCTACGGCTGTCAGGGGTAGGCCTTTTCAGAGGCCTTTCTACCAGGCACAGGCCTCCTCTACTTTTCAGCAGAGAGGTTTCTTCAGAGGGAGAAGCATGAGAGGGATGAGCAGGGCTGCATCCACCTCCCAGCCTAGAACCCCTGCCAAACAGACACCCTGATGTGTCCGTTCGGGTCGCCTCCCCTATTCCAGTAGGGGGCAGGCTGGCTCACTTTTTCCAGGCTTGGAAGTCTGTCACTACAGACGAGTGGGTCCTGGAAATAGTGAGTCAAGGGCTTGCTCTGAATTTCAAAAAATTCCCCAAGTGCAGAGTAAAGTCTTTCAAACCTGCCACTCAGCTGGAAACAACTGCTTTAAAGGCAGAGGTTTCTTCCTTGTTGCTTCTGAACACAGTGGAACCAGTTGCCATCTTCTTCAGAGGAAAAGGCTTGTACTCAAGATATTTCCTTACCCCAAAGAAGACAGGGGAGTGGCAACCCATTCTAGACCTCGGATATCTAAACAAACATCTTACAAAACCCAAGTTCAAGATGGTGACTCTGAGCGCTATCCTTCCAACCCCAGGAATCCACTAATATTATTACTCTTGCAGTTCTCTGTCACGATAGGACTGCCCCAGAGAGAATAGAATGCTATGCTAATCATGGAATGTTCAGCTCATGCATCTATTTTCAAAGTGCCTTGTGCCAACTGCTTACATTCTACTTCAGATTTCCTCTCTCTGTTGTACAGATCAGATGCCCTAGAGATCTCTCTCAATTAAGATCATCTGATTACCGTTTAAGACCCAAAAAACTTAAAGCAGCAGTACTACAAAAAAAAAATTTGCGCTTTTTTGACAGTTTATTCCCTGTGCCCTGCTAATCATATACCTGTTACTCTTTCTCGCAAGCATTGTACTATTGCTGAGTAATTTGCTCAGTTATTCTCTGCTTTTGTTTACATTTCTGCCACTGAGCATGTTGTACTGGAACCCCCTCTGCTGCCAGCTGCACATGTTTATGACTTGCAGGGACATCGGGAATGGTCAGCAGAGGGTCCCTCTGCTGTTGTCAAAAGATGTGATGCGACCTGAAGAAAAAGCGCAGCTGAAATCAGTCAGCCGTCATCTTTGTTGTAGCACTACAACACTTCAAATAAATTGCAAATATCTAGCCAGCCGCCAGCACAGAGGTCGGATTTCCATTTGCGACGCTGATGACCCGGGTTTGGGAACGGACCAGAGTCGCTGTAGGGCCGGCCAAGGGGAGAAGGATTGAGCGTCCTACAGACAGCTCTCCTTCTCCGGGGGGAAGGTGGGGAAGTGTCCGGCGTATGAAGGACCCCAAGCGGAGTCCAGGGGTCCCACAGCACCAGCGCTCACACTCAAAGAGGTGGGGCAGACGCTGGACATCATAGCACATCCCCACCTCAGAGGAAAATCTAGAAAAGGGAGGGGAGTGCCTCCGTCTATATGAAGCCCTCCCCCGGGCTTCAATTAGCCACTGCCACCGCACTCCCAATCAGACACTAGTCCCTTGGCACTAGAATTGAAGGGGACAGGCGCCGGGGCCCTGCCATCCGAGGGGTAACCGGGAGTAGTGGCACTTGGCAGCTGGTGGGAGCTTCGGGGGGCCGTGACCAGGGCAGAGTCAAGACGGAAGACTCTCCCGGAAAAAATGGTGAAAAAAAAAAATTGCAAATATCTAAAAAAACTAAAGACGACTGGAAAAAAACATTTGCAGGTATGGAAACTGGAACTTTGGCCACATGCTTACAGCCGAAAAACAGAATTTTGATAGGTCACTTCCTGATTTCGTAGTACTGCTGCTTTAAATATTTTTGTCTTATTTTTCATTTCTGCTTTGTGTCTATTGTTGTTTACTGTTTTTTCCTCTTAGCAGGGTTTTTATGCAATTGATTAGCACTACTAACTGTTAAAGTATTTATATAGGTTTTCTAGAAGTGTTATGTTTAACAAAGTGAGGCAAGTGCTATGCATTTCTCAGTGTTTTAGCACTTTTATTAGCAAAAAGCTAATCAATTCTTAGAGTAAATAAAACCCTGTTTAAAATGTTTGTGTTTTTAACAGGACCTCTTGGTTTTAAGAATTGTTTAAGTGTGCTGAGGTATTTGCTAAGTCAGATAAGCATGATCTTTGCTTGATCTGCCTTTGGCAACAACAATTTTATGAAGATTGTGATATATGTAAGTCTTTCCCTGGTAAAACAGTGAGAAAAATGCAGGAAGAGGTTTAAAAGGAGGGGTCCCTGGGCTGTAACCAGTCCATCCTCTCCATGAATGTGGCAAGCCCTTACAGAGCCTTTAATTCCACCCCTTGTATGGGTGAGGGCTCTGGCTAGAGGAGGGGTCCCTGGGCTCGGACCAGTCTACCCCCTCCGTGAATGTGGCAAGTCCTTCCAGAGTCTCTTATTCTGCTCCTGATACGGGTGAGGGCTCTGGCTTGAGGAGGGGTCCCTGGGCTCGGACCAGTCCACACCCCTCCATGAATGTGGCTATTCCTTCCAGAGCCTCTTAATTCCACCCCTGTTATGGGTGAGGGCTCTGGCAAGAGAGGCAATCAGCCGGCTGACTCTCCGGTGCCTGCCAAAAAAAGCTGAAGAAAACAAAGCACTCTGACACCTTGGCTCGAACACCTCAAGGGGTCCCTCAGGTGCCTATTAAAGCTCCCTCTTCTGCTGATCTAACACATGCTTTAGCGTTACTCCAGGTGCTGCAGGGGTTATTTCCACCTCAGCAGCCTGTGATTACTCCTGCTGAAAAAGCAGCTATTGTTCCTCCTTTGGTGCCTACTGCTACTTTGGCATGTGGTGGTGGTGGTGATGCTGCTGCTGATCATCGTCATCATCATCAGAAGATTTCTCTTTTGTGAAGGTAATGGATCTGCAAACAGCTGAAGAGATCCATGAGGAAGAGGAGGCACAGCTTATAGGGCTGATGCATTCAAAAAAGCTCTTTTTACCTATCTATAAATTAAAATAAAATAAAAATGGTTGCGTTAGAAATCCTTAAGGCTCCTAATTCAGCAATATGGCTAAAAAGGGCTACCTTTCAGTATCCCTGGCAGTCCAGCAAGCTTGTTACCAGGCCTATGCAGCCCTCTACCAGAAAGTTCTCTGGCAGTCAGTTGTCAACAATGCTGAGGCTAACCCCTCTTTAACTGTGTCAGAGCTATTGGATTCAGCAAAATTGGGTTTGGAGGCTTCCAAATACCAATTTCAAATGGCAACTGACACTAATTGTACTGCTGCAATGGATGGCAGGTACAGTAGCCCTGAGGAGATTTGCCTGGCTGGGGGCTGCCAACCTCACCCAGGGCACACAAGCTAATGCAATGGATTTTCCAGTCGAGGGCCACTCTCTTTTTGCTGCCCAGACTGAAGTTTAAGGGAAAAAAAAAAAGATGAATATAAAGCTACATTTAAAAGTAACTTGACTGTCTACAGACTCTCCCCTTCACTTCTTATTCTAGGGGAGGCGGGGCAGGTCTTCCTTTAGGAGACCTTTCTTACAGGTATAGGCTGTCAGTCAGCAGCAGTGCTAACCATAGAAGATAGAACCGCTGCCTTTTTTCCCTTCAGGCTGTTTCTCCCCATCCTGTAGTAGGCAGACTCGCCCACTATTTCCAGGAATTATCAAACTTAATAAATGGGTTCTGGAAATAATGAGTCGGGGTCTCTCCCTTTGTTTCAAGTCCCTTCCTCCTCCGAGGTTGAAACAGTTTACACCAGCTCCCTTCTCAGAAAGAGAATTGCTGGAGCAGGAGGTACAGGTCTTATTACGGGCAAAAGCGGTCGAGCCTATTCCCCACAACCAAAGAGGACAATGGTTCTATTCCGGATATTTCCTGACAACGAAAGTATCTCAGATTTGGACTCCCCTCAGGCCAGTACCAGTTTTCAGCACTGCCTTTTGGTTTCACCTCTGCACCAAGGGTTTTTGCCAAGTGCATAGCAGTGATAGTGGCACACCTTAGAAGAATGGGTGTTGGTCTTTCCTTATCTGGACGACTGGCTAATCGTAGGGAAATTCCACCAACAGGTGTCAGACCACCTACAGGTAACCCAGGATATGCTGCTGTCCTTGGGATTCCTTCTCAGTATCAAAAATTCAGTGCTGACCCTTGTGCAAGTTCTGCAGTTCATAGGGGCAGAACTGTATACAGTAGTGGGAACAGTTTTTCTCTGTCGAGAGGGCAGGAGCTATTCATCTCTTGGCAGGCTTATTCACCCTGGGCAGGCCAAAGCCAACAAAACATTTCCTTCAACTATAGGGGCACATGGCTTCAGCGGCAAGCACAGTCATTGGTGCCAGAGATATCCAGTTCCACTTCAGAACACACTGGTGCCAGAGGCGAGACCCACTCTCAAAGCCAGTACCAGTAACAAAATCCTTACTACATACCCTCCAAGGATGGAGGGAACTAGAAAACGGAAGGGAAGGGGTTCCATTTCTGCAAGAGCCTCCTTCTAGGTTTCTCACAACCAATGCTTTCCTGTTAGGGTGGGGTGCCCACTTAGGGGATCACACTATTCATGGCTCCTGGGACAGTGCAGACTCACTCCTGCACATAAATCTGCTGGAGCTTAGGGCTGTATACCTGGCCCTTCAGGTTTTCTCTCGTCGTCTTCTGGAAAAGATGGTACAAGTCAGATCAGACAATACTACATCAATAAACAAGGAGGGACAAGGTCCACTCCTCTCTGTACAGAGGTAGTAAATATATGGAGCTTGTTTACTCCCTAAACACCTCTCTACAAGCAGTTTATCTGCCTGGCAAGGACAACACCCTGACAGATGCCTTGAACAGGATCATTCAGGCCCATCACAAATGGACATTGAACAGGCAAGTGGTGAATGCTCTATTCAGGAGGTGGAGATCCCAGAAATAGACCTTCCTGCTTCCCACCAAAATCACCACTTGCCTCCCTATTGTTGCAGGGCCCCATGTGCCTCGATGCTAATAATCTCCTTAACTCTGCTCAATCTGGGTTTAGGACCAGACACAGTACCATTTCTGCATTAGCAAAAGTAACAAATGATTGGCAAACTGAGTTAGACAAAAAAAGCAACATCTGTGCTGTATTTCTTGACCTAAGTAAAGCCTTTGATACAGTGGATCATGAGCTGCTGATTTCCTCACTGCATTCCTTAGGCCTGGATCCAACCTCTCTTGGATGGTTCAGATGCTACCTCACTGATAGAATACAGCAAGTGAAAAATGAAGGTGTCCTATCCTCCTCAAAACCACTTCTAGGGGAGTACGCAAGGATCCATCCTGGGCCCTATCCTTTTGCTATATATATCAATAACATTGATTCCAACCTCTCTGTTGCCAATGTTCATCTTTTGCTGATGATACTGTCTTGTTTGTCAGTAATCCTCGCCATCAAAGGCCTGTGAGTTATTACAATCAGAATTCTCCCTGTTGCAACATCAACTACTTGAAAAGAAACTACTTTTAAATGCCAAGAAGACAAAGGCTATGTTCTTTTCCACCAATATATACTCTTCTCTCTCTCAACAAACACTCTTCCTCAACTATCCACCATCCTTGGAAAATCTTGATTATGTGGTTAAATTCAAATATTTAGGGTATGGATTGATAACAAACTTGATTACACTCATCATGTTGAGGACTCCTGAAAAACTCAGACAGAGGCTCGCCCATTCTTCAGAATCAAACATTACCTAACCAAAGAGTCTAAACAGAGACTAATTCAGGCTTCATTTCTATCTCTCATCGATTATGCAGATTTCCTATATGGCCATTGCACTATGTCCTATTTAAGTAAATTGGATACCTTGTACCATAGAGCTCTAAGATTCATCACAGATCTTCCTTTCAACACTCATCACTGCTTCCTCTATAATGCTGTTGGCTGGACATCCTTACATCTCAGGAGGAAAAAAAATGCTGCATTATGGATTTACAAAGCTCTGTCAAACAAACTTCCACCTTATATTTCTGGTTGCTTTACTCTGGCTACACCGAGATCATATGCCCTAAGAAGCAATAACCTTATCACCTTGAAGCTACCTAAAGTCTGCACCCGGCATGGGAGGTCTGCAATCAGCTATTTTTTAGCATCTACCTGGAATTCTCTACAGAAGACCCTAAAGCTGAACACCTTCATCCCTATAGCATCCTTCAAAAAACTCTTCACAAATCTCTTTCCTGAGATATGCAACTGCTTCCACTAAGCCTAGTCCCTTCTTACCCTTTACCCCCTTTTTTCTTCTCTCTATCTCTGTTTATATACTTTTAAACTTAGCTACATTATACCCTGCAATCCATTGCCATTCCTTCTTTATTCCCATATCTACTTCCTTAAGTTTCTATCCAATTAAAGACACTCCTAACCGCTTTCACAATCCCAACACCTCATAGTTATTTGTGTCAAACCTGTCTGATTTATTGTTTAGTTGTACAAAACCATTAGCTACCTTGCTTGTATATACGTTCTTTATTACTGTACCTATTTATTTATATAAAAATTCTTTTCCTCTTCTCTGTATTTGTTTATGTATTATACTGTACTTTATTTTGATCTTGACCTATCAGGTCCATCTTGTAAATGAGCATTGCTCAATGATGTTCGCCTGAATAAATAAAGATTTTGATTGATTGATTGATTGAAAGGGATAGTTCCCATGGATGCCCTGATTCTCGATTGGACAGGCTGATACCTTTATGCCTTGCCTCCCTTTCCACTGCTTGTCAGGGGGTATTATCAAGCCCAGGTCATAACCAGCTCAATGATCATGGTAGCACCAGTCTGAGTAAGGCAGCCTAGGTAGTCCCTATGCTTTCAGTGTCAGTGAACAAGCCGATTCACCTTCCTCAGAGGTACAATCTACTGACTTCCTTTCAGGTGAGGGTAGCATTTCCCATCCTCGGGTCTCTAAAGCTCAAGGCATGACTCTTGAGGACTAAGAATATGCAGACCAACTCTCTGAACAGTTTTGGAAGTCCTTAGGGGTTACAGGAAACCTTCCACTAAAAAAATCTGTGCCTCAAAATGGAAAAGATTTTCCATCTAGTGCAATGATAAGGGTCTAGTCCCAGCCCTGGCCGGGATTCTAATCTTTCTGGATTATTTGTCTCATCTGTACTCCTTGGAGCTGCAGTATTCGACTCTAACTAAAAGTGCACCTGGTTTCATTTTCAACTTGCCTTTCACTTAAAAAGGATACCTCAATGGCATTGAATCCCATATTCAAGAGGATCTTTAAGGGTCTCTCTCACTTGTTTCCCCCTCACAGGGAACCAGTGCCAGCATGGGATCTTAATGTTTGCATTGCCCAGGTTATGCTTTTGCCCTTTGAGCCTATGGCATCCGAAGAGCTTAAATTTGTTACCTGGAAGGTAGTTTTTTCTGGTAGCAGTCACTTATGCCAGGAGGATAAGTGAGCTACAGGCCCTTTGTGTGGAAAAGGACAATGTTTCTTTTCACAGGGATAAGGTAGTGTTGGGAACTAGTAGGAAGTTCTTCCCCAAGGCGGTCTCTGACTTCCACTTGAACCAGTCAGTAACATTGCCAATCTTCTTTACTGAACACTCCATCTCAGGCAAGCATAGATTGCACAGCCTGGATGTAAAAAAAGAGCACTAAGTTACTATATGACCCATGCCAAAGACCATAGGCAGGACAGACAACAGCTGTTCCTCACCTATGGAGAAGTAGGTAAAGGTACTTCTGCTTTGAAAAGGACATTATCTCGATGGATAGCCCAGTGTATTCAGTTTTGTTACTCAAAAGCAGGCAAGGTTCCTCCTTCTGGTCTTAGAATCTACTCTACAAGGGGCACAGTTGCCTCAATTGCAGCTGCCTGAGAGGTACCTCTGTTGGAAATATGTAAAGCAACTACCTGGAGGTCAGACCACAGCTTCACTAAACACTATAGCCTGGTTACCTAGTCTAGTGGTGATGGCAGTTTTGGCAAAGCTGTTCTGTAGAGTCTTCTTTTTTTTTTTTTCCCCTAAATAGATTCTGCCCACCTCCTAGAGGTGCTGCTTCATAGTCTGCAAAAGTAATAATATTAGTGGATTCCTGGGGTTAGAAGAAAAAATTACTCACCTGTAGTAATCTTGTTTCTTCCAAAGGGATCCACTATTATTATTACTCCCGTCCTTTGTCCTCCCTTTCAGAATCGATAACTTGAAAAATACTCTCCACATTTGATAAGATTCACAGTTGGAGTGGTATGCCACCTGCTGGCACATTCTGGTAATGCCTATAGCTGGTAGGTTCTTTTCTTAGCACATATCTGACTTTAGAAAAGGGGACTTTTGCTTCTATTAGCCCTTGGCTACTCTTTGAAACGGCCCTGTTCGGCATTTAACATTTTTTTTATGGTTATATAATTCTAATTCACATGTTAAATGGCCTCTTTGCAGGCTTCAAAGACATCTGAAGTAGAATGTAAGCAGTTGGCACAAGGCACTTTGAAAATAGATGCATGAGCTGAACATTCCATGATTAGCATAGCATTCTATTCTCTCTGGGGCAGTCCTATCTTGAAAGAGAACTGCAAGAGTATTAATATTAGTGGATCCCTTTGGAAGAAACAAGATTACTACAGGTGAGTAATTTTTTCTTCCCTCTCTAAGGCCAGGAGATTGGTATACGGAAATGGGCATCCTTGAGGTCCAAGGAGGATAGCCAATCAGATGCTCCCACAGAACATAACTAAGGTTCAAGTTGCCCTCAGGCCATTACCAGTTCAGGGCTATGCCCTTCGGCCTCTCTTCTGCCCCCAGAGCATTCACCAAGTGTCTAGCAGTGGTGGTGGCATTTCTCAGGAAGCCTGGAATAGCAGTATTCCCTTATCTGGACAACTGGATGATAGTAGGGCAATCTCCAGAGCAGGTCAGAACAGCTCGGACAGTCACCCAGCAACTCTTGGACTTTCTAGGCTTCCTGCTCAGCTTGCCCAAGTCTGTACTAGAGCCAGTCCAGGTACTCTCCTTCATAGGGGCAGAATGGGACACTGTTCAGGCAAAGGCATTCTTACCAGTATAAAGGGTAGGGGCCTTAACCACTCTGGCAGGCACTTTCAGACTTCTGGTATCCCGACCAGCCAGGCACTTTCTCCAACTGCTGGGCCACATGGCAGCATCCACTGCAGTGGTGCCAGGGGCCAGGTTTCAGATGAGAGACATACAGTTTCATCTCAGGACCTACTGGTTGCAGAGGAGGGATCCCCTGTCCAGGCTGATTCTAGTCACTCGGACATTTATCCAGGCTCTCCAGTGGTGGTTAGAGGTGGACAACCTCAGACAAGGAGTTCCCTTCCTCCAGCAGTCTCCCTCAGTGATTCTCACTACAGATGCCTCTCTGTTGGGGTGGGGAGCTCACCTAGGGATCCTCACTGCTCAGGGCATATGGTCAGAGCAGGAGTCTCTTCTACACATCAACCTCTTGGAACTCATAGCTGTACTCCTGGCCCTTCAGGCATTCTCAAAAGAAATTCGGGGGAAAGTGGTGCAGATCAGGACAGACACTCCACCACCATGTATTACATAAACAAGCAAGGAGGGACAAGGTCCACAGCTCTGTGTACAGAAGCCATAAAGGTTTTGAGTCTGGGCTATTCCCTTCAGGTCTCTCTAGTTGCAGTGCATCTCCCAGGCAAGGACAGTGTCCTAGCGGATGCCCTCAGCAGGATCTCTGAGTCACCATGAATGGTCTCTGAACAAGCAGATGCTTAAAGTTATTTTCAGGAAATGGGGCACTCCAGAGATGGACCTCTTTGCGGCCTCAGGCAGTCACCAACTTCCTCAGTTTTGCTGCGGGCCCCGCATCTTGGGTTCTGTTCCCCTATGTGCTCTGGTTCTGGATTGGGGGAACAGGTTTCTATATGCCTATCCCCTATTTCCCCTCCTGTTCAAAATACTGATAAAAATCAGGACTTAGCCCTGTACAGTAATTCTGATTGCTCCAGACTGGGCCAGGCAACCCTAGTACCCATTGTTAACGTCCCTGTCAGTGGCACCTCCAGTATACTTCCCCAGGAGGCACAATCTTCTGTCCTCCTCCCAGGGGAGGATTTGGTACCCCAATCTCGGTTCCTTCAGGCTCAAGACCTGGCTCTTGAGGAGCTAGAATATGCAGGCTTGCATTTCTCTCTGTTTGGATCCAAATTCAGCTGGTTTACCTGAGACTTTTGGACTACTTAGTTCATTTACACTCTTTGGACCTTCGGCCTACCACTTTAAAAGTGCATTTGGCAGCTGTGTCTGCTTTGCTCTCTGCAGGTGAATCTGTCTCCCTGGCATCTCAACCAGTTTGTAAGAAAATTTTCAAGGGATTGTTACATTCACATCCTTCTCACTGGGAATGTCTGCATTGCGCAGCTCATGCAGCCCCCCTTTGAACCCTTGTCTTCAACCGAGCTTAAATATTTGACTTGGAAGACTGTTTCTCTTGCAGCTATTACATCTGCCAGGAGGATTAGTGAGCTGCAAGCCCTCTCTGTTGAGCCTGATTATATCCTTCTTCCACAGGGATGAAGTTCTCAGAACAAAAAGAACATTTTTCCCCAAAGTAGTCTGATTTTCATCTTAACCAAACAATGACACTCCCAGTATTCTTTACTGATCACTCTTCCTCAGGTGAAAGGAGATTGCATAGTCTGGGTGTCAAGAGGGCCATTAGTTATTATCTGGATCAGACTAAGGCCCATTGAAATGACTGTTCTCAGCTGTTCCTTACCTGTGGGGAGGTGGGCAAAGGAAGGCCTGCCACCAAGAGGACTATTGCTAGGTGGATTGTCTCTTGCATTCAGTTCTGATATGGTAAACTGGACAGAGAGCCTCCCTCACGCCTGAGGGCTCACTCAACCAGGGGTACAGCTGTATCTATGGCAGCAGCTAGGGACATTCCCCTTTTGGAAATCTGTAAAGCTGCCACCTGGAAAACTGTTCACACATTTCCGTAAGCGTTAATCCATGACGACGGTGGCATCTAATGGGGAATTAATGCATCATTGGGACACGAGGCCACAGGCTGATTATCTACAACAGACCAACCATGCATTAATTCCCCATTAGATGCCACCTTTGGAGTGGATTAATGCCCCTGTAACATGGTGTGCACATGACTGTAGATGTCAGAGATATGTTTCTGATAACATAAACAATGCCAGGATTCAAGTTATTCACTTCCGATTACTGTTACTTTCAAAACTGCAAGCCAACCTCTCTTACGTACATGTGTTATTTTTTTTGGTTTACACACTAGTACATTGATGTATTTCTTAATGATTGGTACAAACTTTGCGCTATTTCTCAAGGCTGTTCGTTAGCTATTGTTCTTAGGAGGACCACGATGTTCCTGTATTAACTGCTTTCCAGTCTAGCTCTCTATCTCATTTGCTTACAACTATGCCAGTTTACTGAGCGTGGTTTTGATTGTTTACCTGGCTGGAGTGTGTTTCCACTGGTCGCTCTACTACACTGCTCACATTTCTCCACTGTGTCTTCTGTCTTCTCTGTCTACTAGTGCTCCTGGATAATTGAAGTTTACGGTGCCATACACTGTGAGGGTCTCGAAAATTTAATGCACATCCGCTTCCTCGCTCTGTGTTCGGGTGGATTGGATGCCGTGCCCCTGAGTCCTTGTGCCACGGGTTCCTCATATGTGTGTGTCTGACTTGGTCTCCCTTCTGTGGTTCTTTACATTTCGATTTCTGGTCTCAGCGAAGTTGTTGCTGATTGTCGTATCCCTCTGTGATCCAGCTAATACTCCTTCTCTGCATTTCTACCTTCTTATACTTCACTATTACTATTTTGTGTCCTGTGTGTTTCTTACATTTCTCCTACTCCTCGTCTAGCCTACCTACTTGCTCTTCGACAACTTGCTTTCCTCCCATATTTACCTTTTGGTTTTTAATACACTGCTCCTTTTCCTCCCATGGCTGCTTCTTGTATTACACAAGCAACATGGCATTATCATCTCATAATGCTGTGTCGCTCTTGTACCATCTGACGCTGTTCCACCTAACCTCTTTGTTCCCTAGACTCCTTGTGTTTTTTGCCATGTTACAATAAACATTACTGCCTGGACACTCAAGCCAGAAGTGATGCCAGGTTTGGCACAGCAGTACTGCAGAGCTTGTTCCCTAAATAGGTTCTGTACCCCTTGATACTGCTTGGTAGTTTGCATATTGTCAGAATACAGCAAGACTTCATGTTGTTTGAAGAAAGAAAAAATTACTTACCATAGTAGTCTTGTTTCTTCTAATGGAGTCTTGCTGTATTCTGACTTCCATCCCTGCCTCCCCTCACAGAACCCCAAAGCTCGATTTAGAGGATGGCCTGTGCCAGTGTTGTGACCCAGGGGGTTTCCCTCTTCCCCTTCCTTGGGGGAAAATGAGTTCATGTTCTTCTTATGTTTATAATTTTTATTGTGGGAGTCTTTTTGTTGGGTTCTCGACTTGAGTGTTTCTACCCAGGTGATTGGTTTTTGCCTTGTAGTTTTTTTATTTAGTACTAGTTAGTTTTGGGCCATTTTGTGCTCGTAAGAATCTGACGGTTACAGAGAATGTGCCAGGGACAGGAGTTTGAAAACCGAGCTCAACGTTCTATGCTTCTGCATAGAGTTAACTCTCTCCTCTCTGGAGCAGTTGAACTGGAAGGGCTAACTGCATATTGTCGGAATACAGCAAGACTCCATTAGAAGAAATAAGATTACTATGGTAAGCAATTTGTTCTTCCCGGAGCATTTAACAAACAAGAAAAGAAGAAAGAAAAAGAACACAACTGATCTAATATATTAAGGAGTCTAATATTGCTTTTACAGCACTGGGTTATATTACTCCTTGCCCAGCTTGAAATTCACAAAAGTAAATAGGATTGAAAAGTGTCTCCAAAACACAGGGAAAATACCCTTTGCTTGTGTTTTGACACCAGCCCTAGTAGTTGTACTGACAGCCGTCAGTTCAGGGATGTATTCAAGTTGCACAAGCGCTTTTAAGCACAGTACAGTAATGATTGTATTTTCTTATCCATGGCACTCCATGGAAAGACTCCCGATTTATTTTTAGCACCATTCCAGGAGCTGACAGCCAATAATACTTATAAGTTTCTCCAGCACCTTTAAGCATATTTCCCAAAAGGTAAAGCACCACTGCCACCAAAATTACCAAATTTTGCTGATTGTTGAAGCAGTTTTATTTTCTTTCGAAAGCTCCGACCAGCCTGTCAAACGAATCCGTGACAGGAGCATTGAAAGGCAGTTCAAATGAGCCGCACCGCTAGTACCGCGCAGGACTCCACTGTGAGTCTTAAACTCTGCAACAATACAGGGCTGCCGAGAAACAAAAACATGCTATAAGTGGAAAAAAATAGGTGAAATTACTGGACTTGCAGACAAGGGGAGTCTTATTTTATTATTTGTCGGCATAGTCCAGTAATGTGCATTTCAACACCGTGGGTGAAAACAAACACCCAGGTTCTGCGTTTAAAGGCGCAGCTACTATTTACAGGCACAGACAGGTGCTGTAGTATGTGTTAGCAGTTCAGCAACCAGACAGGAGAGAGAGGGAGAGAGCTGAAGGAAACAAAATCAGGGAAGTGCAGAATGCAGGAGATATTTGAGTGGGTAGCCAAGTGCACTCGAATAGAAAATGGAATTTTTAAAAAGAGGACAGTAAGATGAGCGCTACTGCACTATACTCAGGAGCGGGTGGGGGATAATGTCCTGGTTGCTAAACGGTACACCTGATAAAACTGTGGGGGTTGTCTTACTGACACCCCACACACCCCCACGGTTAAGTGAAAACCAGTTCTATCACTGACTGGTTTTAAAGGCAATCTACCCCTTAATCCCAAAGGGTAGGATGAAACTTTCACCCACCCACTCTTGAAAACTCCACCCCAGGGTCCCTAAAAAACCAACTGGTGTACGCCTAGCCTAATGCAAGTTGTACAAAGCAATCAATTTATACATCTTTATCTGGGGTGTCTAATACTCAGCTACACAGAATATGTACATTTATAGATTCTCAGTGTTTTCTACACTACTGGCTCCATATCTGGATAAGAAATCGGCGTTAATATGCTGAATTCCTGACTGATGTTTCACTTCAAACCAATAAAGCTGAAGAGCCAGGTACCACCTCATTATTCTGTTTTTTTTTCCTTTCATTTGCTGGAGGAAGCAGAGGGGGTTTTGATCAGTAACAAGTGTAAAGGGAGCCCCCCACAGATAGAAACGTAGCGTTTCGATAGCCCACTTGACTGCTAAACACGCTTGTTCTATTGTGGAATATTTTCTCTCCCTCTCATGCAGTTTTCTAGAAATATACATCACTGGATGCTCCTCTCTTTCTATGGTCTGACTTAAGACTGCTCCTATTCTGGTACCTGAGGCATTGGTATGTACCTCAAAAGGGTACTCAAAATTAGGACTCTTTAGAACCGGTGAGGAACACAAAGCTGCCTTGATGGACTGAAATGCCTTATTGCACTCTGGGGACCATTTTACTCGGTTTGGATTCTTCTTTTTAGTTCAGTCTGTAAGTGGAGCAACCAGTGTTGCAAAATTTGGGATAAACAGTCTATAGTACCCCGCAAGACCTAAAAAGGACCTTACATGTTTCTTTGTCTCGAGTACGGGGCACTTAGCTACAGCTTCTACCTTGCTGACTTCAGGTTTGACCACCCTGTTACCTAAGACAAAGCGCAAGTATCTAGTCTCGATCATAGCTAGGGCACACTTCAAAGGATTGATGGACATCCCTGCATTTTTAATGGACTCCGTTATGGCCCTTAATTGTCTAAGGTGAGTTTCCCAGTCTGGACTACAAATAACTACATTGTCCAGACAGGCCGCACTATAGTTATCGTGAGGTGCCAATAGTTGGTCCATTAATCTCTGAAATGTGGCAGGTGCCCCATGCATGTTGAAGGGCATAGTTTTAAATTGAAATAACCCCATCGGGGTACTAAAAGCATTTTTCTCTTTAGAGGACTATTCTAAGGGGATTTGCCAGTATCCCTTAGTTAAATCTAAAGTGGAGATATGTCTGGCATTCCCAGTATGGTCCAGGATATCATCCACTGTTGGTATGGGATAGGCATCGAAATGAGAGACTTGATTGAGGCCTCTAAAATCGAGACGTATCCGGATGCCACCCTCTTTTTTCAGTACTATTACCATCAGAGAACTCCAGGTACTGGTAGAAGGTTCTATGATCTTAAGAGACAGCATTTGTTAGATTTCGATTTGGACTCCCCCCACCCTTCCCCGGGTCCCTCTCAGGGAGTCTGTACGGTTTCTTTCTCGGTGTGGGTGCCTCTGTCTGTATCACATGCTCTACCCCGGTGGCTCTACCTGGAGAACTAGTGAAAGTGTAAGGGTACTCTCTCAGAAGAGCTTGTAGCTCATTTAGCTACTCTTTCTCCATAGAGGGGTTCACACATACCTCT
This sequence comes from Neoceratodus forsteri, assembly GCA_016271365.2. Taxonomy (NCBI): domain Eukaryota; kingdom Metazoa; phylum Chordata; order Ceratodontiformes; family Ceratodontidae; genus Neoceratodus; species Neoceratodus forsteri. Next base: position 836,037,039 of record CM028134.1, read on the forward strand.
CCTAACCCCTCAGCGTTTTCTAGCTGATTATAGGCCATTTCCAGTTCATTCTTATTCTCTGGGATTACCAGCATTCCCAGTCCTGTCATAGGGGCTTCATGCCACTTTTTCAAAAGATTAGCATGATATATGTGCTTACCTGGCTTCTTGTCAGGGGTTTCCATTTCGTTGGTGACAGGGCCTACCTGCCTCAAGACCTTATAAGGTCCCTGCCATTTCATAAGCAGTTTATGGGAGGAGGTGGGAAGTAATCATAACACCTGTTCCCCCAGTCACAAATTATTTACTCCCTGTCCCTTGGTCTTCTACCCCTGTCTTACCACCCAAAATTCAATTAAATAGTATTGAAATCACCGACAAGCAAAATATCTTGAATGCCTTTAACGATCATTTCACTACAGCTGGCCTGGCTTTCGACTCCTCTCCTGCAAACCTATTAAGATCATCACTAAACCGACAATCTACTGAGGGACAAAAGGTTGCTTCCACATTCTCATTCAAATCAATATTCTTCAAAGAAGTAGAAGACCTTCTACTCCAGCTAGATACCACCAAAAGTGCAGGTGCAGACCCTGGATCCCTACTTCAAAAGTAGCAATGCATGCCTTAACCGCCCCCTCACCCACCTCTTCAATCTATCACTTGCCACTGGTTCTATCCCCTCAAAATGGAAAACAGCTCAAGTGTTTCCATTACTTAAGGCAGGTGATCCCATGGACCTCAATAATTATAGGCTCATCTCCATCTTACCAGTACTATCCAAGATGCTTGAGAAGCTGGTAAACTCTCAGTTAACTGCCTACCTTGATACCAACAATCTCCTAAATCCAGCTCAATCTGGGTTTAGATCTATGCATAGCACCATCTCTGCACTAGCAAAAGTCACAAATGACTGGCAGACTGCCCTAGACAAAAGAATAATACCTGTGCTGTGTTTCTGGATCTAAGCAAAGCCTTTGACACTGTGGATCATGATCTTCTAATCTCCTCTCTGAACTCCATAGGCCTTGACTCACTCTCTCTTAAATGGTTCAGATGCTGTCTCTCTGGAAGATTACAACTGGTAAAAAATGAAGGTGATCTGTCTACCTCTAAACCACTCCTAAGAGGTGTACCGCAAGGCTCCATCCTGGGTCCCATCCTTTTTGCCATTTACATCAACAATATTGATTCCAATCTCTCACTATCTAATATCCACCTTTTGCAGATGACACTGTACTATATGTGAGCAATCCTCACCATCAAAAGCCTGTGAGCTCCTACAGTCTGAATTCTCCTCCTTCAGCACAACCTATTAGAAAATAAATTATTACTAAATGCCAAGAAAACCAAAGCTATGTTCTTTGCCACCAAGAACTGTTCTTCCACTATCCCATCATTCACCCTCCCACAACTCTCTACCATCCTTGGTGAAAATCTGAATATGTAGACAAATTCAAATATCTAGAGTATGGATAGACAATAAACTAGACTATACTACCCACGTTGAAGAGCTCCTGAAAAAGCTAAGACAAAGACTTGGTCTTTTCTATAGGATCAAACACTACCTGACCAAAGATTCCAAACAAAGATTAATCCTAGCATCATTCCTGTCCCTCATTGATTATGCTGACTTCCTCTATGGTCATTGCTCCCTCCCATCTAAACAAATTAGACACCCTGTATCATAGAGCTATTAGATTCATTACTGACCTTCCTCTAGCACCCATCATTGCTCTCTCTACAATGCAGTCAGTTGGACATCCCTGCAACATAGAAGAAAAAAATGCTGCTATCTGGATCTACAAAGCTCTGACAAACAAACTCCCTTCCTACATCTCAGACTGCTTCAACCGGATCACATCCAGGCCCTACACCTTGAGGATCAACAAACTGATCCTACTGAAGATTCCTATCACCTGCACCCAGTATGGAAGAGCTGCAATCAGTTATTCCCTGGCACTTATCTGGAATTCTATCCAAAAGTCATTGAAAATGGATACACTGATTCCTCTTACATCCTTCAAAAAGCTGTACACCAGCCTAATCCCAGATTCGTGCAACTGCTTCCACAAGGCCTAGTCCTCCCACACACCCACCCCCACACCCCTCTCTCTCCTCCATCTTTTTAAAGCTCATCCATATTCTTCTATCATTCCTCTGGTCCTTTCCCCATCAAACTCATACATATATGCCCACCCTTGTGCCATTATCCAAGCCTTATCCCTACTAAACTGTTTGTTTCTCTCCTTATTAGGTTCTAGGTTTACTGTCCTTTGCCTTGTATATATGTAAATATGTGTACATCTATCTCACTCATAAATGATTGTATTTGTGCTTATTCAATATCATGTTTTTGTATACAATCTGTAACCTTTTTTGTTATGACCACTCAGGTCCATCTTGTAAATGAGCTATGCTCAATGATGTTCGCCTGAATAAATAAAGATTTTGATTGATTGATTGATACCTTTCTTTTTGTACTTTCTGGGACTGAACACTGGCTTGATGTGCTGTCTGGGTGTACTTCCTCAACCTTTCCCTCAATTGCGTCATATATGCCCCAATATTTCATGCCCTGACCTTCCTCCCGGTACTCCTTTACAATATCCAGAGGGCCCCGGGGTTTCTCCCATAGAGCAAGGAGAAAGGGGAATGGCCTGTAGAGGCCTGAGGTACCTCCCTATAAGCGAACCATGTAAAAGGGAGAAACTTATCCCAATCTTTCCCCTCATCATTAACAAACTTTCTCAGCATTCATTTTAAGGTCTGATTAAAATGCTCTGTTAGCCCATCGGTTTGAGGGTGGTAGGGTGAGGTCCTTACTGCGACTATTCCCAAGAGGCGATAGAGCTCTTTCAGTAGGGTGGCATTGAAATTACTACCCCTATCCGTGAGGATCGCTTTGTGGATGTCCACCCTACTGAACAATTTGACTAGCTCCTCTGAAGTTCTTGGAGTAGTGGTGGCCCGCATAGGGATGGCTTCAGGGTACTTGGTAGCATAGTCTTTAATAACCAATATAAATCTATTCCTTTTCGAGCTTTTATTCAAGGACCCTACCACATCCATTCTTATTTGCTCGAAGGTTGTGGTGACTAAAGGTAGGGGCATTAGAGCTACAGTTTCCCTTTTTCCCACAGGGGCCACTAGCTGACACTCCTTGCATTCCCTACAGTACTGTGCTACCTCTTCGTGTATCCCAGGCTAAGAAAAACGTTGGATCAGATAACCCAGTGTTTTCTCTTTCTCACCCCAGTAATACTCAGATATTCACAACTTTATGCAGTAAGCCTTCTAGGTAGAACTGCCTGGAGAGATGGAACATATGCAAATGAAGGAATATTTTGCGTGAGCCGGTTTTTCAAATGCTGCATTCTACTAACTGCCTTAGTTCTATACCCCTCAGATTTCTCTCTCCGCCTGTCAAGACTAGGCGCTCTGAGATCCTCTCCATTATCTTGTTCTGACATGAGAACTTATATATAAATATATATTTCATAAGTATCCTTTACATTTCATTTGCTGCCTTTTACTTTTTGTAATTTAAAGTTAAACTGTAGTTTTAGTGTTTAAATTGTAAGTTTTCTCAGTTTCTCCCTGTCATATATGCGTAATGACGTCACCACGCCTGAGGACGTGGGTGTAACAGTGCACGAGAAGCAATGGAGTAAAGCAGTCAGAAACTCCAACATGGTGTCCTTGTTTTTATTCAATTGGTATACAATGCATGGTAAAGTCGAGAATAGAACAATGGCGATGTGGTGGGATCAGTGAAGTGTTGGTTAAATCTGAAACTGAACCCCCCCCCCCAAAAAAAAAAAGAATAAATAAAACAGAGAAATGGAAAGTGTTATTCCAAAGTTTGATTGTTACAGTGAACCAGCCACGCTTGGGTAGAGATGGACACGATGGCTCACATCTTTTGAACTGTTTGCTGATGGGAAAGGATTGATATTAGCTGACGATGTGAGTGCAGCTACAAAGCAACGGAGGAGAGCTTTATTACTACATCATGCAGGGACAGATGTACAAGATATTTTCTCGACGCTTGGGGACACCGGCGGGCCAACGGACTATGCTTTGGTGGTAACAGCACTAAATGCCTACTTCGTGACACAAGTGAATACTGCGTTTGCGCGGCAGGCCTTCTACCAGCTAAGACAGAAGACAGGGGAGACCGTACAGCAATTTGTCACCCGTCTGAGACAATCAGCCAAAGATTGTGACTTTGCAGGTGATAAGGATAATCAGATAAGGGATGCAATACTAAGTAAATGTAACTCTGAATATGTACGCCACAAATTGTTAGAGGAGGGGTCTGGGCTGACATTAGTGAGATTACTTGAGCTGTCCGCACAGTGTGAGAGAATAGAGGTGCAAATGGCTGCGATGCACGTGAGCTCAGAGGCCCCAAAACCTGAAACAGTTAATCGCATATTCAAAAATGAGGAAAAGCATCACAGAAGAAAGCCAAAAGGAGAAGAGGGAAAAGACAAATGGAGAAAGTGTGTTACCGGCGTGGCCACACAGATCATTTGGCAAAGACCCTACCTGCCCAGCGAGGAAGGCGGCAAGAAAATGTAAAGGCAGAAATCATTTTGCTAGAATGTGTAAAACAAAAGGAAATGTGAAGCATATGGTTAAATGTGTCGATTCAGAGAAGCCAGACAGAGACTATGCATTTGTGATAAAGGAAAAAGCGTACGGACAGAACAATGTTCTCGTGGGGGAGTCAACCTGTTGATGCTAATAGACTCAGGGCTTCCAGCAATATTGTGGACCAGGAGACCTGGGAAATGCTGAAGAGTAAAGAATCAAGTGTCGATCGTCAAAGACCGACAAGAAACTGTACACATATTCAGCAACTGAACCACTGGCCGTAAAAAGGATCTTCACATGTACAGTAGCCATAGGCAACGAGTACAGGCCAATTCACAGTGATATGTGGACATGGCGAACCGCTGCTGGGAAGAGAGACTGCTGTAAAACTGGGGGTACTCAGGCTAGGTGTCAGTGTAGCAGCAGTGTCTGATGTGGGAAGGCAGATAAGGCAGCAATACCCTGGATTGTTTCAAGGTGTGGGAAAGCTTAACACAAAGCAAATAAGTCTGCACATAGATGAGAAGGTGGTACCTGTGGCACAGCCCATTAGGCGAATACTCTTTCACCTGAGAGGAGCGGTGGAAACCAAAATTAAGGAACTACTGGACATGGACATAATTGAGAGGGTGGTTGAGGCCACACCATGGGTGAATCCGGTAGTGATCGTACCGAAACCAAACAAAGAAATCAGGATGTGCCTGGACATGAGACAAGCGAACATAGCGATTATACGTGGCAGGTACCCAATCCCCACGGTGGATGAACTGTTGCAAGGCATGAACAGGTCTACCATATTCAGTAAGCTGGATCTTAAATGGGGCTACCATCAACTGGAACTGACACCAGAATCAAGAGGTATAACAACATTTGCAGTGCATAATGGGACGTACAGATACAAAAGACTCATTTTTGAGTTTCATCGGCCCTGAGCAGTATCAGCACGAAATTGCAACAGCACTGGCTGGCATTGAGGGAGTGGAGAACATTTCAGATGATATCATTGTCCATGGCCCAGACAAGGAGAGCCATGACCGGCGGCTGCACAAGGTGCTGAACAGATTGGCGAATTCTGGCCTGACGCTTAATCCAGACAAATGCCAGTTCAATATGGACAAACTGGTCTTCATGGGTATGTTACTCTCGTAAAAGGGCATAGGCCCCACGACTGAAAGAGTAAGAGCAGTGGTCGAGGCCAGGGAGCCTGAGACAGCATCAGAGGTTCGCAGCTTCCTTGGATTAGTGGGATATAGTAGTAGGTTTATCCCTCAGTTCTCCACGCGTACGGAGCCTCTGTGGAAGTTGACAAAGAAGGACGCAATATTCAATTTTGGACCGGAGCAAAAGATGGCTGCCAAGCACTGAAGAGCAAGTTAGCCGAGCGGCAACGTTAGCTTACTTTCACAAGGATGCTCCACTAAAGTGATAGCAGACGCAGGGACCGGTAGGCATAGGAGCTGTACTGGTGCAGGAACAACACGGAGAGATGGTTCCAGTCTGTTATGTGAGCAGGAGTCTATCGGAGTGCGAACACAGGTACTCAAACGGAGCATGAGGCTCTTGCATTGGTTTGGGCCTGTGAGAAGTTCACCCATATGTGTACGCAAGAGATTTGATTTAATGACTGACCATAAGGCTTAGAGGCTATCTACAGTCCACGCCAAAACCGTGTGCTCAGATGAGCGTTGGGTATTGAGACTACAACCTTACGACTTCCGAGTTTTGCACATACCGGGGAGATATAACATAGCAGACCCTTTGTCTCATCTATTGGGAGAGACGGCAATGAAGGAATCACACACACACATGGAGCAGAAGAGTACATACGGTTCATAGCTGTTAATGCAACTCCGGGTGCATTGACCACAAGAGAGGTCGAGGAAGCATCAGCGATTGATGAGGAACTGAGAGGTGAGAAGTGCCATTGAGACAGGGTACTAATGAGAGGTGCAAGGCATATGCCCCCGTGGCAAGTGAGCTGAGCACAATTGGACAGTTAGTTCTCAGGGGGACGCGCATTGTGTTACCCCGTGGACTTCACCAGAGAGCTATAACTTTAGCCCATGAGGGACACTTGGGTATTGTGGGCACCAAACAGCACCTCAGGAGCAAAGTATGGTGGCCAGGAATGGACAAGACCGCAGAGAAATATGTCAAATCATGCCATGGTTGCCAGATTGTAGTGCGACCAGACGTACCAGAACCGTTGAAACCAACGATGTTACCTGAAGGACCGTGGCAGGATCTTGCCACTGATTTACTAGGTCCACTACCCACAGGACAGTCAATATTGGTAGTTGTCGATTATTACAGCAGGTATTATGAATATTACGTGATGCAATCCACAACGACTGAAAAGGTGATTGATAGTTTGGAGACCATCTTCAGTCGCCATGGCCTTCCCATAACAATCAGGTTTGACTGTGGTCCAGTTTATGCCTATTCATTTCAGAGATTCTGTCGGGAGAATGGAATACAGCACGTGAGGACGACACCAAAATGGGCACAGGCGAACGGTGAGGTAAAGAGACAGAATGCCTCCCTCATGAAGAGGATTCGGATTGCACAGGCTGAAGGGCTGGACTGGAAACGAGAGCTACGCAAATATGTGACTGTATACAGATCCATTGATCACTCTACTACGGGCCGGAGCCCGGCTGAGCTTCTTTTCAAGAGAAAACTAAGGGGGAAACTTCCAGATATATCCACACTGGAGAGTGACCTAGAGGTACGAGACAGAGACGCTGAGAAAAAGGGGAAGTACAAAGCCTATGCTGACAACCAACGCAAAGCCAAATATTCGGAGGTGGACATTGGGGATCAAGTCCTTGTGAAACAAGACCAAGTAGATAAGTTCGTAACACCTTTTAATAAGATACCACATACGGTGATCAGCAAGGAGGGAAACCAAGTGGTTGTTCAGTCACCAACGGGAGCAAGATATTGCAGGAACACAACGTTCGTGAAAAGATACATGCCTGAGGAGACTACTCTACAGATGAATGAGAATAACCAACCCGAGGAAACTGGAGGGCAGAATCCTATGTTACAGAGATCGGGTGAATCCACCCAGGAATCGCCACAAAGGCCTATAACACCAAGAACAGACAGGCCTTATAGGCAAATTAAATTACCTCAGAGACTTAAGGACTTTATTATTAAGTAGTTATACCATAGAGTAACCATATATACATATATATATATATATATATATATATATATATATATATATATATATATATATATAGTTAAATAAATATAATGCAAGATTAAGGGAATAAAAGATGTATAACAAGTTTAAATCTAAGTAAAGGGGATGTCAGAGTACGCAGATGACGCCACTCACTCTGAGGACGTGGGTGTAACAGTGCACGAGAAGCAATGGAGTAAAGCAGTCAGAAACTCCAACGTGGTGTCCTTGTTTTTATTCAATTGGTATACAATGCATGGTAAAGTCGAGAATAGAACACTCCCGATTCGGTATAACCGGGGGTAAACCGAAGTTTATTTTATATTTATCAGAGTTTTCTGACTAAAAAACTCCATTAAGTACGTTTAATTTTATTAAATTTAGCTTGTTGTAAGAACTGCTTGTAACAGGGTGCCCTGTTATGAATGATTAGTCCTGAAATAAAATGTATAACCCCCTAATATATTCTTTTCTTGCTTTCCTATCATCTTTTCTTCCTCTTTCCTTTGCTATTTTTCATGTCAGGGTAGCCAGCCTGGCATATCTCTACAAACTTTACTGTCCGTTTAAATAATCCGAAAACCCTTATGGTTGCACAATGAAAGTTTATCCTTTTTCCTTAAGGAGCTCTGTGTTTGAGTAATGGTTGTGCTCCTAAGGTGCCCCCAGTTTTTGTTACACTTCAGCGCTGGAAATTGGTGCCTCGGTGTCAAAAGTAAAGCGCTATCGCTATTGTAACTGGTGCCCTTTAAGAAGACACAATAGTAGTAGCTGCAAGCTCGGCTGTCGGGCAAAGTAAATAAAAAGAAAACCGCTTGTTGCAGTATTGATGAAAAGCTCTTGGGAGCTTAAAAAGAAAAGGAAATGCTGCCTTCTGCAGCAATTGAAACAGCAGCGCCACCTCGTATATCGGAGCAGGAGCGCACTCCGATGTGTTCTGAGGCACAGCCGCTGTAACTGAACTTCTGACTCAAGCAGGATGCTTCGGTAAAAAGTAAAAGTGCCGCCCAGGGAGGCGAAAGTGGCTCATTCAAAGTCCTTAAAAGGAAGTGCTGCAAATATTTGTTGTTTAGACAGCCCAGAAAGCGAGTGACTGGGAGCTGTTAAAACCAAGGCCAAAATGAAATGTTTAAGCCGACGGCTGACATTTCAGCTGTCAGGTTTTAAAGACAATCAGCAATAAATAGAAAAAGACTGCTAACAAGGATTGCGGAGGCTTTCTAGGTATAAAGCCTGCAACTTTTAGTAAGTAAAAAAATCCTTTTTCCTTTTTAAAATAAATAACCTGTGCTCCAGTATCGGGTCTCCTGGGCTGGCAGGGGAAGGCAAATGGGGATTGTGCCCCTCATTTGCCATTCCCCTGTCCAGGCTATGTGTTTCTGTATAAAATAAACATGTGAAAATGCACAAATAAATGTTTTTTGGTTGTTTTTTTTTTTACCTGAATTCCTGCCATTATGGGGAGATTCCTACTATAGGACTGACAGCCCCTGAAGTGGCTGCTTTTGTAAAAATCGGGAGAGATGAGGTCACAGCAAGTGGGAGGAGCTAATCTCCTAATAAGGTGTTAGCCCACTTAAGGTTTTAGGTGGTCTTCAGGGGTGTAGCCAGACAATATACAAATGTACACCAGAACCATGTTTGTTGCCTCATTTGGCACAATAAATACAACTTTTGTATCTCATGACAATGGTTGTTGCCATGTATGGGTAAATACAAATGCCATGCATTGCTTCCTAAGACTCCCACATACCAGCCCAGAGTCTATAAAGTTGTATTGTCCTTGGAATGCAAAGACAGTATTAGTGACCAGTCCTTCTAGTTTCAACTCCAATGAATAAAATGACAGATAGGTTCAGCATTTTCTTTAGTTTTCATGGAAAAAGGAATCAGTTCAGAGCCTATTTGCTACCCCCCTTAAATAAAATTGCACACCATGGAGTACGCCTGGCTACACCCATGGTGGTCTTAAAGGGATATTCTTAGTAAGTATTCCAAGTAAGAATGATAAATAAAAGCTTGTTTTGCTGTTGTACAAGAATGATCCAAGATAGCCTTAGATAGGACCACATAAAGGTCTATTTTATGTTAAGTGGGCAATCCCCTGATTGTGATGTCACCCTAAGGATTGCTATAAAACCTTCCACTAGGGAGCTAAATATGGTAGAGTGGGTCAATATATTCTGACTACAGACTGTGAAGGAGCTACCTTGAGAGCTTACCCACTGTATTGTTGGAAATTGAGTATTGGATATTGAATATACAGTAGACAAGAGTCTTGAGAAGAATTATTTCCTGATGTGTTGAGATGGTGCGATGGACTAACACCCGCAATTTTCTTTATGTAAAAAAAATATATATATATATATATATATATATAGATGTATTTTTTTTTTAATTTTTGCAAATAAACACAATTTTTGTGTGTTTATGCAGTAAAATTACTGTCTGGTGTCTTATTTATCCCACACCTTCTACACTGGTGTGAGAAGTGGGATAGACCTGGTACATCGAGGCTGCCCAGGAGGCGCTACCGGGGGGGTATTGTTACGATATACCGTGACAGATGATAGAAGGGGACCAGACAGACCTCAGTGCACATCACCTGATATGATCGGTACCTAAAAAAATTGGGATTAAATTGTTACCCGGATTAGGTACAGGAGCCAGACCCAAAATGAAGAAACTAGAAGATGAGGATATTGAAGAGGGAGAAGACGCACAGAAGCCAAAAGAGAGACAGATGACCCAGACCCGGATGATCTGAGTGAGTTACTGAAGTGGCTCTGTCTGAGGCAGATCGAGATGGAACGACAACAAGAAGAGGACAGATGACAGAGGGATGAGGATCGACGCATCCAGGCAGAAGAAGATGGCAGGACGTAAAATGGAATGATACCCTGAAAGCCATACAGGACATGAATCAAGGTCAGGTGGATAGAACTGGGCCCAGAGACATAAAGCTAACTAGATTGTCAGGGAGTGATGACATTGAGGCATACCTTACTACCTTTGAGAGGATAGCCCAAACCTGTGTATATCCTCATGATCGGTGGGTAATAAGATTGGTACCCTACTTATCTGGTAGAGCCCAGTTAGTATATAGCCAGCTGAGTGGGACTAATGCTAATGACTATGATAGCGTCAAGGAAGAGATCTTAAGATGATATAATATCAGTACTGAGACCTATCGTCAGCATTTTTGCTCACAGAAAAATGGACCACTATGACACCCCCAGGGAAACATATGCTTGTCTCAGAGATTATTGTGGTAAATGGCTACAACCAACGACTGACTATCGATCAGATTATGGAACTAATAATCATTGAACAGTTCATTCAGGTTTTACCACTGGATGTACAGTTATGGGTTAAGGAGCACAAGCCAGAGACGGCAGAGGAAACCATTAAACTGGCGGAGAACTACTTGGGAGCTTGTCCCGCCAGATCAAGGGGACAAGGTAACCCAGGACCATCTAAGGCTCTAGTAAGAACTTTTTTCCCAATAATCAAAAGCAATCAACTTATGGTAGACGAGATAGAGGGGGGCAGGGTCCCATATGCAGACATTATTTGCCATGGATGTCTTGGGAAGGGACACATAGTCAGAAACTGCCCTAATAAAAGAAATGATACAGCACATTTGGCCCTAGCGAACTTTGGATATGTTACCTCTGTGGGAGTGAGAGACCAACAAACTTTGGGATTGTTAGACTCTGGAAGTAGACAAACCCTGATGAGAGCCGATCTGGCCCCTGAAATAGACTTAAGCCAGAATGATACAACTGTTCGCTGTATACATGGGGATGTCCATCAGTATCACACTGCGAAGTTGGCATTGACTGTTAACAACCAAATCCACACCTTGTTAGTTGAATAGTACCCCGTCTACCTGTACCTGTTATAATTGGCCAGGATTTCCCTTGTTTTGATGCCTTAATGAAGACTCATCAATCATTGGTGGAACCTGTTAATGTAGTTACCAGGGCCCAGGCAAAATTACAGATGGAACCTGTCTTTTCTTTTGAAGAGGATTATTTTGAAGGACAAGGAAAGGCAAGAAAATCCAAGCGAGTCAAAAGGAAGGAAAAGAAAGCTTGGCAGGATTCACATCCAGAAAAGAATGTGGAATTAGCACCAGGGTTGTTAAAAGGTGACATCAGACTGGAACAGTTGGCAGATGAGACGTTAAGACCTCTATTTGCACAAGTAAATCAAGAAAAAAAGAATGGACATTCTCATTTTTTATTAAAGCATAACATACTGTATAGAGTAACTGTTGATCCTGTTAAAAACTGTGAGACGGAGCAGTTAATGGTACCTAAACAGTATAAGGAACAGGTAATACGATTGGCCCATGATATTCCTATGGCTGGCCATGAGGGGAGGGATAGAACATTACAGCGGATACTATCCAGGTTTTGTTGGCCTGGAATTCATCAAGAGGTAGCAGCATATTGTAGAGCTTGTGCAAAATGCCAACTGGTGGCTCAAGGAGGGAAGAAAGATCAAGTACCCCTGCAACCCATCCCTTATGTAACAACTCCTTTTGAGAGAGTAGCCATGGACGTGGTGGGGCCCCTAACAAAGAGTTCAGAGGGAAATCAATTCATACTGGTTGTGTGCGACTATGCCACCTGGTACCCTGAAGCCATACCAATTAGAACGGTGACTGCCCCTAGAATAGCTTAAGAATTGGCTAAACTCTTCAGTCGAATGGGAATACCACAAGTGATTCTAACCGACAGAGGCAGTAACGTAGACTTTGACGGCAGATGAGGACCGCTTGGCCCACCTAGTCTGCCCATTTCCCTACCTAGCAGTGTCAGTGGCTCAGTACGTAGTGCACTGGCCTCTGAGACCAGGAGATCAGAGGGCTGTGGGTTCAGTTCCCACATCTGACACTTGGGTTAATATCCCAGTACTGACACTGTAGTGCAGCATGAGAGAGGTGCCGTCTTTCAGATGAGACGTTAAACCGAGGTCCCATCTGCCTGGTGGTAGTTCAGGTGGATGTTAAAGATCCCATGGCACTTATCGAAAAGAGTAGGTGAATTTCCCTGGTGTCCTGGCCAAATTTCCCTCATTCACTAAAGATTCCACCAACAGTTTAATCTGGTTCAAGGTCAGTTGGCATTCATCTGTATCCCCCTCCCCTGGGTCATGCCTGAAAATAGCCAGGATTTGTCTAGTGCACTTACCCGGTCAACTAAAACAAACAAAAAAAAAAAAGTAAATAAATAAAATAACCAACAGCCTATTTCTTCTTACCCCCACAAGAATTGCCTTATGTCTGTCCCATGTATTCTTGAATTCTCCTACAGTTTTAGACCACACAATCTCCTCAGGGAAGCTGTTGCATGCGTCCACCACCCTCTCTGTGAAAAAAAGACTTCCTCACATTGCCCCTAAACCGCACCCCCCCCCCCAATCTTTAAATTGTGTCCCCTTGTTCTGCACATCTCTTTTTCTGAAAGATGCTACCTCTTGGACTATGTTGATTCCACTGAGGTACCTAAAAGTTTCTATCATGTCCCCCCTCTCCCTCCTTTCCTCAAGGGTATACATATTAAGCTCCTTTAGTCTGTCCTCGTATGGCTTCTCTTGCAGACCCTGCACCATTTTAGTTGCCCTCCTCTGGACTGTCTCTATCCTATGTCCTTGTGGAGATGGGATTGCTATAAAACCTTCCACTAGGGAACTAAATAAGGTAGAGTGGGGCAGTATCTTCTGACCACAGAGAGTGAAGGAGCTACTGTGAGAGCTTACACACTGTATTGTTGGAAATTGAGTATTGGATATTGAATATACAGAAGACAGACAGGAGTCTCAAGAAGAATCATTTCATGATGTGTTGAGATGGTGTGATGGACTAACACCCGCACTTTTCCTTTTTGTAAATATATATATTTTTTTTTTGAGTTTTTGCAAATAAAATAATTAACACAATTACTGTTTTTCTTATGCACTAAAATTACTGTCTGGCATCTGTCATTTATCCCACACCTTCTACACCGCTAAGTCCGGTTCCTGAACCGATGGCCTCAGGTCTGGGTTCCCGATCGGTTCCTCATCAGTTCCGGAACCGATCGCAACTGCTAAATAAACTTTAAATTAAAACATTTTTTTAGCAGTTGCAACTTTTATTGGTTTTACATTGTAAATGTCAGAAAAACCAAGAAGAAAACTGGAGATCCCGGTTTCAAACCGTGTATTGAGTGTGGTGAAATGTTGCTAAAGCAAACATTCTTTTGTGTTGCCTACCTGGAGATGAGCATTTAAAAGCAAAGTGAAATCTGCAATAGATGTCCTGAGAAAAATTTTGAAAAATGCCTGGAGAAGGCTAAATAGAAAACTGTCACCACCTAAGAGTCCCTCGAGCTCTGACCAACTGACACCCTTAATTACTGTGAGTGAAACCACAACGATTACTGTAACCGCTACCCCTGAAATGGATATATAAGCAGTTCCTAAGAGGCTTGCCTAACCGGCCGACTCCCTGGTTCCCTCAAAGAAATGAAAGAAAAGTTAGCACACAGAACCCTCCTGCTGGAAAGCATTTGGGGACTTCTGCGCCTGCTATAAAGTCTGCAAACTCCTGCAGAAATTGCACAGGCCTTTAAGGTCATTCAGGCTTACAAGGGCTGTCTACCTCTCCTCAGCAGCAGACCCCTGCAAAACAGTCTGTCTCCTCTGCTAAAAGGAAAAATATGTGATTATGATGAAATGGAGGAAGGGGTACCTATTGAATCTGAGGTTTCCTCTGAACAGGAATTTGGCTCTCCCAACAGAGCATCTGAGGATTATTCCTCACTCTTCACATTCGTAAGAAATGATTGGGCTGACACCCACTGAAAAGCTTCTCCTTACTGTGAATAAATTATTTAGGAAAGATACTTTGGGTGGGATATTCCCCCGGTGCGATATTCAAAGGGGTAAGTTGCGCTGTGCAACTCCCGATGCACAGGGACGCTTCGGGAATATATGAGGTGTAGGTGTAGGGGGCCATGTCCATGCATATGTGGCACATCCCGATATTTAGCCTAGGATGTGCGGTGCTTATGCTGGCACAACTCCGCATTACGCCGCTCAGGGGGTCGCAAAGTTGTGCCTGGTAAATCCAGGAACAAATCCTGGCCACCCACAGGTGAGCTGCCATATTGCAGGGTGCAACACGGCAGCCACCAGCCGTGGGTGGCTACCCGGCTACCCAGAACACTGCCCACATGCTCCCTGCCCAGAGAGCGTTGTGCCCCTCCATTGCCCAATCATGGAGCATATGTATAAATTAACCCTGGTGGTCAGTGGACCACTCCCCAGCGCCGATCCTGGGCATATGATGACATTATCCCTGGTGGTCCGGTGGATCCCCTCCCACCAGCCACTGAGGCCCCTGCCACCCAGCACCCGCCCCAGTCAGCGGTGGGTGGCAGTACCCGCCCGCATGCTGCGTGCCGACTGACAGCATACAGTAGGGTCTGTACACCTGTTGGTCCTGCGTGGGCCAATGAGTATGCAGACCATGCGTACCCACATAGGTCCGAAATGTGAATGAACGATTCATTCACATATCTGGCCTGTGTAGTACAATATGGCCTGCATGCCCATTGGCCCACGCAGTGACCAGTAGGCATACAGACCCTCTACTGCACGCTGCTGGGGCATGCGGTGTGAGTGTTGCTGCCTGCCGCTGACTGGGGAGTGTTGGGTATGGGCCTCAGTGGGCAGGTGGGGAGGGGGGTACCACCAGACCACCAGGGTGTCATTCGGTATTTCCTCCCACGATCAGATGAGGGGTGTTCCACTGGACCACCAGGGATAATATCATCATATGCCCGCAATCGGGCGATGGGGAGCGGGGTTAATCTATACATATGCCCACGATCGGGCGCTGGGGGGTTTCCATTGGACCACCTGGGATATAATACACCGTAGCCCACGATCGGGCGTTGGAAAGCGGTCCACTGGACCACCAGGGATATATTAATCATATGCCTGTGATCGGGCAAACGGGTGCAGAGACAGCCAAGGGTCAGCAGGGCTTCTGTCCCCAACAGCTGCAGCCTGGCAGGGCGTCGGGCGCAAGTCGTTGGGGATTGGCGCACCACATGCAAGTGGCCTCATTTGCATGCCCAGTGCTGAATATTGCAGTTGATGTGCCTAGCGCAACCGCACTTGCGCTGGCGCATCCTCCTGCTCCCCTTCTGCCACTTGCACTGGCACAGTGCCACTGCGCTGTGCACAGTGCATGCACCCTCAGTGCCATATTCAACGGTGCTGAGCCATGGCGCAGCACCATTGAATATCACCTGGTCCATGCCCAGGCGCAACCCAGTTGCGCTGCGCCCAGGCTTGTGCCCCTGCCTGGCGCTGTCTGAATATCCCACCCTTTAAATATTTTACAAAATTCAAGCTCTGTTCCCCCTGTTGATAAGAAATATTAGCTGGACAGGGAGGGAGCTGAATTTTCATTCTCCCACCCTGTCGTCCAAGGAGTGGGACAGGTGACAGACTGTGACAAGGCAAAGATACCCATGGCATCCTATCCTCCTAACAAGGATTCCAGGAAAATTGATAACATGGCAAAAAGGGATATTTATCAGCTTCCTTGACCATCAAGCAGGCTTTCAAGCTTATGCTGCTCAATACCAAAAGTCACTATGGCAGTCTGTCCTTGCTGTGGCACTCAAGGTCCAGACTCCCCCCTTTCAATTGATCTAGCTGAAACAGCTGAATTTGGTTTGGGAGCAGTCAAATGGCTGCTGACTCTGATACTGCTGCCAAATAGATGGCAGATACAGTGGTACAGAGGAGGTTTGCTTGGCTGTGAGTCACAAACCTCACTCAGGATACCCAAACCAAGGCTATGGATTTCCCAGTCGAGGGTAATTCCCTCTTTAGAGAAAGATAAAAGCTTACATGAAAAAGGTGGATGGATACAAAACCACCTACAGTAGCAATTACGCAAAAAGAGAGCTTCCCCATCCACTAAAACATAGGGAAGAGGAGGCAGAGGCAGATCATTTCACAGCAAACCTTTTTTATCAGGCCATGGCTGCCCCTCAGTATCAGCAGTACGCACAGTAGGGGTACTTCAGGCACCATGGACAAGTGGTCCTGGATATAGTGAGTCAGGGATTGCCTCAGAGTTCAAATTCCTTCCAGTAGTAAAAACTAAAGTTTTCAACCCATCTACAGATGTATAGAGAGAGAACTCCTGAGAAGAAGTTCAAAACCTGTTACTGTCAAAGACTGTGGAACCTGTCCTAGTACAGGAAAAGGTACCACAAAGAAGATGGAGAGTAGCGGCCTGTCTTAGACTTTAGGGTACTAAACGGGCAATTAACAAAGCCAAAGTTCAAAATGATAACTTTGTCACTGATTCTGCCAACACTCCAGAAAGGGGAATGGTTGGCATCACTGGACTTCAAATTATTTCAACATCCCTATAAGGGAGTCTTACAGAAAGTACTTCAGGTTCAGACTCCCATTAGGTCACTCTCCAAGAGTCTACATAGTAGAGGACTGGCTGGTGGTTGTAAAATCACCCCAGCAAGTGGGAGCATCTGCAACTCATCCAGGGGCTCCTGACAAATCTAAAGAAAGTATGTCCTTCAGCCTGCTTAGGCACTACAGTTCATAGGAGCAGAGCTAAATACCCTGCAAGGCAGGGCCTACCTGTTTCTACACAGGGCATGAAGTATTCCACTAATAGGGGGCTCATTCAGCCTGAATAAACCAAAAACTGCAAGACAGTTTCTTCAGCTACTGGCCACATGGCACCTACCATTGGCACAGTCCTGGAATCCAGCTTACAGATGAGGGACATCAGAGAAAGGACCCTCTTTCAAAACTAATTCTAGTAATAAAAAAAAAAAAAAATGTTATAGGCCCTTCAATGGTGGAAGGGAAACCAACCTAAGGAAAGGGGTTCCTTTTTCAGTAAGAGTCCCCATCAGTTCTAACGACAGATGCATCTCTACTACAGTGGGGTGCTCATCTGGGGGTTCACACCACCCAAGGCACATGGTCAAGTGCAGGGTCACTCCTGCACATAAACCTGCTGGAGTGAAGAGTAGTGTTACTGGCACTAAAGGCTTTCACACAACTAGTACAGGGAAGGTGGTACAGGTCAGAATAAACAATACCACCACAATGTACTAAATAAACAGGCAGGGAGGGACAAGGTCAAGCCCTCCCTACACAGGACTCATGAAAATATGGAGTCTAGCGTGCTTCATGGGCCTCTGCAGGCTAGTCATCTGCCAGGCAAGGACAATACCTTGGCAGGTGCCCTGATTCAAATCAGCCAGTCACATCATGAATGGGCCTTGAACAGTTAGGTGGTGCAAGTGATCTTCAGGAGGTGGGGCATCCCAGTGGTGGACTTGTTCGCATCCCACCAGAACCACCACCTGCCACAGTACAGTGGCAGACCATCAGATCTGGGAACAATCCCCCTGGATGCTCTGGCTCTGGGTTGGCCAGGGAGGCACCTGCATGTTTTTTCTTCCTTCCCTCGGGTGTACAGAGCATTTCTCAAGCTCAGGTCCCAGTCAGCATCAATGGTCTTGATACCAGCAGACTGGGCCAGGCAGCCATGGTACTCTCAGCTACTCTCCATGTCTGGGTCTGAACCAGTACACCTTCCTCAGAGGCACAATCTGCTAACTTCCAACCAGGGGAGGCTCCTGTACCCAGACCTCGGGTCACTCAGACTCAAGGCATGGCTCTTGAGGGCCTACAATATGCAGGCTTGCATCTTTCTGAAAGTGTCTTGGACATTTTAAGTGGTTACAGGAAGCCCTCCACTATAAAAATCTACGCTTCAAAATGGAAAAGGTTTACTGTTTGGTGTTAAACCAGAAAACTGATACCAGCACATGCTGGGTTTCCAGCTGTGCTTGACTATCATACCGAATTACATTCATTGGACTTGCAGTCCAGCACCCTCAGGGTCCACCTAGCTGCAGCATCTGCTTGCATATCAGCTGGACAAGATGTTTTAATGACTCCAGATCCTATCTTCAAAAGGCTTTCTAAGGGCCTGGCCCATATCAGCACAGGCCGGTGTCCCAGCTGTGCTGGACTATCTTACCTATTTGCATTCACTGGACTTGTAGTCCAGTACCTTAAAGGTCCACCTGGCCACAGCATCTGCTTACATTTCATTTGGACAAAATATTTCTCGGGCCTCAGACCCTATCTTCAAAAGGTCATTTAAAGGCCTGGCCCATTTGCACCCCCCCCCCCCAAAGGAACCGGTGCCAGCATGGGACCTAAACGTGTGTATAATTAGGCTCATGGGTCCCGCTTTTGAGCCTATGTCTTCAGCTTATTTGAAATATATCACATAAAAAACTAGTTTTCTTGTGGTACAGTATGTGCCGCTTGTAACGGACTAGTTTGACATAAGGCATTCCATCCGTTACATCAGTAAAGCTTATCTGTGCAAGGTACCCATACCTTTTAAAAATAGCGTGGTGCAACAATGCAGAAAAGACCATTCCCCAAGAGCTCTGGACTTAAACCCGCTTCACTCTCACAGCAAGCACACTCCCCTCACCCGAAACATTCCCCTAGAGCTCCGGGCTTAGGACAGGAATTGTTTAAACTGATCTGTGTCAGGTACCTTTTAAAAAACAGCGTAGTGCAAGAATGCATTACAGCCAGTAGAGGGCATCTGGGAACTACGAGGCAATCTTCTGCATAGGAGGAAAGAAGAGACCGATTCCCAAGAGTTCCATTCTGACAGCAAGCATGCTCCCCAAACCTGAAATACCACAGGGATTAGGTTTAAAACACTGATTTGCTGATAAATGGCATGTCTGACGTGCAGACGCTCAACCGAGATGTCAAAGTAGCTATAATTTAGCCACTCGGTGGCCGCTAAATACGGAATTTCAGGTTCGCTTAATCAGATGATTTTATTATAGAGCCATATAGTAGATGGCTTTTGGCATAGGGGAATTGTCCGTTAGAAGCGGACGTCCGCTACAAGCGTGTCCGTTACATTTGGCGCATACTGTAATGACTTCTGCCAGAAGAATCGGTGAGCTCCAGTCTCTCTGCATTGAACAGGACTACATTTTATTCCACAGAGATAAAGTGGTCCTGAGAACAAACAGGAAGTTTCTTTCTAAAATGGTTTCTGATTTCCATTAGAACCAAACCATTACCTTACCCGTCTTTTTCGCTGAAAACTTTAGTTCCGGTGAAAGGAGTCTTCATAGTCTGGACATCAAAAAAGCTCTTAGCTACTACTTGACAGTCACTAAAGTCCATACGCAGGACTGAAAACAGCTGTTCCTGACCTATGAGAATGTGGGAAAGGGTAACCCAGCATCAAAAAGGTCAATTTCTCACTGGATAGTACAGCATATCCAGTTTTTGTTACTCTAAGGCTGGAAAGGATTCCCCAACAGGGTTGAGGGCCCATTCCATGTGGGGCACAGCTGCTACCATAGCAGCTATCGGGGATGTTCCCCAGGTGGAAATCTGTAAAGCTGCTACTTGGAAAACAGTACACACCTTTACAAAGCATTATAATCTGGATATTCTGTCCAGGGGTAATCCCAGGTTCAGCACAGCAGTCCTGCAAAGTCTGATCCCAAAATAAGGTTATGTGCCCACCTCCAAAGGTACTGCTTGGTAGTCTGCATAAAGTTATGAATACCTGAGTATTACTGGGGTGAGAAGAAAAAAATATTTACCATAATAATATTGTTTCTTCCCAGTGATACTCCGGTAATCATAACTTCCCACCCTGCCTCCCCTTCTGAAACCTTTAGCCTCTGCACTCCTGAATACTGTGCTGTCAGGGGTATAAATGCCACTTCTGGCACACATCGTTGTGATTGTGTTCACAATTGTTGTACCCCTCACCTTTTTCAGGTGCTTTGGACATTCAGGGGCATTCTTTCATATGTTATGCCCTCCACTTGGAGGCCTTTTTTTGGGGGGTTAAGGAAGTTTCGATGATGATGATGATTATTAATATTGTTATTATTGTTACACTTAGTCTTCGTGGGCCTGTTTTTCCAGGCTTCCAGGAAATCTGAGGGGTTTAGAACTAAGGCACTTAGTAGAATGCAGCATTCGAAAAAGTGGCTCATGCAAAAGATACCATCATTTGCATCTGTTCCATCTCTCCGGGCAATTCCACCTAGAAGGCTTACTGCATAAAGTTATGAATACCGGAGTATCACTGGGAAGAAACAAGACTACTATGGTAAGTAATTTTGTTATCCCTACGTGTCCTCCGCAGGGTAGGTCATGACTTGGATATAACAGGTCTTTCCTGTAACATGTAGGAACCATTATCTGTTCTACTTTTTCCTGAGTAACAGGGTTGGTACATACTCTGTAAAGTATTTGATTTTGAACAACCATTTCAGGTTCATTAGGCGTACATGATTTTCCCACCTGTAAGAAAAAAGGTTTTAACGTTTCATCTGCCTGCTGTTCTTGTATTATTTTATCTTTACAAAAACATTATCAACAGTTTCAAGTGTTAAACTTTTTTTTTTCTAGTTGCCATTGTTTTTGGGTGTTCCTTTTTGCTTTTCTCATTTTTTTTAGGTTTCCCGGTTTCCCCAATCACCTCCACTTCAAAAGGAAACAGGTCCCCTATAACTTGATCAGCCTGTTCCTTTTTGGCATGGGCCCTGGTAGTAACTGCAGGTAAAGTACCTTTCTCTGTGAGCAAAGAGGAAAACCCAAGGAAATCATTACTTATGACAACTGGTATTGGCAGACGAGGTACTACCCCAGCTACCACACGTTTACTTTGCTCCTGAATAGTCAAGTCCACTTTAGCTGTAGGGTAGGAATGGATGTCACCATGAATGCACACCACACTTAGCCAAGGGCCTCTTTCTGGAGCTGATATGGCTAGACTAGAGTTTAACTGCCAGAGTCAATCAAAGCAGCTGTAACCTGGTTTCCCACTGCCACTTCGGTAGTAAAAGTGGGATCACTGTCAAAATCGCGCATGCAATATCGCTCGTGTTATTACAGCGCTTACATTTTAGCATAACAGCATAATAGCTAATGGAAATTATAGCGTGTTATTTAATAGCGCATTGATGAAATTGCAGCTTACTGAACGATGCTTGTTGCTCCTGCTATAGCTTTCTTCTTTTCTTCTCAATCTGTGTTAGCTAATTCCAGCAATGTTTGCTAGGACCCTAGTTTGCAGTGCACCACAATGTGTCACCCCCCTTTCCCCTTCCGAACTTCCTGTTCCTATCTGGATAATCATCAGCCACGGAAACTCTACAAGTCTTTCTAGGTACAGTCAATAGAATTCATCTTTATTTCAGCATCACAAAAAAAAGCAAAGAAAAAGTATTTAAAACTGTAGAGCTGTCACATTTATAGTGCTTGATGCTTTACTGAGTGCGATCAATGCTTTACAGAGTGCTTTTTATACGTGTGCATTTATGCCTGCAGCTGAAAGTTATAGGCTATCCCTCTTAGGTACTGGTTTCTTGTGCGTTCAGTATACTGTGATACGATGCATGCTATGCGTTTTGCAGAGTCTTTGTATTTTTTTTTTTTTATTTTTTTTTTTTACAAACTGGCACTGTACTTTCTGCAATCAGCTGTTTCATGACAATTCTGTTGTAATGTTGCTCTGTTTTCAGGAACTCTATGAAACGCCAGATGGATGGGTGGTGTGCACCAATAAAATGATTAAATTTACGATGCCAGGCTTCGACTGAGTTAATGGTGCGAGGCAGGTCATACTGCACTGCATCGTAGCAGTTCCACAAAGCTATGTCAAACATTGGCCGTCTTCTACCTCCTCTGGCAAGAGGCCTGCCCAACCATGTATCCTCGAAATGGTCAAAAAGACAGGTTAGGGACATCAGTCTCTTGCTGTGTTGGAAAATGCTGTAGTGGGGGGGGGGTTCGCTATGTTGGAAAATTACATCTAGTCTCATAAGCAGACTTATATATAGTGAATTCACACTATTTCATTCGCGCTACATTGCTAACGTGCTATAGTGTTGCAGCGCTATTATGTATGCGCTGTTTTTGCTCACGCTATTTCGGCCGCGCTATTATGACCAGATCCCGTAAAAGTGTGAGTGTTCGATAGGGCCAGATGTGTTAGGTCTCTTTTCTTTGAGGGACAAAACAGGGCTATGTTTCCTTTTCCTTGGCAGTTTCTACAGATTATATCTGAGGGGAAGGTTCTCCCACCTGAACTGTTCTTATTGTCAGGCCTACCCCCATACCTTCCGTGTTGATCAGCCTGATTTTGTCTCATTGGTTGGGGCCCTTTTTGTGTGGGTGCTTCTGAGGCTCTAGACCCTCACTTTCTTATAGAATGGTGAGCTGCAACAAAGTCTTCAGCAAGGGTAATAACTATTTTAGCTGTTTCAGGGTTATGTTCTTTTACCCACAGTTGGACTTTAAGGGGCAGAATTTGAATAAACTGCTCCATTACTAGCAGTTCTGTTAAGTCCATCACAGTTTTTTCCCTCTGGTACCAGCCACTTGAGGCCCAGTTCTCTCAATCTGGTAAAAGTCTCTCTAGGATTGTCTTGCATTTCATATTTCAAAGCCCGGAACCTCTGCCTGTATGTTTCTGAATTTATGTCATATCTCTTCAGGATCTCCCTCTTTACCAATTCATAGATATTATCATTTCAAGAATCCATATTGCTATAGGCTAACTGGGCTTTGCCTGTCAAATAAAGAGCCAGATGCACGACCCATTGGTTTGGGGGCAGCCACATGCCCTGGCCACACGCTCAGATGTCATGAGATAGCCTTCGGTGTCATCTGTAGCAGTCATTTTAGCTAACTTTATGTCCTTAGGATTAGCCCCATCACCACCATCAGTTCCTTGTCTAAACCCCAAGTTCTGTAAAAGTCTCAGGGTTTCAGCCCACCTTAAGTCTTGGCGTCTTATTTCCTGCTCTCTGTCTCTGTCCAACTCTAGTTGGCGGATGGCAAGCCACCTTAACAAGTCAGAGATTCCTTCTGGAGGTTCCTCTCTGGGCATGTCAGTGTCCTCCATTCTGGTCTCTTCTTCCTTAAAAGCCAGTCCATCTTCTTTTGTTATCAAGACTTGTCTCATCTCTCTCTATTGGGGTCCTTCATCTAACAGTGGACTCCAACCCAAGCAAAAGAGGCTTTCCGGTCTTCAGGGTCTGGGAGCGGGTCACCGTCCCAGTAGCCAAGTCGCTCTTCTGTTCCTCGCTGTCATCCATGGTGTATCTGAGGTTGCCCTGATACCAGGACTGGTATCCATAGCTGATTTCCCCCTCCAAACCTGGACAATCAGCCTATCCCACTTTTAACACCAACTGTGATGAGGCGTGGGATGGATAACACAGACACAGTTTTGTCAGATTTGGAGCACACCAACTAGTGTGAACTTTTATTTGCGAAATACAGAACAGAAAATAAAACTTTTAGGAAAACAAAACGACTAAGCTATCACAGAGTGGAATCCATTCAGCAGTTCATCTTTCCACTATGCTCTGTGTTAGCCAGAGATCCTCCTGGCACAGCCTCCTCGGCTGAACTGATCTGTTAGTCCTTAGGAGGGGTCCTTTTTAGAGGACTGTTTGGTCACCTGATCCACCCCTAAAGTAATGCAGAAAAAGTGCTATTCTAATACAAAAGAATGGGGGATCAGAATGACCTTACTACTCTAAAGTACTTCACATTTTTATAATAGTAGTCATTTCATGCTTTAAGGATAATAAAATATTGTAAGAATGCAACAAATTCTGCATATTTGGTCACTAAGCTCCTCCCATGTCCTAGTGACTGACGGTGGCCATCCCCTAAATGTACTGAAATTGAGGCCGCTGGCTCACTAGGAGACAGTACCCCACAGACTCCAGAGGAGCAACAGCTGAAACACACACTGCATAGGTATGAAAGTGTAAGACTTATTTGAGAATGATAGCAAGCTGTAATAAACAAAGGGTGTCCTTGGTAAAACTATTTCCTTTCTTTATTGTATAAGCTTTCATTACCAGAGCATTTAACTAACAAGAAAACAAGAAAGAAAAATAACACAAAAGGTGTAATATATTAAGGAGTCTAATATTGCTTTTACAGCATTGGGTTACACCACGCCTTGCCCAACTTGAAATCCACAAAAGTAAATAGGGTTGAAAAGCGTCTCCAAAACACAGGAGAAAACACCTTTTGCTTGTGTTTTGGTGCCAACCTTAGTAGTTGTACTGACAGCCATCAGTTCTGGGATTTATTCAAGTTGCACAAGCGCTTTTAAGCGCAGTGCAGTAATGATTATATTTTCTTATCCACAGCACTCCGTGAAAACACTCCTGGTTTATTTTGGGCACCATTCCAAGGGCTGACTGCCCATAATACTAATACTAAGTTTCTCCAGCGCCTTTAAGCATATTTCCCAAAAAGTAAACCACCACTGCCACCAGAATTACCAAATTTTACAGGTGGTTGGAGCAGTTTTATTTTCTTTTGAAAGCTCCGACCAACCTGTCAAACAAGTCCGTGACAGGGGCACTGAAAAACAGTTCAGATGAGCTGCACCGCTAGTACCACGCAGGACTGCACTGCGAGTCTTAAACTCTGCAACAATACAGGGCTGCCGAGAAGCAAATGCATGCTATAAGTGGAGAAAAATAAGAAAAATTACTGGACTTGCAGACAAGGGGAGCATAAAGTCTTTTTTTTTTTTTTTCGTCGGCAAAGTCCTGTAATGTGCATTTCAACTCCATGGGCGAAAACAAACGCCCGGACTCTGCATTTAAAGGCGCAGTTACTATTTACAGGCACAGACAGGTGCTGCAGTACGAGTAAGCAGTTCAGCAACCAGACGGGAGAGAACTGAAGGAAACGAAAGTGGGGAAGCTCAGAATGCAGGAGATACACGAGTGGGTGGGCAAGTCCACTCAAGTAGAAAATGGAATTTTTAAAGAAAAGAGGACAGTAAGATAAGTGCTACTGCAGTAGACTCGGGAACAGAGGGGAAAAAGGATAATGTCCAGGTTGCTAAAACAGTACACCTGTTAACAAAACTAGGGGGAAGGGTCATCCTACTGATACCACCACACCCACAAGTTATGTCAGTATAGTAAGACATGACATATTAAAAAAAAAAAAAAAAAAACATGGACTATGTCAGTAATGTTTTATTAAATAGCATAGTTTATATATTATACCAAATGGTTTTTATTTGTTTTGTTTGTTATATAGCAATAACTGCAAACAAGATAAATAACTTGCTTATATTCAGACACTGATATTTATTTGGAAGGGCTGCTTCCTTTCCTTTAATAAAAAAATTCAAATATCTAACACAAAAAAGAAATGGAGTCACAATGTCCACTACAATACATGGATTGCATAATTACATATGGACATAGTGACTTGTTTATGTAAGTCAGAGCGGCACATTCAACGGCAAAAAAAAGATTACGTTTATTTATTGTGTGTGAGTGTATGTACGTACCTAGGAGATGTCACAGTAACACAACATAACTGCGTCATGAACCCACTCCTGGGGGTCAGGCCCACTGAGCTCACAATGTCCACCCTTAAGTGCAGTCCATGATGGGGGACAGGAATACCCTCCTCATCCTTTTTGAATGCTCACTGAGGTCACAACTGCACCTGTGTCATGAGGATACAGGGCATCCCTCTAGCTCTGGATAAGGGCACAATACCAGTCTTGAGTCTTGTGGCCTGATATGAACCCTTCCTTGGCTGTTACACAAAGGAGGAAGTCCCAGGTGTCACACTCTCTTCGGGGCAGCAGTGTAAGCCTGATTTGGCCTTCTCCATATAGGACATGCAATAGCCTGGTTCACAATCCCTGTAGACTGCAGTATGAGACTCTGGTATTCTCTCTGTCCTTCCAGATTCCTTACAGACCCGTTTGCTCGATTTGGTTGCTATGGTGACACCTCTAAGCAATTAATAACTTTATAAATTGCAAGTCCTGTCATATTTTATGTCCCAAAACCTCATTAAAATTAAAAGGGTAGACATTTTAAAAAGAAGCATGCATTCTCAGTCTGCCTCTCTGTCGCCTAAAAATAAAAAAGGCTCTGCAGTTGTTCCAACAATGGTGGAAAGCACACATCTGAAGGATCCATCTCCTCATGTTCAGCAACAAATAATGTTAAAGGTGATAAGAGAGAGAAAGCTGCACAGCCGACAAGTAGACTTGGTAAAGATGGTTCAGACATCAGGGTGTCTGAAAGGGGAACAAAGTATAACAGAGTCTAGAACCTGGAAATGGTGTCTGCCAAAAAGAAATTTAAAGAAAAGAATGCCACTGCCACACCTCCTGAATGGAGAAAGCAGCAGTAAAATGCCCTCATCAGAGGACATATCAAAAATGTGACAATTTTTCCAGGTGATCCAGGCCATGGGAAACTTTTAATAAGATACCTGTCACCCTCCTCCCCAGAATCAGACTCCAAACTATCTGCCTGCAGAGGAAGAAGAATATTATGTACAAAAGGAGGAAGTTGACCCAGTGGAATTAGCGGATACACCTAAGCAAGATTTCAAACCTCCTCCAAGACATAAAGAGGACTACTCATCTTTTCCTCATTTGTCAGACAAATGGGCAATACTCTCAACATCCCCCCACTAGAGGAAGAGGATGCTGATTTTTATGGACATGTTGGAAGTAGCTCCACCAGGAAGGATGCTGCTTCCAATACATAAACCACTTAAGAAGGCCATATCAACAATCAAATCTGCGCCCACCTCCTCTGCAACATAGATAAGAAACTTGAAAGAAAATATCAAATTGACAGGCAGGGAGTGAAATACCTGTATGGTCCATCCTGATCATCATGGAGTAGTCCAGGCTGTTGCTTCTGAGAGCGCAAATATCACTCTGTCAGCGCAGCCCCCTGAAAAGGACTTTAATAAATTTGATGCAGTGGCCAGAAAGCTTTATGCTACAGCTTCCCTGCTTATCAGACAGGCAACTTACTCAACACATGTAGAACAGTACCAGAAAGCACTTTGGAACACAGTTCTGGCATTGGCAGAAAGACCGGATGGTGAGTTGGCACAGGACTTGATTACCACAGCACGATCAGCCCTGGATGTCACAAAATATCATTTCCACACTGTAGTGGACACTAATGACACTGCTGCTAGAGTTTTGGTTCATGCAGTGTCCTTAAGAAGGTATTCCTGACTGAGGAATACCTTCCTTTCTCACAATACTCCAAATAAGGCGATGGATTTCTCCTTTGAGGGTAATTCATTGTTTGGCGACAAAACAGAAGCCTGCATGAAAAAAGTGGATAAATACAAAGCCACTTTCAAAAGTAATAATGAAAAGAAGGCCTCTGCCTTGTACAGATTCTATGGAATTGGAGGCAGGGGATATTTCCCAGGAATCCTGCCACAACTTTCGCCTCCACCACCTCTGCTGGAAGGCTGTTCCAGACATCCACTACTCTCTCTCTGTGAAGAAGTACTTCCTTATGTTTCCCTGAGTCTATCCCCATACAGCTTCGTTGCATGTCCTCTTGCTCTTGAGCATCTTTTTTTCTGATAAATGATTCTCTCTTGTACCATGTTTATACCTGTGAGGTATTTGAAAGTTTCTGTCATATCTCTTCCCCCCCCTCCCTTTACCTTCTTCACTCCAGGGTGTACATATTGAGGTCCTTTATTCTCTCCTCATATGGTTTCTGTTGTTGCCCTCCTTTGGACTGCCTCTACTCTGTTTACGTCCTTCCAGAGATGTGGTCTCCAGAACTGGACACACTGCACCAGCTGAGGTCTCACCAATGATTTATACAGTGGTATCACCACCTCCCTCTTTCTGCTGGTGATATCCCTCCCTATGCTGTCTAGCATTCCACTGGCTCTCCCCACAGCCTTGTCTGTCACACTGTTTGGCCACCTTTAGGTCATCAGATATGATTACCCCAGGTCTCTTTCCTGTTTGGTGGTCATCAGTACCACTCCTCTCATCTTGTACTGTGCTCCTGGGTTTCTTTTTTTTTTCACTCCTCCCCTGCGCCTGGCGGTCTCTCCTTCAGGCCCCCACATGAACTGCCTCACCGTGGCTACTCCCGACCCCTACCGTCCCACATCACAGCCAGCCCCAAGTAACCCCAGTGTATCCCTTTACCAAGCAGGTCTCTTACCTTCGTAGGAGAAGGGTCCTGGCAGCCAACCAACAATCCTGGGGTGCTGCTGGGACGGCATATGGAGGTCTGGGAGCCCAGTGGTGAGGGTTCCGAGGAGGGCTGTCACCCGATCAGCCAGATACCATTTTTCTGTTTACTCCCCTGAGGAGCCACGTGCCACTGACGTCCGTCACTCCCCCTAGTGCATTGGGGCTAATGTCCTGCTGTACTCCCAGCCTCCTCCAGGAGTCAGCAGGCACCGAGCCATGTATCCTCCCTCCCCCTGAGAAGGCGAGCCATCAGATGCTCATTTCCTTCTCCCCTGGCTGGCCCTCCAGCAACCCAAGTCCATTCCTGAACCCGGGTCACTGGCATCGCAGGCAGAAATCCAAGTGCTGCGCCGATGGGCCAACTGCTTCTGGGTTTTAATGTGCTAAGTGCATGATTCTGCACTTATTCACATTGAAGCTTAGTTGCCACATTCTTGACCACACACACACACACACACACACACACACACACACACACACGCATACCTTCTCTTGTAACCCCTCTGCAATGTGGCTTATAAAGATATTGAAAAGGACCGGTCCCAATACTGATCCTTGTGGCACCCCACTGGTCACCCTCCCTTCCTCGGAGCGAACTCCATTTACCACCACCTTCTGACGCCTATTCCCCCAACCAATTCCTTACCTAGTTTACCACTTCTGGCCCCACTCCCAGGCTGCCCAGCTTGTTTACTAGTCTCCTATGTGAAATGGTGTGGAAGGCCTTACAGAAATCTAGGTAGGCCACATCCACTGCTCCACCCTGATCTACTTCCCTGGTCACCCAGTCAAAGAAATCTATCAGATTTGTTTGACATGACCTCCCCCTGATGAATCCATGCTGCCTTAGATCCTGTATGTTGCTGGTTACAAGATATTCCACAATCCTTTCCTTCAGCGGTGATTCCATTCATTTCCTCACCACTAAGGTCAGGCTGACTGACCTGTAATCTCCAGCTTCCTTCCTGCTACCACATTTGTGAACTAGGACTACCTCTGCTCTCCTCCGGTCCACTGGGACCACTCCATCTCCAGCGAGAGTAGTTGAACAGGGCTGTCAGAGGGGAAGCCAGCACCTCTCTGAGCTCCTTCAGTATCCTTGGATGTATCCCGTCTGGCCCCATTGCCTTGTCCACTTTCAGATCTGCGAGTTTCTTCAGGACTCTTTCCTTTGTAAATGGACTAATGTCCACATCCCTTCCCTTAGTGGTCCTGTCACTTAAATGTGGTCCCTCACCTTCCCCTTCCTCTGTGAACACTGAACAAAAATATTTGTTCTGGATGCCTGCTTTTTCCTGGTACCCCTCTGCACACTCCGACCCTTCCCACCTTAGCCTTACAATCCCTACCCTGTTTTTTCTCCTTTTGCTTACATATCTTAAAAATGTCTAATCCCCTTTCTTTACTGCCTGGGCTGTTTTCTCCTCTGTTTGTGCCTTTGCGCTCCTGACTGCTTTCCCTGCCTCCCTCTGCATTTCGTGATATACCTCCTATCCTCCTTCCTCTGTGTCTCCTTGTACTTCCTGAATGCTAACTTTTTTGCCCTTACCTTCCTGGTCACATCTTTTGAAAACCATAGCGGTCTCTTTTTTTTTCTTTTCTTTCCTCTTGCTTTTGCTTAATTGACTGACGCATAGCTTTGTTGTCTTCTCTATGGCTCCTTTTAATGTTGCCCACTGTTCCTCCACTCCACCCATGTCGTCTCTTGCCCCCCCCCCCCACCAGGGCATCCCTGAGGCATTGCCCCCTCCCCATATTTGTAAAGTCTGCTCCCTTGAAGTCCAAGACCTTAGTGTGGTTGATTGTGGCTCAGTAGTATCTGGCATAACCCCCGCTTGAACCCCAGAGGCAGGGCTGCTACCGATACAGGCGCTCTTCCAAATCTAGCTGCCAAGCTAAGGTAGGAGTAATTGAGGATCCTATGATGGGCTGAGTCCGGCGCTGAGTGTGAGGTCACCTGGAGGCCCACCATTGTCTTCGCAGTTGCCGGGGCTTTTCCTTATTCTGGCTCCCCCACCCTGAGATGCAGATGTGCAATAATATCCAGTACGTGGCGGACATGTCCCGCACCCTCCCATAGGATGTCCGCTGACGTCTTCCCTATCTTACGTTACTGACTGTAGTGCACCCAGTCTCCACTGGAAGCCACTAGCACCGCAGAACCATGTCCTCCTTCCCTCCCAAGGAGAAGAGAGCAGTCCATCGGACACGCAATCTTGTCTGACCCCCGGCTCCCCGAGCTTGCTCCCGAACCCGGGTCACCAGCATGGCGCGAGGTAAGGCAGATGCCTCAGCTGCACCGGACCGGCGAATATATAATATATTCAGCAACACGTATTCTTATTACAGATTCCTCACTCTTTGGGTGAGGCACCCACCTACAGGACCTCACTGTGAGTGGCACATGGAACCCACAGGAGGTACTAGAACACATCAACCTCCTTGAGCTGAGAGCAGTACTGCTAGCAGTGCAGCGTTTCACATCCCAGCTGTTGATTCAGTCTGTCCAAATCAGGACAGACAACACCATAGCAATGCACTGTATAAACAAGAGGTAATGAGGATCTGGGACCTGGCATGTTCCTTAGAAGCAAACATATTTGTAGTGCATTTGCCTGGCTAAGGCAGTGTGCCGGCAGAGTCTCTGAGCAGAATCAGTCTGGGAAGTCACGAATGGGCCTTAAACCAGCAGGTTCTGGCTGCACTGTTCAGAAGGTGGGGCACACCCAATATAAACCTGTTTACACTTGGGAAGACTATCAGCTCACACAGTTTTGTGCAGACCACCAGGTAGAGGGACAGCCTCAGAGGACACCCTGGTACTGGACTGGATAGTAAAGATTTTATATGCATTTCCACTCATTCAGAAAGTACTCCTGAAACGTAGGAGAGAACCTGCAGTGGCATGGGAGCAGACACATGGGGACGGTGGAAACTGTCCTGGGCCCAGTGGCTCAGGGGGCCCAAAGGGGGGCTCATATAGGGACCTGTAACAGGGGATGTGAGGCTGGGGGGGGGCCCAGTCCTAAAGGTGGACCCGGGCCCAGGAATTTCTACTGTCACCCTGTGCAGTGGTGATCCTGATCGCTCCAGATTGGGCCACTGGTCCTGTCCAGCAAGAAACCAATCAGTCTGCCACTCATTCACAACCTGTTGACCTTGTCCCAGGGCAGAATAACATTCCCAAACCTCAGGACCCTTCACCTGAGGGCATGGTTCTTGAGAAGTTAGAATTTTCTGGATTGGATTTCTCAGAGGAAGTCCTGAAGATGCTTAGGGTTTCAAGGAATCCGGCTGCCAGGAAAGCATATTCCTCTAAGTGGAAAAGGTTTTCCTACTGGTGTGCCGCAAGAAACATAACCTAGTAGAGGTAAGGCTCCCTATAATCCTGGAGTACCTAGTACACCTACAGTAGTTAGGCCTGCAGCCTTCAAATTTAAGGGTGCACTTAGCAGTAGTCTCAGCAAACATATCAGCTGGCACGGGGAGAGTCTTTGGCCTCACAACCCATTTTCAGAAGGCTTTTTAAAGGCATCTGCCATTTTTACCCACCAGGGAGGGACCCTGTCCTGCTATGGAACCTCAATATATGCCTTGCCCAGCTTATGGAGCCTCCCTTTTGAGCCCATGGAAACCATTGACCTGAAGCGTTTCACATGAAAAGCCATATTCCTGTTTGCAGTGACCTCTGCTAAGAGGGTAAGCAAATTACAAGCCCTCTGCACAGAGCCAAATTACATAATCCCCACAAGGATAAAGTAGTTCTTAGAACCAACAGAAAATTCCTACCCAAGGTGCTACCTGAATTCCACCTGAATCAGTCAGTGACCCTCCCTGTACTCTATCTAGAGCATTCCAGCTTAGGTGAGGAAAAGTTGCATAGCCTGGACCTAAAGTGAGTCCTATCTATGTGGACCAGACAAAAGGTGTCAGGTTCCAGAGTACACAGCTTTTCATTACCTATGGTGAGGTTGGCAAAGGTGAATCAGCTATAAAGAGATCCATCTCTCACAGTCTCTTGCATTCAGTTCTGCTATGAAATAGCTGAAAAAAATGCTAAAGGACACACTTTACAAGGGATACCTCGGCCCCTGGGGCATCCTCAAGGGGCAGGGTATTAAATAAGCCAACAATTATGACTAGCAGCTTTGCGCGTGAAAATGCGTATAGCACATGGCACAAATCGGTTAGCAAGATGAAAAATGTTTTATTTTTAATGTTTTTAAATGTGTGCAAACCTTAGTAAAAACATAAAAAATATTCTGCAGTTTAGTGCTGTACAATTCACACAACAGTTAGGATTATAGTCTGATATGCTTAGCATTGTGCTATGCTATACCAGCTATTTAATATCTTGAGGGGCATCCCATTGTTAGACATTTGCAAAGCAGTTACCTGGAAAACAGTACACACCTTAACAAAATACTGCAGTTTGGACACACAGTCCTGATGGATGCTGCTTTGAAACTACCGTCTTCCAGAACCTTTTTCCTAACTAGGTTCTGGATGATCCACCTAGGGACAAGTGACCTGGCTGAGAATGGGATCAGAGCAGTGC
Organism: Neoceratodus forsteri; assembly: GCA_016271365.2. Classification (NCBI taxonomy): domain Eukaryota; kingdom Metazoa; phylum Chordata; order Ceratodontiformes; family Ceratodontidae; genus Neoceratodus; species Neoceratodus forsteri. The sequence goes on from CM028134.1 coordinate 836,070,540, forward strand.
AACAGGAGTTTGTGCAGTTGGGGAGGGGCCTTAGACAAGCAGCACACACGGTAACTTTCTCGGAAGTGCTACCTGTCTATTGCACAGATGAGGCTAGGGTACTCTGCACCACGAGATTCAATGACTGGTTGAAACACTGGTGCAGAGCTCAGGGATTTGGCTTCATTGGGGACTGGGGCTCCACCTGGAGGGATGCAGGCCTATACTGGCGCGATGGTCGTCATCTATCCAGGAGGGGAACCAGGATCCTAGGTGGTAGGTTTAAATGCTTCATTGGCAAGCATTTAAACTAGCCAAGGGGGAGGCACTGAAAAGGAGAAGGGGAAATCCTAGCCGCCCCCCCCCAAAAAAAAAATCAGGGTAGTTAGAGAGGTAAACACCAAGATAGAGCAGTCTATAGGGAGAAGGGCAGGGGTAAATGGAGAAAAAGACACAGGCAGTAAGGGCAGAGATGGGGCAAAAAGAAATAAAGCCATAAAAAAGTGGAGAGTAATGAGTACCAATGCCCGTAGTCTAGGTAAAAAGCTCCCCGAAATGGTGGCCTTGATGGAAGAGGGATGCCTGGATATCGTGGCAGTCACAGAAACATGGTACACAGAGAACCATGACTGGTATGTCAATATACCAGGTACACAATCTACAGGAGGGACAGGGAGGGAAGAAGAGGAGGAGGAGGAGGAGTAGCTCTCTATGTAAGGGAAGGGATCAAAGCAACAGAACTAAAGGGTAAACAGGGAGGAGAGGAGGCACTGTGGGTCACCCTGGAGACTGGAAATGGCACCACAATCCGCACAGGGGTTGTATACAGAACCCCGCTCAGGGGAGGAAATGGTCAAGAAATGATAGAAGGCATCCTTAGGCAGGGCGATTTTTCTTGCGACATCGGAGCAAAGTTCTGCGGCAGGGTTCTCATTTGCCACAGAACTTCTGCACTGAACACCAATTTCATGACACCCTAGTGCACATTTTTACCCTTCATTTTTTCTTTTTTTTTTTTTTTTGCCATATCTGACACAATGCACGCCAGAATAGTCATTTTATGGTGTTTGTCACCAAATTTTCAACATAGCCAGTTTAAGACCTCTGCTCATGAACAGTATCACTGTGATTTTATTAATCTGTCCGGAACATTGATTTCGCACACCGACTGCGCCATTCTGCGCTACAAGGGTGGAAACACATTGTGGGTGAGATGTGAAAAATGACAGCTGTACTACTCATAAGACAGTGTGGTGAAATGGCATTGTTGAAACTCTGGAGTGAAAATATTGAAATTTCGCGAACTTACGAGCCTGCGCAGGAACTGCGCAACGCACGCTCGTTAAACAGTCATTTTTTTGAATTTTTTCACCAAATTCTCAACATAGCCATTTCAAGACCTCTGCTCATGAACAGTGTCACTGTGATTTTCTTAATTTGTCCCGTACATTGATTTCGCACACCGACTGCGCCATTCTGCGCTACAAGGGTGGAAACACATTTTGGGTGAGATGTGAAAAATGACAGCTGTACTACTCATAAGACAGTGTGGTGAAATGGCATTGTTGAAACTCTGGAGTGAAAATATTGAAATTTCGCGAACTTACGAGCCTGCGTAGGAACTGCGCAACGCACGCTCGTTAAACAGTGATTTTTTGGAATTTTGGCACCAAATTTTCAACATGGGGGTTTTGGGCCCCCTTCTCATGAATGATGTCACTGTCATGGCGGTATTCGGTCCCGAAGGGTGATTTCGCAGTCACTGCGCGAAATCACCCTTCGAGCCCGAATAACGCCATGACAGTGACATCATTCATGAGAAGGGGTCCCAAAAACCCCATGTTGAAAATTTGGTGCAAAAATTCCCAAAAATGCCTGAGATATGCAATAAAGTTGAACCCCTCCTATCTAGCCATTATACAGCTTACCGGCATTTCCTCAGTTCGCGGTCGCCTTTGAAGAGTGCAGACGTGTTCCCGGTCCACCGAAGATCGTCGCGCCGGAGTCCGGAGGTAAGTATGGGGTGGGGGTGGGGAGGCTGGGTGCGCAGTGGGTGGGTGCGGGATGTTGGAGGGGTCTCGGAGGCGCTGTGGGACAATTTTTTTTTTTTTTACAGGGGAAAAAAAGACGCCACGAGGACCGCTTGCCACGCTGGGGTGGCCTCAGCTGCAGGCACAACGACTTTGGGATGTTAGCTGACGGGGATTGGGCAACTTCGGCCGCAAAAACTATTGGCACATTTGCCACGCTGGGGTGGGCTCTCAGCGTGGCATGTAAGCATTTGGAGGGGGATAGCCGACGGGGGATTGGGCACCCTCACCGGCAAATGAAGTGGACGTTTGTTCCGCGGGCGGCCGCGAATTTCGCGGGTGATGGCAAATTCCGCGGATATTTCTGCGGTTTGCCGCATCCACGGAATCGCGGAAAACTCGGGGCCCTGTCCTTAGGATGGCAGAGAAAGGGAAGATATTGCTGATGGGGGACCTGAATATGCCAGATGTTAACTGGAGCACCTTTGCTGCAGTCACATCCAAGAGCAGGGCCAATCTTCTTGGACATAAAGTCTCCACCACTCATTCACACTAATGGGAGTTGCCGAGCTAGGACCAGCGAGGCAAACTTTTCAAGGTCGGCGCCTGAGATGGAGCCGGATGCGGCACCGCGAGCCCCAGCTCGTGCGGTAATGACTTTCGGCGTCGACCCTCCAACTGCCTCAGTTCCTTTCTCCCCACCATCAAGTGCGTTTCAGTGGCGATATCGTTCGCCCCGGGAGTTAAACTTCACTTGCAGCAATAGTTCAGTTTATTGTTTTGTGGAATTATTTCGAATCACTACCGATTTTATATATTTTAATTGTACAACAGAAGTCTTCAGCCCTCCATTGATGGAGTCGACCATGAGCAGGTCAGGTGACGGTAGGGAGACTTTTTATGAAAGCTGTTCAGTCAGCCGGGCCGGGTCCGGTCCGCTGCCCTTCCTGGAAGGGGGGGTCTGACAATGGACAGTCCAATGCTCAGGGGGATGGGCGATCCACCCAAAAGCATAAAAGGAAACGGTCCCATTCTTGGCGCTGTTTGGTCTAGAGTTCTTCTTCAACAAAAGAAGAAAAGGCATCACTCGAGGTCTTCCTCTGGTATGTCTGCGCGTACACTGTCAGTTATTAGGGCCAGGCACCGGTCTCCACCTCTGTCAGAGTCGCTGGTTTCTGTCTCTGGTAGCCGACCTCCTTGACACCAGAGCTCATTGCTGCCTATTGGAGGAGCTTCCAATGAGAAGTTTCACCAGTGAGCTGTTCTTATGGAGCAGTGGGCTTGGAGGTTGGTCCAGTTGCCTGAGCCGGTCTCTCTGACGCCAGAGCCTTTGGGCCATTCGGCTTTGGAGGGACGGGTAGGGCGATTGGGCCTTCCTAGTGGCACGGTGCCTTCTTCAGTGCCGTTGACTCCACACTTGGGTGTTTATCCCCCTCACATCGCTGCGGCGCAAGGGTACACACAGATGCCTCTATCTCCTGCCATTTTTCCCTCTTTTACCTCAAATTGCATTTTTTTGACCTCTGGGACTCTCTCGGTACCATCCGCGGTGCCACAGGCTCTGTCTGCGCCGTCCGCAGCACTGCAGGATCTGTCAGCACCACGCATGGCGTCGGGGGCTCTGGCACCGTTTACAGTGCCGCAGGCTCTGTCGGCGCCATCTGTGGCGCCGCTTCACTAGTGCCTCCCTCCTTGTTCTCAGCACCATTTTCCTCTACAGCGTTGGGGACTTGTGTGGCACCAGTTGGTCTTCAGGGGTTCTCGACTCCGATTCTTTCTTCTCTTCTACCTCCTGATTTTCACTCCTTTCCTGTCTATACAGTCCCCCTTGGACTGTCAGGAGATGATTTTGAGCCTGACCCAGATCTTCGCCTGGGTGATGATGTTGATGACAGCCCTGGGAGCAGGGAGCAGTTCTTCTGTAGAACCTGTGGTTGAAGACCTTTCCTTTAAGTCTCTGCTCAAAAATTTAAACTCTACTCTCTCTCTTTCCAGACTACAGAAATTGATCCTGGGAGGCTTTTGCGACTCCAGTATCTTCATGTCCCTGAGATCCTTATGGATTTAACCCCTCCGGTAAAGCCCTCTTTCGAGACCCTCTCACAGATGGTGTGGAAGAATCCAGCTCTCATTCCTTCCATTGCCAAGTCCATAGATAGGAAGTATGCCCCTCCCAAGGATCGCCCCATTTTGGCCTTACAAGCCTTTGCTGATGCCATTGTGGTCTTGGCAGAGAATGATAAGGCTGTCCTTCCTCAAGGATCGACAGCCCGACCAATGAACAAAGAATCTCGCAAGATAGACACCTTAGGTAAGAGAGTCTTTGCTGCCTCAACCCAGGGTATGCGCATTGCCAGCTACCAGGGCTATTTTTCTCAGTATGAGTATGTACTTTGGCATTCCCCCAAAGAAATGGTAGAAGCTGTGCCTGAATCGGAAGCTAGCTCAGAGCTACTTCAAACCATAACTAGGGGTATTGAATCCAATAACCAATAGGTTAAAGCTGCAATGGATGCCTACAAACTGCCTCACAGGCGGCGGCTGACATCTGCACCCGCCGCCACTCTTGGCTACGTACTTCAGGCTTCACGAATGACGCCCAGCAGCAGGTCATGGCCTTACCGTTAGATGGTATTTATCTGTTCGGGCCTCAGGTGGAACAAGCTCTGAGGTCACACAGAAGACTTGGTCTGCCATTAAGACGGCTAGACCTGCACCCGGCCCCTCCCGAGTGGGTGCGAACAAGCATCAGTTTCACAACCATCAGTCCTTTCCGGGCAGAGGAGGTTTTAACAAAAAACACAGCCCTCAGCCACAAAAGAAAGTGCAGCAGAAGGCACAAGGGCCCAAAGCGCCCAGTGCCACCTTCTGAGTTTCTGGCCCAGGTCCCACCTCAGCTGTCCAAGGGGGACTCCTCCTTAGTGGTGGGAGGACATCTCACTCAGTTCTACAGTCGGTGGAAATCTATAACATCAGACAAATGGGTCCTCTGGATAATCCACGAGGGGTACTCTCTCAATCTTTTAGAAATCCCTCCAGATCATCCTCCCAAACAACAGCCCAGGCTGTCGGCAGTACAGTCAGACCTTCTTGCTTCTGAGGTACAAGGCCTTCCGAACAACAGGGCACTAGAAATAGAGCTGCTGGATCAACAAAACACAGGTTTCTACTCCCATTACTTTCTGGTTCTGAAGAAAACCGGCAGCATGCGTCCCATTCTGGATCTCAGAAAGTTAAACAAGTTCCTTCACAGGGAGATGTTCAAGATGATATCAGTAGGTACCCTGCTAACTTTGCTTCATCAACACGATTGGCTAGCCTCCCTGGACATGCAGGATGCCTACCAACACATTCTCATACACCCAAAGCACCACAGATACCTAAGGTTCGTGGCATTGGGTCAGCACTGTCAGTTCAGAGTCCTGCCCTTTGGGTTATCCTCGGCACCTCGAGTTTTTACAAAGTGTTGTGCAATTCTCGCGGTGCATCTCAGGAAAGTCTGAATACAAGTGTTCCCATATCTGGACGACTGGCTCCTAGCAAGTCCCTCCAGGCAAGAGACTCTGGAGGCCGTGGCCACAGCCTCAGACTTCCTCACATTCATGGGAGTTCTGTTGAATCTCAACAAGTCGCAGTTGCAGCCCTCCCAGAAACTCCTCTTCATAGGAACTCTTCTGGACACCTCCTGTGCAAAGGCTTTTCTTCCAGAGGACAGAAGGAGCGATATCTTACAGATGGCCCGATACATCAGAAAACACAGCTCGATTCGAGCTATCTTGATGCAGCGAATGCTGGGCCTCATGGCATCCTTGGTGTTCACTGTGCCCTTAGCTCATCTCCACATGAGAACCTCTCAGTGGATGCTCAGTACTCGGTGGTCCCCAACCACTCACCCTCAGTCCTTTCTCATCAAGGTGATGGAACCTCTGAAGAGGTCGCTCACCTGGTGGTTGCAGGAGGACAATCTTCTGGAGGGATATCCCTTTGCCCCTCTGGTTCATCAGATCTCCATTACCACAGATGTGTCCCTGATAGGTTGGAGAGCCCACTGCCAGAATCTCCACATCCAGGTACATGGACTCAGGATGAGTCCCAACTTCACATAAATGTCCTGGAAATGAGAGCCATCCTCTATGCAGTCCGAGCCTTGAAGGACATACCCTGTCACAGGAACATTCTCCTTCAAACGGACAACAAAGCAGTGATGTACTACATGAACAAACAGGGCGGCGCACACTCTTACCCATTATGTAGGGAAGCAATGAGAGTGTGGGAGTTGTGCCTGGAACACAAGGCTCTGAGTCAAGTGGTTTACCTGCCAGGAGTACAAAACTAGCTGGCAGACCGTCTCAGCAGAACAGAAACTGATCCTCACGAGTGGTCTCTCGACTTAACCGTCATTCAGTCACTCTTCAAAGAGTGGGGGACTCCAGACCTGGACCCTTTTGCGTCCCCACTTGACGCAAAACTGCCTCTCTTCTGCTCCAGAAATCCAGCACATGGCATTTTTGTCAGGATGCGTTCAGGCTGCGGTGGACAAGATGCTTTCTATACGCCTTTCCTCCTCTTCCCCTAATTCAGAGGTACTTCTAAATTGGATTCTCAGGAGGCAGAATGATTCTCATTGCCCCTTCTGGCCTCTGCAGATATGGTTTCCGCTAGTCAACAGTCTCTCCGGACTGAAAGGCGCTTCTTCAGATGAACTTTCTGACCCAGGGTCCCATGGTCCATCCCAACCTGAGATCGCGTCACCTTCACGCTTGGCTTCTGAAGAGATAGAGGAGAATAGGTTCAGTGTTTCTCGTAGAGTTTTAGATATTCTTTTGGCTGCGCGTTAGCCGGCCACTAGAAAAACCGACACAGCCAAATGGAGACGTTGCTCTATCTGGTGTGCAAAATCCTCTTGGAACCCTTTTTTCTGCCCACCGAATAAAGTCTTAGAGTATCTCTTAGACCTCTCAAATACAGGTCTGCATTACTCCACAGTCAGAGTTCATCTTTGTGCAATTTTGACATTTCATGAGCCGGTACTTTCCATGTCACTGGCTCAGTTGCCTGTAAAGAGGTTTCTTAGGGTTATTCTGCATATTAGACCTCCTATGCAGCCTGGGACATTAACCTTGTGCTAGACATGCTCACTTGTAAACCTTTCGAGCTTCTAGCTACTTGCAACTTGAAGTTCTTTACTTGGAAAACGGCCTTCCTGGTGGCCATTACTTCGGCCCGTAGAGTATCTGAAATACATGCACTGGTCACAGACCCCCTGTACACTGTATTTCACAAGGACAAAGTAGTTCTTAGGACTCATCCTAAGTTTCTCCCAAAGGTTGTCTCAGAATTCCATCTAAACCAACCTTTAGTCCTTCCTACCTACTTTGCAAACTTTTAGAATGAAGGGGAGTGTACCCTTCATTCACTGAATGTTAAGAGAGCATTGCGGTTCCATCAAGATATAACAAAAGAAATTCACAAGGCTCAACAACTATTTGTTTCCTTCAGCGAGACCCGGCTGGGTCAACCTGTCACTATCAGATATATTTCAGCATGGCTGGTGGCATGCCTTCTCCACTGCTGTACTATGGCACAGGCCAAGCTGGAAGGCAGAGTGTACGCTCACTCTACCAGAGCAGTCGCGGCATCTCTGGCGGAAATCCACAATGTGCCCATCGCAGATATTTGCAATGCGGCTACTTGGAGCTCCTTGCATACTTTCGTTAAGCACTACGCCTTGGATGTCCATGCCAGACAGCATCTGTCATTTGGCAGGACCATTCTTAAGAGACTTCTGTCCTAAGTATGTAAGCTCTTTATTTCCAGCTGCCCATCTCGGGGGATTATTTAGCTCGGTACTCTCCCATTAGTGTGAATGAGTGGTGGAGACTTTATGTCCAGGAAGATATGGAAATTACGTACCTACCGTAATTCTTGATCTTCTTGGATGAAGTCTCCACCACTCATTCACACGCCCACCCACCATCCCCCGAGCTCACTTCTCTGTTTTTGGTCTTCACTCCCTCAATGGCTGAGTTGTGAAGACTTTATTGTTGACCCTTCTTACACGGGTCATTTGGACTATCTTATGTCCGATTTTTAGGTTAAGTCCTTCTAGGTTAGTTACGTTGCACCTCCTCGGAAAAAAAGTACTGAGGCGGTTGGAGGGTCGACGCCGAGATAGTCATTACTGCACGAACTGGGGCTTACGGTGCCGCTTCCTCGTGGCTCCATCTCAGGCGCTGACCCTCTTGAAAAATGTTGCTCCCGCTGGGCCCTAGCTCCTCCAGCAAACTCCCATTAGTGTGAATGAGTGGTGGAGACCTCGTCCAAGAAGATCAAGAATTACGGTAGGTACGTAATTTCCATTTCTCGATGCCCTGCAGGGGGCATGCCTCAGACATCTAGTTTTGGAACCCACTCGGGAGGGAGTAATCTTAGACCTCGTACTCTCAAAAGGGGACAGAGAGAGGGTCTTTGATCTTGAAGTGGGTAGCCATCTGGGAACAAGCGACCACCAAACAGTGTGGTTCACGATCAACTTAGCTGTAGAGTCAAGCCATACAAAAGTGAAGGTACTGGACTTCAGGAGGGCTGATTTTGTCAAAATGGGAGAGTGCCTCAGAAAAGCACTAGCAAACAGGCAAGGAGGTGGAGGTGGAGCAACAATGGGGAAACATCAAAACTGCCATCACAGAGGCAACAAGCCTTTGTGTGAAGCAAATAAACAAATCAAAATGAAAGAAGAAAAACACTATGGTTCTCAAAAGAAGGGGAAGGGAGGGTTAGGGAGAAAAAGATAGCATTCAGGAAGTATAAGGAAACACAGAAGGAGCAGGACAGAGAACTGTACCAGTTGAAGCAGAAGGAAGGGGGGGGAGGCAGTCAGAATAGCAAAGGCCTAAACCGATAAAAAGATAGCCAACTCAGTTAAGAAGGGGGATAAAACATTTTATAGGTACATTAGGGAGCAAAGAAAGACTAAGGCAGGGATACTGAGGCAGAATAAAGAGGAAGGTGGTTGAGCAGAGAGCGACAGTGAAAAAGTAGGGATACTGAATGAATACTTCTCAGTATTCACAGTGGAAAAGCAGGGGGAGATGCCTAATCCAGTCAATAAAAGCACTCCGGATAGGGGAGTTGATATTAGTCCTTTCACAGAAGAAAGGGTTCTGAAAGAACTCTTAAAACTGAAGGTGGATAAAGCAATGGGGCCTGATGGGATTCACCCCAAAATTCTAAAAGAACTAAGGGAAGAACTAGTAACACCACTGACTACCCTTTTTAATAAACCATGGGAGGATGGTGTGGTACTTGAGGAGGCCAGATGTGATTCCCCTTCACAAAAGTGGGAGCAAGACAGAGGCAGGAAGCTACCGACCTGTCAGTTTGACCTCGGTGGTAGGTAAAATGATGGAATCACTTCTGAAGGAAAGAATTGTTGAGTACCTAGAGGCCAGTGGGGCATAGGACCTAAGGCAGCATGGATTCACAGCAGGAAGGTCATGTCAGATGAATCTAATTGATTTCTTTGACTGGGTGACCAAAGTAGTAGACCAGGGAGGGGCTGTGGACATGGCCTACCTAGACTTTAGCAATGCATTTGACATAGTCCCGCACAAAAGATTAATAAACAAATTAGCCAGCCTGGGAGTGGGTTCCAGGGTGGTAGTCTGGGTAAAACACTGGCTGGACAACAGGACACAGAGGGTAATAGCAAATGGAGTCCATAGTGAAGAAAGGGAGGTTATTAGTGGGGTACCGCAGGGTTCAGTACTGTGGCCGGTCCTTTTTAATGTCTTTATAAGTGGCATTGCAGAGGGACTGGAAGGAAAAGTATGTCTCTTTGCAGATGACACAAAGATCTGCAACAGGGTTGATATGCAAGGTGGGGTGGAAAGGATGAAAAGGGACTTGGCAAGGTTGGAGGAATGGTCAAATGTATGGCAGCTTAGATTCAACGCAAAGAAGTGCAAAGTAATGCACCTGGGAAACAAAAACCCAGGGGAAAAGCACACAGTGAGGGTGAGATACTGACAGCAACAAAAATGGAAAGGGACCTGGGGGTAGTCATATCAGACAACCTAAAGGTGGGCCAGCAATGTGAGAAGGCAGTAAGGAGGGCTGGGGATACTGGGATGCATAGGGAGAGGCACCACCAGTAGAAAACAGGAAGTTGTTGGCTCTCTGTACAGGCAGTTGGTAAGACCACATCTGGAGTACTGTGTATAGTTCTGGAGACCCCATCTCTGCAAAGACATAGGCAGGGTGGAGGCTGTCTAGAGGAGGACAACCAAAATGGTGCAGGGTCTGCACCAGAAGACACATGAAGAAAGACTAAAGGAGCTTAAGATGTATAGCCTAGAGGAAAGGAGGGAGAGGGGGACATGATAGAAACTTTCAGATACCTCAAGGGAATCAACAAAGTCCAAGAGGGTAGCATCTTTCTGAAAAAGAGATGTGCAAGAACAAGGGGGCGAATTTGAAGATAGAGGGGGGATGGCTCAGAGGTAATGTGAGGAAATATTTCTTCACAGAGAGGGTTGTAGATGCATGGAACAGCCTTCCTGAGGAAGTCGTAGAGTCAAAAACAGTGGGGGAATTCAAGAATGCATGGGACAGACATAAGGCAATTCTAGTGGGGGGGGTAGGAGGAAATAGGCTGTTGTTTAACTAGGATCTGCAGCTTATCCGTTAGGTAGAGAAATGGGCAGACTAGGTGGGCCAAGCGGTCTTTGTCTGCCATCAGATTCTATGTTTCTATGGATCCAGCCTCCCAAGGTACTGCTACTGAGTCCGCATAAAGTGTAAACATTTCAGTGAGGTATTCGTAGGGTCAGAAAAATTATTCACTGTAGTAATGTTTCTTCTTAAGGGATTCCTCACTATGTTTACACTTCCTAACCCTGCCTTCCCTTTCAGAACCTGACGTAGGGTCACACAAGAATCTGTTCCTTTTTTCATTAAGGTTGCGTAAGCATTACCATTGCATTTCCTAGATTTGTAATTTTGTTGCTGTGATTTATGTGACAGATTTTTCCCAAATCTGCTTTCAGTTTGTTTGGTGGTTTTTAAATATAGAATAAATCATGGGGTGGGGTGTGTTAAATGAGAATTTTACACACACCTAAGATGTTAGATGCTACATAAACCCCGAGAGCGAAGCTCAAGGGGTTTATACACTCATCCAACACCCAAGTTGTGTGTAAATTCGAGTTTTACATACTACCTCATGTTTTGTTTTCTATAATTGCTGGGGAGCATTTTTTTCACCACAGCAGTTATATAACTAGAAATACATCTTTGTACAGCTGTGGTTGAGTTGAAGCACGGTCCGCTGTTGGGCTGAAGTGAAGCCTATTTAAAAATTGACTTTTTTTTGAGTGATTACCCCCAAAAGGTAAAAAGAGTTGTGAAAAGAACTGATTTCAAACATTAAATTTCAGTACTGTAACACTCATTCCAGAGTCCAAGCATGCGAGGTAGTGAAGTGTCCTGGGTGATGAAGGGAAGACTGCAGCTGGCACATGCATGGAGCTTGGGAAACCCAGGGCGTGTTCACTGTTATAACGGCGAATTATAACCAGGTTTCTCTATGGGAGAAAATGCTCCCTGGTTACTATAATTCTATAAAATTTCTAAATTTTGGGTAGCTTTTTAGCTAGTTTCAGTAGCTGCTGCTCCACTGTAGCTTGTGAACAGGTTTGAACCTACATTCCAAATTCAAAAATTTGCATAGCTTCTACTCTCCAGGGTGCCACTCTGTCGAGATGACTGCATAAAGTCTAAACATGGTGAGGATCTCTTAAGAGAAAAAGCATTACTACAGCAATTTTTTTCTCATTGCCTCATTATATAGAGATTATGTTTGCCCTCTTCTTGACTATGGGACCCAATTTTGGGCACCTTATCAATGCGATGAATTGACAAATTGGTAAAGATTCAAGGGAAAGCAACCAAAACAGTAAATGTACTCAAGGATTTGTTGTATCCGGAGAGGGTGGATAGGCTGAATCTCGTGTTCTTGTATTAGAGGCAATTAAGGGGAGACGTGTTACTATTATTTGATGTTGTTAATGAGGCATACCTTATGTCAGAACCGCACACAGATTTCAAAGCCAACACAATAGGGACTAGTGATTAAAAGAAAATTGTGTAATCGGCTGGCCCGCTGGCACAGCGGTAACACTACCGCTCGCGACAACGGCGACCCGGGTTTGGGAGCACGCCTGGGAAGACAAGGACTGGCCAGGGAGGAGGAGGGCTAGGGCTTACCACTTTACTGGCCCCAGTCGGAGGCCTAGGGTATAGCAAACACCCTGCCGTGTAGAGAGGGGGAGGCATGATGGACGTCGGCGGTTACACCTTGACGGGCGTGAGTCACATTCAGAGAATAAGGGAAAATCGGCTCCCTGAGCACCGGGAAGAATGAGCACTCTGTGCAGACCCCACAGCTCTCTCCTGCCTGTCCCGTCGGGACCCGATGAAACCAGAAAATTAGGGGTGTACGGGCCCTACCTCATCCCCACCTGGGTGGGAAGAACCACTGCTCCATGGGGGTACCCACAGGCTCCAGGTAGGTGAAGAAGCAGGGGCAGACACCATAGCGACTCCTGATGGATGGTGCGGGGCTCAGGGAGCAGGGGTGAGGATAAAATGCAAGTTAAAAAAAAAAAAAAGGAAAGAAAGAAAATTGTTTATAAGTTGAAAATGAACAAATTTCGTTAAGCAAATGGTAATTAGCCTGCAGAGTGACCTCCCGCTACATGCAGTCATTAGTGAAAACAAGTCTGCGTTTAAAACAACTTGGCAGGTACATGGCTATAGTACTACAACTTGACTGCTACCACTAAATTAGTGGGAGAGCAGTTCACATGGGCACTCAATCCCTTTTCTACTCTAATCAACCATAGTACGAACCGTAGTATAATACAAGATTTTGTGCCTGTCTCTACAAGGTATGAAGTGTGTATCTGATTCTGTTCTCCTTCATACATCATCGGCTTTGGTCCTCAATGACTGACATAACAGCTGGTATATCTGATTCTATTCTCCTTCATATGCCATTGTTGGTGTTGGGCCTCACTGACTGTGACGTAACAGCTGATCAAGAGTCGGTCATGTGCTACCCAGTTGGTTACTTGTGATGTCACAATGGGTGATGCCACAATGTTGATTGTACATAAAGGGGAATAGAAGTCGATATGTCAGCCTCCAGGTAAAGTTCTGTTCCACACATCACATCTAGTACTGTTGGGTAGGAACCTTTCATTGAGAAAAATGAAAAGGAAAAAAAAAAAATCAGAAACAAAAATAACAGCTGAATAACATTTTTGTTTTGTTATCTTTTGGTGCTATTAGCTCTTTATTATAGTGTTCATAAAGAAAACTTGAGCAGTAAATTGTTTTAATTGTAGACTTAGTGAAAGGACAAAAAATAATGTTGGTCAGCAGCCTAACAAGAATCTTTCTGCAGCAGTCGTTTGCCAACGAGATCTTAGACTTCATCCTTTTGGGCAGTTTTGTGCTGTTGACTAATGGCAGAAATAGTCCTGTCATGTGCCAGCACTTCGTTTTAGTCAGCAGGGAATCCACATGTCTAGGCAGATTGCATGCAACCCTAAATTTTGTAACAAAGAAAGACAGTAGCTGACTGATAGCTGAAATTGTGATCGAGCATCTGTTCTGTGGCTGAGACTAGCAGAATGTCAGTAGGTCAAATAGCATTAGGAAGAGGGTATCAAGGTAAACCACAGGCCACTGCAGTGTATCAGTTCTGATCGAGCATCTGTTATAAGGCTGACACTATTATACATGAGCAGGGTCAAACAGGCAAAATGGACAACTTGTTTGTTGTGGGGGGGAAGACAAGCAGGGTTTTAAGGTGCCACTGTAATATGAAAGTTTTATAAGTAGCCCTATACGATTTTTATTCGGAAATCTGCTGGATCATACAGAGCATCCCTTGACCGCACCTTTATTTTCCTGGGGATTGGTGGGACACTTCATCCGCTGTTACATCCTCCGAGCAGCCATGACACTAGGTGTTTGTGACAGAATGCCAGTATATCAGAGTGTGTTAGAAAGAGGGTATCAAAGTAAAAGCACAGGCCACTGCTGTGTTCATCAGAGCTCTCTTAAACAGACTTTCCTTACTGGGTCTGAACAGTGTTCCTTAGCATCTGTAAAAGGGAATGTATACTTTTTTTTTTTGTTGTTGTTTTTTCCAATTTTGTTGACCCCTCACTGAGCCTAGAAGTCCCTTTTTCAAGGGTGACCGGGAAGGAGGTGGGATACAGATGGTAAGCAACTGAAACTTAACCAGATTAAGCTGTTGATGGTATTTTTTAGTGAATGAGGGAAATTTGGCCAGAACACCGGGGAAATTCCCCTACTTTTTTAGATAAGTGCCATGGGATCTTTAGCATCCATCTGAACTACCACCAATCCAGGCAGATGGGACCTCGGTTTACCATCTCATCCAAAAGACGGCACCTCGGAAGTGCAGCACCCCTCTTATGCTGCACTACAATGTCAGTATTGGGATATTAACCCAAGTGCCAGATGTGGGAACTGAACCCACAGCCCTCTGATCTTTTTATGATGCAGTAAGACATAATTCTACTCTGCCCAAATTTCTTAGTCATCCGATGAGAGACTTTTTTGGGGGGAGGGGTACTGGAATGTACAGTAATCAGACTGGGTAGTGCCATTGTAGAAGGCCAGCTGCTCTGTATGGTGTTGGTGCTTCACCAGCTTTTATTTTCACAGCCGTAGGAATGAGGGTTGAGACATCAAGTCTGAAAAATGAAAATAAGAAAATGTTGCTGTGAACTTTACTGGCTGCTTCCAAAATCGCTCATAAGTGGTTGACAACCAGAGTCCCTACTATAATAGATTGGACAGAACTGACTGTTCATATTTACTGAACGGAAAAAATAACCTCGCAACATTCGCCCAGGATCCAGTCCTTTAATAACATTTGGTCAGCATGGTACTTACATATGAGTGTGGACAGTCATTTTTTCCCCTTTAAATGAAATAGATTAGCTGGGGATATGGGTTTGCCATCTGTTGTCCTGCCCTCTGCTCTGTGTCATGTAAGTGCCACTCCCTCCCTTGATGGGGCTCCCTTTTGTTACTGGATGGTGGTCAATAGAGGGAAATGTAGTATAGTGTAGTATGGTGAGGGCTTGTGTGTGGAAATCGGAGACTTTCAAAAGGTTGTACCACAATTCAAAAGGTCACAGAATGTGATTGTACCCTACTGTGGTACAACAACATATTGAAAACCTCTAAAGGTTCCACACACAAGCGCACGAGCCACAGAAATGGCAGGATCAACCTGATATCAGTAGCGGCAGCAACACGATCAGCGGAACCCGTGACTCGAAAGGATCAACCAGGTAAAATAAAAAAAAACATGGGATCAACCAGAAATGCGCATTAAAAAAAAAAAATGAAAACCAGGATCAACCAGATATTGATATTTACTTACGGAATAAAAGTCTAATCCTCACACCCACAAACTTTCGCTAAGCAAGCGATAGAGGCGCCATTTTTTTTTTTTTTTTAACAATCTCTCCTATACTCGACTGACAACCAGTAGAAGGCTGTACTACAAACGTAGGGATGTCTGCTCCCTAGCAACCATACATCACACCGTAGCAACTAGCCCTAGCTCCCACAACACAACATGGGCATGAACATTTTTTCTCTGTTTTTAAAAAGTATACAAACTTTAAAAAACACATTTATTTTATTTAGAGGACACCATACACTATAAAAAAAAAAAAATAGTGGATGGACAACTCTGTGCTCAACCAGTGTATTGTGCCACCTCTGAGTTCTGATTCCTATGGACCTCACGAGCTTCGCTGTCAAGGTCCCTGAATCAGAACCCCCTCAGTGGCAGAACACACTGGTAGTGCATAGTGGCCCATGCACTGTTCTATATATTAGTGTATGAGATTTAATGGGACCTTTTCAGCAGCCACAGTGAGACATATAGTTTTGTGTCATACTATAGTTTTAGTTAGCCTAAGGTTCTATGAAATTAGATTTACATGTGGCAAGAGACTCTATCACTCTATGGGATGGAAATATTTATTTAATTATTTCTGTTATTTATTTATTTATTTACATTCTTATTTGAAAATTGGTGATTGACAGAGGCACACTGTGCTGGGGCTCGTTTCCAGGTGTGAAAGGGGCCATGGGATATTAAAGAGAGAAAATACATTACACAGTCACATTTCACAGTTTCAGTAAAGTGCAGTCAGGATAAAATACACAACAAATACTTACCAATATTGGTTTACCTTACGATGTGATTTAATTTGGATATTGAAGCAAGAAAGCTGTATTGCTGTCTCACTTTTGTTTTTTGGGGTTTTTTATTTTGCAGTTAGTTTCTCTCTCTGGAGCGGCACTCCTTCTAGCCTGATGCCCCAGCCCCCACTCGCGGCCTACCTTCCACTGTCCTCCATGGCTTCCCCCCATTGCGGGGCAGCGGGGATCCCTCAACCTGCAGGAACGGATCCGGTGCAGAGGTTACTGCTGTTCGTGGGAGCAGGGCCTGTGGGGATTGGTTGTCATCGTGCCATGCCCAGGACTCTCTTCCATTTTTCTCCCCTTAGGAGAGGAGACATGCAATGATGCCCTAAGGAGAGAGCACGCACGTGTCCGCACATGCTCCTCCCAGCATCTGCCTCCTCTCCTCGCCCTCTCTGAGCATCAGTGTGCCATCCTCCGGCTAATGCTAGGGGCCAGTCAACACCAACTGTTGGTGCCACCCCCCCAGAGAAGGAGAGCAGTCCCTTGGATGCTCGATTCTTCTCCTCCCCTGCCAACCCCTGGTGGACCGTGCTCGTTCCCAAACACTGATCGCCAGCATAGCACGAGATAAGACGCCCAGCGCCTCAGCCCTCTGCACCACCGGGCCGGAAACTTTTGTTTTTCAAAAATACTGTAATAATGTGTAAGTATATAAAAAGGAGAGAGTGACATCAGAGTGTGCCTGAATATCTTGAACATGGCACTGCCCAGACCAGTATGAAGCACTTCAAAATCAATGGGGAAAAAAAATCAGACCAGGATGCCCTCAAAAGGCAGTTGAGGAGTATGGGTGGGGAGGAATTCCATATTGGATTTTCAATGTGAAGGTACAGTATATACTCAGTCCCTTTAAAAGAGAACTGACTTTAATCTGTAAGCCTGTGTTTTCTGCAGAAGCAGTGTTTCTAATACTAATTCACATTCTGTTTTTTGTCCTGCCTGTACTGGCCATTTAGAAAATTTTCTGATTTACACTCTGGTGGGCAGTACCATTTTAGAACAGTATGATGTACTTTATGTCCTTGGTACAGAACATACAGTGGTTTCACAATGCATTCATGTTCTACTCTGGAACTCTGTGGCCCAAAGGTGACATAAACCACATCATACAGTCCTAAACTGGCACTTACCAACATCAGAAACACTAACTAGGTTTGCTAAAAGGCCAAACAAGTCCTGGATCACCCCTTCCCTACTCAAACAAATGAAGGAAGGGGACAACCTCTGGCATAAGGCCCAATATACTGGATCCCAACCAGACATACAACGCTACAAAGCAGCTCAAAATAAATGCACCCAAACTATTAGTCTTGCGAAGAGCCAGTATTTCAAGGAGGAACTAAATTGATCTAGGGGTGACTCTTAGAATTTTTGGGAAAATAAAAAACCTTAATTGGGAAAGCCAGTAAACCCCCCCCCCCCCCATGCTCCAGGTTAATCAGGAGATGACACAGGATGCCATAGTGATAGCTAATACTTTCAACAAGGCTTTCACAGACCTTAGTGGGGTTTTTCCCCCTGACTTCCTCGACCCACGTTGTAAAGTAAACACCACGTGTTAGGGTACTTCCCAAATAAGTGCACCCCCCCCACCTCAAAATTGTATCAATATCTGAGGCCAAAAAATACCTCACCAAGGCCTTTGGGATCCATCCAGTGGTTACTCGATGGATCTTAAATTCTTTGCGCTGACCCTGAATGAGGTAATCCAGCCCCTAACCCACATTCTGAATCTGTCCCTTAGAACTTCCAAATTCCCAAAGCTCTAGAAAAAGGCTATGGTCACCCCAGTCTTTAAAAGCGGCGACCGAGCCAACCACACTACCTTCCGACCTATTTCTGTACTCCCTCCTCTCTCAAAGGCATTGGAAGGATTGTCAGTGACCAACTAGTAGACTGCCTAGATAAATATCAGCTACAGTGTCAGGAACAGCACAGCACGGCACTACCACTGCCCTGGTTGAGTTCACCACTTTCATTCATGACTCCTTTGACTGTGGCCACTTGGTTGGGGCTACTTATATAGACTTAACAAAGGCCTTTGACATGGTCAGTCACAGGCTACTCCTTTATCAACTGTCCTCTACCAGCCTCTCACCTGAATCTGTGGAGTGGTTCCGTAGTTACCTCACTAATCACACTCAGCAAGTAAGAATCTTAGATATCCACTCTGATCCCAGCAGTGTCATTACTGGTGTTCCCCAAGGCTCAATCCTGGGCCTCCTTCTATTCAGCTTATTTCTAAATAACCTTCCAATGTTATGTCCAAGCCAAGTCCTCTTGTATGCAGATGATGCTGTGCTGTTCACAAGTCAGGCCAACCCGGCCACCCTTGAACAACAAATGCAGTGTAGCTTCTCTGCCATGGAATCTTGGTTCCAAAGCCACAAGCTTCTTCTGAATTACAAGCAGACAAAGACCATGCTGTTTGCCTCAACACAAAACAGACACAGATCCTATCAGCTGAAAATTCACAAACATCTAGATGAAGTGCTCAAAATGGTTCACTCCTTCAAATATCTCAGGGTCACCCTTGATTGTGCACTCTTTCATGCAACACATCCATCTGGTGGCTAAGACAGTCAACCCCAGGATCGTCCTGCTGTACAAACACAAGCTCTGCCTAACAGATGAAGCCCTTAGTCTTGCTCTGTCAAGTTCCATGCTGTCAATCATCGATTATGGGCTGGTTGTATATGGGGCAGCTACTGGTACAGCTCTTCAGAGTCAAAACAGCTCTCAGTAAAGCCTATAGTCTCACCCAGGAGCCCACCACCTAACTGTGAGCTCTACTCCTGGACTGGATGGCTCAACTTAGAAAACAGGATCAAGTACCAAGTCTGCCTACTCACCAAGAAGACCACCCTGGGCCTGAGAGAACAAGTCAGGGATCCTGCTTAGCTTGGGGATGAGAGTGGGGTCCACGCCTGGCACCCCTCCTGCCCCTATCTCTAAAATACCCTTGCTGGGGGTACTGAGGTACCAGGGGTATAGTCATGGCCTGATTAAAATGCCTGGAATGAAATTGTCTGCCCCTGCCTCCCCTATTATAAGGCCTTGAGGAGGGAAAGGCCTTTTCTTTGGCTGAATCACTTCTGTAAGTGGCCTTATATTCATCAGCCTTTTTCATGTAGGTCTCTGTATGGGTCCCAAAAAGGGAGTTGTCCTCCACTGGGAAATCCAAAGCCTTGTTTTTGAGTGTCCTGTGTGAGGTATGTGGCTCTTAACCAAGCAAACCTCCTTTGGGCTATAGTGTTGGCCATCCACCTGGCAGCAGTGTCATTTGAATCCGCTGCCATTTGAAATTGATGTTCGGTAGCACTGCCAAAGAGATTTTTGATATTGGGCAGAATAGGCTTGAAGGTTAGCCTGCCTGATTGCCAATGAAGCTGATAAGAAAAATGTACTCGCTGAAGTAATGTCGTTTCTTCTAATGGAATCTTGCTGTATTCTGACTATATGCAGTTAGCCCCAGCACTTGTATTGCTCCGGAGAGAAAAGGGTTAACTCTATGCCAGAGCATAGAACGTTGAGCTCGAGCTCGGTTTTCAAAACTCAGTCTTTGGTACATCTCAGTGTAACTGTCAGATTCTTACGAACACCATACTAACGAACTACTAAGTATAGAAATTGTTTTGAAATTTTAAAGCAAAAGGCAATAACAGATTGGGTCCCATAAGACTCAAGTTGAGAACCCCAAAAAGAATCTATGTAGATAGTGATAAATAACAAAAAGCATAAAGCAAGAACAAAAACCCCTCCTAGAAAGGAAGGGTGCAAAGGTATACTGCTCCTGCCAACCCACATCCTAAAACAAGACTAGGTTCTGAGAGGGGAGGCAGGGAGTGAGGTCAGAATACAGCAAGACTCCATTAGAAGAAACAACATTACTTCGGTGAGTAATTTTTTCTTCAAACATGAAGTCTTGCTGTATTCTGACTTACTGAACTCCATAGTCCCCCCCCCCCCAGGTGGAGGGGCTACAGAACCTATTTTGGGAACAAGCTCTGCAGTACTGCTATACCAAACCTAGCATCACTTCTGGACTGGATGTCGAGAGAGTAATGCCTGGTAAATGTATGAACAGTTTTCCAAGTGGCTGCTTTACAAATTTCCAGTAAAGGAATGTCTCTAGCTGCTACTAGCGAAGCAGCTGTACCTCTGGTGGAGTGAGTCCTCATGCCTGAAGGATGCTCTTTTCCCAACTTTGAACAGCAAAACTGGATACAGGAGACAATCCACCTGGCAATGGTTGTTTTGGTGGCAGGTTTACCTTTTCCCACTTCTCCATAAGTGAGAAACAATTGTGAATAGCCATTTCTATGGGCCTTAAGTGTGTTCTATGTAGTAACTGAGGGCCCTTTTTACATCTAGGCTGTGTAATCTTCGTTCCCCAGAAGAAAACTGGTCTGTGAAAAAGACAGGCAATGACAGATTGATTCAAATGAAAGTGTGATACCACCTTGGGAAGGAACTTTCTGTTTGTCCGAAGGACCACCTTATCCCTGTGGAATGAGATAAAATCAGGTTCCACTGACAATGCCTGCATTTCACTGATTCTCCTGGCAGAAGTAATTGCTCCCACGAACATAGTCTTCCAAGTCAAGTACTTAAGCTTAGCTGCAGATAGTGGTTTGAAGGGGGGACTGCATAAGCTGTGCAATACAGATATTCAGGTCTCAAATAGGAGTAGGCTTCCTAAAGGGAGGGTTGATATGAGCCAGACCTTTGAAGAATTTCTTAAATACTGGATGAGAAGCTAAGGAAGAGTCCTTCCCAGCTGAAATGAATGCAGACACAGCTGCCAGATGAACCTTAAGAGTGGTAGGCCTAAATCCTAAATTGTTAAGATGAACCAAATAATCTAACGCAGTGGCGACATCAGCTGAATCTGACTGAATGTGCCTCTGAGAACACCAAATGCCAAATCTCCTCCATTTGGAATTGTAAGTTTTCCTAGCAGAAGGTTTTCTACTAACCTTAAGGATATCCAGAACTGACTGAGAGAGATGCAAGCCTGCATATTCTAGCTCCTCAAGAGCCAGGCTTTGAGCCTGAGAGACTGGAGGTTGGGGGTACAGTATCCTCCCCTTAGAGGATGTCTGTAGATTGTGCCTCCTGGGGAGACAGAGGAACTGTCACTGATAGTGACGATAGGAGGGGGTACCATGGTTTCCTGGCCCAGTCTGGAGCTACTAGAATCTCTTTGCAGGGCTGAGACCTGATCTTTATTAGCACTCTGAGAATCAGAGGTAAGGGAGGAAATGCATACAGAAACCTGTTTGTCCAGTCCAACAGGAGAGCATCCTGAGGAACATACCCCAAATGAGGGGGCCTGCAGCAGAACAGGGGAAGTTGGTGATTGTCTAGGGCTGCAAAGAGATCTATCTCTGGGGGGCCCCATCTCTTGAAAATGGCCTGAAGAATTTGGGGATTCAGGGACCATTCGTGGTGACCCTGAGAAATTCTGCTGAGTGCATATGGCAACACATTGTCCTTCCCTGGAAGATGCACTGCAATCAGGGAAGCTTGAAGACAGTAAGCCAGTAACCATATTTTCATGGCTTCTGTGCACAAGGCCATGGACCGTGTGCCCCCTTGCTTGTTTATGTACCACATGGTTGTGGTGTCTGTCCTGATCTGCACCACTTTCCCGTGAATTGATTGTGAGAATGCCTGAAGAGCTAAAAAGACAGCTCTGAGTTCCAGAAGATTTATGTGCAAAAGGGACTCCTGGTGAGACCATGTCACTAGAGGGAGCACTAGAGTTGAGAAATAAAATTAGATGGCAAAGGAAAGATAAACATCAAACAAGAGGGAGACAAAATGGGAAATATTTCATCCTGACCAGTAGATATAGAAATAAAGATGGATAATCCTTCCTTAATATTGTCATGGAACATTAACTGGTTGCATGGCCCAGTTAAAAGATCATGACTAATACAGCATATCAAGAGGGAGGGCCCAGAGGTGATCTTCCTACAAGAGACTCACCTCTCAGACATTGAGCATGATAAATTTAGTAGGTGGGGCTTCTCAACAGTAATTGCCTCGTCACATAAATCTGGAAGGCAAAGAGGCACAGCAATTTTAATAAGGGCTGGGATTCCATTTGAAATAGGAGAGACCTACAGAGATGGAGAAGGGAGATATGTGATAGCATAGCCACAGGCAAGCTCCACGATAGACCGGTGACTTTGGTCTCATTATACCTACCACTGGGAACCACTAAAGCTGTAGCACAAAATTTTTTTTACGCATTTACTGAGGATGTTAGACGGACAACTGCTAATGGGAGGAGACCTAAATACAGTGCTAAATCAATCAATAGATGTCTCTAGGTTTCGCCCGCACCGATTAACACCACTACAAAAATACATGGGAGAAACGCTGGCTACACTCGGGATTTCAGATGTTTGGCGCCAGAGTTTCCCAACCGTGAGACAATATGCTTATAACTCCCATGTGACAGGAGTGGCATCAAGACTGGATTATGTCTTCACTACACTGGAACATTTAGACACAGTCCAGGATGTATGGCACGGACCTATCCTTTTGTCGGATCACGTGCCAGTTTATATGAAGGTAGCTTTAGGGGGGTGAAACCAAAAGATCCTTTTGGAGATCAAATTTGGCACTACTTAGAGATCCAGAAATTATACAGATGACACAGGAAGCAATTCCTAGAATAATAAAAGAAAACTCGAGCATAGATATTCCACGTGGTGCTATTTAGGTAAAAGAGTTGTTGTTCTACCTTTCTGTCAATAATTTTTTTGTTTTAGTTTTGACATCTGAGTTTTTACTGTTTTATCCCCTTGATCATAAAACATTTCAAGGGTAGCCAACTCGATCTATAGCTGTTTGAGCTGATGATCCCTGTTTTTCGCCTTTCTTGTGGCATATGCCACTATCTCTTCTCGCAGCTACAGATCGAGTTGGCTACCCTTGAAATGTTTTATGATCAAGGGGATAAAACAGTAAAAACTCAGATGTCAAAACTAAAACAAAAAATCATTGACACAAAGGTAGAACAACAACTCTTTTACCTAAATAGCACCACGCATGAGGGAGGCCCTAGAGGGGCACGCATACTGGCCAGGAAACTAAGAGTGCAGAGAGCTAGGGCTGCAGTGACGGTCATGAGAGATCCAAAAACAGGGAGCCTAGCTACCGTCCCAAGAGTAATCAGGCAGATAATGGCCACTTATTATAAGGAACTATATCAGGCCGAAGGTACCCCTTCAACCACAAGAATTGAGGAATATTTAAAAGAATTACACCTCCCCAAAATAACTCAACCACAAGCCCAAGCCCTAATAAACCCAATAACTAGGGAGGAAATGGAGATAAAACTAAAGGAAGCAAAAACAGCAAAAGCCCCAGGACCAGATGGATATCCCCTAGAATTTTACAAAAAATTTAAAGAATTCTTACTTCCATCCCTCATAAAGGCTTCGCATGAGGTGCAGGAAGGAGAACCCCCCCCCCCCATCCTGGAAATTAGTAGTTATAGCGGCCATCCCCAAACCAGAAAAAGACCTTAATCTCCTATCCTCATATCGGCCAATCTCGATGCTGAATTTCGATTACAAACTCCACATGGGCATTCTGGCTAGAAGGATGGAGAAAATGTTACCAGCCATAATAGAGGCGGATCAAGTAGGATTTATAACCCAACGTCAAGCACATGATGTGGTAAGACGTACATTTTTAATCAAAGATTTTGCAGCCCAGAGGGTGATACCAATGGTGTTGCTGGGACTAGATGCTGAAAAGGCATTTGATAGGGTGGTATGGGCATTTCTTTGGGCAGCCCTAGCACAGTATGCCTTCCCGAAGGAACTGATCACACAACTCCAAAAGATATGACACCCTATGCATATTTGAGATCAGATGGATCACTCTCTGAGCCTTTCCCCTTGCAAAGGGGAACCCGCCAAGGGTGCCCCTTATCCCCCTTCTTTTTGCCCTTTACCTAGAACCCCTAACCCAAGCCATTAGGAAGAATTTGGAGATAGAGGGGATCCCAATGGGGGAAAAAAATTTCAAGATTTCACTTTTTGCAGACGATATTTTACTCACTTTAGCGTCCTCGGAGATTTCGATTCCCAGAGTATGGGAACAAATAGTTCTGTTTGGGGAACTATCGGGATATAAAGTAAATCGACAGAAAACAGAGGTGCTGCTCTGCCAATTCACCCCCTCTGAGAATGTAAAGAAAAGGTTCCCATTTAAATGGCACAAACAATCTATGAGATATCTAGGCATTAAAATAACAAAAAACCCTATCCATGAAGAAATGGCAAATTTTGAGCCACTGATGCAGCAGCTGGCCTCGGATATGGCAAGATGGACATAAATGCCATTAGGCCTGCTGCCCAGAATAGAGGTAGTTAAGCAGAATATATTTCCGCGAATTCTGTTCTTCTTACAAACCCTCCCTATTATCCCAAGCAAGATGTATTACCAGACATGGGACAAACTAATCTCAAGATTTATATGGCAAGGTAAATCCCCTAGGATTAAATACACTATATTGCAGTTACCAAGAGAACAGGAAGGACTTGGCCTACCTAACCTACAGAGATATGGGTGGGCAGCTCAGTTACGAACATTACTTTGTTGGATGAACCCCCCCAGTATGACGCCCCATGGAAGTAGTTTGAAGTCACCTGGAGTGATCTGTCAGATCTTACGGACTGCCTGTTTGGGTGCCCTTCAGCATGTTGTCCTCTGAGTAAATTCTCAAAATATATGATCCCACCCCTTAAAATTTGGTTACACATTAGGTATAGAGTCTTTACTCCAGATGAACAACTATACCTAAGAACGCTGAGGATAGAAAGGGCCCAACCCTTGAATAACTTAGACAGGCATATACTAGGATGGCGCAGAATGGGACTGAGTCAAGTATACCAAATTGTGGGACTGGTGGGGTTCTATTCATTTAGCAGAATTCAAACTGTTTTTGGACTTCCTCAAGAAAGTAGGAATATATATTTAAAGATGAAAGCAATGATGCAAACCAAAGAGGAAGCATTATCTGACATAGCAGAGAACACACCGCCGTTGATTCAGACGGTGTTGGCTCAAATTAGGGGAGATAGTTTAGAACATGTAATAAATAGGCTATACTCAGACTTGGGGAGAATAAACCCTGTCACCACGGAAAACATCAAGAAAACTTGGGAAAAAGAACTAGAGCTAGAAATCCCAAATGTATCTTGGAACTTCTACGCATTTCCAATGCTGAAAGTTACAAGCTCTCCATATTGGAGGGAATATGCGTGGAAGCTCTGTAATGGATATTTCAGAACACCAATGAAGGTGGCTAAATACACAGGAAATTCCAGGGGTGAGTGTTGGAGAGGATGTGGCAACTTAAAAGCCGACCAAAAACACGTCCTTTGGGATTGCCCTGGGGTAGCTTCTTATTGGGAGAATATCCTAAGAGAAATTGGGAGCATGATGGAATGTTCCGAGTTATTGTTACCCCTCTATATTCTGACAGCGACTCCGACACAAGAAATGAAAATCTCTAGGACATTATGTGTCCAGACTACAGTTTTGATATTGGCAGCCCATAAGGTTATAACTAGACACTGGGGCACTAAAACACATCCAAAGGTAGAAGAATTGGTTAGCTTAACCAGAGAAATTTACCCGTACAAAAGGATTACAGCCAGTGTGAAAGATAAAGTAAAAAAATTCCAAGACAAATGGGCTAGGTGGATAAGATATCAATTAGATAGATATCCGGATTTTGTTCCCTGAAATGGGAGGAGGGGAAAAGGAATGATTGGGTAGTGCTGGGGAAGGGCACAAATACTGCTGAAACAGGAGAAGGATAAAGGTGCTTCCCAGAATTGTTAAAATAGCCATAAATGAATGAATTGTGTGTTCCCAACATAAAATGAGGAGAGGATAATGAAAATTATTACCATGTGTACCTAAGTGGAGAAGATCAATTGTCTGAGTCTGAACTTGTATGATTTGTAATGCATTGATAATGCCTACTGTACAGAAACACCTAATACATTTTTTATAAAAAAAAAAAAGAACTAAATACCAGGGAGGGCAGAGCTTTCTTACCACCGGACAGGGTAAAAAGTATTCTGCAACTAGCAGGTTCTTTCAAGCTGAATGTGCCAAGAACCGCACAACAGTTTCAACTACTGGGACACATTTCATCAGCCACAGGCACCGTTCTGGGTGTCAGTTTTCAGATGAAAGACATTCAGTTTCACCTGAGGGCTCATTGGTCCCAGAGAAAGGATTCCCTCTCTCAAAGTTGGTACCAGTAACAAAAACATTAATCTTGGCCCTGTGGAAGGAGGAAGCCAACCTCAGAGAAGGAACAAAAAGAGCTACCCTCTAAGAGTCTCACAACAGATGCGTCACTGTTAGGATGGGGTGCCCATCTGGGAGAGCACACTGCCCAGGGCACTTGGTCAAGTGCAGAGTCCCTTCAACATATCAGTCTGTTGGAGCTTAGGGCAGTTCTTCTGGCAGTGCAAGCATTCAAGCCTCTGATTCATGAAAAGGTGGTACAAGTCAGAACAGACAGTACCACCATTATGTGGTACATAAACAAGCAAGGGGGTACAAGGTCCAATCCTTCTGCACAGAAGCCATGCGAATCTGGACTCTGGTCTACTGTCTAGGAGTTTCTCTTCAGGCCATTCATCTGCCAGGCAAGGACAATACTCTGACAGATGCCCCAAGTCGGATCAGGCAGGCCCATCACGAATGGTCCTTGAACAGGCAGGTGGTGCAAGTAATCTTCAAAAGGAGGGGTACCCCAGAGATGGATCTCTTTGCATCCCACGAAAGTCACCAATTTCCACAATACTGTTGCAGACCTCCAGCAGTGGGCACAGTGCCCCTGGATGCCCTCATCCTGGACTGGTCAGGGAAGTATCTTTCAAACAACATGAAGTCTTGCTATGTTATAGACATTAGCAGTTTTTTCCAGCTCTAGAACTGCCCCGGAGTGAAATGGTTAAAACCATTCCAAAATAGAATTTTGGCACGAGAGCAGCTCTATCTGTGTCATTTCAAACTTGAACTGTCAGATTCTTTACTCCGCCTCAGTGAACAGTCGCTCCGGAGATTTCTCCTTCTGCTTGGTTCATTTCTCGGTTTAAAAAGTGTTTTCTCGGTTGGATTTAACGAGAATAGTTTTATTTTAACACTAAAACCGTTCGGTTCAAGCTCTATCTGTGGTAACCGTAAGTAAATGAAGGTTTTGTCTGTGTGGAACTTGTAAGTTATCGGTTCGGTTTTGAACCGATCAGTGGGTTTAAAACTCATTTAAAACTAAAAGTTACTATTTTAGAGTGCGGTTTCGGTTCTTATCGGTTCTAAAAAAAACGGATTTATTACATTTTTCCAATACCTGTGACACGGTTAGGAACCGATAAGGGTGTCTTGCCTGGCACTGCCGCTAAAAGGGCAAGTTTTTTGGTTAGCTGGCATTATGTCTGAGAAACCCAAGAGAAAACCGGGCCCACTGGGTTTCAACACTGTGATGTTTGTGGGGAAGTCTTTGCCAAGGCTGACCCACACCCTGTGTTTATTGTCTGGGGTTTGACCACCTCAGTCAGACTGCCAGGTATGTAAGAATTTCCTGCAGCCACCCTGGAAAAAGATTGGGCAGGCTCAGGGAACGAGGTAAAAAGTCCGATGACCGATGGCCAGCCCGGTTCGGTGCCAAATCAACCAGAGGGAGTGCCTCTGACCAGGCCAGACTTCCTCGGCAAAGAAAAGCTGGTTCTGAGGAACCAATTCCAGTAAAGAAAACAAGAAAATCAGCAGGTCTGAGTCCAAATTCCTTCTCCAACTGCTGCAGAGATAACAAAAGCCATACAAATTGTCCAGTCACTGTCTCAGGGTCCATCAGACCACCACTATCTGGTAAAGGTCGGTTGCCCAGTCCCAGTGGTTCAGGATTATGATATTGAGGAATTTTATGAACCAGAGGAGGGGAGGAGGATTATGAACAGTATGAATGTGGCTGGAAGGTCTGGGTGTGCCCATTGAACCGGACATCTCCCCAGACAGACCTTTAGAATCTCCCCTATGCTGTCTGAGTCCCCATCTCATTTTATGTTTTATAAAAGTTGCTGAAACCCTCCAGCTTCCTTTAGAAGAGGCTGTGGATGAGCAAGAGGAGCCTGATTTTGTAGAAATGATGGATATTCCAGAGTCTAGGAGATTGTCTATTCCTTTACATAAGTCTTTAGGAAACAAACAATTAAAATTTTAAAAGCTCCTAATTCTGTGCCTCCTGTAGATAAAAAGATGGACAGATGGTATACATTGTCAGTCACTGATACAGAATTCCTTTCTCAGCAATGCAGTCATGTTGGGGTAGTTCAGGCTGCTGCCTGTGATAAAGCTAATATTCCCTTGGCTTCACATCCTCCTGACAAGGATTCCAGGAAGATTGATGCCATGGCAAAAAAACAGTATATGGCAGCCTCTCTGGGACTCAGGCAAGCAAATTATATGGCTTATGTAGCTAGGTATCAGAAATCTAGATGGGCCAGCTGGCTAGTGAACTAGAACAGGTGGCTGCTGATAACATTGAAGCCTCTAAGGTTCAGTTTCATGCTGCTGTGGATGTTAATGATGTTTCCTCTAGGGTCATGGCCACATCTGTAGCTTTTAGAGGTAGCCTGGCTCAGGTGTATCTAGTTTGTCACAGGATACCCAGACTAAGGCTATGGATTTCTGTGGTGGGAAATTCTCTGTTTGGAGAGCAGACAGAGAATTACATGAAGAAGATGGATGAATATAGGACTACTTACAAAGTGCCCAGGCTAAGGCGGCAAGCCACTCCTCAAAGGCATGCCCCAGGGTGAGGCCTTTTCACAGGCCTTTATACCAGACTCAGGCCTATGCTCAGAGGGGCTTCTTCAGAGGCAGGGGCAGACGAGGGGTGGGCAGACCTGCTCCCAACCCCCAGCCTAAAGCTCCTTGCAAACAGGCACCCTGATGGGGTGCCCAGGGCATTCTCCTGTACCAGTGGGAGGCAGGCTGGCTTACTTCAGTCAGAATTGGGCTTCTTTAACCTCAGACAAGTGGGTTCTGGAAGTAGTAAGCCAGGGTCTGGTTCTCAGCTTCAAAAGTTTCCCAAGTTGAGAAGCAGACTTTTCTACAAGTGCTTAGAGACCCTCGCTCTGGAAACAGAGGTCTCATCCCTGTTAGCTCTCAGAGCAGTAGAAAGGGTTCCTCCCTGCATCAGGGCAGGGGTCTGTATTCAGATACTTCCTTACCCCAAAAAGACAGGAGAATGGCGGCCCATTTTAGATCTCAGATATCTGAACAAGCATCTTTTGAAACCAAAGTTCAAAATGGTAACTCTGCAATGATTTACCTTCCTAAGGCCAGTGGACTGGCTAGCCTCCCTGGACCTCAATGATGCCTATTTCATGTCCTAATCAGAAGATCCCATCGAAAGTACCTCAGATTCGAACTGCCCTCAGGTCATTACCAGTTCAGAGCAATGCCCTTTGGCCTTACCTCTGCTCCAAGGGTATTCACAAAGTGTCTAGCAGTGGCAGTGGCCCACTTAAGGAGGCAGAGGATTGCTGTTTTTCCCTATCTAGACGACTGGCTCATTGTAGGCCAGTCCCCAGAACAGGTAAAATCTCACCTGCAGGTCACCCAGCAGCTTCTCACCTCCTTGGGTTTTCTGCTAAACCTACCAGAGTCGGTTCTGGAACCAGTCCAGGTACTCACCTTTATAGGGGCAGAATTGGACACAAAGCTAGCCAGAGCCTTTCTTCCCCCAGAAAGGGTAAGGAATTTAGTGGCCCTGGCCTCTTCCTTCACTCTGCAGGTCTTTCGACCAGCAAGACTCTCTGCAGCTCCTGGGGCACATGGCTGCATCCACAGCTGTTGTGCAGGAGCCAGATTTCAGATGAGACACATTCAGTTTCACTTGAGAACCTTTGGTCTCAGAGAGAGACCCCTTCCAAGTTGGTCCCAGTGACTCTAACCTTGATCCTAGCTCTCCAGTGGTGGCAGGATCAGAGCAATTAGGCAGAGGGTCCCTTCATTTCCCCTTCTCACGACTTGACTCTCACTACAGATGCTTCCCTTCTGGGCTGGGGCCCACATGAACGACCTTTCCACTCAGGAGTTTGGTCCCCAGGAATCTGCTCCACATCAATTTGCTGGAACTCAGAGCTGTCTTTTAGCTCTTCAAGCTTTTCTGCATCTGTCCACGACAAGGTGATACAAGTCAGAACAGACAACACCACAACAATGTGGTACATCAACAAACAGGGGGCACTCGGTCTTGGCCTTGTGCACCGAGGCAATGAAGTTGTGGTGCTGGCCTATTCCTGAACACTTCCCTCATAGCAGTTCATCTTCCAGGGAAGGACAATGTCTAGTGGATGCCCTCAGCAGGATTTCCCAGGGCCATCACAGAATGGTCCCTGGATCCTCAAGTGCTGGGGATAGTTTTTGCCAGGTGGGGCATCCCTCAGATGGATCTTTTGCAGCCCCAGACAATCACAGACTTCCTCTGTTCTGTTGCAGGCCTCCAGTGCTGGGCTCAGTTCTCCTGGATGCCCTTCTTCTGGATTGGGAGGGGAAGTTCCTCTATGCTTCCCCCTTTCCTCTCCTATTCAAAGTACTAGTCAAATCAGATCTCAGCCTTGCAGGGTGATTCTGATTGCCCCGGATTAGGCCAGGCAGCCCTGGTACCCTCCTTCTGTCTCTGACAGTCCATCTTCCCTGTGCCTCCCCAGGAATCACAATCTGTTGACTTGTGCCCAGGGAAGGGTTTGGTATCCGGACCTCAAATCCCTCAACCTCAAGGCCTGGCTCTTGAGGAGTTAGAGTTTGCTGATTTGCACCTCTCTCAGGGTGTTCTTGAGATCCTGAAGGCTTCAGAAAGCCTTCCACTAGGGCTACTTATAGTTCTAAATGGAAAAGGTTTTCCATTTGGTGTGCTGGGAAAATATTTCCCAGAATCTGCTAGATTGCCCATTTGTTAGATTACATGGTACATCTTAATTCCTTGGGTCTCAGACCAGCTACCTTGAGAGTTCATTTGGCAGCTGTGTCTGCTTTTGTGTCAGCAGGAAAGTCATCCCTCTTTCCTCTCATCCTGTGTTTTCCAAGTTTTTTAAAGGATTACTCCATACTAATCCTCCCTTTCGGGAACCGGCCCCTGCTTGGGACCTTAATGTTTGCATTGCCCAGTTAATGCAACCCCCTTTTGAACCTCTGTCTTCTGCAGAGCTTAAGTACCTAACTTGGAAAACTGTTTTCTAGTGGCTATTACTCGCCAGACGCATAAGTGAATTGCAAGCCTTGTCAGTGGAGACTGACTTTATTTCTTTCCACAGGGATAAGGTAGTCCTTAGGACTAATGGGAAGTTTTGCCTAAGGTGGTTTCAGATTTCCATCTTAATCAATCTATCTCCCTTCCAGTATTTTTCACTGATCACTCCTCTTCGGGTGAGAGGAGGTTGCACAGCCTGGATGTTAAGAGTTATTAGTTATTAGTTATTAGTTATTAGTTATTATATAGAGCGTACCAAAGGTCACAGGTTCGAATCCCTCCAACTTTTCCTTACCTATGGTGAAGTTGGGAAAGGCAAACCTGCCACTAAGAGATCAATAGCCAGGTGGATTGTCTTTTGTATCCAATTTTGTTATCAGAAAGTGGGCAGAGCTCCCCCTGGTTTGAGGGCTCATTCTACCAGGGGTACAGCTCGTCTCTAGCTGCTGCCAGAGATATCCCTTTATTAGAGATTTGCCAGGCTGCTACTTGGAAAGCGGTACACTTTTGACATTCTCCCTGGATGTCCAGGCCAGGAGAGATGCTCGGTTTGGCACAGCTGTTCTTCAGAGCCTATTCCCTAAGTAGGTTCTGCCCTCCTCCATGGAGGGTACTGCTGTGTATTCCTGCTAATGTCTATAATATAGCAAGACTTCATGTTGTTTGAAGAAAAAATTACTCACCTTAGTAATGTTGTTTCTTCTAATGGAGTCTTGCTATATTATAGACCTCCCCCCCAACCTGCCCCTCTCAGAACCTCTACTTGGTGGGGTGCGGGCAACTTAGTGTGGGCACTACTTATGTCCTGTTAGCATTTTGTCCCCTTTGGGACTTTGGGGTGTGTGTATGTGTACGCGTGTGTGTGTTTTATTATACTTATGTTCCATTTTCATATTATTAGAATGGTGTTAGTATCTCTGGTCCCCTGACTTGAGTCTTGGGTGTTGGGACCATCAATGGTTGTTATTATTTAGGTAGCCATTTGGCTAGTGTAGGTTATAGCTTCCACACAGACCTTAGTGAGTTTGGCTCGTAAAGATCTGACAGTTCAAGTTTGAAATGACATAGAGCTGCTGTCGTGCCAAAATTCTATTTTGGAATGGTTTTAACCATTTCACTCCAGGGCAGTTCTAGAGCTGGAACAAACTGCTAATGTCTATAATATAGCAAGACTCCATTAGAAGAAACAACATTACTAAGGTGAGTAATTTTTTTCATATGCCTTCCCCCCATTTCCTCTGGTGTACAGAGTATTGCTCAAGCTCAGGCTTCAGCCGGCCACAGTGATTGTGATGGCTCCAGACTGGGCCAGACAGCCATGGTATTCCCTACTGCTCTCCATGTCAGTGGACAGACCAGTACAGCTTCCCAGGAGACACAATCTGTTAACCTCAAGTCAGGAAAGGCTCCTATACCTGAACCTCAGGTCACTCAGACTCAAGGCATTGCTCATAAGGACCTAGAGTATGCAGGCTTGCATCTCGCTGAAGGGGGTCTTGGATATTTTAAGGGGGTGTGGGAAACCCTCCACAAAGAGAACCTGTGCTGCAAAATGGAAAAGGTTTTCTGTCTGGTGTTCTACCAGGCATATAGTGTCAGTACAAGCAAGAGTGCCACATGTGCTAGATTACCCAGTTTCCTTGCATTCTTTGGGCCTACAGCCCTCTACCCTGAAGCTCCATTTGGCTTCAGCCTCTGCCTATACCTCAGCAGGTAAGACTACCACTATGGCATCAAACCCCATTTTTAAAAGGTTCTCTAAAGGCCTATCCCACCTGCACCCACCGGTCAGGGAACCGGTGCCAGCATGGGACCTAAACATTCATATTGCCAAAGTCATGGGTTCCCCTTTTGAACCCGTGTCTTCAGCAGCACTAACATATGGTACATGGAAAACAGTGTTTTTTGCGACCATCACTTCAGCCAGACATATCAGTGAATTTCAGGCCCAATGCATTGAGCAGGACTACATCTCCTTTCACAGGGATAAAGTTGTCCTCTGAACTAATGGGAAATTCCTCTCTAAAGCAGTCTCAGATTTTCACCTGAATCAAACTATCACTTTGCCAGTATTCTTTACTGAACATTCATGCTCTGGTGAGCACAGGTTACATAGCCTTTTTTTTTTTTCTTTTTAGTGATGATACTTATATTTTACACACATGTCAAGAAGAAGGTACAATACGATGAGACAGACATATCAATACACAACAGCATGTAGCAGAAGGTAGAGGCATTTATCCATAAGAGACAGGTCCTATGTAATCAAAGTCCGTTCTCCAGATTGTCTGGTGTATTAAACAGAGTCCATCTCCATGAGATCTGTATTATTCTCAGATAGTGGCAAGTCTCCAGCTTGGCAATATGATTTAGCCCATACTCTATTTAATATTAGGATCCTTGAATAGAGCTACTGAATTAGATCACTCCCACGTCATCCCTCCCTTTGTTTTATTTAGTCTTGTAATTTTATTAAGTCCCAACCATATTAATAGTTTAAGGGCAAAAGCTGGGCTCGACCGACGAGTAATGAAGTATCCATCCCTGCCATTTCGACATGTGAGATGGACTTTTGTTCTGGATTTTGTCATTAAAACTCTCAATGTGGTATAAGTCAGACATGAGAGATCTCCACTCTTCAACTGTTGGTACCTGCTCTGTCATCTATCGTCTAGTTATAGATTTCTTAGCTGCAAAAAGGCATATAGGCAAGAGTGTGTTTACCCATGGAGGAGTGTGGTCAGGAAAAATCCCCAATAAAGTCTGTTGGGCAGTTAGTTCAGCTGGCTGACCAACCAAAGCAGTGAGGTTCATCTGTAAGGTGAACCAAAAAGGCATCAATGTAGGGCATAGCCAAAAAATGTGACCCAAGGAAGCCCGAGGGCAACCACAACCTCTCCAGCAAACCCCATATTTGTCTGGAAGAAATTTAAGGAGAACCGCAGGGGCCCGGAAATAGTGAGAGCGGCATTTCCATGCAAACTCCCTCCATAAAGGAGGTGAGGAGGTTTTAACCACTGTCAAGGCCGAATCCAGTCATGTCTCCATGTATATTTCTAAGGATAAGTCCCTATTCCATTCTTGTAAGGTGGAGGCAGTGGACTCTTGCTGTTCATTCCTCAACCCCTTATATATGGTACTTATGATACGTTTTCCCAAGTTCCCACAAATGGCTTCTAAAAAGAGTTTTAAAAATTCCGGGATCGGGGTGGGCATTTTAACCTGAATAATCCTATTTCGTAGAATATGGTTATGAACCTGAAAGTGGAGGAATAAGTCCGAACTACGCAGGTTATGTTGGGACTGTCCCTTTTCAAAGGGAAGATCCCGGGGGGGGGGGAATTGAAAGATATGAGAGAGCCCCAGCCGTCTCCAAGTGGAAAAGGCAGAGTCCATATGTATAGGGGCAAAAACTTCATCCTCGGAGATTAATTTACAATACTCATATATTGTGTGGGTTAGGCCAGACCTTCTCATACCCCTCCACAGTTTATATATTTGAGCCGCCATGTTCGTAAGGGCCCTTGGTGACACTGATCTCTCATCAGAGGAAAACAGAATCCTCTTAATATCAAAGAGATCGTTTAAATGAAACTCAGTAGTCTTCCAGGGGGTCATATAGGGTTCCGTCAACCACCATAATATTATCCTAAGGAACGCCGCCTTGGCATACAGGTTAATGTCCCAGAGAGTAAAGCCCCCTTGGGCCAAGGATAATTTAAGGACCGATAACCTGATTCTTGGACGGCCTTTCTCCCAAACAAAACCTGATATTAATCTATCCCAAGGCTTGAAGTAGTATTTCAAGGGGGGGGGGGGATATTCTGGATCAAATATAAAAGTCTGGGAAGAATGTTAGTGCGGATAATCTTTATTCGTGGATGAAAAAAAAAAAACACTGGACCACTTATCCAGATCCGATTGAATTAATATTGTTAAAGGTTCATAATATATTGTTTCCATGACCTCTGGATGTAAGGGAACTTGGAGACCCAAGTATTTTATTTTAGTGCTCCACCACTGAAAGGTAGTCCTCTTTAAGTTGTTGAAGGGTTAAAATTAAAGCTAAAATTTCCATTTTGGCATCATTTAACTTAAATCTGGCTATCCTTTGAATTGCCTTAGTATATTCCAGACTCGAATTGACACTGTCAGGGACAGTAAGTTTAACAAATATGTCGTCATAAACATGTTAAGTTTCTGTTCCTGCTGACCAATTGGGATGCCTCGACCAAGGTCATAGCCCTCAATCATGCGCAACGGTTCAAGATACAATGCAAAGAGGTAAGGAGACAGGGGGTACCCCTGTCTCATTCCTCTGCCCAGTGGAAGTGGGTTAGACAGGCACCATTGACTCAAACATAGGCCCTTGGGGATCTATAGAGGTTAGTTATGCAGGCTATGAATGAAGAGGGAAAACTGAAGGCCTCAAGGGTGTCCCACAGAAAGGACCATGAGACACGGTCAAAGGCCTTTTCAGTGTCAAGGCTGATAAATACAGATGAGATTTTTCTAGTACGGACATATTCCTGCAGAACCAGTGTCCTTCGAATATTATCTGCCGTGCACCTATTCTTAATAAAGCCAGAATGATCTGGGTGTATAATCTTTGGGATAATTAATTCTATCCTAGAAGCCCAACTAGCAGTGAAAATGTTATAATCTACATTTAAAATAGAAATAGGGCGGTAGGAGCCAGCGTCTGAAGGGTCCTTATGTGGTTTAGGTATGGGGCCAATTGTTGCAAAATCCCAAGATGGTGGAGGTAGACCAACCCTAGTTATTTCAATAAAGAGAGAGAATGCAACCTGGGGGTTAGTTCCTTTTAAACATCTTGTACCACTCAGATGTGTAGCTGTCCAAGCCTGGACACCGCCCAGAGTTAAGTTTTTTAATTACCTCTATGATTTCCAACTGGGAGATGGGGGATTCCAATAAGAGAATCTGAAAGGGGGACAGTGTTGGAAGGCTAGCTTGTGTTTTTTTTTGCATTATCTTTTTTCCCCCCTTACTCACTGGGACCTCCTTCTCCTTCAGGCCACCTAGTACCACCAGTGATTCCACCCCTCGCAACTTCCCTCAGAGCCTCCTACCTCATAGTAGCCAGCCACCCTGCAGGTTAGCCAGCGTATTCCTTAGGGTGGGTCCCTCCGAGGAGGGCACGGTGGGGCAAGCCAGCACCTCTTACTGTCTTGCCTGGGCACTATTGAGGCGGACTTTGCTCTGCTGGGAGTGCTTGAGGGCATCGTCTGGGTCGACCGCCGTCCTCCGGCTGATCCCAATGCAGTTTCCGCTTTTTTTCTGGTGTTCCCCGCATCAGCGTTCCTCTGCAGTGCTCCCGGTCTCCACCGGGGGCCACTGCAGAGCGACATGCTACCCTAACCCACCCCAGGAGAGGAGAGCAGCCCAACGGATGCTCAGTCCTCTCCTTTCCCTGCCAACCCCCGGCGTCCCTGGTCGTCCCAAAGCTGGGTCTCGGTGTGGTTATTAAGCGTAGCGCCTCAGCTCCACATACGGGAGCTTGTTTTTAAAAAGATGTATCCGGTGGAGTGGAGGACAGATTAGAGGTATATAGTTTATCATAGTATTTGGAAAAAGCCTGTAAAATATGACTATCTGCATGGTGAGCTTTACCAGTGGTACGATTTTTAAGCTTAAGAATAGTGGCAGAGCATTTCCTAGATCGAAGTTTCTGGGCTAGTTTCCTAATCCCCCTTGGGCCACCCTCGTGAACCGTTTGTGAAGATAAAATAGGGATTGCTGTACTTTATCTATGATCTTCTGCAATGCAGCCTTTGTGCCCCTAATTAATGTTTGTAGATTGGTGTCGCCATCTCTATAGAACATCTGGTAGTTGAGTAATTTGTTCGATAACTGTCTATCTAGCCTTCCTCTCTATTCTTTTTAGTTGTATAGGCTATGATCTCCCCTTGGATTGTTGCCTTCATGGCATCCCATTGAATTGCTTTAGTAATGTCAGGGGACGCATTCTCAGAAAAGAACTGAGGAATTCTAGTTTTAATTTCCTCATGAAATTCACTATCTGCTAGGGTTAACAAGTTCAGTCTCCAGAGGGTCTTTTTCTTTTCTCTTCCCATATCCAACTTCAAGGTCAAGGGGTGATGGTCAGACAGTATTTTCGGGCCTATAGAAATGTCTTGGATCAATGATAAGTGTTCACAGGTTGTCATAAAATAATCTAATCGGAAATACGACTTAAACCTGGGCGAGTAATAGGTGTAACCAGGTGCAGAGGGGAATAAGCGTCTCCATACATCAACTAAGCCTAGGTGGTCCATAGTATTTTTAAACTGCTTAGTGGTTGTAGAATTCCTATGTCTCTGCTGATTAGAGCAATCTATATGGGGAGATAGGGTTACAATGAGGTCACCCTCCAAAATCAACTGGCCATGGAGAAGGCCCAGCATGGCGGATATAAATCCCCTCAGTATGGGGAATTTTGACTGGGGAGGGAAGTAGACACTGGCCAAAGTGACCTTCTGGCCATATAGTAACCCCTTGACTATCACATATCTACCCTGGGCATCAATATGTGTTTGTAGTATATCCAAGGGAGTAGTTTGTGGGATTAAAATGGCTGTCCCCCGCCCCCCCCCTGCTCCTCGGATGTGATGATGCAACAACCCGGTACCTGTTCCCCCAATTTAATTTAAGATGTTCGGTGTCAGAAAGGTGAGTCTCCTGGAGAAAAATAAGGTCAGATGTATGTTTGTTAAGGTATTGCATAAGACAGGCTCTTTTTTAATGGGGTCATGGAGACCATTGATATTTTGTGATGTAATTTTTACTGGGTTAACATACATCTTACTGGGTCATTAGAGTTTTAATTTGTACTCCTTTTTCCCTTAGGATAAATGAAGATGCATCGGCCCAGACCAGACTTCTCCAGAGGCCGCTATCCACTGACTGCTTTGAAAAATGTATAACAATAAAGCATACTTGTTTAACAAAATTTCTCGACACATGTGTATTTTGTTTTCCCCTCCCCCCAAAACCTTTCAAGAGCCTATATGATAAAAATGTATAAAAATAATCTAGAAATGACAGGAATAGATGTAAATAGAAATATAAGTAGTTAGCCCATAGGCAGCTTGTCGGAGATCTAGAAACCAGTAGAGAGTTATTAAAGAATCTCCCACCCCCAACCCCGTAAAAGAACTCTGAAATCCCTGGGTTAAGTAACCCACAATTGAAACATATGAACCATAACTACAGGTAACTCTGTTAACCATGACAAGAACTATATACAATAAGACTCCCAGCGGGAAGTGCTCGTTCTGAGCTCCCCCTGAAACATCCTGTCCTGATTTCCTAAGAAAATAGGAGAGGGATGTGGGGCTCCATAACCAAACCCAGGAATTAAAATCCCCAGAATTAGCAATAAAGCCCCTAATGGAGCGGAATAAATACAGAGTGGTACCGGTACAACTTGAGTCATTTACCAGCTATATCCCTGAGGAGGCTGTCCACCTATAGCCCTTATGTCAGACTGGCATTATAAACCTATGAAATTGCTATGGGGAGGGCGTGCAGTTCAAACAACATGAAGTCTTGCTGTATTCTGACAATATGCAGTTAGCCCCAGCACTTGAACTGCCCCGGAGAGGAAAGAGTTAACTCAGTGCAGAAGCATAGAACGTTGAGCTCGAGCTCGGTTTTCAAACCTCTGTCTCTGGTACTTACCAGTGTAACCGTCAGATTCTTTACTTTGCCTAACAGTGAAGTCGTTTCAGAGATTTCCTCTGCTTCGGTTCGGTAAAGTTTAAAAAAGTGTTAGTTTTAACCAATTTGTTTATTATTTTCGGATTTCCAGCCTCTGTCTACAGTACAGGTAATGTGGTAGATAGGTGGTGACTAGTGTGTTATTTTATAAATTGTGGAAATTGTTTTTTGTCTCAGTTCTTCATGGTTCGGTCCGGTTAGGAACCGACTTTACTGATTATTTTTTTATTTACTGGGATTAGTGTGGTGTTCCGGTGCCAATTGGTTTCAAAAGAACCAGACTTTTTTCTGTTCTTTTACAGAACCCGTGACACAGTTTGTAACCAATCAGTTGTTTATTACCTGGCTTGAAAGCTTTAAGGGTAATTGGTTAGGTTGGCCATGTCTGAGAAGCCCAAGAAAAAAACGGTCCCACTGGGTTTCAACACTGTACTGAGTGTGGGGAGGCCTCTGCCAAGGCCGACCCCCACCTCATCTGTGTTTATTGTCTGGGGTTTGACCACCTCAAAACAGGCTGACAATTTGCAAAACTTCCTAAAGCCACTCTTGAAAAAAGGTTGAGTAGGCTGAAGGAAAGGGAGGCTGAAAGTCCGTGAGATCCAGATAGCCGCAGTTCTGTTAGTGGTGTAACCTGGAGGAGGTGCCTACTTACCTAGGCGAT
Source organism: Neoceratodus forsteri (assembly GCA_016271365.2). Lineage (NCBI taxonomy): Eukaryota > Metazoa > Chordata > Ceratodontiformes > Ceratodontidae > Neoceratodus > Neoceratodus forsteri. Next base: position 836,110,588 of record CM028134.1, read on the forward strand.
CCTCGGCAAAAGGAGGTCCAACTCCAAGGGGTCGGTTCAGTCGAAAAAAAAGTGTAAGTCGTCCGGTTCGGATCCAGCACTGCATTCTCCAACCGCTGATGAGATAGCCAAAGCAATTGGTATAGTTCAGTCCCTTCGCCCAGTTCCGTCTGAAAAAGTACCGCCAGTTAGATGGTCGGTTCGGTCGAATCCGACTCCATCGGATTATGATCCGGATGCTTTCTATGAGGAGTGGGAGGGAGACGAAGAATATCCCGACGATGAGAACGAAGATAATGATTTTGAAGATCTGGATGTGCTCATTGAACCGGATATCTCCCCAGACAGGCCCTCCAGTGTCTCCCCTCCCAGGCTTTCTGAGTCCCCTTCACATTTCTTGTTTTACAAGAAGGTGGCTGAAACCCTCCAGCTCCCTATGGTTGAAGCTGCTGAGGAGGAGGAAGGGCCTGATGTTGTAGAAATGATGGACATCCCAGAGTCCAAAAGATTGTCTATCCCTCTTCACAAGTTCTTGGGGAAACAGACACAAAACCATTTACAAACACCTAACTCCTTACCTCCTGTAGATAAGCGAATGGACAGGTGGTATATGTTATCAGACTCGGGTACAGAGTTCTTATATACTCTTTGCAGCCATGTTGGGGTAGTACAGGCTGCATCCTGGGACAGGGCTAACATACCTTTGGCTTCACACACCCCGGACAAGGACTCCAGGAAAGTTGATGCCATGGCTGAGAAACAATATTTGGCATCCTCTTTGGGACTCTGGTAGGCAAATTACATGGCCTATACAGCCAGGTACCAGAAATCCAAGTCAGATATGGTTCTGGAACTGGCTAAATAGGCCTCCCCCCAGCTAGCCAAAGAGCTGGAGGAGGTGGCTGCTGATGGAATTGAGGCATCCAAAGTGCAATTTCATGCTGCTGTGGACTCCAGTGATGTGGCATCAAGAGTCATGGCTACATCTGTGTCTCTCAGAAGACATGCTTGGCTCAGATGTACTAGCCTTCCGCAGGATACCCAGGCCAAGGCTATGGATTTCTCTGTAGTGGATAACTCTCTGTTTGGGGAGCAGACAGAGGCTTACATGAAAAAAATGGACGAGTACAGGACCACCTACAGGAGTGCACAGGCCAAAGAGAGACAAGCCACTCCTCAGAAGCAGCAGTCTAGAGGCGGGGCAGGCCTTTCCACAGACCTTTTTACTAAGCCCAGGCTTCCTTTTCTTCCCACAGAGGGGGTTCTTTCGAGGGAGAGGCAGGAGGGGGATGTGCAGGGCTGCATCCTCTTCCCAGACCAAGGCTCCTGCCAAGCAGACACCCTGATGTCAGCCCAGGTCGACTCCCCCATTCCAGCAGGAGGCAGGCTGGCTTACTACTTCCAGGCCTGGAAGTCTGTTACCTCAGACAAGTGGGTTCCTGGAAGTAGTAAGCCAGGGACTGGCCCTCAGCTTCAAAAGGTTTCCAAAACTGAGGGCCAGGTCTTTTCCACCTGCATCCATCCCAGAGACCCTTGTCCTAGAGGCAGAGGCTTCCTCCCTTCTGGCTCTCAGAGCTGTAGAGAAGGTTCCTACTCAACACAGGGGGAAAGGTCTGTACTCCAGGTACTTCCTTACCCCAAAGAAGACAGCGGAGTGGTGACCCATCCTAGTCCTAATGTATTTGAACAAACACATCTCAAAACCAAAATTCAAAATGGTGACTCAGAGTAATTATTTCCCTCTGTATGGCCAGGGGATTGACTCACATCCCTGGACCTCAAGGATGCCTGCTTCCATATTCTTATCAGGTGCTCCCACAGAAAGTACCTCAGGATCGAGTTGCCTTCAGGTCACTATCAGTTCAGACCCATGCCATTCGGCCTAACATCAGCTCCAAGGGTGTTCACAAACTGCCTTGCAGTAGTAGTTGCCTACCTCAGAAGGCAGGGTATTTCCATTTTCCCATATCTGGACGACTGGCTAATTGTGGGTCAGTCATCAGACCAGGTCAAGTCAGCTCTGCAAACCATTCAAGACTTTCTCAGTTCTCTAGTGTTTCTCCTCAATCTCCCAAAGTCTGTCCTCGAACCAGTTCAACTTCTTACTTTCATTGGGACAGAACTGGATACTATCCAAGCAAAGGCCTTCCTTCCTCTGTCAAGTTTAAAGGCCCTAGCAGATCTTACTTCCTCTTTTCGGCCTCTGGTCTCTCGTCCAGCAAGGCGGTTTCTTCAACTCCTGGGCCACATGGCATCTTCCACTGCAGTGGTGCAAGGAGCCAGATTTCAGATGAGGGACATTCAGTTCCACCTAAGGTCCTTTTGGTCTCAGACAAGAGACTCTCTCACCAAATTGATTCCAGTGACTGACTCTGGTCCAAGCTCTCCAGTGATGGCTGGACCAGGGTAACCTCAGACAAGGAGTTCCATTTCTCTCAAGTCCCCTCAGTAGTCTTAACTACAGATGCTTCTCTCCTAGGTTGGGGAGCCCATTTCGGAGCCCTTACGGCTCAAGGGGTATGGTCTCCACAAGAGTCTCTCCTTCATATCAATCTCCTAGAACTCAGAGTAGTTTTTCTGGGATGTCAGAGAAAGGGGAGATATTGCTGATGGGGGACTTGAATATGCCAGATGTTGACTGGAGCACCTTTGCTGCAGCCACATCCAAGAGCAGGGCCTTTCTCGATGCCCTACAGGGGGCATGCCTCAGACAGCTAGTTTTGGAACCCACTAGGGAGAGAGCAATCTTAGACCTGGTACTCTCAAATGGGGACAGAGAGAGGATCTCTGATCTTGAAATGGGTAGCCATCTGGGAACAAGTGACCACCAAACAGTGTGGTTGATGATGAACTTAGCTGTAGAGTCAAGCCACACAAAAGTGAAGGTACTGGGATTCAGGAGGGCTGATTTGTGTCAAAATGGGAGAGTGCCTCACAAAGGCACTAGCAAACAGGCAAGAAGGTGAGGTGGAGCAACAATGGGGGAAACATCAGAACTGCCATCACAGAGGCAACAAGCCTTTGTATGAAGCAAATAAATAAATCAAAATGAAAGAAAAAACCACTATGGTTCTCAAAAGAAGTGGCGGGGAAGGTAAGGGAGAAAAAGATAGCATTCAGCAAGTATAAGGAAACCCAGAAGGAGCAGGACAGAGAACTGTACCAGTTAAAGCAGAAGGAAGCGGGTAAGGCAGTCAGAATAGCAAAGGCCCAAACCAAGGAAAAGATAGCCAACTCTGTTAAGAAGGGGGATAAAACCTTTTTATAGGTACATTAGAGAGCAAAGAAAGACTAAGGCAGGGATACTGAGGCTGAACAAAGAGGAAGGTGGTTGGGCAGAGAGCGACAGTGAAAAAGCAGGGATACTGAACGAATACTTCCGCTCAGTATTCACAATAGAAAAGCAGGAGGAAATACCTAATCCGGTCAATAGAAGCACTCTGGATAGGGGGGTTGATATTAGTCCTTTCACAGAAGAAAGGGTTCTGAAAGAACTCTTAAAACTGAAGGTGGATAAAGCAGTGGGACCTGATGGGATTAACCCCAGAATTCTAAAAGAACTAAGGGAAGAACTAGTAACACCACTGACTACCCTTTTTAATGAATCATGGGAGGATGGTGTGGTACCTGAGGACTGGAGGAGGGCGGATGTGATTCTCCTTCACAAAAGTGGGAGCAAGACAGAGGCAGGAAACTACAGACCTGTCAGTTTGACCTCAGTGGTAGGGAAAATGATGGAATCACTTCTGAAGGAAAGAATTGTTGAGTACCTAGAGGCCAGAGGGGCACAGGACCCAAGACAGCATGGATTCACAGCGGGAAGGTCATGTCAGACAAATCTAATCTATTTCTTTGACTGGGTGACCAAAGCAGTAGACCAGGGAGGGGCTGTGGACATGGCCTACCTAGACTTTAGCAAGGCATTTGACACCATCCCGCACAAAAGATTAATAAACAAATTAGCCAGCCTGGGAGTGGGTCCCAAGGTGGTAGCCTGGGTAAAACACTGGTTGGACAACAGGACACAGCGGGTAATAGTAAATGGAGTCCACAGTGAAGAAAGGAGGGTTACTAGTGGGGTACCACAGGGTTCGGTACTGGGCCTGGTCCTTTTTATTGTCTTTATAAGTGACATTGTAGAGGGACTGGAAGGGAAAGTATGTCTCTTTGCAGATGACACAAAGATCTGCAACAGGGTTGATACACAAGGTGGGGTGGAAAGGATGAAAAGGGACTTGGCAAGGTTGGAGGAATGGTCAAATGTATGGCAGCTTAGATTCAATGCAAAGAAGTGCACCTGGGAAACAAAAACCCAGGGGAAGAATACACAATAGGGGGTGAGATACTGACAGCAACAAAAATGGAAAGGGACCTGGGGGTAGTCATATCAGACGACCTAAAGGTGGGCAAGCAATGTGAGAAGGCAGTAAGGAGGCTGGGGATACTGGGATGCTAGGAGAGGCATCACCAGTAGAAAACAGGAAGTTGTTGGCCCTCTGTACAGACAGTTGGTAAGACCACATCTGGAGTACTGTGTACAATTCTGGAGACCCCATCTCCGCAAAGACATAGACAGGGTGGAGGCTGTCCAGAGGAGGGCAACCAAAATGATGCAGGGTCTGCATCAGAAGACATATGAAGAAAGACTAAAGAAACTAGAGATGTATAGCCTAGGGGAAAGGAGGGAGAGGGGAGACATAATAGAAACTTTCAAATACCTCAAGGGAATTAACAAAGTCCAAGAGGGTAGCATCTTTCAGAAAAAGAGATGTGCAAAAACAAGGGGGCACAATTTGAAGATAGAGGGGGGACGGCTCAGAGGTAATGTGAGGAAGTATTTCTTCACAGAGAGGGTTTTGGATACATGGAACAGCCTTCCTGAGGAGGTCGTAGAGTCAAAAACAGTGAGAGAATTCAAGAATGCATGGGACAGACATAAGGCAATTCTAGTAGGGGGTAGGAGGAAGTAGGCTGTTGGTTAACTAGGATCTACAGCTTATCCGTTAGGTAGGGAAATGGGCAGACTAGGTGGGCCAAGCGGTCCTTATCTGCCATCAAATTGTGTGTTTCTAGCTCTTCAGATCTTCACTGAGTCAGTGAGGGGCAAGGTGGTCCAAGTCAGGACAGACAACACCACTACGATGTGGTACATCGACTAGCAGTGGGGGGGGGGCACTCGGTCCATGGCCTTGTGCACAGAAGCCATGAAACAGTGGTCCCTAGCCTATTCTCTTCAGACTTCCCTGATAGCAGTTCACATTCCAGGGAAAGACCATGTACTAGCAGATGCCCTAAGCAGAATCTCCCAGGGTCATCACGAATGGTCCCGGGACCCTCCCATACTACAGGTCATCTTCTCCAGATGGGGCACTCCAAAGATGGATCTCTCTGCAGCCCCGAATAATCACCAGCTTCCTCAGTTTTGTTGCAGACCTCCAGTCCTGGGGACTGTTCCTCTGGACGCTCTTATTCTGGATTGGAAGGGCAGGTTTCTCTATGCCTTCCCTCTGTTGTTCAGAGTCCTGATCAAAATCTGATCTCAACCCTGCACAGTGATACTGGTGGCTCCAGATTGGGCTAGACAGCCTTGGTATCCTCTGCTGCTGTCTCTGGCAGTGTCATGTCCCCTGTCTTCCCAAGTGATACAATCTCCTAACCTCCTCTCAAGGGAGGATCTGGTACCCCAGTCTCCAGTCTCTCAACCTCAAGGCCTGGCTCTTGAAGAGTTAGAATATGCAGGTCTCCATCTTTCTCAGGGAATCCTGGATATTTTGAAGATTTCCAGGAAACCTTCCACTAGAAAAACTTACAATTCCAAATGGAAAAGATTCAGTATTTGGTGTTCTCAGAAGGGCATTGTGCCTGATTCTGCAGGCATTGCTACAGCCTTAGATTATCTGGTTCATCTTAATGGTCTAGATCTTAGACCTGCAACTCTAAAGTTCACTTAGCAGCTGTTTCTGCATTTCTTTCAGCAGGGAAGGGGCTCTTTCTCTGGCATCTTATCCTGTTTTCAGTACGTTTTTTTAAAGGTCTGGTTCATATTAACCCTTCCTTTTGAGAGCCTACTCCGACTTGGGATCTTAACGTCTGCATCGCCCAGCTTATGCAGCCACCCTTTGAACCTCTGGCTTCGGCCAAGCTGAAGTACTTGACCTGGAAAACTGTGTTCCTGGTAGCTATTACTTCTGCCAGATGGATTAGTGAATTACAGGCCCTATCAGTCGAACCTGACTTCATCTCCTTCCATGGGGATAAGGTGGTTCTAAGAACCAGTAAGAGGTTCTTACTCAATGTGGTATCAGATTTTCATCTGACCCAGTCTGTCTCTTCCTGTATTTTTCACTGATCATTCTTCTTCAGGGGAAAGAAGATTACACAGTTTGGATGTTAAAAGGGCCCTTAGCTACTACATAGAGCATACTAAGGCACACAGAAATGACTGTCTTCAATTGTTTCTCACTTATGGTGAAGTGGGGAAAGGTAAGCCTGCCACTAAAAGAACTATTGCCAGGTGGATTGTCTCTTGTATACAATTCTGCTATGACAAATTGGGCAAAACGCCCCTCCACGCCTGAGGGCTCACTCGACTCGGGGTACAGCTGCTACTCTGGCTGTGGCCAGAGTTATACCCTTTCTAGAAATCTGTAAAGCAGCCACATGGATAACAGTCCATACATTCACCAAGCATTACTCTCTGGGCATCCAGGCTAGGAGTGATGCTAGGTTTGGCACAGCAGTACTGCAGAGCCTGTTCCCAAAGTAGGTTCTGCATTCCCTCCTCCTAGGGGAACTGCTTGATAGTCTGCATATTGTCAGAATACAGCAAGACTTCATGTCGTTTGAAGAAATAATTACTCGCCATAGTAATGTTGTTTCTTCTAATGGGGTCTTGCTGTATTCTGACCTGCCTCCCCTCTCAGAACCTAGTTTTGGAGAAGTGGGCTGGCAGATGCAGTGCTGCACCTTGTACCCTCCCTCTTAAGAGTGGGGTAATTGTTTTACTATTATTACTATTGTTATGTTTAACATATATATTCTATTGTCACTATCTTTTTTCTTGGGTTCTCGACTTGAGTCTTTTGGGACCCAAATTGTTGCCTTTTGGCTATATAGTAAACGGTTTCCATAGTTTAGTAGTTAGTTTGCTCGTAAGAATCTGACTGTTACACTGGTAAGTACCAGAGACAGAGGTTTGAAAATCGAGCTTGAGCTCAACGTTCTATGCTTCTGCATAGAGTTAACTCTTTCCTCTCCGGGGCAGTTCAAGTGCTGGGGCTAACTGCATATTGTCAGAACACAGCAAGACTCCATTAGAAGAAACAACATTACTATGGTGAGTAACTTTTTTCTTCTGGACTGAAAGAAAAATCAGAACCAAGAAAAATATTCAGACTTTTAAATTCAGGTCCCTTAATAACTGTATGGGATCGTTGGAAGTAATAATCACCTAACAGATAACAGCAATTTCCCCATAACCCATCATGTGACCCTTCCCCCATCCATAGTCCAAGTACATGGGAACCAAGCCCTTCAGTTTGTCGATTTAATCCAGTTAAATGCAGAGAACGAGTAGCAGGGAGTCCATAAGACAAGTAAAGGCTAGAGGCTTGAGGAGTCTACTATAACAGTCAATCCCTTCTCAAATCATAATGTCATTGTAGAAGCATTAAAGCGAAGACTTTTAGAATGGTAAGAGTGGAAAGGAAAGCAAAGCTACCACAGTCTTAGAACCCTCCAGGAACACTTTTCTACTAATCCTGTGCTTGCAGCCCTTGAATTAGGTATGCCCTCCATAAGGGATCCCCCCACCACCACCACAGCAGGCCAGCCCAGCCATCAGATTCAACAGGCTAAACGGTGGATGGAGGGGCTCCAGAGAGGACGAGACGCCGCCAAAAGTAACGATGGGAAAAGGGAGAAATAGTCTCAATGAATAAATTCTTTAGCCTGGGAGAACTAGAAAAAGTCCAAATGGCAACCTAAAACCAAATTACAGAGTGGGGCTTTTATAAGTTGAGGATTATTTGTTGCCTGAACTGTTTAGAGACGCCACACCTCGACAGCATCCCACTTCATCCCCCATCCCCACCTCCACAGGAGAGGGACAGTCCCCAAAGCAACAAACTAGGCATAGCTACCAATCTTGATGAACAGTTCAAGTAGGCATGGTAGGGTTTCTGTATTGTTGCAATCTCTTCAAAATGACATTGAGTGGCATAGTTGGTGTATGAAGCTGCTTTGAACGTTCTGTTTGGCTCATCTTTCCCTGTCGAGATTTCACAATCTCCACTATCTTGTCTGTGATAATGCCCCTGGTTAGAAGATCTCCTATAGTTTCTAATGCGGAGTTGTAGGTATGCTGGCCAGAGGGGAGAAAAACTGTTAATTTGGCTGAATAGGGAGTGCGGAAACATATTTTTTGGGACTGTAGTGTAGGAAAGAGTGGGCTATAATCCCAACATTTCTGGGTGCAGGGGGCATAATCATTATCAAATAGCAGGCATTGTTGTCCCCTTGTCTCTTTGCCCTTTTGCCAGGCCTTTGTTAGGAGAACCTCTTTATTTTGGTAGCTGAGCAATCATATGACAAAGGAGCGTGGCCTTGCCTGGCGCGGGAGGGTTTAGGTCCAAGAGCTCTGAGAGCCCTCTTGACATCGAGCTGGAAATCTGGTTCTAAGTCGAGCACCAGGTGCAATAAATAGTCAGCAAATGCCCTAGGATCGTTCCCCTCCTCATCTTCAGGGAGACCGAAAATCCGGATTTTCCTCCTCCTTCCCTGAATCTCCGCGTCCTCTTGTCTAATAGAAATAGCCAACTGTTTGGCCACGAGAGTTCTGTCTCCTCGAGTTCGTCCAGCCTTGTTGAATTCAGAGAAATCTGGTGATCTGCCTCTGCCACTTGGCCCTGTACAGTGCCTAACTCGGTTATTATATCTTTTAGCGATTCACGGACCTCTCCTCTAAAGTCCGTGATCGCTTGCAGTATAGCTTCAGTGTTGGGCTCTGGAGATTTTTTAGAGCCTTTTGTTTTCAGTGAGGTAGCAGATTTTAAGTCTGATCCCAGAGCAGGCCTAGATTGTGGATCATCTTCATCAGACTGATGGTCCTCGGCATCGTTCATTTCCTGCGAAGGGCTGGAACTGATTACGGTTGTGTTTTGCCATTTTCGTAGGAGGAGCATTAGGTGGAACAATTTAACTGTAGGTAATACCTTAGTTCAGACTTTTAAATTATATTTAGTGCTCTTTTGGTTAGATTTAGGCGTGAGCCTCACAATCTGCGTGTTCACCCAGGCATACCGGAACCGGAAGTCCCCAGGTTACATAGCCTTGATGTCGAGAGCTTTGAGCTACTACATGACAGCCACTGAGTCCCATAGGCAGGAAAGGAAAAAACTATTCCTGACTTATGGGGATGTGGGAAAAGGTAATCCAGCATCTAAAAGGTCCATTTCTCACTGGATTGTCCAGTGTATCCAGTTTTGCTATTCAAAAGCGGGTAAGGAACCCCCAGCAGAGCTCAGAGCCCATTCCACAAGGGGTACTGCTGCCACCCTGGCAGCTTCCAGGGATGTTCCCCTGGTGGATATTTGTAAAGCAGCTACTTGGAGAACAGTTCACACATTTACCAAGCGCTACAGCCTGGATATGCAGGCTAGGGCTGATGCCAGGTTTGGTACAGCTGTCCTGCTGAGCCTGTTTCCAAAATAGGTTGTGTGTCCACCTCCAAAGGTACTGCGTCTTAGTCTGCAGAAGAGTTGGGAATATTGGAGTATTCCTGGGGTGAGAAGAAAAAATTACTTACCATAGTAATCTTGTTTCTCCCAGGGGACACTCCAGTATTCATAACTCTCCTACCCTGCCTCCTTCCAGAACTAGTGGCCTCTGCACTCCATACTGTACTTATAGGCTATGCATGTCACATTCTGGCTTTTATTGCAGCTGTGCTTTCAGTGGTCTTTTTTCCCCTCTTCAGGTGATTCTGACATTGGGGACTTGTGTGGGTTAAAATATATTTGTTTATTTTTCTCCCCCAGTTGGTTGTTTATGGGAGTTTGTTAATTACTAAATTATAATGATTATTATTTGGGCCCTGTCTTTCCAGGTGTCCACAAAATCTGAGGGTTAAGAATGTAGGCAGTTGCTAGGTGGCAGCATTTGAAAAAGTGTCACAAGCCAATGATTCTATCATTAGCGTAACGTTCCATCTCCAGGCAGATGTGGCTTAAAGGTACACTGCAGAACAGTTATGAATATTGGAGTATCCCCTGGGAGAAATAAGGTTACTATGGTAAGTAACTTTTTCTTTCTGTTTACTATGGGTTTTGCTGTAATCGGCAGCACCTTACAAGGGTAGTGTGTACTGTTTTCTTGTTTTAATGCTCTCTGTACCCTGCCTGTGCCCTTGGCATAGATACCTGCTCTTTAAATGTGCTCTGTATTAATCCCCTCTGTTATGCCATTATGGAGGCTCCAACCAGTGAAATCAGCAACAGTCAGTCAGTGGTTTCATCTGATAGTGACACTGGTGGGAGCACCTTTAATGATGCAACAGGGGAGCTGCATACAAAGCTGGCTTTAAAGACCAGGAAGGCAGAAAACTAACAAAAATGGGGAAAGTGACATATTACAGAACGAGATAAAGGGTGGTGAAATATGAATTGAGAATGCTGAAATGTTTCCCTTCCCCTTTAAGGTCCTGAAACACAAACATTCAAATAAAAAAAAAAAAACTGTTAGTAATTCCACTGACATGCACAGCTGCTTTAACCAAAACGAGCAGTTTTGCCATTGCTGCTGCTTAGCTTGCTCTCACAAGGGGTATCTTGTGGCTTGCAGCCAGTATTTCCCGTGGAAAACTGAGCACATCAGCACATTTCATGGTTTAAGAAGCAAAAGTTCTGTTTCTGTAGCCAAGATAAGATAACAAAGTTTAACAAAAAAAAAGCACTAAACAGCAAATTTGTTTGTCTCGATGATGTTTAAAATTCAGATTGTAAGCTATATGTAAATTATACGACTGGCAAGTATGTGACAATTATATTGTCAGTGGTTCAGGGTTATACACTCACCTCTGAGGCTGTAAGACTGAAAGGTAGGTTCTACCCCCACACCAGGTATTTGGTGTAATACCCTTGGGAGGGGATTGCTGAACTGTTGAGGATCCACAGTTTAGATGAGACATTAAACCAGGATCCATTCTTTCCATCTCTGTTTACTGTCCAGGTGGAAGATAAGGTCCCACGTACGTATTGAAGAGGAGCAGGAGAACTTTTTATTGAAGGAGTCATAAACATAAATTACATTATATATATATGTGTGTGTGTGTGTGTGTGTGTGTGTGTGTGTGTGTATATATATATATATATATATATATATATATATATATACCAATTATTTTACCAGGTGAGACACACTAAGCTGAAAGCTTGTTTGCAGGTGCAACCTGGGAGCACGAGGAAGTTAAGTGACTTGCTCAGGGTCGCACAGTATGCAAGTGGGGGCTGTGGGATTCAAACCCAGGTCTCCAGATTTGCAGCTCAGAGCCTTAAACCACTGTGCCATACTGCCTTCAATATATATATATACATATAGATATATAAATAGATATATATATATATATATATCAGAAAAAAAACTGTCAGCTGTAATCTATATCATCATAGATTGACTTTGAAATATGATGTATATTTGATATGTGCATGACAGAACACAAGTGCCTAAAAATGATCATATTAAACACTGTGTCATCCGCTATAATTGGTCATTATTTATATTTTATGAAGAAGGTTAAGCCTTTCCACCACATTTGTGCTGTATGATATGGGTGTTTAGATAAATCTGTAGTATACATATCCCATAATGTTTTTCACATAGTAATTTCAAAACTAGAAAGGGCACCCTTTGTTGTTGGAGCACCCATCGAACTCTAGCCTGCCATAGATAAAACTTCAGTATAGCAAAAAACAATGTTAATGATCTTCCCTTGTCAGTCTTCACCATTCATTACTGTTGGATGTAAGCCGGAGGCATGCACCTGCCATGGGGGGTTTTATTTTTTTTTTTTGGGAGGAGTCTGCGCCAACGGCATCACCCAAGTGGCTGACTCACAGCGAGGCACACGTGGGTTGGCCGTTTGGTGCCGTAGACAACTCCTCATCCCAGTTCTGTTTCTCCCGCCGTCGAGGTCGCACCTGCTGCACGAGTAAGCCAAATTAAGTCTGCGTCATAGGCCTTCACTATTTGATGCTGCCTCTCCAGTTTTCTTCATCCCGGTTCTGAACTGCCCGACGCCGTTGGTAAACTGGTAAGCCCGTTCCTTTTATTTCTTCTGACTGTGCCGGGCTCTTTTGCTAAAGTTTTGTTGTTGTTTTCACATCATGTCTGGTTCGTGGGCAAAGAGAAAATCCAAAGCAGGCCGTGCTCCCATGCGTCGGTGCCCCTGTGGCTGGCATTTTTCTGTTTCGGACCAGCATGATGTTTGCTTGCGACGCCTGGGACCCAATAAAGATATGGATCTTTGCGATGCCTGTTTCTCCATGGACCGCCATGTTCTTGAAGTGCGCACATTTAAAATCAGTAGGGCTCCGCCAACTTTCGCAGGACAGCGTCGCTTGTGGATCGCCACGGCCAGGACACTTGACCCTTCCTCTGGGTCCCCTCCTCGGTCTATATGGCCCGGCGAGGAGGTGGCCTCCTCCAGTTTTAGTCTTGCTGAGGAGGAGGCCTCTTTTGCCATGTCAGAGGAGCAACATGGTTCCCTGCAGAGTCGCGTTGCTGGCACCGTCCCGGCAGTCACCTCCACAGAGGTGCAGGCTCCCCCAGTGTCGCGGCCCACGGCTGCTGGGCCTGGCAATGGTGGACCCTCGGTGCCACCTCCCGGCGCCATCCCAGATCCTGGCACCGGCTATGAGCAACTGGGATGGGCGGTGCTGCACTCCTGCACCGGGCCACCAGGGGCCCTAGCCTGGAGGTCTGCCTGGTCACTTCCTCTTCGGAGGAGGACGACTCGCAGGCCGATCCAGACTGGCACCTCGACTCCTTGGAGTCGGAAAGTCCCTTGGGAAGCGGTACCAGGCGGCCCAGCGACCATATTCTGGAGTCCCTGAAGTATGTAGTTCTGGTGGATTCTACAGCTGAGGCCAGCCGGTGTGGATCCTTTGGGGACAGCAGCCTAGGGACTCAGGGTGGAGTGTCCTCTCCTGGATGGGCCATGGAAGCTGCCCCTCCTGGTGCTTCCCTGGGCCCACAGATGGGAACTGGGACCCCCTCCTCTGCAGTCTCCTTCGGGGGGCCTACGAGATTGGGGGTCCCAACTTCGCTGGGGTTGAGAAGAGGGCAGCCTCTGCGTCTGAGGGGTTGAGGGGCCATGGTGAAGCATGGGTGCCCCCGTCCACTGCCTTGTGGGGAGGAGTCGAAGTGCTGAACCTCGCCTTTCCCTTAATGTCTCGGAGACGTCCTTAGTTGGCAGCGCAAAGGGTTGCCCTTCTGGACCCATGCAACCCCAGTCGCATCACAGGGGAGATTCTCCCTCAGGGCTCTTCTGGAGTTTGCCATCTCAGACACAGCCTTCACAGTCCGGTTTGGCCCCAGGGTCCCCTTGTCCGGGACCAGTCTCTGGGTCTCAGAGCCCTGGAAGAGGCCGGGCACTATCGGTTCAGTGCCCATCTCACATCCCTCTGCAGACATCTCCTTCCTTTCCAGGCCATGTCGGCCCTATGGGGCCTTTAACCTGGGAGATGTTTAGAGCCACCATGGCAGCCTTTCCCACTTATGTCAGGGCCATGGAGAAATGGGTTTTCGCCTGTCTCCCCTGCCGCAGGAGGACTCTGAACATTAAAGCTTCTCTTCTCCCTCCTCTGAGGGAGAGGAACCTTCTGGCCACCTGTCGTCTGACGCTGATTTCACGAGAAGTATCAGCGGTTCCTTTCGAGGCTGGTCCAGGAGCTTCACATCTCTCACATGCTGAGAAGCAGTACCGAGCAGGAGACGTACTCATTCCTGAGCAAATTCAGTACCCACTACCTGGTGGTGCCCTCCTGGCCCCTCCCTTTCCAGAAAGCATCTATCCACACCTGGCAGTCTCCAGCTGCCCCTTCCCCAGCTCCAGTGGACTGCAGGAGATGGTATTGCACCCCCCAGGAGTCTTTAGGTTCCCTACCTCACGCATCTTCAGGGCTGACATCCCTAGCCACTCCTCCCGGGCTTCAGCATCTGGTGCACAACCAACCTCCGGATTCCGCAGAATTTGGCTGGTGGGGATGAAGAGTTTTCTCTTCCGCTCGTGCGTTAATGTGTATAGGTTCTCATCAGGCTCACCATGCTGCATACAGCTGGTATCTGTGGTTGATGCTGGTGCAAGTCCTGGCATCTTTGACTGATATGGAGTAATCTAGACAGGCCATTGCCCTCTCTGCTGAGGGTCTGGAACTTGCAGGGCACCAAGCAAGGGTGTCTTACAACGCTAGTGAGATGGCGTCCAGACTTGCGGGGACAGTGATCTGTATTAGACAGCATGGCTTCGTCTGTCAAGGTTGTCACCCATTGTTCAGCATAGGGTGATCTCCTCTGCTTTCCGGGGGACCCCACTGTTTTCCCGCAGGGCAAGGAGGACCTTACAGGGGTGCCTCCCATCCCCCCCGGCCACAGGGGGACACCTCCTTGTCCTGAACAGCCTTAGATCTTGTTGGTCTAATACAGCTTCAGGGTATCCTCCTCCTGCACCTCACCCACAGGAGGCTGAGGGATCTGTTCCCTCAGGGCTGTGCCAGGTCCCCTCTGGAGGGCTTGGTACTCACCCCACAGTAATGAATGGTGAAGATTGACAAGGGAAGATATGAAAATTATGTACGTACCGGAATTCAAACAACATGAAGTCTTGCTGTATTCTGACATATGCAGTTAGCCCCAGCACTTGAACTGCCCCGGAGATGAAAGAGTTAACTCTATGCAGAAGCATAGAACATTGAGCTCGAGCTCAGATTTCAAACCTATCTGTGGTGCTTCAGAGTGTAACCGTCAGATTCTTTACTCTGCCTAACTTTGAAGTCGCTCCGGAGATTGCTCCTTCGTTCGGTTCGATAAAGTGTCAAAGAGTGTCGGTTTTAACCGATTTTGTTATTTTTTCTGTATTTCAAGTCTCTGTCTACGGTACAGTAAGTGTCTAGTAGGCAGTGAACTGTTTTTTGATTTCATTCTGTGGAAATTGTAATTTCTTCGGTTCCCTAGCAGTTGGTCCGGTTGGGAACCGACTGTTTGTTTGAATTTCTCCCTTAGAGTTGTAGTGGTGTGCCTGTTCCGATCGGTTCCCAAAAAAATTGACTTTTTACCAGTTTCTTTCCACAACTCGTAACACGGTTGGTTACCGGTCGGAGAGTATTACCTGATGTAACAACTGTTAAGGGTAATTTTTGTTAGTCTGGCCATGTCTGAGAAACCCAAAAAGAAAACCAGGCCCACTGGGTTTCAACACTGTGGCGAGCGTGGGGAGGCTTTTGCTAAAGCTGATCCTCGCCTCATCTGTGTTTATTGTCTGGGGTTTGACCACCTCAAAACAGACTGCCAAATCTGTAAAAGTGTTCCCAAAGCCACTATGGATAAAAGAATGAGTAGACTAAAGGAAAGGGAGGCCGAGAAGTCCGCTGACCCGGATGGCCAGCCCGGTTCGGTTGCAGCCAAACCTGAAGAGCTGCCCACTGACCTGGGCGATACCTCCTCAGGCAAAAGGAGATCCGACTCGGACGGGTCGGTTCCAGCAAAAAGAAAATCGGACGGTTCGGATCCAGAACCACGTACTCCAACCGCTGATGAGATAGCCAAAGCGATAAGTATTGTTCAGTCACTTTGATCAGTTCCGTCCGAACCGACTCCTTCGGCCAGGCAGTCAGTTTGGATGGATCCTGTTCCATCTGATTACGATCCGGATGCCTATTATAAATTTGAGTGGGAGGGGGACGAAGACTATCCAGAACAAGACGAGGAAGATGATAATGATTTAGAAGGTCTGGATGTGTCCATTGAACCAGACCTCCCCTCCCAGGCTTTCTGAGTCCCCTTCACACTATTTGTTCTACAGAAAGATAGCTGAAACTCTCCAGCTCCCTATGGTAGAAGCTGCAGAAGAGGAAGAGGAGCCTGATTTTTCAGAGTCTGAGGCTATCTGTTCCCCTCCACAAATCTTTGGGGAAACGGACAAAAAAGATTCTCCAGACACCAAACACTTTACCTCCAGTGGACAAAAGGATGGACAGGAGGTATATGTTGTCAGGCTCAGGTACAAAGTTTTTCTACAACCATAGCAGCCATGTTGGGGTAGTGCAGGCTGCAGCCTGTGACAAGGCTAACATACCTTTGGCCTCATGCACACCCCAGATAAAGACTCCAGGAAGGTGGATGCCATGGCCAAAAAAACAATATTTGGCATCCTCCTTGGGACTCAGGCAGGCAAACTATATGGCCTATGCAGCCAGATACCAGAAGTCCAGGTGGGATACTGTTCTGGAACTGGCCAAGTAGGCTTCTCCCCAACTGGCCAAAGAGCTGGTGGAGGTGGCTGCTGATGGGATTGAGGCATCAAAGGTACAATTCCATGCTGCCGTGGACTCAAATGATGTGGCATCAAGAGTCATATCTACATCTGAGTCTCTTAGGAGATTTGCTTGATTCAGATGTACTAGCCTTTCGTAGGACACCCAAGCTAAAGCCATGGATTTCCCTGTAGTAGGTAATTCTCTGTTTGGGGAGCAGACAGATGCTTACATGAAGAAAATGGAGGAATACAGGACTACTTACAGGAGTGCTCAAGCCAAAGAAAGGCAAGCCACTCCTCAGAGGCAGCAGTCTAGGGGCTGGGGCAGGCCTTTTCACAGGTCTTTTTACCAAACCCAGGCCTCCTCTCCCTTCCAACAGAGGGGTTCTTCCGAGGGAGAGGCATGAGGGGGATGAGTAGGGCTGCATCCTCTTCCCAGTCCAAGGCTTCTGCCAAGCAGACACCCTGATGTGTCAGCCCGGGTCGACTTCCCAGTTCCAGTAGGAGGCAGGCTGGCTTACTGCTTCCAGGCCTGGAAGTCTGTTACCTCAGACAGGTGGGTCCTGGAGGTAGTAAGCCAGGGATTGGCCCTCGGTTTCAAAAAATGTCCAAAAATAAGGGTCAGATCTTTTCCGCCTGCAAACATCTCCGAAACCATTGGTTTAGAAGCAGAGGTTTCCTCTCTGTTGGCTCTCAGAGCCATGGAGAGAGTTCCTACACCACACAGGGGCAAAGGTCTGTACTCCAGGTACTTCCTTACCCCAAAAAAGACAGGAGAATGGCGACCCATCCTAGACTTAAGGTATTTGAACAAGCACATTTTAAAGCCAAGGTTCAAAATGGTGACTCAGGGAGTAATTCTTCCCTCTCTAAGGCCAGGAGACTGGTTAGCTTCCCTGGACCTCAAGGATGCCTATTTCCATATTCCCATCGGGTGCTCCCACAGAAAGTACCTCAGGTTCGAGTTGCCTTCAGGCCACTGTCAGTTCAGAGCTATGCCTTTCGGCCTAACATCAGCTCCAAGGGTGTTTACAAAGTGTCTTGCAGTAGAAGTGGCCTTCCTCAGAAGGCTGGGCATTTCTCTATTTCCATACCTGGACGGCTGGCTCATTGTAGGACAGTCTTCCGACCAGGTCAAATCAGCTCTACAGGTCACCCAGGATCTGCTCAGTTCCCTGGGGTTCCTTCTCAACCTGTCCAAGTCAGTTCTCGAACCAGTACAACTTCTCACTTTTATAGGGATAGAGTTAGATACTGTTCAAGCAAAGGCCTTCCTCCCACTTGCAAGAGTTCAGGCCTTTGCAGATCTCGCTTCTCTTTTCATCCTCTGGTTTCTCGTCCAGAAAGTCATTTTCTTCAACTCCTAGGCCACATGGCAGCTTCCACTGCAGTGGTGCAAGGGGCCAGTTTCCAGATGAGGGACATTCAATTCCATCTAAGATCTTTTTGGTCTCAGAGGAAAGACTTTCTTACCAAATTGATTCCAGTGACTCAGTCTCTGTTCCAAGCTCTCCAGTGGTGCCTGGACCAAGACAATCTCTGGGAAGGTGTCCCATTCCTCAAGCAAACTCCTTCAGTGGTTCTCACCACAGATGCTTCTCTTCTGGGCTGGGGAGCCCACCTGGGAGCCCTCACAGCCCAGGGGGTGTGGTCCCCAGCAGAGTCCCTCCTTCATATCAGTCTTCTGGAACTCAGGGCAGTATTCTTGGACCTTCAGTTCTTCTCGGACTCCGTGAGGAACAAGGTGGTTCAGGTCAGGACAGACAACACCACCACCATGTGGTACATCAACAGGCAAGTGGGCACTCGGTCTACGGCCTTGTGCACAGAGGCCATGAAAGTATGGTCTCTGGCCTATTCCTTTCAGACTTCCCTGATAGCAGTTCACCTTCCAGGGAAGAACAATGTATTAACAGATGCTGTGAGCAGAATCTCCCAGGGTCATCACGGATGGACCTTGGATCTTCTCATCCTGAAAGTAATCATCACCAGGTGGGGCATTCCAGAGATGGATCTCTTTGCAGCCCCGGACAATCAATAGCTTCCCCAGTTCTGCTGCAGACCTCCAGTCTGGGGGACAGTTCCCCTGGATGCTCTGATATTGGATTGGGAAGGTAGATTTCTTTATGCCTCCCCCCCCTTCCCCCTGTTGCTCAGAGTTCTAGTCAAGATCAGGTCACAACCCTGCACATTGATTCTAATTGCTCCGTACTGGACCAGGCAACCTTGGTATCCTCTGTTGTTGTCCTTAGCAGTCTCACTTCCCCTGCCTTTTCCCAAGAGACACAATCTCTTAACCTCCTCTCAGGGGAGGATCTGGTACCCCAATCTCCAGTCTCTCAATCTCAGGGCCAGGCTCTTGAAGATTTAGAGTACACAAGCCTGCATCTTTCTCAGGGAGTTTTAGACATCCTCAAAGGTTCTCGGAAACCCTCTAACAGAAAAACTTATAACTCCAAATGGAAAAGATTCTGCATTTGGTGTTCACAGAGGGATATCTTGCCAGATGCTGCAGGTATTGCCACAGTCTTAGATTATCTGGTTCACCTTAATGGTTTAGGCCTTAGGCCAGCCACTTTAAAAGTTCACCTAGCAGCTGTTTCTGCATTTCTGTCAGCAGGGAAGGGCTCCTCTCTGGCATCCCACCCTTTTTTTGCAAAGTTCTTTAAAGGTTTGACTCATATCAGCCCTCCTTTTAAAGAGCATACACCAGCTTGGGATGTCAATATCTGCATTGCTCAGCTTATGCAGCCACCCTTTGAACCCTTGGCTTCAGCTGAACTTAAGTACTTGACCTGGAAAACTGTGTTTCAAACAACATGAAGTCTTGCTATATTATGACATATGCAGTTTGTCCCAGCCTTAGAACTGCTCCGGAGGTGAAAGAGTTAACTTTCCATGCCAGGCATGGAATCTTGAGCGCGAGCTCAGTTGAAAACTCTGTCTGTTGTTCTTCAAACCCAAACTGTCAGATTCTTTACTCCGCCTCACTGAACAGTCGCTCCAGAGATTTCTCCTTCTGCTCGGTTCATTTTGTCGGTTGAAGAGTGTAATTTCTCGGTTTTTTAAACCGCATTTGTCTTATTTTAACCGCAACCGGTTGGTTCAAGCTCTGTCTGTGGTATCGTAAGTAATAGATAGGTTTTACATTTTCTCTGTGTGAAACTTGCAAACGTTATTATCGGTTCAGTTTGAACTGATCAGGTTGTTGTTAAATTTAATTAAATTCCATTTAGAGTGCGGTTCCCGGTTCTTATCGGTTCTAAAAAAAACGGGTTTCATTACGTTTTTTTCCACAACCCGTGACACGGTTGGGAACCGATAAGGGTGTCTTGCTTGGCGATTTGCCGTAAAGGGCAAGTTTTTGGTTAGGCTGGCATTATGTCTGAGAAACCCAAAAGAAAAACTGGGCCCACTGGGTTTCAGCACTGTAGTGTCTGTGGGGAAGCCTTTGCCAAGGCTGACCAACACACCACATGTGTTTATTGTCTGGGGTTTGACCACCTCAATGCAGACTGCCAGATTTGCAAGAATTTCCCTGCAGCTACCCTGGATAAGAGAGTTGGTAGGCTCAGGGAACGAGAGGCCAAAAAGTCCGCTGACCCGGATGGCCAGCCCGGTTCGGTGCCAACCGAACCGAGAGGGAGTGCTCTCTGACCGGAGCGACTTCCTCGGGCAACGAAGAGCTGACTTGGAGGAGCCAGTTCCAGCAAAGAGGACTAGAAAATCAGCAGGTGTGGAGCCAAAATTTCCTTCTCCAACCGCTGCAGAGATAGCCAAAGCGATCCAAATTGTCCAGTCGCTTTCAGTTCCACCGAACCGCACCATCAGGTAAGCTGCTCGTTCGGGTCAGTTCCAACGGTTCAAGAATATGATATAGAGGAATTTCATGAACCGGAGGAGGGGAGGAGGATTATGAAGAGAGTGAATGATTTTGAAAGTCTGGATGTGCCCATTGAACCGGACATCTCCCCAGACAGACCTTCAGGAGTGTCTCCCCCTAGGCTTTCTGAGTGCCCTTCTCATTTTATGTTTTATAAAAAAGTTGCTGAAACCCTCCAGCTCCCTTTGGAAGAAGCTGTGGATGAACAGGAGGAGCCTGACTATGTGGAAATGATGGATATCCCAGCGTCTAGGAGATTGTCTATTCCTTTACATAAATCTGTTAGGAAACAGACAATAAAAATTTTAAAAGCTCCTAACACTATACCTCCTGTGGATAAAAAAAATGGACAAGAGGTACACATTGTCAGGCTGTGATACGGAGTTCCTTTCACAACAATGCAGCCATGTTGGGGTAGTGCAGGCTGCAGCCTGTGATAAGGCAAATATTCCCTTGGCTTCACACCCCCCTGACAAGGACTCCAGGAGGATTGATGCCATGGCAATGAAACAATACATGGCAGCATCCTTGGGACTCAGACAGGCAAATTATATGGCCTATGTTGCAAGATACCAGAAATCCAGATTGGATACTGTTATGGCTTTAGCGAAACAGGTCCCTGGCCAGCTTGCCAAGGAGCTGGAGCAGGTGGCTGCTGATGGTATTGAGGCATCCAAGGTGCAATTCCATGCTGCAGTGGACTCTAATGATGTATCTTCAAGAGTCATGGTTACATCTGTGGCTTTTCAGCAGAATGGCTTGGCTCAGGTGTACTAGCCTGTCACAGGATACCCAGGCTAAGGCCATGGATTTTCCTGTTGTGGGTAATTCTCTGTTTGGGGAGCAGACAGAGAATTACATGAAGAAAATGGATGAGTATAGGACCACTTATAGGAGTGCACAGGCCAAGGAGAGGCAAGCCACTCCTCAGAGGCAGCTTTCCAAGGGCAGGGGCAGGCCTTTTCACAGGCCTTTTTACCAAGCCCAGGCCTCCTCTTCAGCTTATGCCCAGAGGGGGTTCTTCAGAGGGAGAGGCAGACGAGTGCAGCAAGCCTGCTCCCACCCTCAGCCTAAAGCTTCTGCCAAACAGGCACCCTGATGGGATGCCCAGGGCCGATTCTCCATTACCTGTAGAGGCAGGCTGGCTTACTTCGTCCAGGACTGGGAGTCTTTTAACATCAGACAAGTGGGTCCTGGAAGTAGTAAGTCAGGGACTGGTTCTCAGCTTCAAAAGATTTCCAAAGATGAGAACCAGATCCTTTCCACCTGCAAATCCATTAGAGGCCTCGCTTTGGAAACAGAAGTCTCAACCCTCCTGGCTCTCAGAGCTGTAGAAAGTGTTCCTCCCCTACACCAGGGCAAAGGACTGTACTCCAGGTACTTCCTTACCACAAAAAAGACAGGAGAATGGCGGCCCATCCTGGATCTCAGATACCTTAACAAGCACCTTTTAAAACCAAAATTCAAAATGGTGACTCTGGGAATTATTTTACCCTCCCTAAGGCCAGGGGACTGGCCAGCGTCCCTGGACCTCAAGGATGCCTACTTCCATGTTCTCATCAGAAGCTCCCACCGAAAGTACCTCAGATTCGAACTGCCCTCAGGCCATTACCAGTTCAGAGCAATGCCCTTCGGCCTCACCTCTGCCCCAAGGGTATTCACAAAATGCCTGGCAGTAGCAGTTGCTCACTTAAGAAGGCAAAAGATTGCCATCTTTCCTTACCTGGACGACTGGCTCATAGTAGGTCAGTCTCCAGACCAAGTCAAATTACACCTTCAGGTTACCCAGCAGCTGCTTACATCTCTAGGTTTTCTTCTCAATCTTCCAAAGTCAGTTCTAGAGCCTGTTCAGCTACTCACCTTCATAGGCACAGAACTGGACACAAAGCAGGCCAGAGCTTTCCTTCCTCTAGAAAGAGTAAAGACCCTGGTGGCTCTGGCCTCCTCCTTCACTCTGCAGGTCTGTCGACCAGCAAGGCACATTCTACAGCTCCTAGGGCACATGGCTGCTTCCACAGCTGTAGTGCAAGGAGCAAGATTTCAGATGAGGGACATTCAGTTCCATTTGAGAGCCTTCTGGTCTCAAAGGAGAGATCCTCTAACCAAATTGATCCCAGTAATTCGAACCCTGATCCAGGCCCTGCAGTGGTGGCAGGATCAGAGCAATCTGAGACAGGGGGTTCCTTTCATCCCTCAATCTCACTCCTTGACCCTTACTACAGATCGTCCCTCTTGGGATGGGAGCTCACATGGGCGACCTCACCACCCAGGGATTGTGGTCCCTCAGGAATCTCTGCTCCACATCAATCTGTTGGAACTCAGAGCTGTTTTCTAGCACTTCAGGTTTTTTCTGCATCTGTTCAGAACAAAGTGATACAGGTCAGAACAGACAACAGCACTACAATATGGTACATCAACAAGCAAGGGGGCACTCGGTCTTCGGCCTTGTGCACCAAGGCAATGAAGTTGTGGTCTCTGGCTTATTCCCTGAACACTTCCCTCATGGCAGTTCACCTCCCAGGCAAGGACAATGTCCTAGCGGATGCCCTCAGCAGGATTTCCCAGGGCCATCACGAATGGTCCCTGGATCCTCAAGTGCTGGGGATAGTATTTGTCAGGTGGGGCACCCCTCAGATAGATCTTTTTGCAGCCCCAGACAATCACCAACTTCTACTTTTTTGTTGCAGGCCCCCAGTGTTGGGCTCAATCCCTCTGGATGCCTTCCTTCTTGACTGGGAAGGAAAGTTCCTCTATGCCTTTCCCCCCTTCCCTCTCTTGTTCAAGGTGCTAGTCAAAATCAGATCTCAACCTTGCAAGATGATTCTGATTGCTCCAGATTGGGCCAGACAGCCCTGGTATCCACTCCTTCTGTCCTTAGCAGTCCACCTTCCCTGTGTCTTCCCAGGAATCACAATCTGTTAACCTGTGCCCAGGGAGAGTTTGGTATCCAATCTCAAATCCCTCAACCTCAAGGCCTGGCTCTTGAAGAGTTGGAGTTTGCTGACCACACCTTTCTCAAGGTGTACTCGAGATATTGAAAGCTTCTAGGAGCCTTCCACCAGGGCTACTTATAATTCTAAATGGAAAAGGTTTTCCATATGGTACTCTAGTAAGCATATTTCCCCAGAATCTGCTGATTTGCCCACAGTCCTGGATTATATGGTCCATCTAAATACTTTGGGGCTGAGGCCAGCTACCCTGAAAGTGCATTTGGCAGCTGTCTCTGCTTTTATTTCAGCAGAAAGCCCTCTTCTCTTTCTGCTCACCCTGTATTCTCCAAGTTTTTCAAGGGATTGCTTCACCAACCCTCCATTCAGGGACCCTGCTCCTGCCTGTTCTTAATGTTTGCATTGCCCAGCTAATGCAACCCCTTGAGCCTTTGTCTTCAGCAGAGCTTAAGTACTTGATTTGGAAAACTGTGTTTCTAGTAGCCATCACTTCTGCCAGGCGCATAAGTGAATTACAAGCTTTGTCAGTGGAGCCTGATTTTTATCTCCTTTCACAGAGATAAGGTAGTCCTCAGGACTAACAGGAAGTTCTTGCCTAAGGTGGTTTCAGACTTCCACCTTAATCAATCTGTATCTCTTCCAGTGTACTTCACTGACCATTCCTCCTCTGACGAGAGGAGGCTGCACAGTTTAGATGTAAAGAGAGCCCTTAGTTACTACATAGAGTGTACCAAGGGTCACAGGTTTGACTCCCTCCAACTGTTCCTCACTTATGGTGAGGTTGGTAAAGGGAAACCTGCCACTAAAAGATCCATTGCCAGGTGGATTGTCTCTTGTATCCAATTTTGTTATCAAAAACTGGGTAAGGTTCCCCCTTCAGGCCTGAGGGCTCACTCTACCAGAGGTACAGCTGCGTCTCTAGCTGCGGCCAGGGACATCCCTGTCTTAGAGATATGTCAAGCAACTACCTGGAAAACCATACACACTTTCACCAAGCATTACTCCCTGGACATCCAGGCTAGGAGTGATGCTCGGTTTGGCACAGCTGTGCTTCAGAGCCTATTTCCTAAGTAGGTTCTGTCCTCCTCCATGGAGGTACTGCTGTGTAGTCTGCATATGTCATAATACAGCAAGACTTCATGTTGTTTGAAGAAAAAATTACTCACCTTAGTAATGTTGTTTCTTCTAATGGAGTCTTGCTATATTATGACCTCCCCCTGCCTGCCCCTCTCAGAACCTCTGCTCTTGGGATGTGGGTGGGCAGTGCAGTGTTGGCACTTAGTGATGCCCACCTTGTGTTTTTCACCCCTCCTTTTTGGGGTGTTTGGGTATTTTATTTTATTTTATTTTATTTTTTGGATCCCCTGACTTGAGTCTTTGTTTTGGGACCAAAAAATTTGTTAATATTTTAGTAGCCAGTTGGCTAGTGTAGGTTTACAGCTTCCACACAGAATCTTAGTGAGTTTTGCTCGTAAAGATCTGACAGTTTGGGTTTGAAGAACAACAGACAGAGTTTTCAACCGAGCTCTCGCTCAAGATTCCATGCCTGGCATGGAAAGTTAACTCTTTCACCTCCGGAGCAGTTCTAAGGCTGGGACAAATTGCTTATGTCATAATATAGCAAGACTCCATTAGAAGAAACAACATTACTAAGGTGAGTAATTTTTTCTTCTGGTAGCTGTCAACTTCTGCCAGGTGAATTAGTGAATTACAGGCCCTGTCAGTTGAACCTGATTTTATCTCATTCCATAGAGATAAGGTGGTCCTCAGAACCAATAGAAGGCTCTTACCAAAAGTGGTCTCAGATTTGCATCTGAACTTGTCCATGTCCCTTCCTGTGTTTTTCACTGATCATTCCTCTTCAGGAGAAAGAAGGTTGCACAGTTTGGATGTTAAAAGGGCACTTAGCTACTACATAGAGCATACTAAGGCACATAGGAATGACTGCCTTCAATTGTTTCTCACTTATGATGAAGTGGGAAAAGGTAGGCCAGCTACTAAAAGAACTATTGCCAGGTGGATTGTAGCCTGTATACAGTTCTGTTATACCAAACTAGGTAAAACACCTCCCTCAGGCCTGAGGGCCCACTAGACTAGGGATACAGCCGCTTCTCTGGCTGCTGCCAGAGATATACCTTTACTAGAGATCTGCAAAGCAGCCACCTGGAAAACAGTCCATACATTCACCAAGCATTACTCTCTGGATAACCAGGCTAGGTAGGAGTGATGCTAGGTTTGGTACAGCAGTACTGCAGAGCCTATTCCCAAAATAGGTTCGGTACCCTCCTCCATGGAGGTACTGCTTGGTAGTCTGCATATGTCAGAATACAGCAAGACTTCATGTCGTTTGAAGAAAAAAATACTCGCCTTAGTAATTGTGTTTCTTCTAATGGAGTCTTGCTGTATTCTGACACCCCCACCCACCCCACCAGAACCTGTTTTTTGGGATGTGGGCTGGCAGGTACAGTGTTGCACCTCAGGGGTGTACCTTACACCATTCCCCTTTGGGTGGAGTGGTTGTTGTTCTTGTTGATCTTATATATTGTATATATAATATATTGTTCACTACTTGGGTTTTTTCTATTTTGGGTTCTCAACTTGAGTCTTTTGCGACCCTAAAATTTTACTATTAGTTTATTGTTTACAATTTCCACACCAGGGGTGTAGTTAGTTAGTGGCTCGTAAGAATCTGACGGTTACACTCTGAGGCACCACAGACAAAGGTTTGAAATCAGAGTTCGAGCTCAACGTTCTATGCTTCTGCACAGAGTTAACACTTTCATCTCCGGAGCACTTCAAGTGCTGGGGTTAACTGCATATGTCAGAATACAGCAAGACTCCATTTGAAGAAACGCAGTTACTAAGGTGAGTAATTTTTTTTCTTCTTGATCTTCACCATTCATTACTGAATCCCACCCTCCATTCCCTCATGGGCCTTAGTGCTTGGGTGTCACCTCCACCCTGCTCGCCTTTTACCTCATAGAGGCCAACTGGGGGCCAGAGTCCCCCGTTACCTCAGAGCTCTCTGTTTCCTTCTCCAGCAAGTCATAGGGCATTCAACCTGGAGGACGGTGAGTAGGGTCTTCACCCTAACCTCTAAGGGAACTCCCTCAGATTCTCCTCACAATGCACTAGGGTGTCCCCCTCTTGGGATTTGATTAATCCTCTGGTTTATGCCACCCTCCGGTTGTCATTTACATCAGTGCAGTCCTAGGAGAGTCCATGGGATTTTCCTCCCTCTCTTTTTCTTATGGCACAGATGTCCCGTGGTCCTCTTCTCCTGAACTGGGGACTATGCCAGTACTCCCGTTGGAAAACTTCGTCCAGATTTCTTCCACTACACCCAAGTCAGGACTCACTCCTCTTCTGAGCAGGACTGATCGCCCTCCAGGGGGCAGTCTGTGAGACCTAGGCTCTAGGTTTTGCATAACAGTATGGGTAAAGGGTTGGAGCAGAGATGTGCCTCTGCCATGACTGGCAAGACCATTAATTCTCTTCAGACCTTGGCTCTGTAACCTCTGTGTCTAGCTGAATCCTTGCTCCTTTGTCTTCATTCCCGGAGAAGTTTGAAACTCTCAAGCCAGTGGTCAACCATTTTAACATGGCAGAGAGCCATCCTCTCTCCCCCCTTTTTTCCTTAACTTCCACCTCTTCTATCTTTCTTCTTTCTATCCTTTACCTTCTCCTTCTCCCGAGACCACCCAAGCATTGAGGCCCCATGGCTACTTAGGGTAGGGTTCTTTCTTTTCTGTCCTCTAATCGGCTTGTACCTTTTTCAGTTTATATCCTTTCCTTTGTCTATCTCTCGGCTCTCTTGCCTAGCTCCCTTTCTCTGGAAACTGTTTCTCCTCTCCAACTCAACAGAACTGGGATTGAGGAAGAATCACGCGCCTAACGGCCAACCCGCATGGTCCGCGTAGTACATCAGCCACGTGAGAGGCGCCAACTCCTGCCGCCCAATAAAATCAAAAAACTCCTGTGGTGGGTGCACATCTCTGGCTTACACCCAACAGTAGTGAATGGTGAAGATGCAAGAGAAGATCAAGAATTACAGTAGGTACGTAATTTTCATTTCCTGTATGGAATTTTGTCAGTCTATTGCTATAATCACCTAACATCAAGCTCTCGTAAGTAACATTTTTCAACCACCCTTGGTTCCATGTTAAAGCCTAAAAAATCCTTGGGTTTCTAGAGTAGGAGCATTCTAAGGAAAAGTGTTCTATGGTTTGTGCTGTATTAATATAATCTGGATAAAGGCATAATCTTTCCTCCAGGGTTTTATGTTTGCTATTACCTTGTGCATTTAACCTTCCTTATGCACTTAACCAGACTACTTCCCATATTTTGGAAGAGATTCTTTTCTCATTCATCATGGTTATAACCTTATGTTTTAGGGGTATACAGTTTTTGAATTCTGGCTTGCTTGGACCTGTTTTTCTAAGACATGTAAATACAGCTGCTTTCTACTGAAGGTTGTTATACTGTGTCTGGGAATGTCCCATTTGTATAATTTTTGGATCATTGACCTGAGAATTCTGGTGCATGTAGATATTTTGAAAATTTGGGGGGTTTATTTGTCCATTTTCCAAGGAAACCTTGTCAGTTATTTATTTTTTGTATTATCTTTTTTCCCCTCTACGTGCTGCTGCTGTCAGCCACTCCTTCAGGCTATGCCAAGGCTACATCTGATCCATCCTGTTCCTGACCCCATCCCTCACATTGCAGACATCCCCAGGGTAACCCAGACATAACCCATTGCTGGGCGGGCCCCCCTTCTCCAAGGGGAGAGGCACCTTAGTCAGGCAAGCGCAATACTTGGCCTTGGGGTACTGCTGAGAGACGGATGGCTCAGGGACATTGATGGCATCGGACTGCTGGGCGGCCATCATCCAGTTGAGTGCGGAGCCATTTTTCCGTTTTGTGGTGACGTTCCCTCCTTTGCGCTGTCTGCATTACCCCAGCTCTCCACCGAGGTCACTGCAGAGTGATGCACTCCACAGCCATCCTAGGAGGAGAACCGTCTCAATCCTCTCTTTCCCTGCGTCCCGGCGCCCAAGTCCATTCCGAACCGGGTCACTGAGTGTGGTTCAAGGTAAGGCGCCAGTGCCTTAGCCCTCTGTACCACCGGGCTGACTGCCAGTTATTTAAAACCCAGTTGTGCATTAGGGAATCAGTGGTGTCTAAAATGGGTTTGATGGAGTGTGGTATAAACAGAGTGTTGAAGAACACTATGGGTCAATCATTCCTAGACCCCATTATTTTGGGGTAAATATGTGAAACCCTGTTTATTGGGGTTAAGGTGACTGCCCCATAACATGCGAAAAAACAAGATATAGAGTCTGGTTTCTAATGCTAAGGGGAGTAGGAATATGGCTCCAACGTATAAGAGGCATGGTATTAAGTATTTAATAATGTGGATGTGTTTGAGTTTGGATAGCTTCCAATTCTTCCATATGACCACCTTGTTTTCACAATTTCACAAGGCAGAATCCTAATTTGAATGTGCTGCATTGTCGGTTCCGAAAGTGAAACCTAATATTTTGACTAGGTTTCTATCCACAGGAAATTCTGCAACATGGAGGGGGAGATCGCCCCATGAACCAACAGGGATTGCTTTACATTTGCCCATATTCAGCTGAGCATTGGATACTTTAGAGTAGGTTTTAAGGCTCAATTGTGCAC
Organism: Neoceratodus forsteri; assembly: GCA_016271365.2. Classification (NCBI taxonomy): domain Eukaryota; kingdom Metazoa; phylum Chordata; order Ceratodontiformes; family Ceratodontidae; genus Neoceratodus; species Neoceratodus forsteri. The sequence continues at coordinate 836,139,608 of CM028134.1, forward strand.
TATGCACACTATTCTCATCCTTTACTAAGAGGCATGTATCATCTGCATAGGCAATGATTTTAAGGTTATCGTTGGGACTACTACCAGAAATACCTTGTATAAGAGGATTGATGAAATTTTTTTCCTAACAAAGGGTTAAGGGAGGAGACCTACAATAGAGAACTCGGGGGACATCCTTGTCAAACCTCAATTTTGACTTTAAAGTCTGGTCCTGTTTGTCCTAAAATAATGGGACTAAAAATGCATTTTCATAAAGTGATCGTATCTAGGATACAAAGGTGAGAGGCATGCCATAGTGCAGTGTGGTTGTAAATAAAAAGTGGTGGTTGACAGTATTATATGCTTTTTTTTGGTCTGATGAGACGAGCCATCATCCTAGAGCCTTGGTTAACCATTCCCCCCCCCCTTTCTCCTTTGCTCTTCAGTCCTCCATGTTCCTCTCATTGCCCCTTTGCTGTGCCTTTACTCCTTACACTGTTATCTGCCTACCTGGGAGGCAGTATAGCGCAGTGGTTTAAGGCTCTGAGCTGCAAATCTGGTGACATCCAGCAGACCAGACCTGGGTTTGAATCCCACAGCTTCCACTTGCATACTGTGTGACCCTGAGCAAGTCATAGAAACATAGAAGTTGACTGCAGATAAGGACCGCAAGGCCCATCCAGTCTGCCCATTTCTTTTTCTACCTTATAAATGTGCCATCGGCCTTTGCTCTGTCAGTGGCCTATCTATTCATACTCGTTTGTATTGCTCCCTTATGCCTATCCCATGCCTGTTTGAAGCCCTGCACTGTATTCATAGCCACCACTTCTTGAGGTAGGCCATTCCATTCATCCACCACCCTTTCTGTGAAAAGAATTTCCTCACATTCCCCTAATCAGCCCCCTTAATCTCATGCTGTGTCCTCTTGTCCTGCTATTTTTCTTATATTTAAACATGTTAGACTCTTTCACCTTGTTAATGCCCTTAAGGTGTTTGAATGCCTCGATCATATCACCTCTCTCCTCCTTTTGCTCAAGGGTATACATATTGAGCTCTGTTAATCTGTCCTCATATGTCTTCTGATGCAGTCCCTGCACCATTTTGGTTGCCTTTCTCTGGACTGCCTCAATTTGGTTAATGTCCTTGTGAAGGTGTGGCCTCCAATACTGCACGCAGTACTCCAGATGGGGCCTAACCAGTGTCTTGTAAAGAGGGATTATTACCTCTCTCTTACGACTTGTGATACCCCTACTAATACACCCTAACACCCCCCTAGCCTAACCTACTGCTTTAGAGGTCTGCTTGGATGATTCAAACACCATGAAGTCTTGCTATATTATAGACATTAGCAGTTTGTTCCAGCTCTAGAACTGCCCCGGAGTGAAATGGTTAAAACCATTCCAAAATAGAATTTTGGCACGAGCAGCTCTATCTGTGTCATTTCAAACTTGAACTGTCAGATTCTTTACTCACTCAGTGAACAGTCGCTCCGAGATTTCTCCTTCTGCTGGGTTCATTTCTCGGTTTAAAAGTGTTTTCTAGGTTGGATTTAACCGAGAATAGTTTTATTTTGACCATAAAACCGTTGGTTCAAGCTCTACATGTGGTAACCGTTAAGTAAATGAAGGTTTTGTCTGTGTGGAACTTGTAAGTTATCGGTTCGGTTTTGAACCGATCAGTGGGTTTAAAACTCATTTAAAACTAAAAGTTACTATTTTAGAGTGCGGTTCCCGGTTCTTATCGGTTCTAAAAAAAACAGATTTATTACGGTTTTTTCCAATACCCGTGACACGGTTAGGAACCGATAAGGGTGTCTTGCCTGGCACTGCCGTTAAAAGGGCAAGTTTTTGGTTAGGCTGGCATTATGTCTGAGAAACCCAAAAAACAGGCTCATGGTTTCAACACTGTGATGTTTGTGGGAAGTTTTCCAAGGCTGACCCACACCCACATGTTTATTGTCTGAGGTTTGACCACCTCCAGTCAGACTGCCAGGTATGTAAGAATTTCCCTGCAGCCACCCTGGAAAAAAGATTGGGCAGGCTCAGGGAACGAGAGGCCAAAAAGTCCGCTGACCCGGATGGCCAGCCCGGTTCGGTGCCAACCGAACCAGAGGGCGTGCCCTCTGACCAGGGCCAGACTTCCTCTGGCAAAAGAAAAGCTGGTTCTGAGGAACCAATTCCAGTAAAGAAAACAAGAAAATCAGCAGATCTGGAGTCCAAAATTCCTTCTCCAACTGCTGCAGAGATAGCAAAAGCCATACAAATTGTCCAGTCACTGTCTCAGGGTCCGTCCGAACCACCACTATCTGGTAAAAGGTCAGTTCGTCGGTCCCAGTGGTTCAGGATTATGATATTGAGGAATTTTATGAACCAGAGGAGGGGGAGGAGGATTATGAACAGTATGAATGTGGCTGGGAAGGTCTGGGTGTGCCCATTGAACCGGACATCTCCCCAGACAGACCTTTAGAATCTCCCCCTATGCTGTCTGAGTCCCCATCTCATTTTATGTTTTATAAAAAAAGTTGCTGAAACCCTCCAGCTTCCTTTAGAAGAGGCTGTGGATGAGCAAGAGGAGCCTGATTTTGTAGAAATGATGGATATTCCAGAGTCTAGGAGATTGTCTATTCCTTTACATAAGTCTTTTAGGAAACAAACAATTAAAATTTTAAAAGCTCTAATTCTGTGCCTCCTGTAGATAAAAGATGGACAGAAGGTATACATTGTCAGGCCCTAATACAGAATTCCTTTCTCAGCAATGCAGTCATGTTGGGTAGTTCAGGCTGCTGCCTGTGATAAACTAATATTCCTTGGCTTCACATCCTCCTGACAAGGATTCCAGAACATTGATGCCATGGCAAAAAAAACAGTATATGGCAGCCTCTCTGGGACTCAGGCAAGCAAATTATATGGCTTATGTAGCTAGGTATCAGAAATCTAGATGGGATACTGTTATGCAATTGGCCAAGCAGGCCCATGGCCAGCTGGCTAGTGAACTAGAACAGGTGGCTGCTGATGGCATTGACGCCTCTAAGGTTCAGTTTCGTGCTGCTGTGGATGTTAATGATGTTTCCTCTAGGGTCATGGCCACATCTGTAGCTTTTCGTAGGTTGGCCTGGCTCAGGTGTACTAGTTTGTCACAGGATACCCAGACTAAGGCTATGGATTTTCCTGTGGTGGGAAATTCTCTGTTTGGAGAGCAGACAGAGAATTACATGAAGAAGATGGATGAATATAGGACTACTTACAAGGTGCCCAGGCTAAGGGCCAGCAAGCCACTCCTCAAGAGCATGCCCCCAGGGTAGGGGTGAAGCCTTTTCACAGGCCTTTCTACCAGACTCGGGCCTCCTCTGCCTATGCTCAGAGGGGCTTCTTCAGAGGCAGGGGCAGGCGAGGGGTGGGCAGACCTGCTCCCACCCCCAGCCTAAGCTCCTGAAACAGGCACCTGATGGGGTGCCCAGGCCGATTCTCCTGTACCATTGGGGGGCAGGCTGGCTTACTTCAGTCAGAATTGGGCTTCTTTAACCTCAGACAAGTGGGTTCTGGAAGTAGTAAGCCAGGGTCTGGTTCTCAGCTTCAAAAGTTTCCCAAGTTGAGAAGCAGACTTTTCTACCTACAAGTGCTTCAGAGACCCTCGCTCTGGAAACAGAGGTCTCATCCTGTTAGCTCTCAGAGCAGTAGAAAGGGTTCCTCCCGCATCAGGGCAGGGGTCTGTATTCAGATACTTCTTACCCCAAAAGACAGGAGAATGGCGGCCCATTTAGATCTTAGATATCTGAACAAGCATCTTTTGAAACCAAAGTTCAAAATGGTAACTCTGGCAATGATTTTACCTTCCCTAAGGCCAGGGGACTGGCTAGCCTCCTGGACCTCAAGGATGCCTATTTCCATGTCCTAATCAGAAGATCCCACGAAAGTACCTCAGATTCAAACTGCCCTCAGGTCATTACCAGTTCAGAGCAATGCCCTTGGCCTTACCTCTGCTCCAAGGGTATTCACAAAGTGTCTAGCAGTGGCAGTGGCCCACTTAAGGAGGCAGAGGATTGCTGTGTTTCCCATCTAGACGACTGGCTCATTGTAGGCCAGTCCCCAGAACAGGTAAAATCTCACCTGCAGGTCACCCAGCAGCTTCTCACCTCCCTGGGTTTTCTAAACCTACCAAAGTCGGTTCTGGAACCAGTCAGGTACTCACCTTTATAGGGGCAGAATTGGACACAAAGCTAGCCAGAGCCTTTCTTCCCCAGAAGGTTAAGGAATTTAGTGGCTCTGGCCTCTTCCTTCACTCTGCAGGTCTCGACCAGCAAGACACTTTCTGCAGCTCCTGGGGCACATGGCTGCATCCACAGCTGTTGTGCAGGGAGCCAGATTTCAGATGAGACATTCAGTTTCACTTGAGAACCTTTTGGTCTCAGAGAAGAGACCCCTTTCCAAGTTGGTCCCAGTGACTCTAACCTTGATCCTAGCTCTCCAGTGGTGGCAGGATCAGAGCACTTAAGAGCGGGGTCCCTTCATTTCCCCTTCTCACGACTTGACTCTTACTACAGATGCTTCCCTTCTGGGTTGGGAGCCCACATGGGCGACCTTTCCACTCAGGGAGTTTGATCCCCCAGGAATCTCTGCTCCACATCAATTTGCTGGAACTCAGAGCTGTCTTTTAGCTCTTCAAGCTTTTTCTGCATCTGTCCACGACAAGGTGATACAAGTCAGAACAGACAACACCACAACAATGTGGTACATCAACAAACAGGGGGCACTCGGTCTTCAGCCTTGTGCACAGAGGCAATGAAGTTGTGGTCTCTGGCCTATTCCTGAACACTTCCTCATAGCAGTTCATCTTCCAGGAAGGACAATGTCCTAGCGGATGCCCTCAGCAGGATTTCCCAGGGCCATCACAATGGTCCCTGGATCCTCAAGTGCTGGGATAGTTTTTGCCAGGTGGGCATCCTCAGATAGATCTTTTGCAGCCCCAGACAATCACAAACTTCCTCTGTTCTGTTGCAGGCCTCCAGTGCTGGGCTCAGTTCCCCTGGATGCCCTTCTTCTGGATTGGGAGGGAAGTTCCTCTATGCTTTTCCCCCTTTCCTATTCAAGTACTAGTCAAAATCAGATCTCAGCCTTGCAGGGTGATTCTGATTGCCCGGATTGGGCCAGGCAGCCCTGGTACCCACTCCTTCTGTCTCTGACAGTCCATCTTCCCCTGTGCCTCCCCAGGAATCACAATCTGTTGGCTTGTGCCCAGGGAAGGGTTTGGTATCCGGACCTCAAATCCCTCAACCTCAAGTCCTGGCTCTTGAGGAGTTAGAGTTTGCTGATTTACACCTCTCTCAGGGTGTTCTTGAGATCCTAAAGGCGTCCAGAAAGCCTTCCACTAGGGCTACTTATAGTTCTAAATGGAAAAGGTTTTCCATTTGGTGTGCTGGGAAAATATTTCCCAGAATCTGCTGAATTGCCCATTTTGTTAGATTACATGGTACATCTTAATTCTTGGGTCTCAGACCAGCTACCCTGAGAGTTCATTTGGCAGCTGTGTCTGCTTTTGTGTCAGCAGGAAAGTCATCCCTCTTTCCTCTCATCCTGTGTTTTCCAAGTTTTTAAGGGATTACTCCATACTAATCCTCCCTTTTCGAACCGGCCCTGCTTGGGACCTTAATGTTTGCATTGCCCAGTTAATGCAACCCCCTTTTGAACCTCTGTCTTCTGCAGAGCTTAAGTACCTAACTTGGAAAACTGTTTTTCTAGTGGCTATCACTTCTGCCAGATGCATAAGTGAATTGCAAGCCTTGTCAGTGGAGACTGACTTTATTTCTTTCCACAGGGATAAGGTAGTCCTTAGGACTAATAGTAAGTTTTTGCCTAAGGTGGTTTCAGATTTCCATCTTAATCAATCTATCTCCCTTCCAGTATTTTTCACTGATCACTCCTCTTCCGGTGAGAGGAGGTTGCACAGCCTGGATGTTAAGAGAGCTCTTAGTTATTATATAGAGCGTACCAAAGGTCAAGGTTCAATCCCTCCAACTTTTCCTTACCTATGGTGAAGTTGGGAAAGGCAAACCTGCCACTAAGAGATCAATAGCCAGGTGGATTGTCTTTTGTATCCAATTTTGTTATCAGAAGTGGGCAGAGCCCCGGTTTGAGGGCTCATTCTACAGGGTATGCTAGCCTCTATTGCTGCCAGAGATATCCCTTTATTAGAGATTTGCCAGGCTGCTACTTGGAAAACGGTACGTGATTTTACTAAGCATTACTCCCTGGATGTCCAGGCCAGGAGAGATGCTCGGTTTGCACAGCTGTTCTTCAGAGCCTATTCGTAGGTAGGTTCTGCCCTCCTCCATGGAGGTACTGCTGTGTATTCTGCTAATGTCTATAATATAGCAAGACTTCATGTTGTTTGAAGAAAAATTACTCACCTTAGTAATGTTGTTTCTTCTAATGGAGTCTTCTATATTATAGACCTCCCCTAACCTGCCCCTCTCAGAACCTCTACTTGGTGGGTGCGGGCAACTTAGTGTGGGCACTACTTATGTCCTGTTAGCATTTTGTCCCCTTGGGACTTTGGGGGTGTGTATGTGTATGCGTGTGTGTGTTTTATTATACTTATGTTCCATTTTCATATTATTAGAATGGTGTTAGTATTTCTGGTCCCCTGACTTGAGTCTTGGGTGTTGGGACCATCAATGGTTGTTATTATTTAGGTAGCCATTTGGCTAGTGTAGGTTACAGCTTCCACACAGACCTTAGTGAGTTTGGCTCGTAAAGATCTGACAGTTCAAGTTTGAAATGACCCAGCTAGAGCTGCTCTCGTGCCAAAATTCTATTTTGGAGTGGTTTTAACCATTTCACTCCTGGGCAGTTCTAGAGCTGGAACAAACTGCTAATGTCTATAATATAACAAGACTCCATTAGAAGAAACAACATTACTAAGGTGAGTAATTTTTTCTTTCAGGTCATCAGTGATGATGATGCCCAAGTCTCTTTCTTCCTTTGTGACTGCTAGCAACTCCCCTCCCAGTCGCTTAACTTCCCTGTGCTCCCAGGTCGCACCTGTAAAAAAAGCTTTCAGCTTAGTGTGCTACTCCTGGTTAAACAACTAAATAAAAAAAAAAATACCTGTTCTTTGGCTCACCCTCCCTTACCTACATACTTGATTGTTTGTTGTGTTGCTGATAGTGCCCTCACCTGAACATAGTTTTGCAGTGTATATGTAAACAATAACCCACGACAGGGTGTGCGGTTATTGGGGATTAATCAAGACCCCAGGTGCATTGTGAGGCACTAGGACACCCTGGAGTGGGTTATTGCACTTATAACATGGGCCAAATTTGGGGACAAATGGACAAAACCTGTTGGTATAACAGAGAAAATGTGGTAACTACTTGGTGTTCTTCCACTATTTTTGGCCGTGGAACCACAGTTTACTGTGTTCTGCCACAGTAAAAATAGTTCAGAAAATAACACTTTGTGGTGAAAAGGCTACAGAGAGTGCAATAAAGGAACAAATGGAACTTTTTAATTTTCTCATAACAAGGTGTAGTATTCTCTGTGTGGTGACACTGCAGTCTGTCACTTTGGTTAATAACTAGTAAAATAATCAAGTACCTGGCAAACTTTCACTGCTGGCTATTTCTCTTCCTGCACAGTCGATCCCTTTTTCCTCTGTTCCCTCGACTTCCAGATAATCACACAGAGAGAAACACAGGCTGTAATTGTTAGTGCCGCTTTCCGGTATCACACTGACTACTGTAATTTGTGTCACCTGTCCCCTCTCTCTCTCTCTCTCACCAACATCAGAGGTACGACGGCGGCTGAGGAGCATGGACAGTGCGAAACTGTAGGACATTGTGGCACCTTTACTTCATATGCATTACAGCAGGAATGAGATGCTTTCATCTGGGAGGTTCGCTCCTGCTTTTCCACAGACCGCCCGATACTACTGTGTCCACTGGATGGGTGGGTGGGAACTCAGGACTGCAGGTACAGATGCATCACAGGATGCCTTGTTGTGCTTTACCTGTACACAACTGACTTTGACCAGCTGAATTTTGCTCACTGTATGGCTGACAACTGTCCTTCTGCTCCAGGGGAAATATTTGCCATGACACTGTATACGTTACAAGATGGCACTGATATGAGTGCCTTGCTTGAACATGATCGAGGGATCACTGGGGCCGGGGACATGAAGGCACAATATCCATTTCCACATGAAAGGGCTCTGGGATGTGTTAGTGTGCCACCGGTACATTATTTTAAGTGGAGAATGCAGTTACACGATGCGACTATGTGGGATCGTCGCTTAGCGAGACAATTTAATGGCTGCCGGTGAAGAGTGAAAATCCTCAGAAATAACAAGTGCGGCTCTCTGGGTTTATATACTGGAGACTGTTTACCACAGCCAAGACCTGACTAATTAACAGAGATTAATCAGCAGTCACGTGATTAATCTCTGCCAGTCAGGTCACACAAACATTGTTGCCCATGTTATAAATTCGAATGAGGAATGGCGCTGTCCTCTTTTATCCAGTGATATGGTCACCTGTTCATGCTTGCTGTGGATGCTGATGTTGTCTCCACCTGTACGTAGTTATGTATAGTATATTTTTGTATACAATCCTTTTTCACTGTGACCTGATATTTTGTACGTAGTTTATTAAAGCAATAAGACACAACAGGGTGCGGGTTGTTGATTGATAAAACACGCCCAGATTCGTTGATATGCGAACTTGAGCCGAGTGACTGCAACAGCTGGATAGTGCTCTTATCAGTCAACAACCCACACCCTGAAGTGTCTTATCGCTCTTATGTAATGTATAACAAACAAAACTCTGAGCACATTATTAAAGATGTAATATCACTATGTTATTTTATTTAAATATGGTGAAAAAATAATCCCTAGACTCGGGTACAGGAGTGGTAAAATTGATTGATTAGCAACTCACTGAAAAATGCTAAACTAGTGAGTTGGAGGGACAGCAATGTATTATTTGAGCAGTTTGGGTCTGCCTCTGCCTATGTAACTGTGTTTTCCCACCTTTTCTCTTTGTTTATAAAGTAGTACTATATTGCCTTTCTTCATCCTGTTTTTTTTTTTTCCTCTCATTCAAGACATAGAATGTTTACCATGGAATACAGGGATTCACAATTCTGCTCAGTTCCGCTGGTAGGATGTTAGTCTCCTAACATACTGTACACACAGAAAACAAAGGCCTGTTTTAGAGCCACTGGCTCAATTATCTCACTGTCATGGCAAGCAGAAGAGATTTCACTGATGAGCAGGTAAAGACAGAAGGGGGATTTTTCACTGTTAGTAAAGAAACAGTTGTAATGAACACTGTAAACAATACTTAGTGTTTCTAATTTGTTTATGTGTGTAAGGAGAGTGTGATGATCAGGGAAACAACATTTCATGAATTTGTTTTATTTTTTATTGAAGGTAGTTTTATTTTTAGGGCCCAGTTGAAGGTTTTTACAGCGTAAAGGTAGCAGCCATGTTTGTGATGGAAGATCAGTTCTGGTTGTTGAGGGACTGATGGAAGATAGTTCTGGTTGTAGAAGGGTTGATTTGCTCATTGTGTGATGTGATTTAGGACCAGGATGACTGTATGTGTATAGAGATTTAATGTACAGTCAGCTGATGTCTCTTGGCGAATGAGATTTCTAGATTTTTTTCTTGCTATTTTATAATGCATTTGTAATTGGTCTCTTCCTGAATATTGCTGTAACTGCTTTGTACATGTGTTGTTGTCTTTCCGGGTTGACCCTGGAAAAGGGACTGTAATTGTCTCAGTGGTCTTACCCGGTTACCAAAATTTCAGATAAATAATAAATTATGTTGTGATTTTGTGAGGTATTCCCAAATTTCTGTAATGATTATTAATGGTTGCTAAATAGTTCTATTAGGTAGTCCGCAGAATTGTGTCAGCTGTATTATATGGGCTGCTATTTTCCTGAGTCTTACATACAATATTTGTGTGAGAATTTTAAAATCAGTGTTTAAAAGGCTGATTGGTCGCCAGTTGTGAATATGTTGTCTTTTACCGAATTTAAACAAGAAAGTAACCAGACTTTTGGAAGAGAATTCAGGGATGGATTTTTGTGAGGAAAAAAAAAAAGGAAAACACTTTTTCTAAGCATACAGCTGTTTCATTAAGAAATGTGTGATAAAACTCATAAGGAAAGCCACTACAACCTGGGGAGGCTCCCCGCTTCCTAGATTTAATGACTTCAAGGATTTCTAGTTATGATATTGTGTTCAAAATGCAGTTTCTCATCCTGTGGGAGATGGTGTGAGGGAAGGTCTGAGAAAAATTGGTTAATGTCAGGCTCTTGGTTAGTGTCATGAAGATCAGGTGGTTGCAGGGAGTGTACTGCCATTCTAGTTAATTCTTCTGGGGACAATACTTCTTCTCAGGCGTCATTTAACAAAGATGTAAAGGTGGCATTGAATCTTCTGGTTTTACAGGCCTCACATGGATCAATAAATGTTTTTTTTTGAGTACCATAAGTTAATTGTGCTCTGATTGTGGCAGCCCTATCATATTGAACAGATCTCATTTCAGTTTTTATGTTTGTTTTAGTTGCAACATCTGCATTTTGGGAGGGAGGAATATATAGAAGGTGTTGGAGCTGGGAACGTAGTTTTAAGTACCGTAAGTAAAAAATTGCCGTCTTGATTTGAGTTTTCCCAAGGCCTGAAAGTATAATTGAATATCAGTTTTGGTATCTTTCCACTACTCTCCCTTATTGTCATATACTGTAGATCATATGTTGTTGCTTTGGTAGTAAAAAGCCCTACGATGTAATGTTGGGTGTCAGGGTCAGAAAGTAAGGTGGTATTTAGTTTCCATCTAGAGTTAAACTGGTCGTTGTGGGTCACGTCCTAATTTGGAAAAAATCATTAAGTGGTCTGAAAATTCCACTGTGTGATAGTGGTGGTATTAACCGTTAGATGTTTTGAGATAAAATATAATAAATTTTTGAAGTGAGCTGTGCACTTCTATATGTATAAGGTGTTCCCTTTTAATGTTATTCGTACAGTTTTTAAGTTCTGCTAGAGAAATGCATTTTTTTTTAAAGGCTGTGGAATCGAAGTGTATTTTCTTAAATTCATTCTGGCCTCTAGGGATCTATAGATCTATAGGCTGCAATTGAAATCTCCACCCATGATAAGGAGTTTAGCTGTGGCTAAAAAGGGTTGTAAGCTTTCAAACAATGATATCCTGTCTGATTTCCCCTGAGGGGCATACACACACACACAAATATATGTGGTTCACTGTCCCAGTAGCCATCTAGGATATGAGCTGTCCCAGGAATTAAATCAGTAAGGTGAAAAAGGAAAAATCTTTCACCTAAAAACAGTATGCCTACCCCATCAGCCTTATTTTCTCTGAAGGACCAAAAAGAGGGTCCTCAGAGCCATTCTGACCTAAAAAGAGATAGTTGGGAAGATGTTCCCATCCAAGTCTCTTGGATGAAAAGAATGTCTAAAGACATGTCCCTTGCAAGTTGGAAAACAGTATGGCGTTTATGGATATTTAATATGCTATGGCAGCTGATTGATGCTATGTTGTTATTATGCATCAGTTAGGTTTTGGCGGTGTCCTAACGCTTTTTCCTGCTTTTCTTTTTCCCTGAATAAAGTTTATCTATTGTCTGTGAAGGACCTGAATCTGTGACAGGTAGTTCAGTGTTTTCTTTCTCTATTTTCATCTCGGAGTCTCCCCAGTTAGATCCTGCCAGAACCTCAAAAGGGCTTTCTGAGTTAAAGTCCTGTTGGTGGGATTCTTTTTTGACCACCTCATAGATCTATTTGGTATGGTTACCAACTCAGGCTGTGGCACTGGTGTAAGCTGTTGTTCATCCATTTGGTATTGTCCCTGGGTTTCAGTGTAACAAACAGGTTGTAGGAGCTCTTGTGTAATGGGTTTGGTGTGTCAAGGGTGGGGGCCCCCTGTTTCATCATGGATTATAGTGATGTCATACTGATTCTCTTGAGGTGTTGATGTACAGTAGATGGCTGTGTATCAGAAAATGGGGTTTCCATGCCCGCTTGGGCTTTATTGATGAGGTCATCCTGGTTGAGGTCATGTGGTGTATTGGCATCTGCCCACGGGCAGTCTTTATACACATGTCCGCTCTCTTTACACAGACTGCATTTAGTATGGTTCATACATTGTGAGCTGATGTGACCCACCTCATTGCATAGGCTGCAACGTAGTTTATCACAAACGCCTGATAAATGGGTGCTGGCCCTGCATCGGTAACATGCTTTTGGTTGCCCGGTGTAGAAGCATATGCCACAGTCACGACCAAGGAAGAAGCAGTTGGTTATTTGACAGATACCTTCATCGGATTCTCTGAGCTTGACCTTAAACCTCCAACCTCCAGTCCAAAATCGTTCACCATCTAAAATGGCTTCAGGTGCACTTAATACATGATATTTTTGCTGCAACCAATGGTAGATGTCTCCAACAGGTACACTTTCATTCTGGAACATTATGGTTACCATCTTAATGAGAGGTTTCATTAGGGGGATTGCTACAAACTGAGTCTGAAAGGGGGAGAACTTGAGCTGGTTGTATTTATACCAAAAGATTTCCAGTAACTGTGATGATCCGAAGCTGTTGTCAAATGTGTCTTCCCCTGATATGTGAATGCATGCAAACACATCCACGGGAGAGAAGTGAAGAGAATATTTTATCAGTTTTTCTGCCTATATATTGGCAGTCAGGTTGTGAGTCTAGGTCCCCTTTGTATTTGAGGCAGACTGCATGCCTTTTAGGTAAGGGATCAGTTCTATTGGTTTTAAACAGTTCGGAAAGTAGTAGGCCTGGAGTTTTCTTGAGGTAATGTTTCATATTTTTCAGGTTGTGGTGTGCTCTCAGCAGTGTGCACTGTAGGATCCTGCCATTCTTGTGAAGTGCCTGCAGTGGGTTGTAGTTTTGGGATTGGTTTTGTTTAAATCATCAAGAGGTGCAATGTTCAATATTGTAAGTAAGTAAAAATGTATTTATACAAGGCGCCCTTCCTGAGCTCAGGACACCTTTACAATACATACAATAACAATATATTTAAAATCAATAAAATTGATAACAAAGACAATAGCGACCATTCAGTAAGTCTCTGAAAATGCCTGGTTAAACAAATAAGTTTTTAAGGATTTTTTAAATCGGAGAGTCTTTAGGGGTTTCTATAATACCAGCAGGTTGAGATGATTGTATAAGTTTTTTTTTGTTGTTGAATGTTTTCCACAGGGAGAGGAGGAATGCATGGGCCTTCCACTGGTTGCCATTCTAGAGATGAAGATAGTTGCAATATACTGCCAGGATCCCATGCTGGGTCAGATAACCAGCGGCCGTCCTCAGTCTGATACCATCCTGCAGATTTTAAAGTCTTTTCAGGTGACCAGGTAGATGCTGAGGAGGAAGGTGCTGAAATGCCAAAGGCAGTTTGTACTGCAGATGCAGCGGAGTGTTGTATGCCCTGCACATTGTTAGATATATTGGCTGCTGCTTTTTTATTGTCCATCCCAGTTTTTAGTTCAGAGGTAATATTCCTGTTGGACAATGTTATAGTGTCTCTTTTTTTTCTTAAATCGTCTCTTCTTTTTATTTTGGGTCTCATCTTCTGCCATTAATTTAATCGGAGCTATTTTTTTAATTGTGTAACACAGTGTCCAGTATATCAGTTGTCCCCTCTGGGGCTTGCACTGAAATCTTATTTATTCCAGTAGTACCATGTGTAAAACTCAGGGAGGGTCTTAGGCCAGGGTTTGAGTTATCTGTAAGTGCCATTCCTGACCAGTTCCTTGTATTACCCGTGGTCTCTGTTATCCGCGGTGGGAACCAGAGCTGTAAAGAAACTGATCAGTTCATGTTCCAGCCCATCGTCCATTCTATCCGGGAGACCGGGTAGATGGTTTACTGTTTACTGTTCTGATTGTTTGGGGGAGTCTTAGACCAGAAGACTCATATCCTGTAAATGCCATTCTGGACTGCATCCCAACATTTGTAGCTGTCGAGGTCGTATTTGCTGGCTTTTTGGTGCAAGAACTGTCAGTAGCAAGCTCCGATGATTGTTTGTGCAGCGTGTTTGATGCTGGCCACTCCCTCAGTGTGAGAGGATTGCTTGCAAAGTTTCAGCAACACAAGGTATTTCTCTATTGTGGGGCACAGGAGGGCTGGAAGACACAAAAACCCAGGTCTGTGATGGAAAATGTAACACCGGGTTGTTGAAACAACAGTTTGGTATTTACATGTGGTGCTTAGAAACGTTTCGTTTTTTATCAGCACTAAACTGGAAGACAGTCACTTTACTTTGATCATTTGGTTTTGTTTGGAAAATAATCTTATTTTGCTGTAGCTGAGTTTGAATAGTTTCCTGTTCATTCTTGAGGTCAGAAGCTGGAGTGGTGCTGGTGGTTTCTTTATGATGTAATTTTTCCAGACCTCCTGTAATTGCCTTGGGGTTGCTTGATATTTCAGTTGTTCAGCTTATAGGCGTTCCTGTAACTCATTTACCTTTTTGTCTGGTGAATTTAAAGAAATCATTGTGGGCATCTGGTTATTGTCCATAGAAATGGTCACATCCATATGAGATTCTTTGTTCTCTTTGTATACTAAAGCTCCTGTAGCGTCAAAAAATTACTTGGCCCCATGGAATAAGGAGGTTGGGGTTGAAGCCAAGCCCTGATTTTTTTTTTTTTTTTTTTTTTGCCAACTCACTGCATTCGCCACCTCTTCCTCCTCTGTCCGGCTCCAAACTGGGCTTCTCCATCCCTGCTCACAGAAAGAAGAGACCAATATTCCCCCCTGTCAATAAAACGGGCCCAAGTAACCCACCCTTTGGGCATACCTGGGTACAAGCTATCATAGCTCAGTATGCCTTTTATGGTCAGAAAAATTACACACAAGTATGACTGTTGACAATCTATATGTTGCATGTAATACTGAGGTTCAAGTTATACAAGGCTTGACTGATGCTGCCTCTCCTGTTTGCATTGGATATAGGGCTTTCTACCACCATGCAGGAGCCGCAGGTTCATGCTGCAAACCCGATTCCAGTCACCGGGCTCATACCTCTCAACCTCCTGCCTCATAAATCAGGGACAAGACTTAAAAAAATCAGGGACAAAGGACCAAAATCAGGGACACATCTTCAAAATTAGAGATATCCACCCAGATAGCTGGTAGAATATGGGGCTTAGTGTAAAATGCATTTTCTAAAGAAGAACAAGTCTGTAACTTTAATGCTTGACATTGTTTTATGCTTACAGTCCCCACTGTTTAGCCACAAAAACACAAATTTTAGGCGGGACAGAGTAAAATTTTGAGGCAAAATCAGGGACGTCCCTGAAAATCAGGGACACTTGAGAGGTATGACCGGGCTGGAAGGTTGAAAGTGCACTCATACTTCAGAGAGAGGGTAAACACCATCCCACAATACAAGTACCCTCCCCTGTTTCAGTGGAATTGCTGAGCGCACCAGAGTTCCACATCATAGCCTGCCCTTACCCAGAAAAAAGTGGCAGTCAGCCTCCTGAAAAGGGAGCGGCTTGGGGGGGGGGGGGGAATTAATGGGTGCATGACAGGATGACACATGCCATTCATCCAGATTGCAGAAGCCTGATTGTGACCCTCAAAGCCCTCACCCTGTGCTGCATGTTGGGAGGCCAAAGAATACCCTGCTGTCCCAGGGATGCTGCAGGACTGCTTCAAGAGAGAAGTTGTAGTTGAATGACCATTGTTAGGACAGGAGTCAGATGTTGGGCAGAGGTAAGTAGTTCCACCTGGGGAGAAGCAATTAATTAAAAAAAAATGCTACTAATGATAATATGGTTTTGCAGTTAGCAGTGATAGTGTTGTGTGGTGTAGAATCTGCAGTCTGCTGTGTAGCAAGCAGTCAAATCCAACAGACTGTGGTTACCCTAAGTGTACCCGAGTGGTGCATTTCAGAGGGTGGCTAACCCCTGGCTGTGTACAAGGAGCTAACAGAAATGAAATGCACTCCACTAACACGGTCAACTCAAGAAGCTTGCTTCCAAGGACATTTATTTAAAGCACAAACAGCATTCTTCACAAATAAGTGCCAGCTCACGTAGCAAATATTTTTCCTCAGTGTTACAGTCGTGAAAAAAAATTGATAACATCTGATTATAAGCCAAATCTTAATCTCACCGTGAGAGGAGACCCCCAATGCCCGTGAGCAGCAAGCAACTGCTACCAGTGTAGTAAATATCAGAGCTGTAACACAACCATATACTAGAGCAAAGCTTTACAGCAGCAGCAATGTGTTATTTGAAATGGAGCAAAGAAGCAAGCATGATACAGGAACTGAGGCAAAGGGGAAATGATACTGGCAAGCAAGGCAGGAAGTAAGGATTTACACTGCAAAAACATGACAACTCGGTGTACCAACTGCAACTGCGTACGTTTTCTTTCAAAATAATGGCTATAAAGCCAACCAGGTGGCGAAGAGGGCTGAGGCACCGCGTGTGCACCTCACCTTTTCCCGTGCCAGTGACCTGGGTTTGGGAATGGGCTCAGGTTGCCAGAGGTTGGCAGAGGGTGGGAGAGGATTGAGTGTCCAACAGACTGCTCTCCTCTCCTGTGGGAGGGCAGCTGCTGACTTCACCATGTGACTGCCACTAGCTGGTGCCCTAGTGGTAGGATAGCCAAGAGTGACAAGGGTGGGTGTTGCGGGACTTCAGCGGGGCATGCTTCCTCCACACGCACGCTCCGATAAGTGTGCCCCAGCATCAGGGAGGGGGACGAAAATTGAAAAATTGGAGGACAAGCTAAATGAAGCCCTACCCATCTCCCTGTAGCGTGTTCCACCAAGCCGTGGACCGGAGCCTCTGGATTTATTTGTCTGGGGGGGGGATGGCCATCCCCCTCCTAGCCCCACTGCAAGGGGTAATCTGTGGAAGACCATTACAGGGAAGTTGATGGTGGTGTAGAAGTCAGCTGCAGGAGACTGGAACAGAGCTGAAAAGCCACTCCTCCTACTGGAGGAGGATAAAGTCTTCTTTGGTAAAAAAAAAAAAAATTAATAAAATAATGAATATAAAACAGTTTTTGGTGAATGAGGGCTTAAAGGAATTGGCTTGATGCTCCTACCCAGAGTACGTTTAAGATAAAAGCTAAAGGCTAACTTGTTTGAGCAGGCCATTAACTTGGGATATCACTTATTTTACTCTGTTGCCATTACTAGTTGGGCGTTCAAATTGTTTTTATGTTTATGGTGCTCAGTATGAATTTTGTAATTGGTACACACTGTATTTCCTCGATTCTTGTTTTAACCTTTTGTAAAGTGCTTAGAAATGTTTCTGCTTATTAGTAATATATAAAATAAAGACTGAGTGAATGAAAATAAAGATCAGAAACCACTACTTGAGGCTTTTAGCTGCAGCCTACTGTTGGTGTGACAGAAGGACTGTGAATTCTTGAAAGACCCAAGGAACATGAAGTCAGTAGGCTTTAAAGTGGATAGAAACCACAATGTAGTAGTGTTTTAGTCCAAGACTATAGAGTTGAAATAATGAAATGAAAATACATAATGACCATAATCTCTACTAAAAAAAAGTTTCTATCTTCTAGGTTATATTTAAAGCCAAAGCCAAATATTCACCTGAACTGAACAAGTACAAGTAAGTTTGCAATATTTATTAATTTAACAAAAGTGAAATCATAGAAAAGCTGACAGATCAATAGTGTGGGAAAGGGCTCTACAACAGCAAGATAAAAAGCAAATGTAATTTGAGTCTTTACAGTGATGTCCAAATGTCATAAATTGCCTTTTATTATTTTTCTTCCCTGATATATAGATTTTTTTTAAGATTTTTTCATGATACACTTCTCCCCTGGCCTGCCCAGTGACAACAAACTGACATGGAAGTCAGCCTGACTCTGGCACTTGAGCTTGGCTATGAGAGGGACATGGCATCTCCAGCGAGGCTCTTACAAAGTCCAGCTGGACAGTGAAATGGGCCCAGTCTTCCCTCCCCGGAGTGTGAACTCGTCACCTCATGATCAGGGTCACCGATTCACAGTGAATAAAAGAATCGAATCCCAGTCTCAAGATTTGACATTCTGGGATTGCTTCACTGATCACTAGGCTGATTTCCAAATTTCACCAAAATTCAATTGCCTAGCCATTAACAGGAGTATAAATAATACTGTATAGAATGAAAGGAAGCTGTGTACTGTAAGTCCGCGCAGTGCAAGAAAGCAGCAGCAAGGCCAAACAAGATGCTGGGATGCATAGCTAGGGGCATCAGTAGTAGGAGAGAGGAGGTTATACTACCCTTGTACAGGTCACTGGCAAGGCCACAGCAAGAGTATGGAGTTCAGTACTGGTGCCCATACCTCAAAAAGGACATTAACCTGCTGGAGAAGGTCCAGAGGAGGGCTACAAAGATGGTAGTGGGTCATCAGGGTAAGGCATGCTAGGAGAGGTTGAGGGCACCGAACACGACTCCCTGAAGGAAGGGAGAGAGCGGGGAGTGGGCATTATTGGGACCTTCAAATACTTGAAAGGGACAAAGAAGGTGGATAAGGAGGGTCTCTTTAAGCTGAGTGGCAACAATAACACTAAGGGGCACAGTCTTAAGCTGGAGGGTGGGGGGGGAGGTTTAGGAAGGAAGTCAGGAAGCACTTCTTCACAGAGAATGGTAGTGGACACTTGGAATGCACTGCCAGAAGAGGTGGTCTCGTTGAAAACAGTGGGCAGCTTTTTTTTTTTTTACTTTCTGTTTATTGTTTTTAAATAAAACAATACAGGTAGTATCATGCAAGAGAATAGGAATAAGACAGTAGATAATGTTTTTTTAACAGTGTAAATTCTTACAGTCTTGCACAGTAGGAGGTGGGGGGTAAATCAAAGGCCTCAGTAAGCCATATAAAAAAACAAAGTCCAAAGGTAATGCCAGCCACTTCATGGCGTAGGTCGTAGTCCAAAGGGAGAGGAAACCAGGTAGATATACACACTAACCAGTAGTGCTGTTTTACCTAATTACAAATAGACATACCAAAAGAATTTGCCGTTCCTCGTCCCCTCCTCCCCTTCACACTGCCAAAAATTATGTAAACTAATACATAGTCACTTATGTAGTTTCATTAAAGCCCCCTTACATTTTACTATACTGGTCAGACTACTCTATTAAGAACATATGTCCCCGGGAAATAAATGGGATAGCTGGTCACAACTGCAATAACAGGACAGAAAATACTTAACTGATATCCAGCAATCCCCATCTCCCAAGGAAACTGCCAGCCCCTTTTCCCAGAGTAACATCAGGTAACCAGAGTAAACTTTTATTAATAAACAGTGATTTTATGAACAGAAGACAAGAACAGAGTCAATGCTTTAGTCCCCACATGAGTCCAAACTCTTAAGCTCTGAATGCCTGGGCGGGTGTGCTTGAAACTAGAGTTCTATCTTCTCAGCCCAACAGCCCGTATCTCCGGGATCACTAAATTGCCACAACTTTTCCCCGTAGGTCACTCTCAACTGGGCAGGTAAAAGAAAAGAATGCACTGTCTCCAGATGGTGTAACTTTTGGTGCACCGCTTCAAATTGTTTGCGGCGGGCGTGAGTTTAGAAAGACAGATAAGGGAACAATTTAACATCCAAACCTTGTACTGTCAGAGGATAAGCCCCTCTTGCAGCCACAGTCAGCATGTCCTGAATTTCTGGACCATTGGTTTTCAGTACCACAGTACGGGGAGTGTTGGGATCTGAAGGCCGTACTCTGGGCGTAATTCGAAAAGCCTGCCGTAACTCAGACCACTCAAAGTATTCTGGAAGGCTCAGTGTTTCAGCGAGCCTTTGTTTCAAGTAAGAAAGCAGGTTCATGCCTTCAGTACCCTCAGCTAGGCCCACTATGCACACGTTCCTGCACGGAGTGTATTCTCTATGGACTCCATTCTACCTCTGAGTTGCTGGTTTTCCTTTATAAGCTGGGCCATGGTAGCTTACGTTGATAGGGAACGTTTGTCTGCCTCTGCTACCGAGGAAGAGAGTGCTATGATGGCAGCGTCATGCGTTTCCAGCCGAATAAGAATTCTTTCTTTTTTGGCGTCCATGGCACGGACCGATTCCAGTATTGTCTGCCATGGTGGTTCTTTAGCGCCTGCCAGAGTAGCATGGTCCAATAAATCTGTTTCTCTGCTCGAGGTAGCATTCAGTGTAGCAGGCCGCTGAGGTCCGGAGGATTGGGACACTGTGTTTTTATTGCACCCCATAGTCTAATTTGGTATTGATCTGCAGATAAGGAGCGAAAGAAACTGAAGAGCCTTTTTAAAATAATCTTTCGTGCCTAGAAATGCAGTTCTTGTTGGATAATGTGAAGGTTGAAGAGCAAAACAAGTGAAGGTGCTTCCTGCCTCGAAGCTATCTCTCTGGCACCCCTAGTGGGCAGCTTTAAGAAAGGCTGGGATAGGCATAGGGGGAAGATAAGGATTATGGGTAGGGAGGATGGGAGGAGTGGGGAGGGGGGCCAGGGACAGTAGATTGGGCTGTAGACCCTGCAATACGAGTAGACCAGATAGACCAAATAGCCTTGTTCTGCTGGCTTCTCCATATGTTCATATGTAAGCTGCAGAATCAAAATAGTAGAAGAATGATTCAAACAACATGAAGTCTTGCTATACTATAGACATTAGCAGTTTGTTCCAGCTGTAGAACTGCCCCGGAGTGAAATGGTTAAAACCATTCCAAAATAGAATTTTGGCACGAGAGCAGCTCTATCTGTTTCATTTCAAACTTGAACCGTCAGATTCTTTACTCCGCCTCAGTGAACAGTCGCTCCGGAGATTTCTCCTTCTGCTCGGTTCATTTCTCGGTTTAAAAGTGTTTTCTGGTTGATTTAACCGAGAATAGTTTTATTTAACGCAAAACCGTCGTTCAAGCTCTATCTGTGGTAACCGTAAGTAAATGAAGGTTTTGTCTGTGTGGAACTTGTAAGTTATCGGTCGGTTTTGAACCGATCAGTGGGTTTAAAACTCATTTAAAACTAAAAGTTACTATTTTAGAGTGCGGTTCCCGGTTCTTATCGGTTCTAAAAAAAACGGATTTATTACGTTTTTTTCCAATACCCGTGACACGGTTAGGAACCGATAAGGGTGTCTTGCCTGGCACTGCCGTTAAAAGGGCAAGTTTTTGGTTAGGCTGGCATTATGTCTGAGAAACCCAAAAGAAAACCGGCCCACTGGGTTTCAACACTGTGATGTTTGTGGGGAAGTCTTTGCCAAGGCTGACCCACACACACATGTGTTTATTGTCTGGGGTTTGACCACCTCCAGTCAGACTGCCAGGTATGTAAGAATTTCCCTGCAGCCACCCTGGAAAAAGATTGGGCAGGCTCAGGGAACAGAGGTACAAAAGTCCGCTGACCCGATGGCCAGCCCGGTTCGTGCCAACCGAACCAGAGGGAGTGCCTCTGACCAGGGCCAGATTCTGGCAAAGAAAAGCTGGTTCTGAGGAACCAATTCCAGTAAAGAAAACAAGAAAATCAGCAGGTCTGGAGTCCAAAATTCCTTCTCCAACTGCTGCAGAGATAGCAAAAGCCATACAAATTGTCCAGTCACTGTCTCAGGGTCCGTCCGAACCACCACCATCTGGTAAAAGGTCGGTTCGTCCGGTCCCAGTGGTTCAGGATTATGATATTGAGGAATTTTATGAACCAGGGGAGGAGGATTATGAACAGTATGAATGTGGCTGGGAAGGTCTGGGTGTGCCCATTGAACCGGACATCTCCCCAGACAGACCTTTAGAATCTCCCCTATGCTGTCTGAGTCCCCATCTCATTTTATGTTTTATAAAAAAGTTGCTGAAACCCTCCAGCTTCCTTTAGAAGAGGCTGTGGATGAGCAAGAGGAGCCTGATTTTGTAGAAATGATGGATATTCCAGAGTCTAGGAGATTGTCTATTCCTTTACATAAGTCTTTTAGGAAACAAACAATTAAAATTTTAAAAGCTCCTAATTCTGTGCCACCTGTAGATAAAAAGATGGACAGAAGGTATACATTGTCAGGCCCTGATACAGAATTCCTTCTCAGCAATGCAGTCATGTTAGTAGTTCAGGCTGCTGCCTGTGATAAAGCTAATATTCCTTGGCTTCACATCCTCCTGACAAGGATTCCAGGAAGATTGATGCCATGGCAAAAAAAAGTATATGGCAGCCTCTCTGGGACTCAGGCAAGCAAATTATATGCTTATGTAGCTAGGTATCAGAAATCTAGATGGGATACTGTTATGCAATTACCAAGCAGGCCCATGGCCAGCTGGCTAGTGAACTAGAACAGGTGGCTGCTGATGGCATTGAAGCCTCTAAGGTTCAGTTTCATGCTGCTGTGGATGTTAATGATGTTTCTCTAGGGTCATGGCCACATCTGTAGCTTTTCGAGGTTGGCCTGGCTCAGGTGTACTAGTTTGTCACAGGATACCCAGACTAAGGCTATGGATTTTCCTGTGGTGGGAAATTCTCTGTTTGGAGAGCAGACAGAGAATTACATGAAGAAGATGGATGAATATAGGACTACTTACAAGAGTGCCCAGGCTAAGGGCGGCAAGCCACTCCTCAAAGGCATGCCCCAGGGAGTGAGGTAGGCTCTTCACAACCTTTCTGCAGACTCAGGCCTCCTCTGCCTATTGCTCAGAGGGCTTCTTCAGAGGCAGGGGAGCAGGGGTGGGCAGACCTGCTCCCACCCCCAGCCTAAAGCTCCTGCGAAACAGGCACCCTGATGGGGTGCCCAGGGCCGGTTCTCCTGTACCAGTGGGGGGCAGGCTGGCTTACTTCAGTCAGAATTGGGCTTCTTTAACCTCAGACAAGTGGGTTCTGGAAGTAGTAAGCCAGGGTCTGGTTCTCAGCTTCAAAAAGTTTCCCAAGTTGAGAAGCAGACTTTTTCTACCTGCAAGTGCTTCAGAGACCCTCGCTCTGGAAACAGAGGTCTCATCCCTGTTAGCTCTCAGAGCAGTAGAAAGGGTTCCTCCCCTGCATCAGGGCAGGGGTCTGTATTCCAGATACTTCCTTACCCCAAAAAAGACAGGAGAATGGCGGCCCATTTTAGATCTCAGATATCTGAACAAGCATCTTTTGAAACCAAAGTTCAAAATGGTAACTCTGGCAATGATTTTACCTTCCCAGGCCAGGGACTGGCTAGCTCTCCTGGACCTCAAGGATGCCTATTTCCATGTCCTAATCAGAAGATCCCATCGAAAGTACCTCAGATTCGAACTGCCCTCAGGTCATTACCAGTTCAGAGCAATGCCTTCGGCCTTACCTCTGCTCCAAGGGTATTCACAAAGTGTCTAGCAGTGGCCCACTTAAGGAGGCAGAGGATTGCTGTTTTTCTCATCTAGATGACTGGCTCATTGTAGGCCAGTCCCCAGAACAGGTAAATCTCACCTGCAGGTCACCCAGCAGCTTCTCACCTCCCTGGGTTTTCTGCTAAACCTACCAAAGTCGGTTCTGGAACCAGTCCAGGTACTCACCTTTATAGGGGCAGAATTGGACACAAAGCTAGCCAGAGCCTTCTTCCCCAGAAAGGGTAAGGAATTTGGTGGCTCTGGCCTCTTCCTTCACTCTGCAGGTCTCGACCAGCAAGACACTTTCTGCAGCTCCTGGGGCACATGGCTGCATCCACAGCTGTTGTGCAGGGAGCCAGATTTCAGATGAGACATTCAGTTTCACTTGAGAACCTTTTGGTCTCAGAGAAGAGACCCTTCCAAGTTGGTCCCAGTGACTCTAACCTTGATCCTAGCTTCCAGTGGTGGCAGGATCAGAGCAACTTAAGAGCGGGGTCCCTTCATTTCCCCTTCTCACTACTTGACTCTCACTACAGATGCTTCCTTCTGGGTTGGGAGCCCACATGGGCGACCTTTCCACTCAGGGAGTTTGGTCCCCAGGAATCTCTGCTCCACATCAATTTGCTGGAACTCAGAGCTGTCTTTTAGCTCTTCAAGCTTTTTCTGCATCTGTCCACCACAAGGTGATACAAGTCAGAACAGACAACACCACAACAATGTGTACATCAACAAACAGGGGGCACTGTCTTCAGCCTTGTGCAACGAGGCAATGAAGTTATGGTCTCTGGCCTATTCCCTGAACACTTCCCTCATAGCAGTTCATCTTCCAGGAAGGACAATGTCCTAGCGGATGCCCTCAGCAGGATTTCCCAGGCCATCACGAATGGTCCCTGGATCCTCAAGTGCTGGGGATAGTTTTGCCAGGTGGGGCATCCTCAGATAGATCTTTTGCAGCCCCAGACAATCACAAACTTCCTCTGTTCTGTTGCAGGCCTCCAGTGCTGGGCTCAATTCCTGGATGCCCTTCTTCTGGATTGGGAGGAAGTTCCTCTATGCTTTCCCCTTTCCTCTCCTATTCAAAGTACTAGTCAAAATCAGATCTCAGCCTTGCAGGGTGATTCTGATTGCCCCGGATTGGGCCAGGCAGCCCTGGTACCCACTCCTTCTGTCTCTGACAGTCCATCTTCCCCTGTGCCTCCCCAGGAATCACAATCTGTTGACTTGTGCCCAGGGAAGGGTTTGGTATCCGACCTCAATCCTCAACCTCAAGGCCTGGCTCTTGAGGAGTTAGAGTTTGCTGATTTACACCTCTCTCAGGGTGTTCTTGAGATCCTAAAGGCTTCCAGAAAGCCTTCCACTAGGGCTACTTATAGTTCTAAATGGAAAAGGTTTTCCATTTGGTGTGCTGGGAAAATATTTCCCAGAATCTGCTGAATTGCCCATTTTGTTAGATTACATGGTACATCTTAATTCCTTGGGTCTCAGACCAGCTACCCTGAGAGTTCATTTGGCAGCTGTGTCTGCTTTTGTGTCAGCAGGAAAGTCATCCTCTTTCCTCTCATCCTGTGTTTTCCAAGTTTTTTAAGGGATTACTCCATACTAATCCTCCTTTTCGGGAACCGCCCCTGCTTGGGACCTTAATGTTTGCATTGCCCAGTTAATGCAACCCCTTTGAACCTCTGTCTTCTGAAGAGCTAAGTACCTAACTTGGAAAACTGTTTTTCTAGTGGCTATCACTTCTGCCAGACGATAGTGAATTGCAAGCCTTGTCAGTGGAGACTGACTTTATTTCTTTCCACAGGGATAAGGTAGTCCTTAGGACTAATAGGAAGTTTTTGCCTAAGGTGGTTTCAGATTTCCATCTTAATCAATCTATCTCCTTCCAGTATTTTTCACTGATCACCCTCTTCGGTGAGAGGAGGTTGCACAGCCTGGATGTTAAGAGAGCTCTTAGTTATTATATAGAGCGCACTAAAGGTCACAGGTTCAATCCCTCCAACTTTTCCTTACCTATGGTGAAGTTGGGAAAGGCAAACCTGCCACTAAGAGATCAATAGCCAGGTGGATTGTCTCTTGTATCCAATTTTGTTATCAGAAAGTGGGCAGACCCCCCAGTTTGAGGCTCATTCTACCAGGGTACAGCCATGCCTCTAGCTGCTGCCAGAGATATCCCTTTATTAGAGATTTGCCAGGCTGCTACCTGGAAAACGGTACACACTTTACCAAGCACACCCTGGATGTCCAGGCCAGAGAGATGCTCGCTTGGCACAGCTGTTCTTCAGAGCCTATTCCCAAGTAGGTTCTGCCCTCCTCCATGGAGGTACTGCTGTGTGTATTTGTTCATGTTAATATAGCAAGACTTCATGTTGTTTGAAGAAAAATTACTCACCTTAGTAATGTTGTTTCTTCTAATGGAGTCTTGCTATATTATAGACCTCCAACCTGCCCCTCTCAGAACCTCTACTTGGTGGGGTGCGGCAACTTAGTGTGGGCACTACTTATGTCCTGTTAGCATTTTGTCCCCTTTGGGACTTTGGGGGTGTGTATGTGTACGCGTGTGTGTGTTTTATTATACTTATGTTCCATTTTCATATTATTAGAATGGTGTTAGTATTTCTGGTCCCCTGACTTGAGTCTTGGGTGTTGGGACCATCAATGGTTGTTATTATTTAAGTAGCCATTTGGCTAGTGTAGGTTACAGCTTCCACACAGACCTTAGTGAGTTTGGCTCGTAAAGATCTGACAGTTCAAGTTTGAAATGACACAGATAGAGCTGCTCTCGTGCCAAAATTCTATTTTGGAATGGTTTTAACCATTTCACTCCAGGGCAGTTCTAGAGCTGGAACAAACTGCTAATGTCTATAATATAGCAAGACTCCATTAGAAGAAACAACATTACTAAGGTGAGTAATTTTTTCATTTCTAACATAATACATAAAATGTAGATACACTGCTCTGGAATAAATGCCAAAGTCAGGGACAGGGTCCTCCACCCATTACTTCAGACCCTGCACCTTAATGCCTGACTTCTGAGAGGCTAGAGTTGAATTATTGCAGCAATCAGAAGATGTGTCAGAAATTGTATGACCTACTTTTTTTAATGGTGGAAGTTTTGTTCTTGGTGCCAGACTAAATCCCTCTTCCCCCGACACCTCTCGGTGGGAGGCATTTTGTCCCAACTCCTTTTCAGATGGGTTGCCTAATTACTGAAGTTCCACCCCTCAGCAATGCTGCATTCAGATCCAGAGCCAGCTCCAGCACACTAGCAGCTAACCTTTTCGTCAAGACACTTTTTCTAGGGTGTTCTTTATATGTTTCCCCCCTGTGAAGGCCCCAACACAATCTTGTGACATCTGGTCCTTATTGCGCTTCTCACCTCCAAAACCTATCACAGAGGTTAGCCTTTCTTGTTGCTATTACCTCAGCTAGACGAGTTAGTGACCTGCAGACACTTCGTATAGTCCCAGACTATCAAGTTTTCTGTAAAGACAAGGTAGCCCTTTTTACTCACTTCTGCACTCCCTGTCACACTGAAACCCAATCTCACTGCCCCAAGACATAATTTGCTGACACTGTCACAGGGCAGAGTGACTCATCCACATCTTCGGACAATGTCTCTGAAGGCTTGGTTCTTGGAGAGCTAGAGTATTCTAGTTTCAGTCTCTCCAATTAGGTTTTGGAAGTTTAACAGATACCCAGAAAATAAGCAATGAGGAAAACTTGTTCCTCAAAATGGACACGATTTGGTCAGTCTTGTGGTGCCAAGGCTTGAGGCACTGGATGTCATACATCACACCATACCGGTGACCCAAATTCTGAAGCGGAACCAGGCTGCTGGCGGTTGGCCAGGGGGAGAAAGAGGACTGAACACCTGTGGGACAGATCTCCTCTCTCAGCAAGGGAGGGGGAGGGTCTGTTTGCCTGGCCTATGACTGCCACCAGATGTGGTCTGGTGGTAGTGCAGGCTAGGGTAGCAAGGAATGGGAGGGGTCTGCAGCCTGGTGAGTGGTGCATTCCTCCACACCCACACTCGTGTATGGCCACAGAAGGGAATGGGGAGAAAACAGGAAAAGTGGAGGTCATTGGCTAAATGAATCCCTGCCTTCCGCGGACCCACGCCATCACCCAGAAGATCTGCAGCCAGCGGGATTATATACTCAGAAGGGAGAACAGCCCTCCCTCTCTCGACTGCACTGCATAAGCCACACGCGTCAGTGTGTTTATTTATTTATGCGTATTGAAATTACAATCCTTTGAGTCATGGACTCGTTTCCAAAGGCTCCTCGTCAAGTGTACAGAGACAAACACAGGTTACATAGTTCCAAACAATCGCAGGGTTACTTAGGTATATAGAATCATTGTTACATAGATTATAGCACCAAACACAGTAGCACACTAAGTTGTGTAGACAGGTTGTAATGGCAGCCTACATTTACATATGATAATTTCATTGTCCTATACAAGGGGGTGAAATCCCTGCAGGTGCTTGGCTATGGGTATCTCCGGGGGAGGTGGACTGGTGCATGGAGGTAGAGATAGGGTTGAGCAGCCAACACTTCTCCCGATGAGGCGAAACACATATGTGGGGGGGAGAAATGGACAAGATTTTCACTCTGTGCCTCACATATAGTCTCTCCACTGGAAGTAGACTTAGCTGTGGTTCAGGATTACTTGGTTAACTTGCAGTCACTTGGACCCAGGTTCCCCACTCTGAAGTTGCATTTGGTGACGGTCAGCCTATAAGTCTGCAGACAAGGAACAATTACTTGCATCACAGCCTGTATTCAGAAGAGTTTTCAAGGGCCTGAATCACTTCTATCCCTCATGCGAGTCAAGGAATGGGAGGGTCTGTGGCCTGGTGAGTGGTGGTTATCACGGCAATCACTGAAACTTGGGCCACACCAAAGCATGACTGGAACCTCCCAGTCCCTGGGTATAAATTATACAGAAGGGATGGAGTGGTTAGGAAAAGGGGGAGTGGCAGCTCAGGGATGGTATTACATGTACAGGGAGTAGTCAGAGGAGGGGAGGGGAAGGCGGGCACAGTGTGGATTCAGTTACTGTCTAATAGAGGGAGGAAGGTGAGTTTGGGGTGGTCAACAGACCACCTAACCAGGAAGAAGAATGACACAGGGAATTGAACTTGCAAGTATTGAGTGTGACAGGGAAGGGAGGGGTGGAAATAGTGGGAGACTTCAACCTGCCCAAGGTAGACTGGAGTGTACCAGCCACGAACTTCATGGAGTCTGGTGATCCTAGATGCATTTCAGAGTGGGTTCCTGATTTAGGGCATCACAGAAGCCAGCAAGGTTGAGGCAGTCCTTGAGCTGATACTCATGAATGGGGAGTTCATACAGGACATAACAGTCGAGGAGTCCCTGGGTGGATGTGACCATCGCATAGTGTGGTTTCAGTTGGATGTGGGCAGGGAAAAGGTGCCCACTGAGACTAAAATCCTGGATTTTAGGAGGGCGGACTTCAGAAAGATGGGCGAGTTGCTGAGGAGTCACCTAGCAAGCATCAGGGCAGATATGGGGTGGACCAAAGATGGTCCATCATTAAGAAGGGAATAATGGTTGCCATAGAGGTGTATGTTAGGCTCAATGGGAAGAGCTGAAGGGCCAGAGCACCCAGCTGGCGTAGTACTGAGGTCGTCCAGGCAGTAAGGGGCAAGAGGTTAGCCTATAGGAAATTCAGGAGGACCAAAAGAGAAGAGGGCTGGGAGAATTACCTGAAGATGGTTATTGAGGCAGGTAAGGTAGTCCAGCGAGCTAAGGCTCAGAAGGAACTGCAGATACCTGTAGGAGTTGAGAAGAAGGAGAAGGCTTTTTTTTCACTACATAAGTGAGAAAAGGGACAAGAAGGACAGGTTAGTAAGGCTGAGGAAAGGGGACTTGTAGGTGGAGTAGAATGGGGAGAAGCAGAGGTACTGAGTGAATACTTCTGTTGCATCTTCACAATGAAGAAAGAAGGACCGGTACCAGTAAAGGGGGAGAAGAGGAGTGGGGGGGGTTCAGATATGGTGATAGAAGTCGATAGGGTGAGGATAGGACTGCTAGCTTTGAAGGTGGACAGATCACCAGACCCAGATGGCATACACCCAAGGGTGCTTAGGGAACTGACAGAGGTGCTTGCAGAGCCATTGGCTGGCCTGTTCACTGGAGTTGGGTGTAGTACCACAGGACTGGAGAATGGCAGATGTAGTGCCCCTTCATAAGAGGGGTCCCAAGGATGACCCAGGGTATTACAGACTGGTCAGTCTCATCTCAATCATGTGCACGCTTATGGAGGCAATACTTGAGGAAAGGTTGGTGGAGTATCTAGAGGAGCATGATCTCCAGGATGCGAGGCAGCATGGGTTTATTGGGGGGAGGTTATGCCAAATGAATCTAATTAACTTTTTGACTGGGTTGCTAAAACAGTAGACAGGGGCCAAGCGATAGACATCCTGTACCCAGACTACAGTAAGGCCTTTGACTCTGTGACCCACAAGAGGTTTATTAGGAAGTTGGCGGATCTCTGGATTGGAGAGAAGTTGACCAGATGGATTGAAAACTGGCTGAGAAGCAGGATCCAGAGTGGTGCTGGTGGGGTGGGGTTGAGTTATTTAGCACAAGGGAGGTCACTAGTGGGGGCCTGCAGGGCTTGATGCTAGGACTGGTGTTGTCCAGTGTCTTCATCGGTGATATTGGGGACGGCATTAAGGGCAAAATGTGCCTATTTGAGGATAACACCAAACTCTGTGGGATGGTGGACACAGCAGAAGGGGATACAAGATCTAGAGGAGTATCTGGGGAAAACTAGAGAAGTGGTCTTCGATTTGGCAGCTTGACTTAAATGCAAAGAAATGCAGATTTATGCACATTGGAGCCAAGAACCCCAGGACTCAATACAGCCTGGGAAGTGTCTGGATATCTGCATCAGAGGAGGAGAAGGATGGTAGGAGTGACAATCCCTAGTGACCTGAAGCACACCACGCAGTGTAAGAAAGTGGCAGCAAGGGCAAATAAAATGTTGGGCTGCATTGCCAGGAGGATCAGCAGCAGGTGAGAGGAGGAGGTTATACCGCCCTTGTACAGGTCATTAATGAGGCCGCATCTGAAGTATGGTGTGCAGTACTGGCGTCCATATCTTAACTCATTTAGGCCTAGCGACATCTGAAAGCATAGCCATTCAGGACAATAATGCCTGTAGACGTACTCAACTGACTTTCACTCAGGCCTAGAAACGACTGAGGAAGTCAGCAGTTTTTACCTGACTATTCAACAAACCGAATTGCTTAGAATTGAATGCTTAGCACCGTTAGAAAGGTAATTTGCTCTGAACAATTTTGCTGCAGATACTTTGTGTCTATCATGTATACTTTAGGAGTTATTCATATTTGTTTAAGGTATGGTGTGCATGGCTAACATTTGTCTCTCAAGCCTCACCTAAGCACCTTGAATAAATCTGAAAAAAAAAACAGTTTGGTATTTCAGCTACTATAAAATAAAAACTAAATGGATTACGATTGATTGCATAGCGCCATTAGAAACGTTATTTTGTGCTGAACAATTTTGCTACTGATACTTTTTGTCTACCACATATACTTTAGGAATTATTTGCATTTGTTTAAGGTATGGTGTGCATGGCTGACATTTGTGTCTCATGCGTCACCTAAGCACCTTGAAAAAAATCAGAAAAAAATCAGTTGTTTGGTATTTCAGCTAGTATAAAATAAAAACTAAATAGATTACAACTGATTGCATAGCACCACTGGAAAGGTAACGTTATGCTGAACAACTTTGCCACTCATACTTTGTGTGTAGCACTTACGGTTCAAGAGGTAGTCACGTTTGTTTATGGCATGCTGATTATGGTTTGATTTTGCTTAGAAAGGCCCAGGATGCAGTGCTAAGAGTATACAGGGCGCAAGTGGTGGAAGTCTGAAAGAGCTCTTGTGGTGTGAATGAGTTAAGAAAGACACTAACCTGCTGGAGGCGGTCCAAAGAAGAGCAACGAAAATTATCATGGACCAGCAGGTTGAAACATATTGGGGGGGGGGGGCATGATTGAGGCCCTCAAGTACTTGAAAGAGATAAATAGGATGGATAAGGAGGGTCTCTTTAAGCTATGTGGCAACTGTAACGTGAGGGGACACAGTCTTAAGCTGGAAGGGGGAGGTTTAGGAGGGAGGCTAGGAAGCATTTCTTCACAGAGGAGGTGATAGCCTGTTGAAGTGTGCTGCTGGAAGAGGTGGTCTCATTGAAGATGGTGGGCAGCTTCAAGAGAGAGGCTAGAATAGAGTTAAGGGGAAAATAAAGGTTAAGGGGGGGGAATGGAAAGTACAGGAGGTTTGCGGAGGGGGGTGGGGTCAGTAGCTTAAAAAGCTGCTAACGCCGCCAAGAAAATTTTGAAAAACATATTTTGGTATGATTCAGCTTTCATTCCATATATATTCTATAGATTTTTCTTCCACATTATTTATTACTGAGGACATTTGAGTGAATACATGATCTTTATCCCTTAGAGTACATCTGCCTCTGTAGCTCATTCCTTACATCAAGTCATAATCCTCTGTTGTGACATCACAGTCTGTTTACCATGGAAGTAACTGTGATGAGACATGCAGTGCCTTATAACTTCAGGTAGGGAGAAAGCAACAGGATGAGATAAACCTGTCAAAAGCAAAGATTCTGTTTTCATGCAGATTACATCATTAATAAATAATGGGGGAAGAGGAATACAGAACTAATGTGAAATACAAGCCAGACTGTGTCTAAATATTACATTTTGTTAAAGTTCTTCTGAAGGCGTCACGTCAGCTACACTTTAAGCTGAGGAACCTGCAATACGAGTAGACTAGATAGACCAAAGGACCTTTTTCTGCTGGGGTCTTCGTATGTTCGTATGGGACTTGAACATCATGTGCCTTGCACAACTAGTGGAGCCGCTTTTTGAGCCAATGGCCTCAGCAGAGCTCAGGTATGTATCATGTGGAAAATGTTTTTCCTCGTAGCAGTGACTTCTGCCTGGAGGATCAGTGAACTGCAAGCCCTCTATCCCGAACCAAGCTTCATTATCTCTCATGGGGATAGAGTAGTTTTGAGGACTTCTGGGAAGTTCCTCCCAAAAGTGATTTCAAAATTTCACTTGCATCAGTCCGTTACTTTGCCTGTGTTCTCAAACCAGTCAAACACAAATGGGGAGAAGCTCCATACCCTCAATGTGAAGAAGGCTCTGAGCTACTATTCGGATAGAACAACAGGGACTAGAATTGGCAGCACACAACTATTTGTGTGTTATGGTGAGGTAGACAAAGGCAAACCAGCAGCCAAGAAGCCATTCTCTTGGTGGACAGTTACTCAAATACAGTTTTGCTATGAGAAGGCTGGCAAGCAGCCATCTAAAGGCCTAATGGCGCACTGTGCAAGAACTACTTCAAACAACATGAAGTCTTGCTATATTATGATACATGCAGTGAGTCCCAACCTTTGAACTGCTCCGGAGGTGAAAGAGTTAACTTTCCATGCCAGGCATGTAACTTTGAGCACGAGCTCGGTTGAAAACTCTGTCTGTTGTTCTTCAAACTTAAACTGTCAGATTCTTTACTCCGCCTCACTGAACAGTCGCTCTGGAGATTTCTCCTTCTGCTCGGTTCATTTTGTCGGTTAAAGTATTAATTTTTCGTCTTTTTAACCGAATTTAAACCGCAACCGGTCAGTTCAAGCTCTGTCTGTGGTATTGTAAGTACTAGATAGGTTTTACATTTACTTTCTGTGTGAACTTGTAACGGTATTATCGGTTCGGTTTGAACCGATCAGGTTATTGTAAATACATTAATCTGTCTTTTTGAGTGCGGTTCCCGGTTCTTATCGGTTCCTAGAAAAAAGCATGATTTCATTACAGTTTTTTCCCCGACCCGTGACACGGTTGGGAACCGATAAGAGAGTCTTGCTTGACGGATTGCCATAAACGGGCAAGTTTTGGTTAGGCTGGCACTATGTCTGAGAAACCCAAAAGAAACACCGGGCCCACTTGGTTTCAACATTGTAGTGGTTGTGGGGAAGCCTTTGCCAAGGCTGACCCCCACACCACCTGTGTTTATTGTCTGGGGTTTGACTACCTCAATGCAGACTGCCAGATTTGCAAAAAATTTTTCTGCAGCTACCCTGGATAAGAGAGTTGGTAGGCTCAGGGAAAGGGAGGCCAAGAAGTCCGCTGACCCGGATGGCCAGCCCGGTTCGGTTGTAACCGAACTGGAGGGAGTGCCCTCTGACCAGGGCGAGACTTCCTCTGGCAAAGGAGAGCCGACTGGAGGAGTCAGTTCCAGCAAAAGGACTAGAAAATCAGCAGGTGTGGAGCCAAAATTCCTCTTCAACCGCTAAGAAATAGCCAAAGCGATTAAAATTGTCCACTCGCTTCCTCAGCCCTGACCGAACCGCACCATCAGGTAAGCATAATGTTCAGCCGGTTCCACCGGTTCAAGAATATGATTTAGAGGAATTTTATTAACCGGAGGAGGGGAAGAGGAGTATGAGGAGAGTGAATGGGATTTGAAAGTCTGGATGTGCCCATTGAACCGACATCTCCCCAGACAGACCTTCAGGAGTGTCTCCCTAGGCTTTCTGGAGTCCCCTCTCATTTTATGTTTTATAAAAAGTGGTTGAAACCCTCCAGCTCCCTATGGAGGAAGCTGTGGATGATCAAGAGGAGCCTGACTATGTAGAAATGATGGATATCCCAGAGTCTCAGGAGACTGTCTATTCCTTTGCATAAATCTTTGGGAAACAGACAGTAAAAATTCTAAAAACTCCTCACACTATACCTCCTGTGGATAAAAAAAATGGACAAGAGGTACACATTGTCAGGCTCTAATTCGGAGTTCCTTACACAACAGTGCAGCCATGTTGGAGTAGTGCAGGCTGCAGCCTGTGACAAGGCAAATATTCCCTTGGCTTCACACCACCCTGACAAGGACTCCAGGAGGATTGATGCCATGGCATCATCCTTGGGACTCAGACAGGCAAATTATATGGCTTATGTTGCTAGATACCAGAAATCCAGATGGGATACTGTTGTGGCTCTAGCAAAACAGGTCCCTGGCCAGCTTGCCAAGGAGCTGGAGCAGGTGGCTGCTGATGGTATTGAGGCATCTAAGGTGCAATTCCATGCTGCAGTGGACTCTAATGATGTGTCAAGAGTCATGGCTACATCTGTGGCACTTCGCAGAATGGCTTGGCTCAGATGTACTAGCCTGTCACAGGATACCCAGACTTAAGGCCATGGATTTTCCTGTTGTGGGTAATTCTCTGTTTGGGGAGCAGACAGAGAATTACATGAAGAAAATGGATGAGTATAGACCACCTGTAGGAGTGCACAGGCTAGGAAAGGCAGGCCACCTCAAAGGCAGCCTTCCAGGGGCAGGGCAGGCCTTTTCATAGGCCTTTTACCTAGCCCAGGCCTCCTCTTCAGCTTACGCCCAGTGGGGTTCTTAGAGGAGAGGCAGACGGGTACAAGCAGACCTGCTTCTACCCCTCAGCCTAAAGCCCCTGCCAAGCAGGCACCCTGATGGGGTGGCCAGGGCCAATTCTCCACTACCTGTAGCGGGCAGGCTGGCTTACTTTGTCCAGGACTGGATGTCTTTAACATCAGACAAGTGGGTCCTGGAAGTAGAAAGCCAGGGACTGGTTCTCAGCTTCAAAAAATTTCCAAAGATGAGAACCAGGTCCTTTTCACCTGCAAATCCATCAGAGGCACTTACACTAGAGACAGAAGTTTCTACCCTCCTGACTCTCAGAGCTGTGGAAAGGGTTCCACCCCTACACCAGGGCAAAGGGTTGTACTCCAGTTACTTCCTTACCCCATAAAAGACAGGAGAATGGCGGCCCATCCTGGATCTCAGATACCTAAACAAGCACCTTTTAAAACCAAAATTCAAAATGGTGACTCTGGGAATTATTTTAACCTCTCTAAGGCCAGGGGACTGGCTAGCGTCCCTAGACCTCAAGGATGCCTACTTCCATGTTCTTATCAGAAGCTCCCATCGAAAGTACCTCAGATTCGAACTGCCCTCAGGCCATTACCAGTTCAGAGCAATGCCCTTCGGCCTCACCTCTGCCCCGAGGGTATTCACAAAATGCCTGGCAGTAGCAGTTGCCCACTTAAGAAGGCAAAAGATTGTCATCTTTCCTTACCTGGACGACTGGCTCATAGTAGGCCAGTCTCCAGACCAAGTCAAATTACATCTTCAGGTAACTCAGCAACTGCTCACATCTCTGTTTCCTTCTCAATCTTCCAAAGTCAGTTCTAGAGCCTGTCCAGGTTCTCACCTTCATAGGTGCAGACCTGAACACAAAAGAGGCCAGATCCTTTCTTCCTCTGGAAAGAGCAAGGACCCTGGTCTCTCTGGCCTCCTCTTTCACCCTGCAGGTCTCTCGACCAGCAAGGCATTTTCTGCAGCTCCTGGGGCACATGGCTGCTTCTACAGCAGTAGTGCAGGGAGCAGGATTTCAGATGAGGGACATCCAGTTCCATTTGAGAGCCTTTTGGTCTCAAAGGAGAGACCCTCTATCCAAATTGATTCCAGTGACTCAAACCCTGATCCAAGCCCTTCAGTGGTGGTAGGACCAGAGCAATCTGGGACAGGAGGTCCCCTTCGCCCCTCAGTCTCACTCCTTAATCCTTACTACAGATTCATCCATCTTGGGGTGGGGAGCTCACATGGGCGACCTCACTACCCAGGGATTGTGGTCCCCTCAGGAATCTCTGCTCCACATCAATCTGTTGGAACTCAGAGCAGTTTTTCTAGCATTTCAAGTTTTTTCCAAATCTGTTCAGAACAAAGTTATTCAGGTCAGAACAGACAATACCACCACAGTGTGGTACATCAACAAGCAAGGGGGCACTCGGTCTACAGCCTTCTGCACCGAAGCAATGAAGTTGTGGTCTCTGGCTTACTCTCTAAACACCTTCCTTATTGCGGTTCACCTCCCAGGCAAGGACAATGTCCTGGCAGATGCTCTCAGCAGGATTTCCCAGGGCCATCATGAATGGTCAGTGGATCCCCTAGTACTGGAGGTAGTATTTGCCAGATGGGGCACCCCGCAGACAAATCTTTTTGCAGCCCCAGACAATCACCAACTTCCCCTTTTTTTGCTGCAGGCCCCCAGTGTTGGGCTCAGTCCCTCTGGATGCCTTCCTTCTCAGTTGGGAAGGGAAGTTTCTCTATGCTTTTCCCCCTTCTGTTCAAGGTGCTAGTCAAAATCAGATCTCAACCTTGCAAGATGATCCTGATTGCTCCAGATTGGGCCAGACAGCCCTGGTACCCACTCCTTATGTCCTTAGCAGTCCACCTTCCCCTGTGTCTTCCCAGGAATTACAACCTGTTAACCTGTGCTCAGGGGAGAGTTTGGTACCTGAACCTCAAATCTCTCAATCTCAAGGCCTGGCTCTTGAAGAGTTAGTTTGCTGACCTACACCTCTCCCAAGGTGTATTGGATACCTTGAAGGCTTCTAGGAAGCCTTCCACCAGGGCTATTTATAATTCCAAATGGAAGAGATTTTCCATATGATGCTCTGACAAGCATATCTCCCCAGAATCTGCTAACTTACCCACAGTCCTGGATTATATGGTGCATTTGAATACTCTGGGGCTGAGACCAGCTACCCTAAAAGTGCACCTGGCAGCCATGTCTGCTTTCTTATCAGCAGGTAAACCCTCTTTTCTTTCAGCTCATCCTGTATTCTCCAAGTTTTTCAAGGGGTTGCTTCACACCAACCCCCCATTCAGGGACCCTGCCCCTGCCTGGGATCTTAATATTTGCATTGCCCAGATTATGCAACCCCCTTTTGAGCCCTTGTCTTCAGTAGAGCTTAAGTACTTGATTTGGAAAACTGTGTTTTTGGTAGCCATCACTTCTGCCAGGCGCATAAGTGAATTACAAGCATTGTCAGTGGAGCCTGATTTTATCTCCTTTCATAGAGATAAGGTGGTCCTCAGGACTAACAGAAAGTTCTTGCTTAAGGTGGTTTCAGACTTCCACCTTAATCAATCTGTGTCTCTCCCTGTGTACTTCACTGACCATTCCTCCTCTGGCGAGAGGAGACTGCACAGTTTAGATGTCAAAAGAGCCCTTAGTTACTACATAGAACGTACCAAGGGTCACAGGTTTGACTCCCTCCAAATGTTCCTCACTTATGGTGAGGTTGGTAAAGGGAAACCTGCCACTAAAAGATCCATTGCCAGGTGGATTGTCTCTTGTATCCAATTTGCTATGAAAAACTGGATAAGGTTCCTTCCTCAGGCCTGAGGGCTCACTCTACCAGAGGCACAGCTGTGTCTCTGGCTGCTGACAGGGACATCCCTATCCTAGAGATATGTCAAGCAGCTACCTGGAAAACAGTTCACACTTTTACCAAGCATTACTCCCTGGACATCCAGGCTAGGAGTGATGCTCGGTTTGACACAGCTGTGCTTCAGAGCCTATTTCCTAAGTAGGTTCTGTCCCTCCTCCATGGAGGTACTGCTGTGTAGTCTGCATATGTCGTAATATAGCAAGACTTCATGTTGTTTGAAGAAAAAATTACTCACCTTAGTAATGTTGTTTCTTCTAATGGAGTCTTGCTATATTATGACCTCCCCCCTGCCTGCCCCTCTCAGAACCTCTGCTTTTGGGATGTGGGTGGGCAGTGCAGTGTTGGCACTTAGTAGATGCCCACCTTGTTTTTTCACACCCTCCTTTTTGGGGTGATTGGGTGTTGTGTTTTTCATTTTTTGTATCCCCTGACTTGAGTCTTTGTTTTGGGACCAAAAAATGTGTTCTTATATTTAGTAGCCAGTTGGCTGGTGTAGGTTTACAGCTTCCACACAGAACCTTAGTGAGTTTTGCTCGTAAAGATCTGACAGTTTGAGTTTGAGTTTGAAGAACAACAGATGGAGTTTTCAACTGAGCTCGTGCTCAAAGTTCCATGCCTGGCATGGAAAGTTAACTCTTTCGCCTCCGGAGCAGTTTGAAGGTTGGGACTCAATGCATATGTCATAATATAGCAAGACTCCATTAGAAGAAACAACATTACTAAGGTGAGTAATTTTTTCTTCTGCCTCATTAACTGCAGTAAGGACTATACCCCTGAAAGAAATTTGAAAACCGCTACCTGATCTGTAGTACATATCTTTACAACACTGCTCCCTGGACATCCAAATCCAGAAGGAATGCCAGGTTTGGTACAGGTTCAAGACATAGCCTCACGAGGTACTGCTAGGAATCTGCATAACTGTATGATATCACTATTAGACTCTGATTGTTAGAAGAAAAAAAATTACTCACCATAGCAATGATATTTCTTCTACGGGGTCCGATATTGATTCGTTCAATCTCAGCCCTGCCTCTAGTTTTAGAACCTTACTAAACAGACTTCTGCAAAACAAGCAGTTAAAGTGCAACTCTCTATTACAATAAAAAGCTTAAAAACACTAGATTTACACCAGTTAAGTTTTAACTTTCTTGTTTTCTATTTTTTGTTTGTTTTTTTTTTTTTTTGTTTTATTTTTACTTACTCCTGATGTTGGTCTACTAAATATTGTAGATAACACTGTAATTATTTCCCTGCTAACAACATAATTACTGTTTGTGACATCACTGTCTGTTGTCATGGTTAGAACTATGATGTCATAAACAAAGACACTGTGAGGTTAACAAGAGAGGCAGATATTTTCTCTATGGACTACCAAGATGTGCTGTAAATCTTGGCAAGGAACATCGAAAATGGAAAAAAAATGTATTCTCTAGTAAATTGTAACAGCCGAAACATCTCATTTTGCGAAAGCACATGCT
This sequence comes from Neoceratodus forsteri, assembly GCA_016271365.2. Taxonomy (NCBI): domain Eukaryota; kingdom Metazoa; phylum Chordata; order Ceratodontiformes; family Ceratodontidae; genus Neoceratodus; species Neoceratodus forsteri. Next base: position 836,178,699 of record CM028134.1, read on the forward strand.
GAAGTGCAAAGCTGCTCTTTAAGTTTTGTGCTTTTACTTTGCTTGAGCATGTTATTGTTACAAACCTCACAGTTTCACAATATTTAAAGTGTGGCTAGTAGCATTCTTAATTCAGATTGGCACATTAAGGAAGTTAGGATAGCTAGATGGTGGGCACTGCTCTCTTCTGCTTATTTTCAACAAATCTGCTTTTAGAATGCTAGAGGGAGTGTGACCACAGTGCTGAATCTAAATATTCTAAACTTCCACCTCAAGGGCAACCACTCAGGTAGGTGCAAGATGATAGCAGATTTGTATGAATCACTGTTAGATCCCGTAGAATAAACATTATTAGTATGGTGATCAATTTTTTCTCTTCATCTTTTCTCCTGATTCTCGAATGGTTCCGGGAGTTAGAAGAAAGGCCAGAAAAGACCGTCTTTTCACAGTGAATGTGGTGGAGTTTACAGTTTATATCTACATACTAGTAGTTCCATTTTAAGGGGACACTCAACCTTTTTTGCATCTTATTATTTCTAGATAAAACCCCATGTTTTATGATTGCTTACCTCATCTAAAATTCATTGATGTTGCTGGTTGCATCTGTCCCCTTGCCTCGTAGATGTGAAATGCATGGTAATGTATAGTTATGCCCAGCCTTGTTTTGCTTCACACCCTTGAACTACTCTTACTGTATACTTCCTGATCATTAGAAACGCCCTCAGACAGTGCAGCTACTCATGATATGATAGTCTCATCTACTCTCACTGCATAAAGAGTGTCTAGATTGTATTGGGAGTGTTCCTAAATCCAAGAAAGATGCCATGGGAATTGGTCAAGAAATCTAAACAAACATGTTTTTGTGTGGTAACACCAGTATGGTGGGCACCCAGTTTTTCACTTTTTAAAAGAAAAAAGGAATCTGAATCTTAACTACCAGCTGCATCTGCAGTCTCTATAGAATGTGAACAATCATAAAATGTGTTTTTAAACTAGGGACGCTTTGAGGCCTAAGGTGTCCCTTTAACGGTTCCAGTTCAAATAAAAAAAAAAAAAAATTTAAAGTCCTCTGACCATATTTCTCCGGCACTTTAGGCTGTTTCTCTGCTCACAATGATCGTGATTGAACTTTTGCAGTGTTGGGTCACAACGACTGGTCAACAGTAAAGTGCTTCTGCCTGGTTACAGCACTTGTTGGTGGCTTACAAAGAATGTAGTCACATAAAAATAACTAGTCCACTCACAATGGCTGTGGTCGACATAAATCACTGGCTCTCAGTAACTGAGGTTGGAGATTTTCTGTGCTGCCTTTTTTTCTGGGGTCATGTCTGAGTCAAATTTCGAACAAAAAATTTTAAAAAGTGTACCGGGCCCACAGTCTTAAAATGACAGAAGTGTGGCGCCTGCTTGCCTAAGTCAGTTGGCATTCAGAGTGCTACAAATGTTTGTGCATAGATCACAACTGGCTAAACTGTGATTTGTGCAAAGTGTTTTTTGTCCTAAGACACAGAAAAAAGAGACAAGCTAAAAGGCAGTCACTGTTGGCTTCAGCCTCTCTGTCTAGCTCTAAAGAGTGTCCCACTGTATGAAAAAAGGCTGAGAGCATCACTTTAAAAATGTCTAGTTACACAGCTTCAACTAAAGACCAGTGTAAAGCAGAATCTGCAAGAAAGCTAACAAAAGAATATCTTGGCTGAGAAATGCTCAGAGAAAAAGAACACCAAAAACAGGCAGGAAGGGTAATCTTGCTCCCACACTAGCCTTAAAAAGACTAATAAAGAAAAACATATCGTGCCTAAAAAAGAAAAAGCAGCTGAGCCATTGTCCAGCCTCCTGGTGATGCCTTAAAAAGACTAAAAAAGACAAAAAATGGGAACCTAAGAAAGAAACTGAGCCCACTGTCTAGCCTGCTGTTGATGGCTAAATGCCTTCTGTGGAGAAATTCAAACATATATGATAATCTTTCCACACCATGAAGGAACATGCTTCCAAAGTCTCTCACTTGGTACCACCTAGTGTCACAAAGCAGGAATGCTATTTTAGAGAGGAAGAGTTGCATGATGTGCTCAGTTTAGAGGTAGCTCTCTTCTCAGCTCTGAACCTTGACTATGGTGAACGTGGCGCTTAGAGCTAAATTATGTTTTTCAAACTACACATGATGGTTAAATAATACATCGGGCACTGCTGGGCGGATTTTGGCGATGCTAGCGGCAGAAGAAAGGGCAGAAGTGGATTTGTTTAACTTACCGGAGGCACCACTGATTCTGCCATGCTCTCAGCCCCACAAGCGACATAAGCAGAATTTGCCGCTCAGCTCACGGCCCGAGGCTAGGAAAGCACATCAGAGAAGTTGGATCAGTTTTTCACAGAATTAACACCCATGAAGATTGCCATGGTAGATATGGCTCAGGACTTCAGAGCACTGAAACCTGCGCTCGAATCATTGACAAGGACAGCATCAGACGCAGAAGCTAGAATTAGTTCTGTGGAGAACAAGCAGGCAAGAGATGGCAAAAAATTGCAGAGCTTAAGAAAAGGTGATCAAACTCGAAGACAGGATTGAGGCAGGAGCAGGAGGAGCAACCTGATCCTCTGCATCCCAGAGAGGGCTGAAGGGGAAAATATACCAAGATTCATCCAAAAGCTCCTACAGGAAACCTCTGAACCCCTGACCATGGCACTGAATATGATCAAAAGGACACATTAGTCCCTGTGACCATAGCCTCCCTCAGGTAGAGTAAGCCAAGAGCAATCATCCTGAGATGTTTGAATTAAGTGGAAATAGGGAAGAGGCAGGAAATTACACGTCAGTCAGCCTGATGATGGTGGTAGGCAAGGTAATGGAAACACTATTAATGGAAAGAATTGGGGAATACCTAGTTACCAGTAACCTGCAGGATCAGAGGCAGTATGGGTTCAGAGGGGGAGGTCCTGCCAGACAAACCTGATTAAGTTTTTTGATTGGGTGACCAGGAAAGTGGATCATGAGGGAGTGGTGGATGTGGCCTACCCTGATTGGTTCTGAGCAGATGGATTTAATGCAGGGCAGACTGTCCACCAGCCACCTTAGAAAAGAGGCCCACATTCTCTCCGTGTCCAGGAATCTGGGGTCCCCAGCAGTGCTGATGTCTCTGGATGCAGAGACAACATTTGATAGGGTGTTGTGAGGGTTCTTGCCTGAGTTCACCAGATACATTCGGTTCCCCAGAAGCCTTCCTCAACTGAATCTCCCTACCCTGCTCTCACCGAGTAGCTAAAATCACATGTAATGGGTTCATTCATTCGATGAGTTTCCCCTTGGGTAAAGGAACAGAGCAGGGTTGTCCCCTGTCCCACCATATCTGTTCAACTTCAGTTTAGAACCACTGACTGGTTCACTTCTTCCAGCACTGGCAGTCTTTAACAACGGGCAAATGGGTGCTGGAAGTTGTGAGAGAATGCATTAGTCTATTTTGTAGCCAACCCAAACAAATGAAATTCAAAAATTTAAAACCAAATTACCCATAAGAGCATTAGCAATTAAAATCGGAAGTCAGTAAGCTGCAAGCTCTGGATGCTGTGGAGAAAGTACCAGTAAAAGATGGGAAGTTTTTTTCCCCACGGTACTTTTTTGCAAAGAAAAAATCTGTAGAGTGTCAGACAGTGCTCGACCTATGGAGTCTGAACACGTGCATCAAACAGGAAAAGTTCAAAATGGTCACCTTATAGACAGTAATTGCGTCCCTACCGCAAGGGAACTGGCTTTACTCACTAGATCTAAAGGATGCATATTTGCACTAGGGTTGCTTAGATATATATTTTAAAAACAGGATACTAGGCATTTTTAGGATATTAGGATTTTAGAATATTGGTCCTCAAAATCTGATATCCTAAAAACTTATGATAGTAACTCAGATATTAGGATGTCCTAAATCTGAAGATCTAAAAATATCCTAAAATCCTGTCGGAGTTTAGGATAATCCAATGCTGGTCTTGGGAACTAATTTGGATATAGGTAATCCTGATATCCAACTATCCTAAACTGGGTCAGATTTTTAGATGATATAGCATCCCTAATTGGCACATTCCAGTAAGAGCAAGTCACAGGACACACTTATGATTTGGGGCAGGTATGGATCATTACCAGTACAGGGCAGTGCCTTGTGGTCTGCCCTCTGTACCGAGGGTGTCCACAACATGTGTGGCTGAAGTAGTAGCAGCAGCACTTCGAAGAAATGAATCTGTCAATCCATACTTCATAAAGAACTGAGGGGGGGGGGAATCATCAATGAGTCAAACTGTGCTCATGACAGAAGTACTGGTGTTCATCCTGAATTTAGAGAAATAAAGTCTGGAACCCACTCAAAACCTGCACTTCATTGGAGCAGAACTGGACACAGTTTATGCAAGGCCCTTTGTGTGTCCCACCATGTTGTCAATGGGATTCCACTTACAATATGGGAAGTGTTCATCACATCCAGTGGCTCAGTGGTACACCTATAACTTTAAGGAAAACTGTCATAATGTGCCCCAATGCCTTCCTCCCCCTTTCCCAATTAGGCTTTTCTATAAGCAAACACTATTTTTACATATTGGAATGTACTTTTTTTTTTTTTTTAATGTGATAAAGTCCAAGATTCTGCAAAATGGCAGATGCTGTGTGGTTCCATTTCACGGGAAAGTGCTACGCCATACCACGTGCTTCAGTCTAAGTGTATTAAAAGCGAGCAGTGCAGTGCGCACTTTCCTATAAATGGAACCATGCTACGTCCACCATTGCAGAATCTGACAATACAGCATTAAAAAAAAAAAAAAAAATGCTCAATACGTAAAAGGTAGTGTTGCTGTGAAAACCTAATTTTGGGGGCTCAGATTATGACAGTTTTCCTTTAAGAGCCATGCCTGGCAGAATGGAATTTTGTACCATATGTGTTCTGAGACTCCGTTTTCCTCAGTCTTCTATACCAATGTGACAGGGGTAGCAGCAGTATAAAGAGCTCTCCCCACAAAGTGTATTCATATTTTTTGAGTAACTCAGCAGGCAGGGGCTGGCCTCTGTGCCATCATCAATGCCAGCCTCTGTGTTGAATGTTCCCTAGTGTTATTTTCACAGCACTGAAGTTTTTTCAAATAATTTATTTTTTTCTTGTAATGTGTCAGTCGCATTTCTTGAGTAATTTTCATGCAAGTCTATATACATTCACGAAAATGTTTTTCACTCACTTGCCATGTTATCACTTATCACTCAGTTGCGTGATCTTTTTCTGAAGCCTGCATTGTTTTTAAAGCATCTAGCATTATTTCTCATGCATGCCTGCCTTACTTGTTTACACTACGCATCACAGAGTAAGCGCATTTTCTACACAATTTGTCGTTCTCGTGCATCTTGCATTATTTTCCATGCAAGTCGGTGTAATTTTTTCGCTCAAGTAATGTCTCGCACATGTCTTTTTCTCACATCTTGCATTATATTTCACACAGTTAGTGATTCTTTTCCTACAAAGTGGTTTTCATGCAGTCTTGTGCTATTTTGACACATAATTTTCAGGCAGTTTGGGATAATTTTTTTCCACACAAACCTATTTTCCTTTTCTATTTGTGCTTCCCATTTGCCACATCATGCCCTGTTGCCTCTGCTGCACTGATTGTGCGGTTTTTCACCTTTGAGGGTGAGTTTCTTGGGGGTTGCACTGCAGGTTTTTGGTGGGCTATTTTCTAGCCCTAGTTGCCTGACCTAGGGCACACTTTTGGTATAATATGGCTCGCTTGAAGGATGCCCTCACTGCCCTCTCCTCCTATTTGCCTTGCTTGTGGAGTCCTCTTGATTTTAAGCCCACTGTTTCTATCCTGCACCCTTTGGGTTCCCTTTCTCTGGAAGCAAACTTACTCAGGTGGATCGACCTCTCTCTGGTTAAGGCTCCCAGCTCACCTGTTGTCTGATGCACTTTTTGCCTCCGGCCTTTCTTCTGCTGCAGCTGTGGAGTCCTTTTTCTTTGGAAAAGGATGTTACGAGGAATTCCCCTTTGGGAGAATCCTCACCTTAGCTACCTCCCTTTGCATGGGTTCTGCTAAGCTTATATTGCTTACTTTTGCAGACTGTTATGCCTTCTGCCTGCTGCTTCAAGCAGAATTGCACGGCTGTGTCCGAGTCCTTCCCCTTGGGGTATGGTTCATCCATGGATCCCCTGTGGGTATTCTGCCCTCAGTCTTGCCTGGTGCAGTAGCGTGGTCTCTGGTGCACACATTGCTCTCTGGGCTGTCTGCATGTGAATAAGTATGGGCCATCCTTGTCATAGCTGCTAAGGGAGTGGATACAGTAGGGCACCAGATGAGGGCATCCTATGATGCTTTTTAGGTGGTGGTCTACTCGGTAGCATCTGCGGTATGCCTCAGATGGCTGTCTGTCTATGCCTGTCTTGTCTAAGTCCAGTCACCCACTGCAAAGTCCTGAATGCCCCTTTCTGGGGGAAAAATTATTTTTCTAGGGACATGGATATGTTGTTCATCCACACTCATTGGCAGGTATCCTTGCCGCTTTAAATCTTGCCGGAAGGTCTTCAAGCTTGCTCCTCCCACCCACCCGGGTGGTATAACTCTCGGCTCCGCCCCATGACGCCAGATCTTCCTTACCGCTTGGAAGCTCAGGTTCCCTCCTTAACGCTCTGCGTTTGAGACTGGTTCCTATTTCTCCGTTTGCGGATTTAAAAATAAATTTTGCGAAAAAGACTTCAGTCTTCTATCCCTCGCGGCTGCGATGGACAAATCGACTCCCGGATTTCGGAGATGCCCATGCGGGCAGAAGATGTCTCGGACGGATCCACACTCACGTGTGTCTACTGGCAGGCCTTGAGCGACCCGCGGGCTTGCGACTGTGCTCATCTTTCTCAGCCTCGTCCTCGAACCGTGCTGCCGATTGCAACTGGGCGTCCAGCGTTCCCTCGGTGAAAGTCAAGGAGAGCCGGTTGGCCCGGTGTCCGGCGGCGAAGTCGGCGGATCAGCTCGGCGGATGGTCGCCCTCGAAGAGGGCGCTGAGCGCGTATCTTCCTCGGCCGCGGCATTTATCCGCTCTCTCTGGGCTCTTCTTACGGCTTCCTTTAAGGAGCTTTGTCTGTCCCTCTCCACTAAAGGAGAGGGCCTCGTCTTGGGACCTTATTCTCGGTCCAAAAGAGGGAGAGGGGTAGAATCCCTCCGTCGGCGCTCTTGGAGGGAAGGTCCCTCTCCCGGGCCGTCGACCGTCGGCTCGATCGACCGCTCGGCCGGCCACTGGCCTCACTGTGTCCCGTCAGGCCAGTTGACCGAGACTCCCACCGATGAAGTCGAGATTTTCTCGACCCATTGGACGGGCTGTCGCCTTTAGCGGCGAGATTCCCTCTCCCGGTTCCCTGGGGAGTTGAGGATCCGTGGGCTCGCCTGTGCCTCGGTTCCGGAGCCCTCGGATGGACCATCCGAGCCGAAGGGAGTGCCAGTTCCGGCCGACACCTCCCCGCACCGACCTCGGAAATTCCGGGACTCTCGGTCTCGGTCTCGGACCTCTTCGCGGTCCAGCCGATCCCACCGTCATAGGCGGTCTCGGTCTCGGCACCGCGGTAAGCGGCGTCGCCGCTCGTCCTCCTCCTCGGATGAGGGGAGGCTTCGGCGTAAATTACGTCGACGATACGAGGACCTTATGTTGCAACAGCTCCTCCTGGCGGGAATAAGCCGACCCGTCGCCTTCCCGGCCATTAGTGGCTGTCACCGGATGACGAGCCGGCCTCGACTTATCCGAGCCTATACCCAGGCCAGTTGTTGGCCAACCAGCTGCTCCACCGGTCCGGTGGAACCTCCGCCTCCACAGCCACCAATTGGGGCTCTGACCAAGGATCTCGGTCGGCTAAGGGTCTACCCATCGGCTGTCAGTTACCCTCACTCCCGACCGACCTCGGCAGGTGAAGGGTGGCTCAGGCCAGAGGCAGCTCTTCGAGGACTCTTCCGAGTCGAAGATGATTCCTCCTTTTCTCAAGCGACTGGACTTGGATTCTTCAGGAGGTCAGTCAATGGACGATAGCCCGTCGTCCTTCCTAGGACTGCTTCGGCTCATCTCGGAGTCCACCGGGATGGAGCTCGAACCCGTTTCCAAACTGGCCAGGTATCCCCTCACGGAGATTCTGGACCGAGGGGATTCTCCGACGGAGGCCTTTCCGGTGGCCGAGGCCATAGCGGGTCCGGCACTGGAGCTTTGGCAGCGCCCTGCTTCCTGCCCTGCGCCTTCGGCCAGGATGGCCAGGAAGTATGCGGTCCCTACCGGTTCCTTGTCCGGTTTTTCGGGAACCCCTCTGCTGAGGGGTTGGTTACCGACAGCGTTTTCCGGTAGCGCCCGGCATAGCGCCAGGGATGTGGACAAACCTCTGACAAGGAGTCCAAGAAATGGACTATGTCGGGCGAAAAGTCTACGCTCGTCCTCTCTCGGCCTTCGTCAGGCCAGTTCGGCCGTCCTCATGGCACATTTTCTCATGCCCTGTTGGGCTCCCTGGATAGGTCATCCCTCATCTTCCCGCCGATCTGCAGACTACGGTTAAGCAGAGTGCGGGACCAGGGCAGGCAGTGGCCAAACAGCAGCTCCAGACTGCTTTGGATATAGGGGACTCATGTGCCAGATCGGTGGCGGCCGCAGTGGCTATGCGTCGGCGGGCTTGGCTGAGGATATCCACCTTTACTTCGGATACCCAGCACAAGTTGGCGGATGTTCCCTTTTTGGGGACTGACCTCTTCGGCCCTGGGGTGGAAGGTCACCTGCAGAGGATCGAGAAGTCCAATGCTACCTTGGACTCGGTCTCTTCCGCTCAGAAGGACAAAGGCCGCAAACCACAGCCTAAGCCCTTCGTCCTTCTGTGCCCCAGCGCCTGCCCAGCAACGTCAGGGCCAGCAGGCTCGGCCTTGGCATCCCAAACCCAAACCGCGGCTTCCTCTAACAGGGCAGGGAGGAAAAGGCCCAGGAGGTCCCTCGGCGGTCCCTCCTCCAAGCCTGCCCAGTGGCGAGCTGGGGGTGTCGCCCCATTCCCGTCACCTACCCTGGGTCCCCGTGGAGAGCGTCCGGCACTTCCGCTCGCCTGGTCAGCTGTTACCACGGACAGGTGGGTCTTGGAGAGGTGGTGGGAAGAGCCTGCCTCTGGAATTCGAGCAGGCACCACCCTTCAGAGCCGTCGCCCCTCGGGGCTTAGGGATCCCAGCCTCACTGGCGGCTCGTCGAGCGCGACGCCGCTCTCCTCCTCCAGAAGGAGGTGATAAAGAGGTGGTGGACCCTCCTTCAGACCCAGGGTTTGTGTCCAGGTACTTCCTGGTTCGAAGCGGATGGGGGCTGGCCCCATTCTCGACCTACGACCTAAACAAGTTCCTAAGGTCTCGAACCTCCAGGATGGTCACTCTGGCTCAGATAGCCATCCTTGGAGCAGCGCGTGTGGTTCTGCTCTCTGGACTTGCAGGATCGTTTTTCATGTCCCTATCCGTCCGTCTCACCAGAGATTCCTTCGCTTCCAGGGAAGGATCCCTCTTCAAGTTCAAGCCATGCCCTTGGCTTGTCTCAAGCTCCCAGGGTCTTCACCAAATGCATGGCAGTGGTGACAGCATTCCTCTGGGCGCGGGGGTCCGGTGTACCCCTTACCTGGACGACTGGCTGATAGCAGCTCCTCCAGGAAGGAGGCGGAGTGGTCAGAGATCTGGCCCTCCAGGTCTGCTCTCAACTGGGCCTCCTTATCAGCGAGGCCAAGTCGGAACTCGAGCCGAAGCAGGTGATTCTATTCATCGGGGCGCAGCTCGACTCTCTTCGAGCCAGAGCGCGGCTCCCGGCGGACAGGGCCGAGGTTCTTTCCTCCTTTGCCCGATCATTTCTGGTTGGGCAATTGCGCCCTGCCCGGGACTTCCTGCGCCTCCTGGGTCTCATGGCGGCCTGCGCCAGCGTGGTCCGTTGGGCCCGCTGGAACATGCGTCCCCTTCAGTGGGGACTGGCCAGCCAGTGGTCACAACGCTGCGATCCTTTGGACCAGCTTGTGCCGGTGACACAGGGGATGTGGAACGCTCTCCAGTGGTGGACGTTCCAGATCATTTGCAGGAGGGCATCCCGTTCGTCCGCCCGAGCCGTGGTCTCTCTTTCGACCGATGCCTCTCTGATGGGTTGGGGTGCCCATCTGGGGAACACCGGGCTCATGGCCTCTGGTCCCCGGAGTCGATGCCACATCAACCTGCTGGAGCTCGGCGGTCTGCCTAGCTCTCCGCCTTTGCTCCGTTCCTCCGGGGTCAAGTGGTCCGAGTCAGGCCGGACAATACCACGACCATGTACTATCTAAACCGCCAGGGGCGGGATCGCTCCATGCTTCTATGCAAGGCTCTCCGCATTTGGTCACTCGTCTCGCAGCCTGGGAGGATCTCCTAGCCATTCACGTGGCAGGGGCCTCCAACACCCTGGCCGATGCCCTGAGCCGGATAGGGGCTGCATCCCACGAGTGGTCTCTCCTGCCGGAGGTAGTACAGCATCTGTTCTCCCATTGGGGCACACCTCAGGTGGACCTGTTTGCCTCCAGGGAGAACGCGAAGCTGAGTCTGTTCCATGCCCGCCCCCCTCAGCAGGGCTCGCTGCAGGGGGATGCCTTCTCGAGGCAGTGGACCCCAGGCCTCTTTTACGCCTTTCCCCCATTTCCCTTGATCCACAAGGTGCTTCTCAAGGCGAGGAGGGACAAGGCGCAGGTGATTCTGATAGCCCCAGACTGGCCTCGCCAGTTCTGGTACCCAGATCTCCTCAGTCTCAGCTCCAGGACTCCGCGGCAGCTTCCAGCTCGCCCGGACCTGCTCTCAGTCAATCAGGGAAGGTGTTCCATCGGACCTTCAATCCCTGCACCCTAGCGGCCTGGTTCCTGGCGGCTAGAGTTCCAGGCCTTGGGTCTTTCCGAGAGGTCCTCAATGTAGTTGAGGCGTCCGTGAGTCGACCAGAAAATGCTATGCCTTCAAATGGAAAAGGTTTTCCATTTGGTGTCAGAACAAGGGCTTGGACCCTTCCTCCTGTTCCTTGGCAAGCATCTTGGACTATTTATGGTCCCTTTCTAGTCAAGGGCTTAGGTCGGCGACCCTAGGGTGCACCTGGCAGCCATCTCTCTGCTTGCAGGCGCGGGCGGGAAGCAGTCGGTGGCGCAGGAGGAAGGTCTGGGCCGCTTTTCAAGGCCTTGATCACATTTCCCCTCCAGTCGGGAACCCCCCACCTCCGTGGGATCTACTGCTAGTACTGGCAAAGCTCATGGGCAAGCCATTCGAACCTATGCACAGGTGTGCTCTCTCTCACCTGTCGTGGAAGACCGCCTTCTTGGTGGCTATCCGTCCAGCCAGAAGGATGGGAGAGCTCAGGCGCTCCGTCGAGTCTCCTTACCTGGTCTTCCACAGGGACCAAGGTTGTCCTGCGCCCCACCGAAATTCCTTCGAAGGTGGTGTCGGAGTTTCACCTTAACCAGGTGTTGACTCTGCGGTGTTCTACCCCAATCACACCTCGGAGGCCGAATATAGGCTCCATACTCTGGACCCTAGAGAGGCGCTCGCTTATTATAAGGAGGCTGCCGGCTGAAAGTCGGGAGAGGTTACCAGCTGTTTGTCACCCACGCTGAAGCCGCATCTGGCAGACCTGCAGCCAAGTGGACGATAAGCAGGTGGGTAACCTCCTGCATAGATCTCTGCTATAAGTTGGCGGGCATGGAGCCTCCCAGAGGATAAGAGCTCATTCTACCCGCCATACTGCCTGCAGTGGCTGCTTCCAGGGGCGTCCCTATCCAGGAAATCTGCAGGGCTGCTACCTGGAAGTCAGCAAACACCTTCATTACCCATTACCATCGACCTTGAGTCACGCTGGGATGCTGGTTTGGGGCCTCGGTTCTCAGTCTCTCTCCCAAGTAAGTATTGGGGTGTCGTCTTGCCTCCCTCCTCCCGGAGAACTGCTAGGAGTCTGCCAATGAGTGTGGATGAACAACATATCCATGTCCCTAGAATACAGGTTACTTACCTGTAACAGGAGTTCTAGGAATGGTATATGTTGTTCATCCTACTGTTTCTCCATTCTCAGCTTGACGCACTACACAGGCTTCCAGTGGTGGCCAGATCTAGTCATGGGCGGGCGTCGTAGTTATACCACCGCGGTGGGTGGGAGGAGCAAGCTTGAAGACCTTCCGGCAAGATTTAAAGCGGCAAGGATACCTGCCAATGAGTGTGGATGAACAACATATACCATTCCTAGAACTCCTGTTACAGGTGAGTAACCTGTATTTCTTTGCCATGGGGGTGCAGGAGCTTTCTGAGCTAGCTACCCCTCCAACACTTCAGGATCGTCCCCACTCACTGGCTCAGCCTCTGGGGGTGGAACCCCCCCCCCCGTACCACTTCCACCCCTGCCATGGACTGAATGGCTGAGACCTTCTTGTTTGAGATTACACACCTCCCACTTTAAGAGACAGCTTGCTACTCGACCAGAGAGTGGGGCTCTGTGGAGACGATTGATTGTCGAAAGACAGAAAGTTCATTACCATAACTCTAGATCTTCAAGAATATCTTCTCCATAGAGCCACACTCACCCACCCACCATTCCCAACTTCTTTACACAGGGGTTACTTGAAGCTGGGACCTTCCTGCCAAGCCCTCGTCTGGCCATGGACACTGTAGATAGATTAGTTAACAGCTGTCCTTAGCCACACCTCACCTCACACTGCTTTATAGTGTAACCGCTGTTTGTAGTTAGAGTGCCCCATCTACCCACTTTTTCTGCAGTTATATGGACCAGAGCAATGAGTCGTAGAAGCTTGAGTAAAGTGAACCTTTCCTGCATTTTCTTTCTGCTAAAAAGCAGAAACATAGAGCTTCCTTACCTCAGGGGGAGCTCCACAGTTTCCATTTCCTGACTGTGTGTGTGTGCTCCACTCCTGCACTCTGAAATTTTGTTACGTCTCTGTAGGGAGAGAGCGGGGGCTTGCTCCATTCACTTTTTAAAACCTGATTTCCTTATATCAAATTGGGTTTTGGTATCAATTTGATGCCAGGGTTCAACTGACAAGAATCTTGTTGGTTAAACCCTGGAATCAATCGGCAGCCAAACTCAATTTGGAATAGCTTTGAAAAAGATGCTCCATTCAAGTGAATAGAGTGTGCCCCCACGCTCCCCCTTTAGAGACGTCACAAAAGGTCAGAGCACAGGGATGGATCACAGAGTCAGAAAGTGGATAGGGATAATGTTGCCAGCCCTTCAGAGGCAAATTACAATCCCTTGCCTTCCTTTGGGGGCTAATAGAACATTTTTTTAAACACTGTGGTGGAGCTCCCATTGAGGAAAGGGAGCTCCACGTTTCTGCCTTTTGGCATCAAGAAAGTTGGTCTTTAAGTGCAGTGATTGTCCTTACAAGCTATTGTTTTCATTTTTAGCCCTCCTTGGAGTATATAAAAATAAATCTTCCATTCATTTGTCTTGCATCTTTTACTTTTGTGGCAGATAGTTTTAACGCTTTTACTTTGTATTCTGCCTGGCTAGTTTATAGTCCTCTGGCTTTAGTCAGTCCAGCCCTAAGCCAAGGGTTGTCCATTCAGAGCAAAAACTAGAGTATCTGCTAAATTTGTTGGCATCCTCCCTACTTTAATCTTGAGAGGTTCTGTAGAACCCCTTGAAATGTCCTCCCCTTTTTAGGATTGAGTTCATCCCTTTGGGGAATCCTTTCAAGGTTATGCTGATCTTGATTCTGTTATTACTTGTTTTGTGTCCCAGGATACTCTTCTGTAGACATTGTGTTCCTCATATTTTTCATTTTTTACTTTTCTAGACATCACATACTGGCAGAGTAGTGCCAGTATAGTTAGGGTTCACCAAGTTTCTATGTTAAACCCCTGACTTTGCACCTTAATAGTTTTTTGTTTTTTTTTATTTAATTTAATTTTCGTTACCAGGAAGTGAAGTGGGCACAGCCCTTTTTCGGTTATGCCTGACATTTAACAATAAACAATAACATACACAGTAAATAAATACAAGTATCAGCAAAGACTAATTCACCCACCAGGGAGTGTGAGACATTCAGGATGGGCACAGGCCTTCTCATGTCTATAACAACCTAGTGAACTAGCAAGTACAAAAGAACAATAATTAAGAACAATTACATTGACATTTAGCATTCATACTATCCAGTTTCTTTTACAGATTAAAATGTATTTAATTGTGTGCTGTTTTAATCAAGCCTGCCAAATCATTTAGGGTACTTGGGCCAAAGCAAGAAAAATATTTTTTTTTTACCCAGTGTTAGCTTTGTGGGATTGATAGAAAAAAAGCTTAGATGAATTATTCCTAGTAGCGTGAGATCTTTAATACAGATTGAAAGAGAAAAATAAAATGTCCGATCCAGAGTTTTTAAATATTCAGTCGGCAAATACTGCTGCATTTTATACTCTGTCTTAAGCTGAGGAGGCAGCATTTCCATTCCATTCTATATATTATAGTGATGTGTTCTGAAAGGTGCTTTAAGAGCAACGTGGCTGATGATATTTAAAACTAGTTTATATTTTTCTAAAAAGACACTATTTTGGTTCACAAATAAAATATTTCCATAGTCTAACGTAGGAATCAGGACCTATTTTGCAATTAGCATTCTGGCTTTGGTTGCATTCAATGAAACTGACAGATTTGACACACATAATCTATGAAGCGTGGTCTAAATATTTGGAAATTGTTATTTATTTATTTAGTCAATCATAGGAATTACAACCCTTTGAGTCATAGACTCATTTACAAAGGCTCCACATCAGCATAGTCATTTTTGTGCAGTTTCTGAGATCCTTGTATTTTGTTTTTACATTAATGTCTAAATTTTTTCCTGTACTTAATATATGTTTATTGTTCTCACCTACAGCCTAGATGGAACCGAATTTGTGCCTGAAACTTTCAGGGTAGAAGCAGCCTGTGCTTAGGTAGTGCCTTTCGAAGGTTTCATGGAAAAATATTGAACAGGTCTAGACTTGTATGGCTTTACCTTTTTTTGAGCATGCTCAGTAGGGTTTTTGGATAACACTCTGACCTGAAAAATTCCCTGTCATGAGAGCTTTTTGCTTTCTCACCACTTACATCCCGAAAAACAGTTTTTCAGGTCATGACGGCCGTCATCTTTCCTTTTTCTCCAGAACTAAAAAACATGGAAAGTACGTAAAAAAAGAAGATTTATTTTTAAAACATACACCTAAACCTAGCTGAATGTGACCTGTTTAACTAGATTCTGGTATTTGCCTTTTTAAAAATATGGCCAGAAATACAGTTTTTGGGGACCCCAAAATCCAAGGTGCCCAGCTTAGTGAGAGGAGCAATTCCACCCGTATTCTCTGTATGAGAACAGTGGGAGTTTCTTGACAGCTGCCGATGGAGATGTGCTCTTGTCTTATGTGTCAGCAGTGAGCCGGCGATGGATCTCGATCTCTTTCTCGCTTGATCTATTTATCTTGTGTGTTTTTTTGGTTTTTGGTTTACTTTTTCATTCCCTCCCCCCTCCCAGCTCAACCAGCCATCCTTCGTATTTCCCTGTTTGTGTTTAATACAAAAACGGATGGGGGTACCCACCCCAGTACCGCTTTGCTAGAGTTAAGCTAATATTGGGGTGCCCAATCCCAGTGTTGGATCACATTTATGAGTAAGCCTGCAAAAGAGAACAGTCTCTCAGTGTATTTTGTTTCTTCAATAAACCTGTAAAAAGAAAACAGTCCCTCGTCGATCTGACCATCCCACCCTGCCCCCCATTCAGCACTCACCATCCCTACACCCTCATTCACCTGAACATATCCCACGATGTAAATCTACTCCCAGATCAAAGACACATCTTCCTGCTGGAACCCGTGACTGCGATATAAGAAAAATAAGTTAAGTCCAGTTTAATGTTTTGAATTTTTACTCATAACTTTGTCATTTTTTAATATTTTTACACCAAATTTTCAGCATGGTCTTTTTTGGAACCCACCTTATGAACAAGGTCAGGGGAATTTTTCAAATCCACCCTGAAAGGTGATTTCGTGGTCACTGCGCAAACTTACCTTTTGGTGGGGATTTGAAAATGTTCACCTACCAGGTTCATGAGATGGGGTCATAAAAGACTATGTTGAGAATTTGGGGAAAAAATATGGTAAAATGACCAAGTTATGAGTAAACGTTTAAATATTTCAATGTTCACTCATGACTTTTATCATCTTTAACATTTTTCCATCAGTCATTCAACATGGCCTTTTTAGGAACCCACCTCAGGAACAAGGCAGTTGAATTTTTTTAAATTCATCCCGAAAGGTGATGTTTGCAGTCGCTCCATGAAATCACCTTTTGGGTGGGATGTGAACATTTTCACCTACTTAGTTCATGAGGTGGGAGTCTTAAGAAGATCATGTTGAAAATGTGGTGTAAACATACAGTAGAATGACCAAGTTATGAGGTAATGTTGAAATCTTTCAAATCTGGTATATGTTAAACCGTGAGATTTGCGATCACTGCCTCAGTTCTCAGCCATACCACATTTAGCATGTGGCATCAATGACCTCGCTACCTCTGTGACAGCCAGCCGAGTGCTAGATGTCTTTTGCAACCTTTTTTTTTAACCAGGAGAGACGCAGTAAGCTGAAAGCTTGTTTACAGGTGAGACCTGGGAGCACATGGAAGTTGAGTTGCTCAGGGTCACACAGTATGCAAGTGGGGGCTGTGGGATTCAAACCCAGGTCTCCAGATTTGCAGCTCAGAGCCTTAAACCACTGTGATACACTGCCTCTTTGGATGCAGTTTGACTATGAAGGTAATTAAGTTTTAATCTGAAGTATTTTCAAAAATTCAGTCTTGAGCATTTATTGCCAAGAATTACTTTTGTATAAGAAAAACGGTTTATGACTGCTAAATGTTTACATCGATGTTTCAGCACCGCTTTTTTCCACCTTGTGTTGCTTGCCAAAATGAGGAAAACAAGAAACTGCGTACTCAGCTAATCTGTTTGTACTATTCTTATGAAAAGAATATCGAGCTAAATGAGTGTTTTTATTGTACCCATCCTAGTCCATCAATACTCTGTATGCATGTGAATCACCGCCTATGTTTCTTTGAAGTGATGTGAATGATTTCATCTTCATTTGTTTCTCCGGTTCTCCAGCTTAGCAAGCTTAGTGGCCCCGACCCCTTTTACTCCTCCAACAGGTCCCTCAGTAGCAGGACATCACAACCAGTAATGAGAGATAAGACACAAAACCGAGATTGGAGCTCGAGGGAGCTGTGAACAGAAAACTGAGACAGAAATTGACATGTACGCCAAACACTGAAATCATGTGGTCTTCCTCAGTGGAGCTTTCTGAACCCCCCCGTTACCATGTTTACTGACAGTATTCTCCACCCTGGAAAGATTCCCAAACTTGAAATCCCAGTTCAGAAATAATGTATTGACTTGAATGTTGCTGCTAACATGCCCAGATGCTGAATGTTGAAAGCATGCCGAGCACCACATATTCTAGTAGTGCTGCTTTTTAGAATCCCCATCCTGTATCGCCATATCACCATATTGTAATAAAAAAGGTTACACAAATGTTAATTTTGCTGTTTTTGCTATTTTTTATTGATTTCATCACATACTCCCTGCTCCCACTTGCTAGGTCACACTGTCTTTAGCAAAATGTAGCCCTTCCTGCTACTTACTAACATGTTGCTCGCTCAGTTGCTATGCTTGCTACAAATAAGGCAAAAAGAACTTCACCCCAACTTAACTGCCAATTTTAACAAATACTGGCTTACTGAATTACTGATTGCTGTGAAACATATGCTCTCTCTCTTCCTCTCTTTTCGGTGAGGTGTAAATCTCCAGCTGCTCGCTGACGCTCTCGCTCAGCTGGTAACAGTCATGCGGAATTTTATTTGCACTATTTCCACAGAGCCCAGCCCATGAAATATGTTACTCGATAATAAGTTTTACAGTAACAGAAAAAGGTCCAACACATAAATAAGTGTTAGCATTCACACTCAACGAGAGTAACTGCTTGGGCTTTGTCATGGTCTCGATCAAAACTGTTATGAAGCGGGAGGGGTACAAGCTGTCACATTACCATTGACAGTGTTTTGACATGCATAGGGGTAGTGAAGTGAATGTGTGTTATCGCATAAACACACAGAAAATACTGGATGGACAACTATGCACAACCAGTGTGTTCTGCCACAGCGGGGTTCTGATTCCCTCTCACCTCGAGAGGTCCATGAGAATCAGAACCCCGAAGTGTCACAACACACTGGTTATGCATAAAGTTGCTCATCGTGTATTTTTAAGATGTGTAGTATTATGTGAAATGTATGCATTGTGTTTTTTTTTTTTCTCTTTCACAATGAAACTGACTTGTGCAGTCTCTAGAGGTTCTAGAATGCTGTTCTGCCACAGAGGGGTATAATCACATTCGCACCTCTGAACTGTGGTACAACAGCATTTTGAAAAGGTTGGATTTCTGTATAGAATAATGCTCTACTATGCAACATAGTTCTGTGCACCACTCGGCCAGTTCGTACTGAAATCGCAATCTTGTCAGGTAAGATGCTGCTGTCTATCAAGTCTTCATATTATGCTTCCTACACCAAAACAAATCAATTTTAACAACACATAACCTGTTACATTTCACCTTTAACATACCAGTTAGGGTTCTACTTAACAACACAAAAGTAGGGAAATGTGGCATTAGGGTTTCCAATCCTAACTCCTCATCCCCACCCCCCAAGCTGCAAAAGGAAAAAAAAACATTAGGGTTTTGGGTCTCCGTAGTCTTGGTGAATCAGTGCTGGGGCCTTCTTTGGAGTTGTCAAACCTAGTGCCCACCCCTTACCCTGAGCAAAAAAGGTCAGACGTGATCTCTTTTCTTCACACTGGGCCCTACGTGAAAAGAGCTACAACAGTGTCTGTTGGCAACATGTGGCAAGACATATTTCAAACAACATGAAGTCTTGCTATATTATGACAATTGCAGTTTGTCCCACCATTAGAACTGCTCCGGAGGGGAAAGAGTTAACTTCCATGCCAGGCATGGAGCTTAGAGCGTGAGCTCGGTTAGAGAAGCTCTGTCTGGATAATTTCAAACTGAAACTGTCAGATTCTTTACTCCGCCTCACTGAACAGTCGCTCCGGAGATTTCTCCTACTGCTCGGTTCATTTCTCGGTTTAAACAGTATTTTCTCGGTTAAATTCAACCGCGAGTATTATTATTTTAACTACAAACCGATCGGTTCAAGCTCTGTCTGTGGTATTGTAAGTAATAGACAGGTTTATTTCCGTGTGGAACTTGTAAATGTTTATCGGTTCGGTTCGAACCGATCAGGTTGTTTAAAACTTTTAAAAAGTAAGCATTTTAAAGCTTTTAGAGTGCGGTTCCCGGTTCTTATCGGTTCTAAAAAAACAGATTTCATTACGTTTTTTCCACGACCCGTGACACGGTTGGGAACCGATAAGGGTGTCTTGCCTGGCACTGCCGTTCAAAGGGCAAGTTTGTTGGTTAGGCTGGCATCATGTCCGAGAAACCCAAAGGAAAACCAGGCCCACTGGGTTTCAACACTGTGGTGTCTGTGGGGAAGCTTCTGCCAAGGCTGACCCACACACCACATGTGTCTGATTGTCTGAGGTTTGACCACCTCAATTCAGACTGCCAGATTTGCAAGAATTTCCTGCAGCCACCCTGGATAAGAGAGTTGGCAGGCTCAGGGAACGAGAGGCCAAAAAGTCCGCTGACCCTGATGGCCAGCCCGGTTCGGGGCCAACCGAACCGGAGGGAGTGCCCTCTGACCAGGGCGAGACTTCCTCGGGCAAACGAAAGCTGACTCTGGGGAGCCAGTTCCAGCAAAGAAAACTAGAAAATCGGCAGGTGTGGAGTCCAAAATTCCTTCTCCAACTGCTGCAGAAATAGCTAAAGCTATACAGATTGTACAGTCACTTTCTCCGGTTCCGTCCGAACCGCCACTGTCTGGTAAAAGGTCGGTTTGGCCGGTTCCACGGGTTCAAGAATATGATATTGAAGAGTTTTATGAACCAGAGGAGGATTATGAACAGTGTGAATGTGACTTTGAGAGTCTGGATGTGCCCATTGAACCGGACATCTCCCCAGACAGACCTTTAGAATCTCCCCCTTCGCTTTCTGAGTCCCCTTCTCACTTTCTGTTTTATAAAAAGGTGGCTGAAACCCTCCAGCTCCCATTAGAGGAAGCTATGGATGAGCAAGAGGAACCTGATTTGGTGGAAATGATGGATATCCCAGAGTCTAGGAGATTGTCTATCCCCTTACATAAATCATTTAGGAAACAAACAATAAAAATTGTAAAAGCTCCTAATTCTGTGCCTCCTGTTGACAAGAAGATGGACAGGAGGTACACTTTGTCAGGTCCTGATACAGACTTTTTTTCACAGCAATGCAGTCATGTTGGAGTAGTTCAGGCTGCAGCCTGTGATAAGGCTAACATTCCCTTGGCTTCACATCCTCCTGACAAGGACTCCAGGAAGATTGATGCCATGGCTAAAAAACAATACATGGCAGCATCTTTGGGACTCAGACAAGCAAGTTACATGGCTTATGTGGCAAGATACCAAAAATCTAAATGGGACACTGTCATGGCTTTGGCCAAACAGGCCCCTGGCCAGCTTGCCAAGGAGCTGGAGCAGGTGGCTGCTGATGGCATTGAGGCATCCAAGGTGCAATTCCTTGCTGCTGTGGATTCTAATGATGTATCCTCTAGAGTCATGGCTACATCTGTGGCCTTCGTAGGTTGAGCTTGGCTCAGGTGTACTAGTTTGTCACAGGATACCCAGACTAAGGCTATGGATTTTCCTGTGGTAGGAAATTCTCTGTTTGGGGAGCAGACAGAGAATTACATGAAGAAAATGGATGAATATAGAACAACTTATAGGAGTGCACAAGCCAAGGAGCAGCAAGCCACTCCTCAGAGGCAGACCCCCAGGGGTAGAGGTAGGCCCTTTCACAGGCCTTTTTACCAAACCCAGGCTTCTTCTGCTTATGCTCAGAGGGGGTTCTTCAGAGGGAGGGGCAGACGGGGTGCAAGCAGGCCTGCTCCCACCCTTCAGCCTAAAGCCCATTCCAAACAGGCACCCTGATGGGATGCCCAGGGCCAGTTCTCCATTACCTGTAGGGGGCAGGCTGGCTTACTTCGTTCAGGACTGGGAGTCTCTAACATCAGACAAGTGGGTCCTGGAAGTAGTAAGCCAGGGTCTGGTTCTCAGCTTCAAAAAATTTCCAAAGATGAGAATCAGATCTTTTCTACCTGCAAATCCTCTAGAGACCTTTGCCTTAGAAACAGAAGTCTCAACCCTCCTGGCTCTCAGAGCTGTAGAAGGTTTCTCCCCTACACCAGGGCAGAGTCTGTACTCCAGGTACTTCCTTACCCCAAAAAAGACAGGAGAATGGCGGCCCATTTTGGACCTAAGATATCTGAACAAGCACCTTTTGAAACCAAAATTCAAAATGGTGACTCTGGCAAGGATTTTACCTTCTCTAAGGCCAGGGGACTGGCTAGCTTCCCTGGACCTCAAGGATGCCTACTTCCATGTTCCAATCAGAAGCTCCCACCGAAAGTACCTCAGATTCGAACTGCCCTCAGGCCATTACCAGTTCAGAGCAATGCCCTTCGGCCTTACCTCTACCCCAAGGGTATTCACAAAATGTCTAGCAGTAGCAGTTGCTCATTTAAGAAGGCAAAAGATTGCCATATCTCCCTACCTAGACAACTGGCTCATTGTAGGCCAGTCTCCAGAACAGGTCATATCACACCTGCAGGTTACCCAGCAGCTGCTCTCTTCTCTGGGTTTTCTGCTCAATCTTCCAAAGTCAGTTCTGGAACCTGTCCAGGTACTCACCTTTATAGGTGCAGAATTGGACACAAAGCGGGCCAGAGCCTTCCTACCCTTAGAGAGGGTAAGGAACCTAGTGGCCCTGGCCTCCTCCTTCACTTTGCAGGTCTCTCGACCAGCAAGACATTTCTTACAGCTCCTGGGACACATGGCTGCTTCCACAGCTGTAGTGCAAGGAGCAAGATTTCAGATGAGGGACATTCAGTTTCACTTGAGAGCCTTTTGGTCTCAAAGAAAAGATCCCCTTTCCAAGTTGATCCCAGTGACTCGAACCCTGATCCAGGCCCTTCAGTGGTGGCAGGATCAGAGCAATTTGAGACTAGGGTCCCTTCATCTCTCCATCTCCTCCTTGACCCTTACTACAGATCGTCCCTTCTGGGATGGGGGGCTCACATAAGCACCTCTCCACCCAGGGAGTGTGGTCACCTCAGGAATCTCTGCTCCACATCAATTTGTTGGAACTCAGAGCTGTCTTTCTAGCACTTCAGGTGTTTTCTGCATCTGTTCAGAACAAAGTGGTACAAGTCAGAACAGACAGCACCACCACAATGTGGTACATCAACAAACAAGGGGGCACTCTGTCTTCGGCCTTGTGCACCGAGGCAATGAAGTTGTGGTCTCTGGCTTATTTCCTGAACGCTTCCCTCATAGCAGTTCGCCTCCCAGGAAAGGACAATATCCTGGCAGATGCTCTCAGCAGGATTTCCCAGGGCCATCACGAATGGTCACTGGATCCCCAAGTACTGGGGATAGTTTTTGCCAGATGGGGCACCCCTCAGATAGATCTTTTCGCAGCCCCAGACAATCACCAACTTCCACTGTTTTGTTGCAGGCCCCCAGTGATGGGCTCAGTCCCCCTGGATGCCGTTCTCCTAGATTGGGAGGGGAAGTTTCTATATGCCTTTCCCCCCTTCCCTCTCCTATTCAAGGTGCTAGTCAAAATCAGATCCCAGCCTTGCAAGATGATTCTGATTGCTCCAGATTGGGCCAGGCAGCCCTGGTACCCACTCCTTCTGTCCTTAGTAGTCCATCTTCCTGTGTCTCCCAGGAATCACAACCTGTTATCTTGTGCCCAGGGAGAGTTTGGTATCCAATCTAAATTCCTCAACCTCAAGGCCTGGCTCTTAAGGAGTTAGAGTTTGCTGACCTACACCTTTCTCAAGGTGTTCTTGAAATCCTGAAGGCTTCTAGGAAGCCTTCCACTAGGGCTACTTATAATTCTGAATGGAAAAGGTTTTTCATCTGGTGCTCTGGGAAGCATATTTCCCCGGAATCTGCTGATTTGCCCATTGTTTTGGACTATATGGTCCATCTTAATTCTTTGGTCCTGAGACCAGCTACCCTGAAAGTACATTTGGCAGCTGTCTCTGCTTTTATTTCAGCAGGAAAGCCCTCTTCTCTTTCCCTCACCCTGTATTTTCCAAGTTTTTTTAAAGGATTACTTCATACTAATCCACCTTTCAGGGACCCTGCTCCTGCCTGGGATCTTAATGTTTGCATTGCGCAGTTGATGCAACCCCCCCTTTGAACCTCTGTCTTCTGCAGAGCTTAAGTATTTGACTTGGAAAACTGTGTTTCTAGTAGCCATCACTTCTGCCAGGCGCATAAGTGAGTTACAAGCCTTGTCAGTAGAAACTGACTTTATTTCCTTTCACAGGGATAAAGTAGTCCTTAGGACTAACAGGAAGTTTTTGCCTAAGGTGGTTTCAGATTTCCATCTTAATCAATCTATCTCCCTTCCAGTGTTCTTCACTGACCATTCCTCCTCTGGTGAGAGGAGGCTGCACAGCTTAGATGTTAAGAGGGCCCTAAGTTACTATGTAGAGCGTACCAAGGGTCATAGGTTCGAATCCCTCCAAGTTTTTCTCACTTATGGTGAGGTTGGGAAAGGTAAACCTGCCACTAAAAGATCCATTGCCAGGTGGATTGTCTCTTGTATCCAATTTTGTTATCAGAAACTGGGAAAGGTTCCCCCTTCAGGCCTGAGGGCTCACTCTACCAGAGGTACAGCTGCGTCTCTAGCTGCTGCCAGAGACATCCCTATCTTAGAGATATGTCAAGCAGCTACTTGGAAAGCGGTACACACCCACCAAGCATTACTCCTTGGATATCCAGGCCAGGAGGGATGCTAGATTTAACACAGCCGTGCTTCAGAGCCTATTCCTAAGTAGGTTCTGTCCCTCCTCCATGGAGGATACTGCTGTGTATTCTGCAATTGTCATAATATAGCAAGACTTCATGTTGTTTGAAGAAAAAATTACTCACCTTAGTAATGTTGTTTTCTTCTCATGGAGTCTTGCTATATTATGACCTCCCCCCCCCAGCCTGCCCCTCTCAGAACTTCTACTTGGGAATGGGGTGGGCAGTCCAGTGCTGGCACTTATTTATGCCCATTATATGTTTTTCCACCCCGTTTTGGGTGTTGTGTTTTTATTTTATCTTATTTATTTTCTGGTCACCTGACTTGAGTCTTGGTGTTGGGACCAGGAATATGTGTTAATATTTAGGTAGCCAGTTGGCTAGTGTAGGTTACAGCTTCCACACAGAACCTTAGTGAGTTTTTGCTCGTAAAGATCTGACAGTTTCAGTTTGAAATTATCCAGACAGAGCTTCTCTAACCGAGCTCGCGCTCTAAGCTCCATGCCTGGCATGGAAGTTAACTCTTTCACCTCCGGAGCAGTTCTAATGGTGGGACAAACTGCAATTGTCATAATATAGCAAGACTCCATTAGAAGAAACAACATTACTAAGGTGAGTAATTTTTTCTTCTCTACCTTTGAAGACTGTATCACTGTGAGGCACTGACTTGAAGCTGCACTGTGCCGTGTGCTTCTGACAGGAGGCTACAAGCTGGGGGAAGGGGTGAGCATCAGGGTTGATGGCCCAATGAAAGATTCTATCACTGATTCTCCAAGATTCTGAAGCCCTCGTTTTTTTTTTTTCCTTTTGCTGTTCGTGTTTTGGGGGGAGTTAGGGTTGTCCTAACACAACATTTCCCTACTTTTGTGGCGTTAAGTTGAACCCTAACTAGTACATGAATGCAGTTTTTCTTTTTTTTTTACAAAGAATTATATAGTGTGTGTTTATTTATTACATTTTGTTAACCGGGTAAGCCCACTGGGCCCCGAAGGTCCCTTTTCAGGGGCGACACGGGGGTTACATGGAATAATACATGGGATTGTATACAGCAAAAGTACGTTACATAAAACACATCCGCAACATAGCATGGGGTAATACATAGTAGCATTTCAGCAGGTTACATATCCTGGGTAGGCTATACAGATGGGTGTAGATATTGGAGGTATTTCCCTGGGAGGGGAGGGGTAGGTTTACACTTAGGAGCCTCTTTCTTTAGCAATTGCATTGCATTTGGAGGTGACCATCATATTGTGTGTGTGTGTGTGTACATATGTATGCATGTGTGTGTGTTTTAATATTAGGGGCGTGGTCGCGCCCCTATAGTAAGGGTTGGTACAGCACTTCAATGTTAAATCTCAATTTTTGCACCTTAATAACTTTGGCATTTTTTGATGAAATAGACCAAAAATTAGGATGCTCGGTCATTCTGCCTGTGTCGCACGATTTGGAAAGTTTCTTGACAGCATCTTGTATGGTTTTTAAGATATAATGTGGTGAATGACAGAAAAAATTACATTTATTCCCCGTAGGTTAACATGGGATATTTTTGCGATCTACAGCCCACACGGAATGAAAAATTCCTCTGTCACTTTTATGGATGATGGGGTGTGTGCTAAGGGTGTGCCTTTGGATGGTTTGGTGGAAAATAATGATTTTTGTGATAGCCGCAGGACAGGCAGGTAAATGGAAACAGTTCGAACTGTACTGTTTGAACTGTAAATTGACTGGTCCTGCTCAGAGAAAATACTGTTCATGCTATCTGCCATCTTGTTTTACTAACAGTTTAAAAAAAATAGTGTTTAACACAACTAATGCATGGTAAGGACAGCACACCACATGTATTTAGGTCTCACTAATATGCTTAGTTCAATGTTTGTCTTAGAATCAGTGTATCTACACGGCAAATATGTGTTTTGCCACTGAAGAGGATGCCCCCTGTCACTTGCTAAGTAATTACCCTTCTGTTTGTTATTTATTGTTTGAACTTTCAGTGCCCAGAAGTGCAAAGTGCAACATTTTGGCACAAAAAAACAAATGGGAGCTACCAGCTAGGGGGGATTCAGCTAGCCAAGACAGAGGAGAAGGATCTGGGGGTGATCACAGTGGGCACAGTGTAGAAAGGCAGCTGCAAAGGCCTACAGGATGCTGGGTTGTATTGCCAGGGGCATATCCTCCAGGAAGGGGGAGGTGACCCTGCTGCTATATAGGTGACTGGTTAGGCCACACCTGGAGTACTGCATGCAGTACTATTGACTGTACCTAAAGAAGGACATTTGGTTATTGGAGGGGGTGCAGCGCAGGGCAACAAAGATGATCCAGGGGCTAGGGAACGTACCCTACGAGAGCAGACTGAGGGAGTTTAACATGTGCTCCCTGGAGGAGAGAAAGGATGGGGGGACATGATTGAAGCCTTCAAGTACATGAAAGGAATAAATAAGACAGGCACGGAGGGGTTTTTCAAATTAAGTGTGGGGGGAGGAGGGACACTCAAGGGCATGATCTGAGATTGGAAGGGGGAGGAAGGTTCAGGAGGGAATTGAGGAGACACTTTTTTATGGAGAGGGTGGTGTCTGGGTGGAACGCATTGCCAGAGAGTGGTATCCTGTAGAACAGTGGGCTGCTTCAAAGGGGATGGGACGGGGTAAGGGAGGGGTCACAGGAGGGAGGGAGGGGCAGCTGCAGTATAAGGGGCTGCTAGCTGCACAATTAAGCAGACTTGATAGACCATAAGGCCTTTATCTGCTGGCAATTTCGTATGTTCGTAACTTTACTGTTTGAACAGTAAATAACAATTTGCACTTATTAATAGCTCAAACTTTACCAGAAACTTGCATTCACAAAATCACAAAGGGACCCGCTAGTTTTTTTTTTTTTTGTTTGTTTGTTTGTTAGGAATCACCATTGAGCAAAAGCTCATTCACAGTGGTGATCTTATTACAGTAATATGTCACACATCCAAATCGAATGCATATGCCAACATTAATACTGAAAATTGTTTACACATCCAGTGTTATTTATTCAGCAAATTTTTGTCCAGTGGTAGGTGACGTTATGGGCATCCGTCAACCCAAATAACACCTGCCCCTCCCCTTGAAAAAAATTTACAACCATCTATTAGCAAACCTTCCTCCTTGCTGGCGCCTCTGAAGTACCACTGCCATGCTGCTGCTGGTCAGTGTCCCCGGCACAGGACAGCTCAGTGCATCATCCTGCTGCGAGTTCTTGGTATCCACAGTGGACTCGCCACGCAGGGGGACAGATATGGCCTGTGACAGGGAAGGGTTGCTAGATTTTTTTTATTATTATTATTTATTCTGCCTTCCTTGTGTGTTGTGTAAATAATCTGTTCAAAATGGCTCTTTTCCATGCCTTGGTGGACAGCTCATTACCATAAACCTGCTCCGCTGACAAGAAGAATTCAGCAGCCGAAGGTAGGCTTCACCTGACTGCAGCAAGGAGCTGTCATCTTCCTCCTGAGTCTCTACTGCTATCTTTATCCAGATGCCCCTTGTGCCACCCCCCCAAAAAAAAATCCCATCCAAGTATTGCATTTTTGCAGAGGAAGGTGTGTGAATGTGTAGTCACTTCATACTTTGATTAATGTTTAATTCTGTACTCCCTTCCCAAAACACTTTTGGCATGACATCCCTGTTTCTATCCTCATTGTCCTGTACATTTTTCAGCCATAGAGGGGAAATCTGGGGGGGCTCCAAATTTAGATGTGCTCACAATAATGTTATTATCTTAGAGGCTTTGGAGTGTCCCCCACCCAGACATTGAGTGCTGTTGGTCACTTCACTGTGACTTTCCCCCAGTACACACACACACACACACACACTTTCCATTCACTGATGTACATCTTAAGGCAAACAGAATATCTCTCACAAACCCTTGTTTTTGGTGTTTTGTTTACAAGATTTGTTTGTTATTGCTGCCTTTTATCTCATGTAGCCATGGCCGGACTGTGGCACATGAGGCCTATCTGGAAAGTTGGTACTGGGGGCTAAGCTGGAAAATTAATGTAGGGGGCCCAAGGGTGGCATACTCATGTCTGTATTACACTTAGAGCTACTGACGCCAAAAAGAAAACTTTGAAAAACATAATAATTAGGTACAATTCAGCTTGTATTCCATATGTATTCTATTTCTTACTTCCATGTTATTTTTTACTGAGTAAATTTGCATGAGTACATGATTTATATCCCTTAGAGTTCCCTTAGCGTTTATCTGCCTCTAAAGCTTACTTCCGGCTTCACGTCATAATGCTCTGTTGCGACAT
This sequence comes from Neoceratodus forsteri, assembly GCA_016271365.2. Taxonomy (NCBI): domain Eukaryota; kingdom Metazoa; phylum Chordata; order Ceratodontiformes; family Ceratodontidae; genus Neoceratodus; species Neoceratodus forsteri. The sequence continues at coordinate 836,206,944 of CM028134.1, forward strand.
CAGAATCTGTTGCCATAGGAATAACTGTAATGTCACAAGCACGGCATTATGACCTCAGTTAGGGAGAAAGCAACAGGAATAGGTCATCTCTTCAGAAGCAGAGATCCTGTTTTCCTGCAGATGACCTCAATAATAAACAATGGTGGGGTTCTGGAAATTTTCAGGTATTCACATGGGCCAATCAGACACAGCAGGTTGTGTAGTCTAGTAGAATTCAGGTAGTGGCCTGTTAAAAGTGATTTTTCTTATCTTTGTCTTTTACCTTTTTTTTTTTCTTTTTAAAGCAAATGCTTTCTTTATCTTTTTTCTGCCTTTGTTAATTTGTGTTTTCAAAATGAATTGATATTTTTTAGACAAGAAAAAATTTATTTAACAAAGTACCTGGATATTTTTTTGTACAAAGAAGCCTCAGAAAGGCATAAAAAAAAATATACAGTGTTTCTAAAACTGCAAACAATAACAGTTACTAACCAAGACACAACTCGGAAGCTTTGAACGGCAGGTCATGCATTTTAAAACAGCGGTGCTGCATCTCCTTGCTGAAACGCCTGTTTAGGAGCGTCTCCTTTATTCCAGTATCGTCCATTTGTCTTGATGTTCTGGAGTCTGTGTTGTGCTCACAAAGCGACAATACATTTAGGACTCCACATATATAACGGAATAAGTATGGGGGCCTAATTACACAAAAATGGTCCATGTGCAAATTGCCTGGGGCGCGACCTTTAAACATGTAATAGTATGTTTAGTGACCATTTTGGAGTCTGAACTTGTACGTGATTCAGTCATTGTTAATCAAAGATCTCGATCAGTGGCCATATTGTACATTAAAAAATGGTGGTTGCTAACGGCTTGTTTTTTAGCACACACCCCATTTACCAGCTAAATACCTAGCAGAAAGTAACCTGATGGGATTTCATATCGGCAGTAGTCATTCAAGTGTGAATGTGTGTGTGTGTGTGTGTGTGTGTATGTACAGTTATATGTTGTTTGTATATAGGTACATGTTTACATATACAGTATGTCTTGTTTGCATTTGTGTGTTTACATATATGTTTGCAACTACGTCAGTTTACATGCATTTATGTTTAGTACATGTATGTACATGTGTTTACATGCATTTGCTTGTATTTATTACATGTATGTGTTTTTAAGTGCATTTATTTGTATTATATGTATATGGTGTTTGTGTTTACTTGTGTTTTCATGTATGTCTTATTTGTATTTCTGTGTGTTTACATATATGTGTGACATTAACCGTCCAAAGTATTATGTTCAGTCAGTGCATCAGTGCATGACACAGAAGTGTCATGTGGGCCAGCCCGGTAGGTTGAGCAGCTGGACACACCTCGCGACACGCCGGCGACCCTGGTTCGGAAACTGACTCGGGCCACTGGGGGTTGGCAGGGGAAGGAAGGGATCAAGCATCCGGAGGACTGCTGTCCCTTTCCGGGGAGGGATTCAAGGCCATGCGCCACTCCTTAGTGGCCCCCAGTGGAGATTGGGGCAATGCAAGGTATCTGCGGTGCAGCAACATGGGGTGGAGCAGTGGCAGGTGGTGGTGCGCAGTGCCTGGACACCATTAAACGACTGCGTTCTGGGGGGAACTTCAGCCAGAAAAAACCCTGGTGGTCTAAGGGGAGGCGAAGGGGGCTCCAGCGACCCACCCACATACCACTGCCGGATCTACTTCACTGGGACTCCCTCCTCCACCCCAGTCACACGGATGTCCCTCTAATTCCAGACAGGCCGCCAAGGGTAGGCGGGCCCTCCTCTGGGGGTGATGTGGTGGGCTGGACATGCTATGGTGGCCGGAGGAGGAGAGAGCTCAGATACGGGAGGTTTCAGGCTGGGAGTAGCAGTAGTAGTCCCAAGGGTACCTTGGAGAGATGCCCTGGACCACCAGTGATTTAAGAAAAAAAAAAAAAGTCATGTAAGGGATCTACGTTCAAATGCTACCACCACCACCTCCACTGACTTTCTACAACCTCAAGCAAGTCAAGTAACCTCTCTGGAAGCCCACCCAACTATAAAATAAATGTCCATCTCCACACCCCCAAAGGAGATGCTACATGTCAGGTGGGCTACCAAGTGCAAAAATATATAAAAAACAAAAGTTGGTTGAAGGAAAGAGTTAGATCTGCTGGATCTTGCTTTTTTTGTTTTTTTTAGAATGCAGTTTTTTTTTTGTTTAGAAGAATGCGATTTTGCATCAAACACACTTTTGTAACAAAATTAATGACAACTCCAGGTGACCTGAAGCAGACCCTATGACCAAACACATTTAAAGAGGAAATGGGACACACTTGCTCAGTAATGTGATATCAGGCAGGAATTCATGGGGGCAACAAAGTTACAGCTGGGTGTCTCTGGTTACTTTTCTTTTCATAATATTTTTAGTGACCACCGATGAAAAGCATACCATGATGCTTTCTGAATAGGTACGGCTGGGATTTCAATTTCCAGGCCACACTTTCAGGTCCCAGTTTGTTAAAACTATTTACCCTTGAGGACCAAGTCTCTCTTCTAACATAGTGGTGGTGTATCTAGCAGATGGATCAGAGGTTATAGTAGGTATTTAACAGAAGATCACCCTCTAAAGAGGCACATCATTCATTACAAACATCTTGAATCCCATTTTGTATTAAGTTTTCAAAAAGAGAGCCTGTTAGATGCCTATGTCTTAAGATGATGAATCATTTTGCACAAACCTTGGGGGTAGGGGGGTGGTCTGTCTTTGTACAGTGAACACCTGCCTAATATGAAATTACAATTCTGTAAACAGTAAACCACGACAGGGTGTGGGGTTACTGGGGCTTAATCCACATCCTGGGTGCGTTGTGAGGCGTGAGGCCACAGGCCGAGTGCCTTCACAGCACCAGAGCTGTTGATTAATCCCCAATAACCCTACACCCTGAAGTGGGTTATTGCGCTTATACCATGGGGTTACCCCTGTGTTCAGAAACAGAAGGAAAGTCATGTGCCATGAAAAAACACTGGATTTTGGGATGTATCCTTCCACCACACCAAGTAGTCCCACGGTTCCAATACCCCTGATATATGAACAGTGCTACAAGATTGCAGGAGTGCACTGAAGAAGTCGGGGGGCTGTACTATGGATGACAGTGACAACTGTCCTGCAGCTGATCTGGCTCTCATTCCTTCTGTGCGACAACTCTCTCTCTGGTGCTTGTTCTCTCAGACCACCACTGTCTCCCGCTCTTCAGTGGCTTACAGTCATGCTTTGTGTGTGTGTCTCTCTCTCTCTCTCTCTCTGTCTCTCTCTCACTTACTTTCTCTGTGTCAAATGCTCTCTCACGGCACTGCTTCATGATCTGCTCTCACTTTGCCCATTCAGGACAAAACGTGAACACAAAGAAAGAGATTGCCACTACACGGACCACACATTTCACTTCATCCCCCCCCCCCAATGCTTCAATTTTGTCCCACAGCAGCATCGCGCTGTCTCTTTCTCACTGCTCAAACTGTCTCACTCTGTCAGTGACTAGCAGAGAGTGGGACAAGCTGCAAAACACAACACTTGTTTGTCTCTGTCTCTCACCGCCCGGAGCATAGTCCACTACTCGCTCTCTGTGTCTGTCTCTCTCTGCAGCTGCCAAACAAACTGGCTGCCTGCCACAGAAGCACAGTACAGAGGGGGACACACTCTCGTTGAGCAGAGAACGGAGAGCGGACACTGTCTGGAGGGGGGATCTCTCTCTTACTGTCAAGCACCACAGAAGGAACTGTAGGGGAAAACATACTGCTGTGTGTGTGTGTGTCTCTCTCTCTCTCTCTTTCTCGTGCACCCTCTCACTGCACCGTTCCGTGACCTGCTCTGCCTTTGGCTATTAAGAACAAACAAGAAGACTGCCATTACATGGACCGTACATTCATTTCACCTCCCTGATGCTCCAATTTAGTCCCGCAGCGCGCACGCGCGCGCTGTCTCTCTCACTCTCTCCATGCTGCCAACAGCCACAAAAGTCAAGAGAGATGGACACAGGACACTGTTACTAGCTGCTCCAATTCAGCAACAGTGCGATCTAGCCCTGTCTCTCTCTTTCTCCACGCTGCCAACAGGTACAAGACTTGAGAACGAGAGACACACACATACTGTATGACTCTGTCAGTGTGCATAAAAAACAAGATATGCATGACCCAGTGTCACCTGAGTCTCGCTGGCTCCCGTGGGTCTGCTTCTTGTTGTGTGCCTCTTGTTCTCTGCTACACAATGCAGAAACATTGCGACTGAAAACTATATGCACAGGTTCAGTATATACAGAACAGTTACAGTGACAGCAGTGGTCAACTACAGGCAGGCTGAGTGACTTTAACCAAGGGGCACGGCAGCAACAAAGGCTGTGGGAGTGAATGGCTTACTCTCAACCTCTTGTCTCATGAATCAAGGACAAGGCTTAAAAAAATCAGGGACGAAGACCCAAAATGAGGCACACAACACTGTGGGAAACTTTTTCCTTCACTACTTCTTACTTCGATCGCTTTACAGATGGCTGCTGCACTTACATTTCCTCAGCTACACAACGAGTCTCGTTTAGTTCAGTGATCCTGTCTCTTGCTCCATCACACCAACTGTGTGTATATTGAGGATTAATCAACGGTCAGGTGATTGTAACTGACCAGTTGGCTTCCTCTTTTCTCATACCTCATGTTATAACTATTTAACAGTCCCAATGGCTACAGAAAACACCAAGTTAACCCAAGGATAGCAATTTTGTTTCCACCAAATATTTTTTGTTACGTTTATTTGCCTTGGGTAGCTCAGCTGAAGTGTAATATCTCGTGTTCAGTGGGGTTCTGCTGCTTCTCCAGTTTCTGCTCTGGAGGGCACAGGTGCTGACTCCATGCATGCCACGTGCTCGAGCACCCATAAAGCTGATTAAGCACCCCAGTGTTTTAAGGACAGCCTGGAAAAAAAGATTACAAGGGAACCTGGCCATAGGAAAAATATTATCTTACTGGCAGTGAGCACCTACAAAGGTTCATGACGGTTGGCTCCCCTGCAGGAGGGACTATATCGTAGGCAGGTAAAATGAGGTGCTCAAGGCCACTCAGTAAGTGGCTGTAGTGGGATTGGAACTGAGGTACCCTGCTACCACAGCCTGAACTCTGATCATTATACTACACTGCCTACCAAAGCATTAATTAAAATGGGTGCAAGTATTGTAATGGGTGGAGTGAGAGGGGCAGTGGATGGTTGCTAAATTAAATCACATTGTTTTGCATGAGATTTGGGGAGTGCGGGAATGGAGGAAGGTGGAGCCAACTCACCAGTACAACAGGTCGATGGGGTGAGGTAATATAGGAGGCAGACCTGCTGGACCATTGGCCTCTTTCTCCTGTCAAATTCTGTTTGCATGTAAATTTTATGAACCCACTACCTTAATGTAATAGCGTGAAGGGATATAAACTATGTTTGCCTGGCAAATAGACAGAATGAGAGGTACAGGATCCTTTTTTTTACAGTCATAAGCAGGATGGCTCAGCTGAGATGAATTCTTATTTTCAGTGGGGTCCTGACTTTAACCCATGTTTATAGCTGGTTGCACAGAAGGAATGAGAGGGACCTGGCTTACCCCTACAACACAACCTGCAGCAAGGCTTCGCCTCTGTTAAAAAACTGGTTTAGTAAGCATAAGCTGGTCCTAAACCATAAAAAAAAAAACAAGGCAATGCTCTTCAACGGCCCTCACAACAAGTGTAGGCTACACCCCTTCTCCATCACAACCAGCCTTGGAAATACCCTTGAGCAGGTGCAGTCATTTAAATACCTTGGGATATCTCTGGACCCAAATCTGTCCTATGGTGCCCACATTCACTGTGTTGCCTAAGTTGCAAATACACATTTAGGCCTACTCTACCAGCATAGACAACATCTTACATTGTTGACTACGGCCTGATCATCTATAGTTCCGCTTCGGCTACTGCTCGCAGACTAATATCTACATCACTCAATAAGGCCTGTCGGCTCATCTCTGGTGACCATCATCTCACACATACGTGTGACCTTTAGACACAAACCGGATGACTTCAACTCTCCAACCACATTAAGTATCTAACCTGCACTGTGGCAAAGAAGGTAACCATGGGCCTCGCACCCCCTGGAGTCCTAGCCTTACTGCAACCAAGCCTGAACCCTCGCAACACCAAGGGATCCGAAACTCAGTTCCTCCAGGTTCCCCACTGTTGCACCACCCAGAGCCAAAGATCTTTTGCTCATAGGAGGCCTAGCTGACTGAATGATCTCAGCCATGATATCTCCACTCCCAAGCTTGGCTCGTTCAAAACCAGGCTCCGCCTTCATCTCACTGCCTCTAGCTCCTGTAACTGCTACATATAATTCAGCCCTACCTACCATTCACCAAGCCTCTCCTTACTCCTCCTCCTTCCTAGTACTTATTGTCCTATTCTTCCCTTTTTCTCCCCTTCCCTCCTCCCCTCCTTGCCATATCTCTCCCTCCCTTTCCCTCCTCTAGCACTTACCCCTCTTATGTTGACAATGCCACTGGCTGCTTCTACCACTGTGAAGTTGACAATGCCTCTGGCTGCTCCTACCTCCTCTTGCGTTTCTCCCCCCCTCAGTCTTGTTTTCTACCCTGGTCTTCCTCTGTGCTATCTCACTCAAGTACAGCTAACTGACTACAGCATTGTTTTGACTTCCATTCTTAACATTTTATGTCCTTATTCTCTGTATTGTACTGGATATGATGTGGAACCTTTGTAAAAGAGCCTTGGCTCAAAGGTATTTGTAATCCTAGACTTGATAAATAAATAAAATTAAATAAAAATAAAACCAGTTGCCCATGCTGCCTCACAGCCTTTTACCTTACCCACAGCAGTAATACAGTAAATTGAAAACCTTGTACCAGGTTAGTCACATATCCACAAACCCTTTAGTAAGAAGAGGCATTTGAATGTTTTTATTGGAAGCACTTGCAAAAAGCCTGCTGCATTTTCCTAAAAAGAAAAGTGATGCCATCTAGTGGACTGAGGAATCACTTTTGATTTTGATACATCATGCATTTTCCAGCATTTGCAAACATAAGTTACAAAACACATTCAGAAATGTAGCCCAAACACTACCATTATAATCAGCCTAGAGAAGACAAATGCATCCCTCTGGGATGGGACCTTGAGTTTTTCTGTTTCTGGGGTTCATGGTGAGAGATTAAAGTGCCCCTTTCTTTTTTTTTTTTTTTTTGCTCTTCCCGCACCTGGCCAGTCACTCTTTCAGGCCCCCACATGAACTGCCCCACTGCAGCTTCTCCTGACCCATATCGCAGCCAGCCCCAAGTAACCCCGGTGTATCCCTTCACCGGGTAGGTCTCTTACCTCCGTAGAAGAACGGCCTGGCGGCCAACCAATGATCCTGGGGTGCTGTTGGGATGGCATATTGAGGTCCGGGAGCCTGGTGGTGAGGGTTTTGGAGGGTCATCACCCAATCGGCCTGACGCCATTTTTTTCCGCTTTGCTCCCTGACAGTGATGTGCCACTGATGTCAAGGCATACGCCGACATCCATCACTCCCTAGTGTGTTGGGGCTGATGTCCTGCTGTGCTCCCAGCCTCCTTCAGGAGTCAGCAGGCGCCAAGCCGTGTATCCCCCCCTGAGAAGGTGAGCCATCGTCGGACGCTCATTTCCTTCTCCCCTGGCCGGCCCTCCAGCAGCCCGAGTCCATTCCCGAACCCGGGTCGCTGGCGTCGCAGACAGAAATCCAACCGTTGCGCCGGCGGGCCGAAAGTGCCCCTTTCAGTGTACCAGCCCCCACAATCTCAGGTCCCCATTTGTATGTAGAGTACATTATGACTGGCAGCGCTTGACAGCTGCCATGTCACTAGTGACCTTCAATGGGATTTTCTAGTCTCTCAAGTCATATCAAATATTTCCCACTTACAGCGTATTTGCATAAATATTGAATCAGGAGGGTCGACTGACTGACCGACCAGGTACATGACATTAGTTTTTCTTGTTTCTAGATTCGTGGAATTCATTCCGGACTATGTTATAGGGGCACAGCAGCGCCCCATAGTTAGGGGTGATACAGCACTTCAATGTTAAATTCCAGTTTTTGCATCTTAATAATGTTGGCATTTTTTTTTTACAAAATAGCCCAAGATTTGGCATGCCCCGTCATTCTGCCAGTGTCGCAAGACAAGTTTCGTGATGGCATCATGTATGATTTTTTGAGATATAAAGTGGTAAAAAAAACCTTTTCCCCATTGGTGAACATGGAAATTTTTGCCGTCGTCTACAGCCCACATGGAAGGAAATTTTTCTCTGAAAAGTTTAGGGATGGTGGGGAGTGTGGCAAGGGTGTGCCTTTCGATGGTTTGGCGAAAAAAATATATTACCATTTTTTAATTATAATGATTGTTGTGATAGCCACAGGACAGGCAGGTAAATTAAAACAGTTTGGACTGTAAATTTACTGTTCAAACTGTAAATTGACTGGTCCTTCTCAGAGAAAATACTGTTCATGCTGTCAGCCATCTTGCTTTTCTAACAATTAAACAAATGGTGTTTAACACAACTACTGCATAGTAAGGACAGCACAACCATGTATTTAGGTCTCACTGATGAGCTTAGTTCAATATTTGTCTTAGAATCAGTACATCTGTATGGCAGATCTTCCTGGACATAAGTCTCCACCACTCATTCACACTAGTGGGATTGGCGCCGGAGGCACTAAGACCCATCGGGAGCAAACTTTTTGCTGGAGGGTCGGCGCAAGAGACGGCGCCGCGAGACACGGTGCACGCGAGCAGCGGCTCGAGCGGTAATGACCATCTCGGCGACGACCCTCCAACCGCCTCAGTTCCTTTTTTCCCGCCGTCGAGTGCGCTTCAGTGACGACGTCGCTCGCCTGTCGGGAGTCAAACTTCAAACTAGCGCATAGTTTTCAGTTTGTTTTTTTGTAACATTATCACGATAGTAGTATCGCTTAGTTTTATTCTATTTTTCGTAAAATTTTTCTAATATTTAAATTTAACTTACTTGAAGAAGTCTCTGCCTACTGGACGGAGTCGACCATGAGCAGGTCAGGTGACGGTAGGGAGACTTCGTATGAAAGCTGTTCAGTCAGCCGGGCTGGGTCGGTCAGCCTCCTTCTCCTCAGCGGGGTTCCGACTCACGGTCAGTCCGATGCCGGGGAGATGGGCGGTCCCCGCCCGGCATAAAATAAGCGTCGCATTCTGGCGCGTTAGGCCTCGAAGCTCTTCTTGACCCACAGGTCAAAAGAGAAGGCATCACTAAATTGCAGCCCTCTGGTTATATCTCTTGGCGTCGGCGGTCGGTTATCGTTGCTAGTTGCGGTCTCCTTCTTCGATCGCCAACTTCCGATAATCGTCGTCCTCGACTCGAGCCCTCCGCCTATAGGTAGGGCTCCAGATGAGCAGTTTCATCAGTGGGCGCTCTTATGGGCGATGGGCTCGGAGGTTGGTTCTTCTGCCTGGCTCGGTTACCTCGGGCCCTCGGGCTCCTCCGGCGATCAGGTAGGCGGTTGGACCTTCCCTGAGTCGCAGCGCCTTCTACCGGTGCTAGCGACTCCGTGCTCAGTGTTCCCCCTCACATAGCTGCGGCGCGAGGCCTCACCGATGCCCTTATCTCCTGGTTTTTCCTTCTCTTGCTTTCCAGGTTCCCGGGGCTTTTCGGCGCCTTCTGCAGGGTCTGTGGCGATGTCGGCGCCCGTTTTGAGCCGCCCGGAGCTTCGGCGCCCGTTGGCGGCGCCCGCGTGGTCTCGGCGCGCGTTGGCGCGCCGTCGGTCTCGCGGCGCGCCGGTGGTCACCGTTGGATCGGGCGGCGCCCGTTAGCGGCGTCATCTGCGGCGCCGTTGGCGGCGTCGGCCGCGGCACCATTGTAGCGTCGGCCGCAGCGCGCCGGCCGGCGTTTGCGGGCAGCGTGCCTCTTGGCGCCCGTCGCCTCCACCAGTGCCGTCTTCAGCCCGTTTGCCGTCTCGGCGCGGCAGCGCAGGGACTCTCCTTGTTTTCTGCCATTTCCTCCTCTCCTAATTTTCACTCCTTTCCTGTCCAAACAGTCCTTTCTGGACCATCAGGAGATGATGTTGAGCCTGACCCAGACCTTGGTTGGGTGATGAAGTGGAGAAACAGGATCTTTCTTTTCTACAGAGCCTGTGGTGAGGACCTGTCCTTTAAGTCTCTGTTGAAGAACCTGGGATCCACTCTTTCTCCCAGACTACAGACACCGATCCTGGGAAGATATTAAGACTCCAGTATCTTCATGCCTGGAGATCCTAGTTTGACTCCTCCGATTCAGCCTTCCTTCGAGGCGCTGTCTCAAATGGTATGGAATAACCCTGCTCTTATTCCCTCAGTGGCTAAATCCATTGATAAAGTATTCAGCTCCCAAGGATCGTCCCATTTGGCATCCCAAGCCGCTGCGGATCCTATTGTAGTCCTGGCAGAGAATGACAAAGGTCGTTCTTCCTCAAACTACTACAGCTCGACCTATTAACAAAGAGTCTCGTAAGATTGATACATTAGGTAAGAGAGTCTTTGCTGCCTCCACTCTAAGTATCGTGTTGCCAGTTATCAGGCTATTTTTCTCCAGTATGAGTATATCCTGTGGCACTCTATGAAAAGAATGGTTGAAGCTCTTCCAGATTCGGATTCCAAGTCAGAGCTTCTTCTGACCGTTATTAGAGGTATTGAGTCCAATAACCAACAGGTCAAAGCCGCCATGGGCGCTTCGACACTGCTTCTCGCTCAGCAGCAGCGAGTTTGTACTCGGCGCCATTTACCTTTGCGTGCTGCAACTACGAATGATGCTCAGCAGCAGGTGATGGCGCTGCCTCTGATGGCTCCTTTCTTTTTGGCCCTCAGGTGGAGCAAGCCTTGAGGCCACTCAGAAGACTAGATCGGCCATTAAGTTGGCCAGACCTCCGCCTGCCCCTCTCGGGGCATGTGAACAGACGTCAGTTTCATAGTTTGTCAGTCCTTCGAGGCAGAGGCAGGGAAGCTTCCATAAAAAGCCAACCTGCCCAACCTCAAGAAGGCGCAGCAAGCGCAGGGACCTAAAGCTCCCAAGCGCTACCTTATAGTCGTTGGCCCAAGTTCCATCCACTCTGCCCGGTGGAACTTTCTCCTCAGTGGGAGGTCGTCTGATGTACTTCTACAACCAGTGAGTCCATAACCTCAGACAAATGGGTCCTCGGATAATTGCGAGGTTATTCTCACAATTTCTTGGAAACCCCGAATTGTCCTCCCATCGACAACCCAGGTTGTCGGCCTCTCAATCAGACCTCCTCACCGGGAGATCCAGGGCCTTCTGAACAACAGGGCAATAGAACTGTGCCCCGCATCTAGAAACACAGGTTCTACCCATTACTTTCTGGTTCCAAAAGAAATCTGGGGGATCCCCCATTCTAGACCTCAGAAAGTTAAACAAATTCCTCCCCAGGGAGAAATTCAAGATGATTTCCCTAGGTACCCTGTTACCCTTGCTGCATCACACGACTGGCTGGCCCTCTGGATATGCAGGATGCTTACCAGCATATCCCGTCCACCCGACCCACATAAATTCCTCAGGTTTGTAGCTTGGGTCCAGCATTATCAGTTCAAGAGTCCTGCCCTTTGGGCTATCCTCGGCGCCGAGGATTTTACAAAGTGTTGTGCAGTTCTTGCAGCGCCTCTCAGGAAAGTCGGGCTCGAGTGTTTCCCTACCTGGACGATTGGCTTCTAGCAAGCCCTTCGGCCAAGGACTTTGGAAGCCGTGCAAGCGACTTCTCGTCTTCTCACGTCCATGGGAGTTCTGCTGAATTTGAAAAAATCTCACTGCAACCCTCCCAGAGGCTCCTTTTCATAGGGCGCTTCGAGACACCTCCTCGACGAGGCTTTCCTTCAGAGGACAGAAGACTCGACATCCTTACGTATGGCCCGTTACATCAGGGAGAACCAATCGGTTACAGCTCTCTCGATGCAAGCATGTTGGGTCTCATGGCGTCCTCGGTCTTACTGTCCCTCTGGCCCGACTGCACATGAGAACCACCCAATGGATGCTCTCCACTGAGTGGTCCCCGACCTCTCACCCCAGTCTTATCCCATCAAGGTGGCGAGCCCTTGAAGGTCTCTCACCTGGTGGTCTCAAGAAGCAATCTCCTGGAAGGATTCCCTTTGCTCCCCGGATCATCAGATCTCCATCACCACAGATGCATCGCTAATGGGATGGGGAGCTCCTGTCTCTCCCTCCACACTCAAGGTGTATGGACTCAGTTAGAAACTCATCTCCACATAAATGTCCTGGAGATGAGAGGCGGTCCTCTATGCAATCCGAGCTCTGAAGGATGTCCTTTGTCACAAGAACATTCTCCTTCAAGCGGACAACAAAGCAGTGATGTATTACATCAACAAGCAAGGCGGTGCTCATTCTTATCCCCTTGCAGGAAGCAATGAGGGTGTGGGAGTGGTGCTTGGAGCACAAGTCTCGATTCAAGCGGTTTATCTGCCAGGTATACAAAGCGACCTAGCAGATCACCTCCAGCAGACGAGGCAGACCCTCACAGTGGTCTCGATCCAGCCGTAGCTCAGTCTCTGTTCAAAGAGTGGGGGACTCCAGACCTGGACTTTTTGCATCCCACTCAGCATAAACGCTCTCTTCTGCTCCAGAAATCCAGGGCCTGGCATTTTCTGTCAGGATGCATTCAGGATACGGTGGACAAAAGCGCTTTCTTCGCCTTTCCACCACTTCCTCTAATCCAGAGAGTACTCCTCAAGTTCGAGTCTCAGGGACCAAGATGATTCTCATTGCTCCTTCCTGGCCCGCAACTATAGTTTCCTCTACTCAACAGTATGTTGCAGCCTCTCGAGACCACTTCCTTTACAAATCAGTCTTTTGACTCAGGGTTCGTTGGTCCATCCCAACCTGAAATCACTTCACCTTCATGCTTGGCTCCTGAAGAGATAGAAAGTAGATCGCTTCAACGTCTCTCGTAGAGTCTCAGACATCCTTCTGGCTGCTCGGAAGCCAGCCACCCAACGTCGCTTCCAAATGGAAGCGTTTTCTCTCTGGTGTGCAAAATCCTCTTGGAATCCCTTTTCCTGTCCTCCTGGCAAGGTTCTGGAGTATCTTTTGGACCTATCAAACTTAGGTCTTCAGTACTCCACAGTTAAGTTCACCTTAGTGCCATCTCAGCGTTCCATGAGCCGATTTCTTCCCTTAACTCTGGCTCAGTTACCTATGGTGAAGAGATTTCTTAAGGATTCTCCATACCAGACCCCTGTTAGCGTCCAGTTGCAGCCTGGGACATTAACCTGGTGCTGGACATGCTCACTCGAGCCTTCGAACCCTTAGCTACCTGTGAGCTAAAATTTCTTACCTGGAAGACTGCCTTCCTGGTGGCCATTACCTCAGCCATGGGGTCTCTGAGAATACATGCCCTGGTTACGGACCCTCCGTATACTGTATTCCATAAGGACAAGGTAGTTCTCATTACTCATCCTAAATTTCTTCCCAAGGTTGTTCAGAATTCCATCTGAACCAACCTCTGGTACTCCAGCTTACTTCGCTAATTTCCAAAATGAAGGGGCAGGCTCTTCATTCCTTGGATGTTAAGAGAGCCTTGCGGTTCTATTTAGATAGAACCAAGGATGTTCATAAGACTCAGCAACTGTTCGTTTCTTTCAGCGACACCCGGCTGGGTCAACTGTCGCTATTAGATGCATCTCTTCATGGTTGGTGGCATGCCTTCGTCATTGCTATTCCATGGCTCAAGTTAAATTAGAAGGTAGAGTGTCGCTCACTCTACTAGAGATGATCAGCGGCATCTAGCGGAAGTGCGTAATGTTCCAATTGCAGATATATGCACGCCGCCACCTGGAGCTCAGTGCATACTTTCGTTAAGCACTATGCACTGGATGTTCATGCCAGGCGACATTCCGCATTGGCAGAACTATCCTTAATAGACTCTATCTTAGGCAGCGTGAGCTCTGGCTCTCCTGCCGCCCTTTTGGGGGATTATCAGCTTGGTACTCTCCCACTAGTGTGAATGAGTGGTGGAGACTTATGTCCAGGAGATAGAAAATTACATGCCTACCGTAATTCTTGATCTTCTTGGGCGAGTCTCCACCACTCATTCTACCCTCCCTCTCCATCCCGAGCTCACTGCTGTATTGGTCTTCACTCCTCAAATCTTTAGGCCGTGAAGACTTCTTTGCTGACCCTTCTTACACGGGTCATACGGACTATCTTATGTCCGTTTTTAATGTTAGGTTTACTCTTTCGTTAGTTGCGCTGCACCTCCTTGGTAAAAAGGTACTGAGGCGGTTGGAGGGTCGTCGCCGAGATGGTCAGTGCAGCTCGAGCCGCTGCTCGCGGCACCGTGTCTCGCGGCGCCGTCTCTCGCGCCAACCCTCCAGCAAAAAGTTTGCTCCCGATGGGTCTTAGTGCCTCCGGCGCCAATCCCACTAGTGTGAATGAGTGGTGGAGACTCGTCCAAGAAGATCAAGAATTACGGTAGGTTCGTAATTTTCCTATCTGTGTTTTGCCACCGAAAAGGATGTCCCCATTACTCACTAAGTAATTGTCAGTGGCTCAGTAGGTAGCACACTCGCCTCTGAAGCTGGGAGATCAGAGGGCTGTGGGTTCAGTTCCCACATCTGGCACTTGGGTTAATATCCCAGTACTGACGCTGTAGTGCAGCATGAGAGGGGTGCTGCACTTCTGAGGTGCCGTCTTTCGGATGAGACGTTAAACTGAGGTCCGTCTGCCTGGATTGGTGGTAGTTCAGGTGGATGTTAAAGATCCCATGGCACTTATCGAAAGAGTAGAGAATTTCCCGGTGTCCTGCCAAATTCCCCTCATTCACTAAAAATGCCACCAACAGCTTAATCAGGTTCAAGGTCAGTTGGCATTCATCTGTGTCCCCCTCCCCCGGGTCGTGCCTGAAAATAGGTAGGATTTGTCTAGTGCACTTACCCGGTCAACAAAAACTAAATAAATAAATAAATTGCCCTTCTGCTTGTTATTTACTGTTTGAACTTTACTCTTCAAACAGTAAATAGCCATTTGCACTTATTAATAGTTTGAATGGAAAATTGCGTTCACGAAATCATGAAGGGACTCGCTAGTTCACACATCCAAATCAAATGGATGTGCTAACATTAATACAGAAAATCGTTTACACGTCTATTGTTATTTTATTCAGTGAATTCTTGTCCGGAGTTAAGTGACGTTATGGGCATCCATCAACCCAAATAACACCCGACACCCCATGTTCTGGAAAAAGAAATCCCAATCATCTCTATCCTATGTATTTACAAAATTAGACCTAAACAACGACGGGGCAGACATCCAACTTACCAAGTCCGGTTCTCCGCAGTGGGGGAGAATCTTGTTTCGAAGCCACTGTGGAGGCCGCGGGTAACCTTCCTCTAGACCCTCCGACTGCAGCAAGGTCAGATTGTAAAGTCAGAGCTCCTCACTGCCCTCCCACTCCGAAAACGTTCGGACTTCTGGTCACCACTATGACTTTTAATGACCAAATGTATAGATCAAAGAGCCTCCCCCCACACACTCACACACAGACACAAAGAGCACCACCTTACGTACATAGCTCTCAGGATTAGCCCACCCAAGCTAGGGAAGGCTGGCGTTGAAATGTTCCTGTCTGATGGCGAAGTTCTGTTCCAAGGGCCTGAAATTCCACACTCAGGTTTGGATCTCTGTCAAGGAGCTAATTTTAGCCCATAGGCTAATGGAAAGTGCCACTGCTTCTGTCCCAATCCAGCATCAAAACATTTCCCTGGTAGTCCAGTGGTACGTGTCTCCCCAGTCGCAGTCCTGTTTTTTTGTTACATTGGTAGTGCAGTGGTCTCTCTCTCTCTCTCCTCCCTGATGTCCGATCGCCATTCTCATGCTGCCGTTTTATGTTCCTGGTGTCCAGTGTGCCCCCATGGCTGGCCAGCCCTGAAAAAAAGAAACCATCCCTTGATGGGTTTTGCCTGCAAAAAAAAAAAAAAAACAGTCCATCACCGATCACCCTGTACATCCCCACACACCTTCACCCACCTGAACAGGTCCCAGGTTCGAGATCCACTCTCCGATCGAAGACACGTCTTGCTGCAATTTGAGAAGCTAAGGTAAACGTGGTTCAATATTTCTATGGGGGTGGAACTTTTATGTATAACTTAGACATTTTTTTTTAACATTTTGACCCCAAATTTTCAGCATGGCCTTTTGGGGACCAAACCTTATGAACAGTATGACTGTCATTACACAACTCCTGCCCAAAAGATGATTTCGCAGTTGGTAAATTCACCATTCAGGTGGGATTTAACAATTTTTCCTGATCTTGTTCATGAGGTGGGGTCATAAGCAGGCTATGTTGCAAATTTGAGGTCAAAATATGTAAAAATGGCAGAGTTATCAACATTTATTGCAGTGTCGCTATGCACGCTTCTAACTCCGGACATTTAAAATATTTTGACCCCAAATTTTCAACATAGACTTCTTATTACCCCACCAAATGCATGTCACAGCTGTCATTTTTCAAATCCTGGTCAAAATATTTTTTTATACCTGTGGCGTGGAATGACGCAGTTGTGCAGAATTACGTTTTGGCAGAGATTCGGAAAATTTTCAGTACCTGATACATGAGGTGGGGGTAATAAGATATCTATGCTGACAATTTGCTCACTATTGTCCTATAAATGGAAGTGCAGGGACCTGCCAGAGCTACATACATATAGCATCTATGGAGGGATGGGTGGGCCCTGCGCTTCCTCAGGCAAATAAGGATATGATTACTGTATCTCAAAAACTTTACATGGGCCCTGCGCTCCCACAGGCAGATGAGGTTACGATTACACTGTCTCAAAAAGTGAGGACATTCATCGCAAAAAACTACGTTAATGAATCAGGGTTGAAGATAATGCAACAAATGTAGGGAATTATAATGTTGGGGAGTCCAACCCTAAAACACCTGCCCCATCCCTGAAGTGAATAAAGGGTGGAGTCTTCCTTGGGGTTGTCAACCATAACGTTCGCCCCATTATATGCACTCATGAAACATACACACCTGTTTCCATCACGTCTTAGCTTTTCTGTTACTGCAGTGGGGTGAGCCTTATTGTTGACAACCCCAAGGAAGACTCCACCCCTGAGTCACTTCTGGGTTGGGCAGGAGTTTTAGGGTTGGAAACCCTAACGTCATATTTCCCTGTTTGTCACTTTATCTTCAACCCTAACTGATGCGTTAACGTAGTTTGTTGCAATAAATATAATATATATGTATTCTGTGCAAAGAAAACTGCATTAATGCACCAGTTAGGGGTCATGTTAATGCCATAAAAGCATGGAAATGTGGTGCTAAGGTTTCCAACCCTAATTCCCCACCCCCAAGCAGCAAAAGGAAAAACATTAGGGTTGTGGGTCTCTGGACTCTCGGCATATCAGTGGTGGGATCTTCCTTGGGGTTGTCAACCCTAATGCTCATCCCTCCCTCCCAGCTCCATAGCCTTCTGTCTGAAGCACAAGGTACAGCTCCAAGCCAGTGCCTCACGGTACCTGTAATACACTCTTCAAAAGTAGAGAAGTATGTCTTGCCACTTGCTGCCAACACAGTCTGTTGTAGCTTTCTTTATGCAGGGCCATGCATGAAGAAAGGTGATCATGTCTGACCGTGTTTGCCCAGGGATGCAGGTGGGTATTAGGAGAGACCCCAACACTGATTCGTCAAGACTCTGGAAACCCAAAACCCTAAGGGTTTTTTTTTTTTTTCCTTTTGCTGCTGGGGGTTGGGGTGGAGATTGAGAGTTAGAGTTGGAATCCCTAAAACCACATTTCCCTACTTTTATGGCATTAATTTGAAACCTAACTGGTGCATTAATGCATTTTTTTTAAAATAATTTCCTGTCTTTTTGAGATGGTGGAATCGTACCCTCATTCATGTAGGTCCTTTGGGGACCTGCGGGAACAGATGCAGATGCAAAGGCCCTCTGGGCCCTGCGTCAGGTGAAGTCTGTCTGTCTCTAGAAGTGCATCAACGGATCTCGGGAAGTCATGGGGCTGTCCGGTGGGCTGTGGAAGCACAGGGCAAACAGTCCATCTCTCAGCCAGTGCACAGGACCACCTGACAAGCCCAGGTGTAGGGCCCTATGCAGAGGGAAGAGTTGTCTTCACTACATGGTACCTGGGCCTTGCAGGCAACACTGCACCTTTCATTTCCTGGCTCGGGAGGTGTCGCATAACGGCACCATCCCCCCCACCCTTGCCCCATCCAGCTGGGTCACTGAGCTCGCCCGTGAACTCAGCTCATGGCATAGGATCACAAAGCACTATCTGCTGAGGTCAAGACCGACATTACACACAGCGTTTCTTAATAACGATGTATATTTCTTTTATTTTGACCCCAAATGTTTAATGTAGTCATTTTAGGATTCCGTTTATAAACATGAAATGTGGCATTTATAGTATATTGGCTGAAACATCATTTTCACACCAGAAGTACGAAAACGCATCTTCTCCGGGATACTACTACTACTACTGTTACAACAACAGACACTTGTCACATTTTTGGGGTGGTGTGAAAAATTGGCTATATTGAGAGTTTGGAATCAAAATATTGAAAATATTGGGATTTATGAGTGAATATTGAAATATTTCTATTTTTTTTTTAAAACTTTATTTTTATCGTATTATGACAGGTAATGACATAACCAATATGTTTAACTGTGGTTCCAAGATATAGAAAGCATTTATCAAATAGTCTAAATATAGGCTATAAATGCTTATCTCCCTCTAGTACATCATACGTACAAAAAAATTAAAGCAAAGTATTCAGACTTCAGTGTCCAGTAATGTCATAAATGCCATGATCATGGACTAGAAGTAAGGGGAAAACTCAATAAGTCTCTGAGTGAAACATTCTTGAATTGGCCACACGACCTCTCAAAAGTCCATACAGGTATTAATATGTCCCAAAAATTCAAGTTAACGTTCAACACTGAAACTCCTCCTGCAACAGTTTTAATATAAACTGTCACAACATAGAGAATACTGGCTGGGCAACTGTGCACAACCAGCCTGTGCTGCAGCCGAAGGGTTCTGATTCTGTTAGACGTCAAGAGCGAAGCTCGAGAGGTCACACAGAATCAGATCCCCAAGGTGGTAGCTCAGGCTGGTTGGGCACAGTTTGCCTAGCCAGTATTTTTTATAGTGTCTAGTGACCCCACAAGTTTCGCAACAAAAACAATAAAATAAAAAAAACTTGAAATGATTTTGAATGTAATGTGCCCCTTTGCCACTTTCGGAAAAAAATGCCTCCGACATCTTGTCAGAAAATTTACTGTCCGAATTCTTAGATGTGCGTGCAACAGTTTTTCATTTAGTTAAACTGCTGGCTTGTGCGATCTCAAAACCAGCCAAGATGTTGTTGTGCCATAGTATGGTATTATCACATTCCATGAACTTTGAACTGTGGTACAACAACACTTTAACTGCAATGGATTTCTGTGTGCATCAAGGGGTCACTATACACTATAATATAGTAAACAGATGGAGGCAAAAGATAAATTCTCCTGTAATTTTAGAGCATTCAAGCAATTAGACTTGTCAGAAAACAAACTGAGGATCTGTATGGCTCATATAGTGCTTGCACACCATGGGGAAACTATCAAGAGATCGTTGCCATCTTGATGCCTCCGATCTACACCAGAGGCTCCAGAGGGCTACTGCAATAGGGACACAAGGTCTAGTCTCACAAAAAACTGCACAAATCTGGCATCAGTAAGAGGAGGGCTCCCCCCTGAATATAACATCAGCAGTCAGTCACTGACTAAGTTAGTCTGAACAGGATTATTGTGTCATAACATTAGAAACTGAAAGCTCCGATAATATTACGTTATATGGAGAGTGAAATGAACCCCAGTCATCAGTCTTCCCCACCCTCGATGTCCGCCACTGTTTTCCTTTCTGCGGATCTGTTTGCTCCACCATGCCACCTATGCCTGCTGTCAGGCTGCCTCAGCCCCAACCCTGTCAGCCTCTCCCCGTCTTACCGGTGAGGATCTGCAAGGAGCAGGTTCCAAGGGCATCGGGAGCCGTCATAGAAACACAGAATTTGACAACAGATAAGGACCGCTTGGCCCACCCAGTCTGCCTATTTCCCTACCCAATGGATAAGCTGCAGATCCTAGTTAACCAGCAGCCTACTTCTTTCTACCCCTACCACCCCCTAGAATTGCCTTATGGCTGTCCCATGCATGCTTGAATTCAACCACTGTTTTTGACTCCACAGCCTCCTCCGGAAGGCCGTTCCATGCATCCACAACCCTCTCTGTGAAAAAATACTTCCTTACATTACCTCTGAGCCACCCCCCTTCCCAATATCTTCAAATTGTGCCCTCTTGTTCTTGCACCTCTTTTTTTTGAAAGATGCTACCCTCTTGGACTTTGTTGATTCCCTTGAGGTACTTGAAAGTTTCTCATCCCCCTTTCCTCAAGCTATACATATTAAGCTCCTTTAGTCTCTCTTCATGTGTCTTCCAGTGCAGACCCTGCACCATTTAGTTGCCCTCCTCTGGACAGCTTCCATCTTGTCTATGTCCTTGCGGAGATTGGGTCTCCAGAACTGCACACAGTACTCCAGATGGGGTCTCACCAGCTGTCTGTACAGAGGGATAACAACTTCCTGTTTTCTACTGGTGATGCCTCTCCCTATGCATCCCAGTATCCCCCAGCCCTCCTTACTGCCCTCTCACATTGCTTTCCCACCTTTAAGTCATCTGATATGACTACCCCCAGGTCCTTTTTCATTTTGTTGTTGTTAGTATCCCCCACCATTGTGTACTCTTCCCTGGGTTTTGTTTCCCAGGTGCATTACCTGCACTTCTTAGCATTAAATCTAAGCTGCCATACATTTGACCATTCCTCTAACCTTGCCAAGTCCTTCTCATCCTTTCCACCCACCTTGTGCATCAACTCTGTTGCAGATCTTTGTGTCATCTGCAAAGAGATACTTTTCCTTCCAGTCCCTCTGCAATGTAAACACAAAGACATTGAGAGGACAGGTTCTAATACTGAACCTCGACACCCCACTAGTAACCCCTTTCTTCAGAGTGGACTCCATTTACTATTACCCTCTATGTCCTATTCTCCAGCCAATTCTTTACCCAGGCTACCATCTTGGAACCCACTCCCAGGCTGGCTAACTTGTATATTAAGCTTTTGTGTGGGACTGTGTCAAATGCCTTGCTAAAGTCTAGGTAGGCCATGTCCACAGCCCCTCCCTGATCTACTACTTTGGTCACCCAGTCAAAGAAATCTATTAGATTCGTCTGGCATGACCTTCCCGCTGTGAATCCATGCTGCCTTGTGTCCTGTGCCCCTTTGGCCTCTAGGTACTTGACAGTTCTTTCTTCAGAAGTGATTCTATCATTTTCCCTATCACTGAGGTTAAACTAACAGGTCTGTAGTTTCCTGCTTCTGCTCTGCTCCCGCTTTTGTGAAGGGGAATCACATCTGCCCTCCTCCAGTCCTCGGGTACCACCCCATCCTTCCATGATTTGTTAAAGAGGGTAGTCAGTGGTGTCACTAGTTCTACCCTTAGTTCTTTTAGAATTCTGGGATGAATCCCATCAGGCCCCATTGCTTTGTCCACCTTCAGTTTTAAGAGTTCTTTCAGAACCCTATCTTCTGTAAATGGGCTGGTATCAACTTCTGTATCCAGCGTGTTTCTATTGTTTGTTTTAGGTACCTCCCCCTCTTCATTTGTAAATACTGAGCAAAAATATTTGTTTAGTATCTCTGCCTTTTCACAGTCACCCTCTGCCCACCCCCTCCCCTTTATTAAGCCTCACTATCCCTCCCTTAGTCTTCCTTCGCTCCCTGGTGTACCAAAAAAAGGTTTAATCCCCTTCTTAACTGAGTTGGCTATCTTTTCCTCAGTTCGGGCTTTTGCTGTTCTGACTGCCTTCCCATCTTCCTTTTGCTTTAACTGATACAGTTCTCTGTTCTGCTCCTTCTATGATTCCTTGTACTTTCTGAATGCTTTCTTTTTCTCTTGAACCTTCACTGCCACCTCCTTTGAGAACCATAGTGGTTTCTTACATCATTTTGTTTTGTTTATTTACTTCACACAAAGACTTGTTACCTCTGTGATGGCAGTTTTTATTATTCCCCATTGTTCTTCCACCCCTCCTTCCTGCCCATTTGCTAGTGCATCCCTTAGGCACTTGCCCATTTTGGCAAAGTCAGCCCTCCTGAAGTCCAGTACTTTTGCCTTTGTATGGCTTGACTCTATTGCTCTGTTTATTGTGAACCATACTGTTCGATGGTCGCTAGTTCCCAGATGGCTACCCACTTCTACATCTGTGATCCTCTCTCCATCCCATTTGAGAGGACCAGGTCTAAGATTGCTCCCTCTCGAGTGGGTTCCAATGCTAGTTGTCTGAGGCATGCCCCCTGTAGGGCATCTAGAATAACCCCACTCTTAGAAGTGGCTGCTGCAACTGCACTCCAGTTAACGTCTGGCATATTCAGATCACACACGGCAATGGAGAGACATAGGCTTTAATATGTTTCTCCAATCCCAACCCGGAGCTGTGCCATCCGTGGTGGGTGCATGCATGTGGAGGTGTGCACGCGCATCCGGAAACACAACTCCCTCCACCCTCCTGACGTAATGTCACCCAGACCTCTGGTCTGACACCCAGCCTCCACTGGGTGTCAACCAGGAGCGAAGAAACTCGCCTCCCCAATCCGGGAGATGAGAGCAGCCCAGTGACTGCTATTATCTCCTAGCATACCCCTCCCCCAACAACCAACCCCCAGCGATCTGTGCTCACTCCTGACTTTGGGTCACCAATGTGGCACGAGGTGTGGCATCCAGCGCCTCAATCCTCAGTACCACTGGGCTGGCTCTCCATCTCTGTTTTCCTATGTACACAGTCCATTTTGATTTTTAGCAGTCACTTTTCTGCCTCAGCAGGGTCACTAAATAGGTAGATCTTACCAGCACAGAAGATTCTAAGTTTGGTGGGGAACAAAAGAACATGTGAGATCCCAACATGCTTAAGCTGGGATCTCGCCACGTTGAAGGATTTCCTCCATTGCCTAGTTGCAAAGTAAAGTTCTGGAAAACTGCATTTACATGTCCCACCAGAAGGGTGTAGATGTCCCTTATCCTTCGCTGCCTGTAGAAGCTGTTCCTTAATTATAGGTCCCAAGGTATTGAGAAGACTTGCCCAAGGCATCCCCTCCTACGCTGATCATCTCCGTGGATTTATTCGATAAGTCTGGATAAGTGCTCCCTTCTGGTGAAATCCAGTAATTGTGGACAGGGTAGAAATCATAAAAGCAAGCAGATCCTGCCCTTCTCGTTTCTCTGGAACCCTTAATGTACGAATATTAGCCTGGCGGGCCCCAGTTTCCAGGTGCTCAAGACAGAGCCGCAGCAGCGATTTTCCTGAACTAAGCCCACCGTTGCAGTGTCTGCCTTCTCCGCCAACAATTTTGCCTGCTGTGACTCTGTGGTCACCAATTCCAGCTTTGTTTCCATAGTAGCCACCCTCGTGGTAAAATGATACACTTTTTTAACAGTTCTTTAACAAAGGCTTCCAACTCCTTCACTGCCTGTAGGACTTGGTTATTCATGGGTTCTCTGGCACTCGGTAGTTGGGCGGCTGTTGCTGCGAACCTTTTAGTGTCCCCATATTAAAATCCCAAGACTGGTGGCTTCGCTTTATAGATGAAGGGCAAGGAAAATTAACTTTCTTATTTTATTAATCGAAAGCCATCTATAAAAACTGAAAATAAGAGTTAATAACTGAAACAGGCAGGCATTCCTGTGAAAGGCATCTACTTGGTTGGCTGCTGGCTATGCCCCCGAACATTGAAATATTTCAATGTTCACTCATAACTTGATCATTTTACCATATTTTCTCACCAGTTTCTAACACAGCTTTCTTATGACCCCACCTCTTGAACCCAGTAGGTGACAGTTTATAAATCCCAGCCAAACGTCACATGGCACTGATCCCGCCTTGGGTAGCCTCATGTCAGATATCCTGGCAGCCCAAGATAATGGCCAACTAACTGGTGCAATCTTTATAGACCTCACCAAGGCCTTTGATCTGGTGGATCATCAGCTGCTACTCTTGCAGCTCAGATCCATTGGGCTGGACAACCACAGTGTGTCGTGGTTCACGGATTACCTGCATGGTAGATCTCAAATAGTCAGATGGCAGGAGGCAAAGTCTGATACACAGTCACTGCTATCCTCCAGACATTTAGCTTCCATGTAAACAAAATATACTGCAATAGAAACTGCACGCTATGGCAGCTGATGACTAACCTGTGCGCTCCCGCACGCTATGGTAGCTGATGACGAACCTGCGCACTCCCTAAAAAAACGTTGTCGCAGTTTCAAAATATAGGGCGATTTCAGTAAGACCCGCTCTGTTACAAACAGTGTACAGTAGGGAGCTTAAGAGGCACACACTAGTGCCCTATGAAATTGCCCTTCCAATTTTTAAACACAGGGTCATTTTAGCCAGACGTCGTCTAATTCAAACTGTACACTAGGATGGCTTAAGACATACACGCTCGCTCCCTGTTAAACTACCCCTGCAGTTTTAAAATGCACACATTACAGTACTCCACAGTTAAAAACTTCATATCTGTGGTGACCTAGGCAGCACAAATTGTGTTTTTGGGGGGCTCTAGCAGTAACCAAGCTAAATACACTGTACTATACAGGGCAATACAATACATAAACAGAGGAACTATTTTTTTCTCCTCTAAGTAAAAAACAATTTTCCCCCTATTTTTCCTATTTTGACAGCTATTTTTTTTTTTTTAATTTCTAAATAGAAACCCCATTTTATAAGTGCAGTAACACACTCCGAGGTGTGCTTTATCGCCTGATAGGAGCACGCCCAGTGGCATTAGGCATCAGTACACCCGTGGGCGTGCTCTTATCAGGCAATGAACCACACATCGTTGTGTGTTAGTGCTTGCATATCGTAGTCGCTGGTTCCAGCAGCAAGACTTGTCTTTGGTCGGAGAATGGGTCTGCTGTGTGGGACATGTTCAGGTGAGTGAAGGTGCATGGGGGAGGTCGGAGTGGGATGGGTGAGGGGTTGTGGGGGACAGACCAAGAGACTGTTTTATTTTTTACAGGTTTAAACAAAACAGAAAATCAATGAGGGATGGTTTTCTTTGTTTTAGGGGACTTTCATGTCCCAGCAAGGGAGTGAAACAAGTGACTGGTGTTGTAGGCATAAGGAAGCAGAGAAGCGGGGAACTCTTCGGGTCGACTGGAGCACGGCGCCTGTTCACTTCTGTTGGTAAGAGTGGAATGTTAAAAGTAGGCCAAAACTGGGAATAGGAGCAACAGTCTTATCTAGGGTAGGAGTATATAAAGTTCAAACAACATGAAGTCTTGCTATATTATGACATATGCAGTATAACCCCAGGTTAGAACTACTCCGGAGGTGAAAGAGTTAACTTTCCATGCAAGGCATGGAACCTTGAGCGCGAGCTCGGTTGAACACTCTGTCTGTTGATGCTCAAACTGAAACTGTTAGTTTCTTTACTCCGCCTCACTGAACAGTCGCACCGGAGATTTCTCCTTCTGCTCGGTTCGTTTGTCGGTTAAAAGTTTTATTTTTTCGGTTTCTTAACCAAAATTAAACCGCAACCGGTTGGTTCAAGCTCTGTCTGTGGTATCGTAAGTAATAGATAGGCTTACATTTATTTTCTCCTGTGTGGAACTTGTAAACGTGTTTTCGGTTCAGTTTGAACTGATCAAGTTGTTTTTTATAGACTTTCTAGTCCTTCAGAGTGCGGTTCCCGGTTCTTATCGGTTCTAAAAAAAAAACGGGTTTCGTTACGGTTTTTTCCACGGCCCGTGACACGGCTGGGAACCGATAAGGGAGTCTTGCTTGGCGGATTGCCATTAACGGGCAAGTTTGGTTAGGTTGGCACTATGTCTGAGAAACCCAAAAGAAAAACTGGGCCCACTGGGTTTCAACACTGTGGTCTCTGTGGGGAAGCCTTTGCTAAGGCTGACCCACACACCACTTGTGTGTATTGTCTGGGGTTTGACCACCTCAATGCAGACTGCCAGATTTGTAAGAATTTTCCTGCTGCTACCGTGGAAAAGAGAGTTGGTAGGCTCAGGGAAAGGGAGGCCAAAAAGTCCGCTGACACGGATGGCCAGCCAGTTCAAGATTTCAGCGAACGGAGGGTCTCTGACCAGAAGCGTGCTTCCTCGGGCAAGCGAAGAGCCAGCTCGAGGTTTCCAACTAAAGAGGGCTACAAAGTCGGCTAGTTTGGAGCCAAAGTTCTTTCTCCAACCGCTGAAGAAATAGCTAAAGCAATTCAAATTGTCCAGGCACTTTCCTGGTTCCGTCGAACCGGCACCATCCAGCGGTCGGTTTGGTCGGTTCCACAGTTCAAGATTTTGATTTTGAGGATTTTTATGAACCGGAGGAAGGGGAGGAGGAGGAATATGGGGGGATTGAATGTGACTTTGAAGGTCTGGATGTGTCCATTGAACGGACATCTTTCCAGACAGGCCGTCTGGGGTCTCCCCAGGCTATCTGAGTCCCCTGCTCATTTTATGTTCTATAAGAAAGTTGCTGAAACTCTCCAACTCCCTGTTGAGGAAGCTGTTGATGACCAAGAGGAGCCTGATTATGTAGAAATGATGGATATTCCAGAGTCTAGGAGACTGTCTATTCCCTTGCATAAATCTTTTAGGAAACAGACAGTAAAAATTCTAAAAACTCCTCACTTCATCCTCCCTGTTTATAAAAGGATGGACAAGAGGTATACTTTATCAGACTCTGATACTGAGTTCCTCTCTCAGCAGTGCAGCCATGTGGGGGTAGTGCAGGCTGCCGCTTGTGACAAAGCAAATATTCCCCTAGCCTCGCACCCTTCTGAAAAGGACTCTAGGAGGATGGATGCCATGGCAAAGAAACAATACATGGCAGCATCTTTAGGACTCAGACAGGCAAATTATATGGCTTATGCTGCTAGGTACCAGAAGTCCAGATGGGATACTGTGCTGGCCCTAGCGAAACAAGTCCTGACCAGCTTGCCAGGAGCTGGAGCAGGTGGCTGCGGATGGTATTGAGGCATCCAAGGTGCAATTTCATGCTGCAGTAGACTCTAATGATGTGTCATCAAGGGTCATGGCTACATCTGTGGCACTTAGCAGAGAATGGCTTGGCTCAGATGTACTACCCTGTCTGGGATACCCAGTCTAAGGCTATGGATTTTCCTGTTGTGGGTAATTCTCTGTTTGGGAGCAGACAGAGAATTATATGAAAAATGGATGAATATGGGACCACCTATAGGGTGCACAGGCCAAGAAAGGCAAGCCACTCCTCAAAGGCAGCATCTCATGGGGCAGGGGCAGGCCCTTTCATAGGCCTTTTTACCAAGCCCAGGCCTCCTCTTCTGCTTATGCCCAGAGGGGGTTCTTCAGAGGGAGAGGCAGACGGGGTACAAGTAAGCCCACTTCTACCCCTCAGCCCAAAGCCCCTGCCAAGCAGGCTCCCTGATGGGGTGGCCAGGGCCGACTCTCCTCTACCGGTAGGGGGCAGGCCGGCTTACTTTGTCCAGGAGTGGAGGTCTTTAACAGCAGACAAGTGGGTCCTGGAAGTAGTAAGCCAGGGACTGGTCCTCAGCTTCAAAAAGTTTCCAAAGATGAGAATCAGATCCTTTCCACCTGCAAATCCATCAGAGGCTCTGGCCCTAGAAACAGACGTTTCTACCCTCCTGGCTCTCAGAGCTGTGGAGAGGGTTCCACCCGTACACCAGGGCAAAGGGTTGTACTCCAGGTACTTCCTTACCCCAAAAAAGACAGGAGAATGGCGACCCATCGTAGATCTCAGATACTTAAACAAGCACCTTTTAAAACCAAAGTTCAAAATGGTGACTCTAGGAATTATTTTACCCTCTCTAAGGCCAGGGGACTGGCTAGCCTCCCTGGACCTCAGATGCCTACTTCCATGTTCTTATCAGAAGCTCCCATCGAAAGTACCTCAGATTCGAACTGCCCTCAGGCCATTATCAGTTCAGTGCAATGCCCTTCGGCCTCACCTCGGCCCAGAGGGTATTCACAAAATGCCTGGCAGTAGCAGTTGCCCACTTAAGAAGGCAAAGGATTGCCATCTTTCCTTATCCGGATGACTGGCTCATGGTAGGCCAGTCTCCAGATCAGGTCAGACTACACCTTCAGGTAACTCAGCAACTGCTCACATCTCTAGGTTTCCTTCTCAATCTCTCAAAGTCGGTCCTAGATCCTGTCCAGCTTATCACCTTCATAGGTGCAGAACTGAACACAAAAGAGGCCAGACCCTTCCTTCCTCTGGAAAGAGCAAGGACCCTGGTCTCTCTGGCCTCTTCTTTCACCCTTCAGGTCTCTCAACCTGCAAGACACTTTCTTCAACTCCTAGGGCACATGGCTGCCTCTACAGCAGTAGTGCAGAGAGCAAGGTTTCAGATGAGGGACGTCCAGTTCCATTTAAAAGCCTTTTGGTCTCAAAAGAGGAACCCTCTAACCAAATTGATCCCAGTGACTCGGACTCTGATCCAGGCCCTCCAGTGGTGGCAGGACCAGAGCAATCTGAGACAGGGGGGCCCTTTCACCCCCCAGTCTCACTCCTTAGTCCTTACGACAGATGCATCCCTCTTGGGGTGGAGAGTTCACATGGGCGACCTCACTACCCTGGGATTGTGGTCCCCTCAGGAATCTCTGCTCCACATCAATCTGTTGGAACTCAAAGCAGTTTTTCTAGCACTTCAAGTTTTTTCCACATCTGTTCAGAACAGAGTGGTTCAGGTCAGAACAGACAACACCACTACCATGTGGTACATCGACAAGCAAGGTGGCACTCAGTCTACGGCCTTGTGCACAGGCGATGAAGTTATGGTCTCTGGCTTATTCCCTGAACACCTCCCTTACGGCAGTTCACCTACCAGGCAAGGACAATGTCCTGGCAGATGCTCTCAGCAGGATTTCCCAGGGCCATCACGAATGGGCCTTGGATCCCCTAGTATTGGAAGTAGTATTTGCCAGATGGGGCACCCCACAGATAGATCCTTTTGCAGCCCCAGACAATCACCAACTTCCCCTTTTTTGTTGCAGGCCCCCAGTGTTGGGCTCAGTCCCTCTGGATGCCTTCCTTCTCAGTTGGGAAGGGAAGTTTCTCTATGCTTTCCCCCCCTTCCCTCTCCTGTTCAAGGTGCTATTCAAAATCAGATCTCAACCCTGCAAGGTGATCCTGATTGCCCCAGATTGGGCCAGGCAGCCCCGGTACTCTCTCCTTTTGTCCTTAGCAGTCCACCTTCCCTGTGCCTTCCAGGAATCACAACCTGTTATCCTGTGCCCAGGGAGGTTTAGTATCGAACCTCAAATCTCTCAATCTCAAGGCTTGGCTCTTGAGGAGTTAGAGTTTGCTGACCTACACCTTTCCCAAGGTGTATTGGATATTTTGAAGGCCTCTAGAAAGCCTTCCACCAGGGCCACTTATAATTCCAAATGGAAGAGGTTTTCCATATGGTGCTCTGGCAAGCACATTTCCCCAGAATCTGCTGACTTGCCCACAATCTTAGATTATTTGGTGCATTTGAATTCATTGGGGCTTAGACCAGCTACCCTAAAAGTGCACCTGGCAGCCATGTCTGCTTTCCTATCAGCAGGTAAACCCTCTTCCTTTTCAGCTCATCTTGTATTCACCAAGTTTTTCAAGGGGTTGCTGCACACCAATCCCCCATTCAGGGACCCTGCCCCTGCTTGGGATCTTAATATTTGCATTGCCCAACTTATGCAACCCCTTTTGAGCCATTGTCTTCAGCAGAGCTTAAGTACTTGACTTGGAAAACTGTGTTTTAGTAGCCATCACTTCTGCCAGGCGCATAAGTGAATTGCAAGCATTGTCAGTGGAGCCTGATTTTATCTCCTTTCACAGAGATAAGGTGGTCCTCAGGACTAACAGAAAGTTTTTGCTAAGGTGGTTTCAGACTTCCACCTTAATCAATCATGTATCTTCCTGTGTACTTCACTGACCATTCCTCCTCTGGCGAGAGGAGATTGCACAGTTTAGATCTCAAAAGAGCCCTTAGTTACTATATAGAACGTGCCAAGGGTCACAGGTTTGACTCCCTCCAATTGTTCCTCACTTATGGTGAGGTTGGAAAAGGAAAACCTGCCACTAAAAGATCCATTGCCAGGTGGATTGTCTCTTGTATCCAATTTTGTTATGAAAAACTGGGTAAGGTTCCCCCCTCAGGCCTGAGGGCTCACTCTACCAGAGGTACAGCTGCGTCTCTGGCTGCTGCCAGGGACATCCATATCCTAGAGATATGTCAAGCAGCTACCTGGAAAACAGTTCACACTTTTACTAAGCATTACTCCCTGGACATCCAGGCTAGGAGTGATGCTCAATTTGGCACAGCTGTGCTTCAGAGTCTATTTCCTAAGTAGGTTCTGTCCCTCCTCCTTGGAGGTACTGCTGTGTAATCTGCATATGTCATAATATAGCAAGACTTCATGTTGTTTGAAGAAAAAATTACTCACCTTAGTAATGTTGTTTCTTCTAATGAGTCTTGCTATATTCCCCAAAGCCTGCCCCTCTCAGAACCTTTACTTTTGGGATGTGGGTGGGCAGGACAATCTTGGCATTTCATAGATGCCCACTTTATTTTCATCCTTCTTAGGGTGCTTAGGTGTCTTTATATATTTGTTCCTTCTTGAATCCCCTGACTTGGGTCTTTGTTTTGGGATCAAGAACAAAAATGTGTTTTTGTAGTTAAGTAGCCAGTGGGCTAGTGTAGGTTTACGGCTTCCACACAGAACCTTAGTGAGTTTTGCTCGTAAAGATCTGACAGTTTGAGTTTGAGCATCAACAGACAGAGTGTTCAACCGAGCTTGCGCTCAAGGTTCCATGCCTTGCATGGGAAGTTAACTCTTTCACCTCCGGAGCAGTTCTAACCTGGGGTTATACTGCATATGTCATAATATAGCAAGACTGCATTAGAAGAAACAACATTACTAAGGTGAGTAATTTTTTCATTTATACAAGCACAGGGGAGCACAGATAGAAATAAACAAAAAAGGGGAAACTAAAAACACCCTATCAGGGCTAAGTGTACAGAAGCATCTCTAGGTCACATAACGAGGATTGAGGATGAGAATGCTGGAAGTGGTGCAGTGCAGTGACTGTGGGGCAGCAGTTTTCAGAGAGACGTTCTGGAGACTGCGGTGTTGCACCATCTTGCACACATCTCTCTAGGTTGAGGGAGGAGGTCTCTAGACTCCAGGCCAAGTTGGCTAGGATTCGGGGCACCTCTAGCCCCATCCAGAGGCCATCAAGTCTGTCACCCTTACCTCAGAGGATGCCAGTGAGGAGGAATGGCTGGATTACAGTGGGCTCTGGAAATGTGGGAGTTATGGGACAGAGGCACATTCCTCAGCCAGTACCACTGCAAAACTCCTATGCCGCTCTGGCAGGGTAGGACTGCCAGGAGGTGGTAGTGACCAAAGGGAATGTGGGGGCTCTCCATAGTGGAGAGCTCAAAGAGGGTGGTAGAGGACCCCAGGGGAGGAGGAAGTAACAACTTCAGGTGGGGGACTCAATTGTGAGGGGGATAGGTTTAAGATAAAGGAGAAAGAGGCAGGTTAGGTGCCTACCTCATGCCACAGCCCAGAGGGATAGGAAGTGAATCCTGGGGATCACTAGGGCAATCTTCAAGGTGGGAGGCCACTGGGGACCAGTGATCACCGTACGGTGTGGTTCAGTAATAAGGATGGCTGCAGAATCGACCCACACAAGGATGAGGGTTCTGGACTTCAGGAGGGCAGATTTTAAAAAGATGGGTGAATGCCTTAGGGATGACCTAACAAGGATGGGTGACCTTGGTGGGGTGGAGGAACAGTGGGCAAAGATAAAAGGGAGCACAGTAAAGGCAACAAACCTCTGCGTCAAACAAGTGAGCAAAAGGAAAAAAAGACTACTATGGTTCTTGAAAGAGGTGGCTGAAAAGGTAAAGGGTAGCATTCAGAAGGTATAAGGAGACTCTGAGGGAGGAGGATAGGGAGGTGTATCTGGGGAGATAGAGGGAAGCAGGTATAGCAGTAAGGAGTGCAAAGCTGCAAAATGAAGAGAGAATAGCCCAGGAGGTAATGAAAAGGGACAAAACATTTTTCTTTTCGCTCCATGCATTGTGTTTTTTGACTCAGCTTGTCATTTTTGCCTCATCTCACTCATGCATCGTGTTTTTGACACAACTTGCATTATTCTTGCATCGTTCTCACTCTGTGCATTATATTTTTGATGCAGTTGTCCTCTTGCATCATTTTGGAGGACTCTGCCACAGAGTTCGCTTTTCTTGTACAATATGGCGCACAACATTTGGTGCCCCTGGGTTTGATGCAAGGTGGTGGCTTGATTTATTTTTATTTATTTA
The DNA here is from genome assembly GCA_016271365.2 of Neoceratodus forsteri. Taxonomy (NCBI): domain Eukaryota; kingdom Metazoa; phylum Chordata; order Ceratodontiformes; family Ceratodontidae; genus Neoceratodus; species Neoceratodus forsteri. Next base: position 836,239,395 of record CM028134.1, read on the forward strand.
TTTAGTTTTTGTTAACCGGGTAAGTGCGCTAGTCAGCAAGTGACTGTTTTCAGGCACGACCCGGGAGGTACAATTACAATACACAAAGAGTACAGCCAGATTATTAAGACAACGAGTACAAAAAAATGCAGAGAGAAATACATATGGCAATGTAACATACATTAGTAAACAAAAATATACTTTAGCATGATCATGGAACATACTCAAAAATGTGAATAGTAGAAGGCAGAAAATAAGAGGATAGGCATCAGTAGAAAAGACACAAGGAAGGAAAACTGGCAAAAGGATGGGAGGGAGAGATTAAGTGGAAAGGAGGTGCCGTCAGATATGGCAACAGCGGGGTGAGGTACCAACCTGCGGCCGGGCCTATGGGCGAGGCGGCAGGCGAAGAAGAGAGGGTGGGTGGGGAGCGGCTGGCGGCAACAGCGGTAGGAGGTAGAGAAAATACAGCCGGTCTGGTGGAACCGATAGACGGCAGGGCGAGTGAGGATGCCGGTGAGAGGGGATAGGCGGAGGAGTCACGGCAAAAGTGTCAAAGTCAAGCCGAGCCAGTGGAACCAGAGGCGGCAGGGCAGGGAAGGGGTCGGTGAGGCGGTGGGAGTAGGCGGTAGTAGGTGGAGAGAGGTGACTAAGCACAGCCAGGAGGGTGGGGACTAAGGAGGGCATGGATGAGGTAGGAACAGGTAAAGGTGAGTTTGGTGGGGAGTGGCAAAGGGAAGAGGATATAACAGAAGAAGGGGGGGAAAAGAGCAGCAGTGGGGTTAAGTGAGGAGAGGCTGTGAAGTGAAGATAAGAATGTCATGGAGCAGAATAGCGACTTACAATTGTCAACAGCTAACAGGCTTATAAAGAAACAGGTTAAGGCAACATTAATTACAAGGCACAAAATATAACATTAATTACAAGGCACAGTATAGAACACCCATTTGGACAGGCAAAAGTGCTAGTAATGAGGAAACAGTACAAATGCAGCGGATCAGGTAGGGTCAAAGCAAACACATTTGTCCATAGTAGTGAGGAAAGTCCTGAGTTTGCTCTTAAAAAGTCACATGAGTGGAGACATCTCTTAGATCCTGAGGTAGTAGGTTCCATGGGTGGGGGCAGCATGATGGAAGGAGCCCATGCCCTTTTAGTCCGACAAAGGGGATGGATAGTAGAATCTGATCAGCCGATCTGATTCCTTGTGGGAATGGCCGGCCTGAGGAGATCAGACAGGATAGCAGGCTTGGGCGTCCTTAGGATGGAATCAACTAAATTGTACAAGTAGTACTGCCTGGTAGAGGAAGGAGAGAGCCAACCAAGGTCCTGATATAAGAGACAATGATGCTGCAGCAGGTGCTTTGGTTGCATACCTGCACACATTATTGAAGGTAGTATCCCATAGTTGCAGTGAAGATTTGGTGGCCAAGGACAGGATGGGACACCCATATGTAAGGTTGGCAATAGAATGCCTCTGGCTATCGTCAATTTAGCAGCAGGGGTGAGCAGGTATTTGGTTCTATAGGCAGCCCCAATTTGCAGTTAATTGACTTGCAGGTTTCCTGTATATGTGCTTTCAGGTCAAAGGTTTGATCCAGGTGGATGCCAAGGTAGCGAAAGGAAGTGACAGTTTCTATAGGGTCCCCATTGATATCAGAGACAGAGATGGTCAGAGGACAGGATCTAAACTTGTGATTGGAGCCAAACATCATAACTTTTGTTTTATTTGTATTTAAAACCAGGCGTTGAGAGTTCAGCCAGTGTTGTACAGCGAAAATCTGCAGTGAGGGCAGCATTTAGATCCAGGACCTTATCAGAGTGATAATAAATTACCAGGTCATCCATAAGAAGTGAGTGACCTGTGGTGACCAACTCAGGAAGTTTATTGAATAATAATGAGAATAGAAGAGGGCCAAGTATAGACCCTGTGGGACCCAATGTTGATAACAGCACTGTCTGACATGGATGAATTAAACTTAACAGCTTGTGTTCTGTTGGAGAGTAGCTTTTGAACCAGGTAGTGACTGGGAGAGAAGCCCAAGGTACTGAGGGCGGATAGTAGCAGAGAATGGTCAACCAGATCAAAGCTTTGGTTAAGTCAATGAAGACTGCCCTGTTAACTTTCCTCTATCCATATTGGTGACGATATCTGAGTGAATTTTGCAAGTGCTGTCATGGTGCTGTGATGCTTTCTAAAACCATGTTGTGCTGAGCTTAGTAAATTGAATTTCTCAAGGTATTCAGTGATTTGCATGGATACTACTTTTCCAAGATTTTATTCAGAACAGACAAAATAGCAATAGGCGGTAATTTGACATGTCATTTTGCTGCTTTCTTAAATACAGGAGTGACTCTGGCTGCCTTCCAGACTTCAGAGACAATGCCATTGGAGAGATAGGGTGAAGATGTGCCAGGGGCCAGAGATGTAGTAAGAAGCCATTTTAGTAGTCTTGGTTCTAGGCCATCTGAGCCAGTACTGGTGTTTTCAGAGAGTGACCTGAGCAGCTTTAGGACCTGATGCCTAGACACTTCCCTGAAATAGAAGGGGTTGGTTAAGTTTGGGGTCCTTCAGATGCTGTGGGGTTAAACTGTGAAGCAGAGGATTGTGATGGGAGGGAAGCTGTGTGGGCAGATAAGTCAGAAAATTGTTGGTTAAAAGCATTTGCAATGGTAGTAGAATCATTACAGTGTACACCATGTAGGACCATATCTGAGGGAGTGACATCTTTAGCAGAACCCAAGAAGGACTTAATGTGACCCCAAAACTTGCGAGGTCATTGGAAGAATTAATCAGCAGGTTTGGCAGTATTTACTTTGGCCTGCCTGATGCATCTTTTACAGTCATTTCTGTATTGTTTATACAGAATGAGATCTGACTACAGTCCAGTTTGTTTGTACTTTTCCATTGATTGTCTCTAACTTTTAACTTTTAAGCAGGTCTTTTCAGCCACCTCCGAATGCTGGCCCTTACCCTCCTTTTGACTGTAGGGAGGTGCTTCTTTTGGATGTTGCCAAATTCAGTCAGAAATGAATTGAGGGCAGTATCAACATTGGTTCGTGTATAAATGTTAGACCAGTCAACACAAGAGAGGTCAAATAGGAAGGCTTGTTTGTCCAGGGCAGCATAGTTTGAAAACCTTATCAGACGTGGTGGAGGAGGAGGAGGTGGACAGGATCGCCATCGACAAAGTGTGGGGAATGATCAGTGATTGAGTCAGCAAGCACTGTGGCATCTAATACATGATCAGGTCTGGTGGTGAGGATCCAATCAAGTAGGGACCCTGAGTGCTGAGTAGTAGTTCTGGTAAAGCCTGTGATAGTTTGGTGTAGATTGTGCTTCTGTATTAGAGATTCAAGGATGCTGTGCTGTGGACCCAGCCAGTTAAGGTTCAGGTCCCGAGGAGTAGAGCCTCATTGATTTTACATTCTGGGAGACATATTGTAGCAAATTCTGGAGACCACTCATCCCGCTTGTAGGTGGATTGTAGACACAAATGATGTGCAGCAGTTTTGAACCCAGTGCCAGGGTAGCGTGCAGAGTTTCACAAGGTGTTAGGGAATCAGTGCAGGGTAGGATGTTCAAGGATAGATGATTTTTGCACATAATCGCAACCCCGACCCAATACAGTCTTTCCTTAGAATGCTATAACCAGGCACAAGATGCAACTTGCGTCGGTCTAAGGGCCCTTTGAAAATCTGGCCCATTATTTCCAGGGCAATTTTCAAAAAACAAACACCAGAATCTAGCTAAACTGATCCCATTTACCTAGGTTCAGGTGTTTGTTTCTTTAAAATGCATAATTTTTATATATTTTCAATGCTTTTTAGTTTGGAAAAAAAAAAGCGTCCACCAGTCTTTTTTGGTTTTCTCTCTCACAAGTAAATCATGAAAATAAGCACTCACGATCGGTGATTTTTACCGGGCAAGCTAGGAAATTATCAAAAACATTTACTTTAATTATTTATAACTCTGGAACCATGTATTTTTTCATGAAACCTTCGAAAGGCACTGCCTTGGTACAGGCAGCTTCCACCCTGAAAGTTTTGTGAAAATGTCCTGCACTGTCCAGGCTGTGCATGAGAGCAAAAAAAAAAAATCCTGTGCCAATTATAGGAAAATAAAAAATGTTTAGTGCATTTTTTGCCATTCTGTATGTCAAAAACTGAACATGATACCATCACAAAACTTTTCACTCTTAAGACTCTGACAACCAGAGCACGCATGCCACAATTTGGGCTATTTCATCAAATGCCACCAAAGTTATTAAAAGGACAATGTCAGACCTTTTTAGCATCATATTTCTAGGTAAAAAAACACATTTCCTGGTTGCTTACCTTCTCTGAAATTCATTGATGTTGCTGGTTGCTTTATCTGCCTCCTTAAATGCATATGAACATACCAGCAGAAACAGGCCTCGCGGTCTGTCGAGTGTGCAGCTGGCTAGGGTGTGCACCCTACGTTGCTGCTGCCCCTCCCTCCCAAGGTAATGTATAGTTGTACCCAGCCTAGTGTTACTTCAAATCCTTCAACTGCTCTTACTGCATGCTTTTCTGAATATTAGACCCCCCCCCCAAAACAGTGCAGTTACTCATGGTACAATAGTCTCCTCTTCTCCCACTGCATAATGAGTGGTTCGACTGTGTTGGGGGTGTTCCTAAATCCAGGAACGATACAGTGGTAGTTGATGAAAGGACGTAAACAAACATGCTTTTGTGTGGTAGCACCAGTATGGTGGGCAGTCAGTTTTTCGCTTTTTTAAAGAAAAAAAGTAATCGGAATCAAACTACCAGCTGCATCAGCAGCCTCCACAGAATGTGAACAGTCATAACATATATTTAAACTAGACTCAAATAACTTCCTTTTTCTCTCTCAATGCAGTTTAGCCACTGCGAGGCAATTTAAAAAACAATTGTACAAGTGAAAGGAAAAGTGTGACTCCTACTGGGACTCAAACCCAGGACCTTGGCATTCCGTGCCTTGCTCTTAACCACTTAAATTAAACTCAGTGTCCCCTTAAACTAGGAACACTGAGGCCTAAGAGGGTTGACCGTGTCCCTTTTAAGGTGAAGAAAATTGGCATTTAACAATAAACTGCCTACTCAATCCTAATTATAGGGGTGCTGTAGTGCCTTTAAAATATATAAATGGGGGCGCAGTAGTGCCCCTGGAGGTAGGGTTGAGTAGGGTGTTTAAAGTTAAACCCCAAATTTTGCACCTTAATAGCTTTGCCCCCGTTCAACAGAATTGCATGAAAACTTGCATGTACAGTCTGGGGGTGGGGGGAGGGGGCAATGTCTCTTGATGTGGCAAGTTTCGTGACAGTCAGATGTCTGAATTCTCAGATCTGTATAGTGCAATTTCTTTTTTGTTTGTTTGCTTGTTGCCCTCACCTACAGCTTAGGCGGTTTAGAATTTTGTTGTGAAATTTTCAGGGTGGAAGGGGCTTGCCCTAGAAAGATGCCTTTTTTTTCTTTTCTGTTTGTGAAAAAATGTGAATCCGTTTCCGAGTTATAAGGATTTGAAATTTTGTTTCTTTCATTTATATGTCAGATGCAAAAGAAGAAACTCTCTTGTGAGCCAAGATTCTTTCTTTGTTAGCTGAAATTATTCCATCACATGGCCAACAATTTACAAAAAAAAAATGTTAACCCATAAAACTGATATATTTTCAAAAAACAAACACCTGAATCTAGGCAAACAGGACCAGTTTAGCTTGATTCTGGTGTTTGATTTAATAATATGAAACATTGTTTCTGCACACCTGAAAATCCTGCGTGTCCAGCTTAGCAGCAGAAGCCGTTCACCCACATTCTTGGTATGAGAACAATGAGACTGACTTGAATTCTGAAGCCACAGCTGGAGTCATGCTGCCGGCTTCAGTTGAAGCGGTGAACCAGCGATCCCTTGCTCTCTCTCTCTCCCTCTATCTGTCTAGCTAGCTAGCTGTCCACACTAAATCAGTAGCAGACTGGGGTGCCCACCCCCAGTACTGCTTCTTGCTCGCCCACCCCCCCTTTCCCAGTTTTTATTTAATAGGAATAAGTGTACCAGGGTGGCCACCTCCAGTACAGCTTCTCTTCCACCCCCCTCTCCTCCAGATTGGTCGACTGCCCCCCTTCCTTTTGTATATACATGGCAGCACTGGCATGCCCACCCTCGATGCTGCTCAACAGTAGCCTGGTACTGGGGTGCCCAATCCCCAGTGTCGGAAAGTCTCTTGCAGTAAAGACAACCATCCCTAATTTTTTTTTTTGTTTAAACCTGTTTAAAAGAAAATGGTCCCTTGCCAGTCTGAGCCCCCCCCTGGCCTCCCACTCAGCCCCTGTACACACACAAACACGTCCTAGGATGCGATGCATTCACCTGTGTTCTCTGTATGAGAATATCGGGACTTTCCTCAGTTGTGAAGCTGCAGTTGGAGTCATGCTGCTGGCTTCAGCTGAAGGAGTGAGCCAGTGAGCCTCTGTTCTTTCCCTGTCTGTCTGTCTACACTAAATTAGTAGTGGACTGGGATGCCCACCCCATCCCATATTTTATTTAATAGGAATAAGCGGACCGAGTACTCACCCGATACTGCTTCTCTTCACCCCCCTCCAGGTTGCGCCCCTCCTTCCCTTTATAAACATGGTGGCACCAGGGTGCCCACCCCCAGTGCTGCCGAACAGTAGCCCAACACTGGGGTACCCAGTCCCCAATATCAGAAACTCCCCTGCAATAAAGAAATCATTCCTCATTGATTCTTTTTTTTTTTAACCTGTAAACGAGAAAACGGTCCCTCGCCACCATGACCTCCCACTCAGCACCCACTACTCCACACCCCGCCACACACACCCTCACTCATCTGAACATGTTCCACAACATAGATCCACTCTTCAGTCGACCATCTTGCTGCCGGAACCAGCAACTGCGATATGAGAAAATAAGGTAAGTCCAGTTTAAAGGGACACTGTCAACTTGTTTTTCATTATATTATTTCTAGTTGAAACCCCACATTTTATGATTGTTTACCCTCTCTAAAATTCACTGATGTTGCTGTTTGTTTTGTCTGTCTCCTTGTTTAGTAGAACTGAAATGCATGGCAATGTATATTTATAAACAACCTTGTTTTGTTTACTATCCTGGTTTTTGTTCTTACTGCATTCTTCCTGAGCATTAGAAACACACCCAAACAGTGCAGTCACTCATAAGAAAGAAGCCTCCTAAACTCCCACTGCATCATGATGGGGCTATACTGTTTTGTGGGTGTTCCCACGTCCAGGAAAGATGTATTTAGGGTTGCTCAAGGGATGTAAACAAACTTGTTTTGGTTTGATAACACCAGTATGTTGGGCAGTCTGTTTTTCACTTTTTTAAAGAAAATAAGTGTCAGAATCAAACTACCAGCTACATCAGCAATATTTACTGAATGTTGGCAATCATAAAATATATTTTTTAAACTAGGGACACTTTGAGACCTAAGGGGGTTGACAGTGTCCCTTTAATGTGTTTCAGTGAGGTTTGAGCTTTTATTCATAACCTTGACATTTTTTAATAGTTTTGCACCACATTTTCAATGTGACCTTGTTGGGACCCACATCATGACCATGACATCATCACGTGCCTGAAAAAGGCACTTTCCAAGTCACTTTGGGCTGGATTTGAACATTTTCGCCTACTGGGTCCATAAGAAGGCTGTGTTGAAAATTTGTGGTATAATAGTAATTTTCAATATAGCCATTTTTACACCACCTCATGAATGTGACAGCTGTCTTTTTTCAAATCCTGGACAAAAATGTGTTTTCACACTATGGAGCAGAATGACATTTTGGTGGGGATTTGAAAATGTTCACCTACTGGGTTCATGAGGTGGAGTCATAAAAACGCAGTGCTGAAAATTTGGTATAAAAATATGGTAAATGACCAAGTTATAAGTAATCATTGCAGTGTTTCAGCCATTTTTTCATATCACCTCATAAACGTGACGGGTGTCATTTTTTTAAATCCTAGACGAGATGTGTTTTTTGCACTTCTGGTGCAAAATGACATTTTAGCCAATATACTGTAAATGCCACATGTCACATTTATATGTGCAGTCATAAAAAAATGACTACTTTGAAAATTTGGGGTCAAAATAAAAAAAGAAAATTGTAATTATTAAGAAACTGTGTGTGTAATGCCAGTCTTGACCCCAGCAGGTATGCTTTGTGATCCCGTGCCGGTGAGCGGAGTTTGGGGGCAAGCTCAGTGAACCAACTAGATGGGGTGAGGGTGGAGGGATGGCACTATTATGTGACACCCCCCCCAGCCAGGGAATGAAAGTTGCAGGGTTGTCTGCGTGAGCCCGGGTACCATATAGTGAAGACAGTTCTTTTCTTGGCGTAGGGCCCTGCACCTCTACACTCATGGGTTGCAGAGGACCCTGTGCATTTGCTGACAGACTGACTTTTTCTCTTGTGTGTCTGTGGCCACGTGGAAATGCAGGGGCCAGAGGGCACTTGAGCTTCCACAGCCCACCAGACAGCCCTATGAATTCTTGCTAGTCCGCTGCACTTCTGCAGGTGGATTGAGTCTTCCCTTGGCACAGGCCCTTCTATGCATGTGTTGGGACTTGTGTGTCTAAGGATACGATTCCACTATCTCAAAAAGAAAGGAAATTCTTTGCAAAAAAACTTCATTAGTACACCAGTTAGGGTTCAAGTTAATGCCACAAAAGTGGGGAAATATGCCGTTAGGGTTTCCATCCCTAACTCCCCACCCCCATCACCCAAGCAGCAGAAGGAAAACATTGCAGTTTTGGGTCTCCAGAGTCCTGACGAATCAGTGGTGGGGTCTTTCTTGGAGTTGTCAACCCTAATGCCTACCCCATTCCCTGAACAAACAGACATGATCTCCTTTCATCACGCAGGGTCCACAGAGCCCTGTGTGAAGACAACTGTAACAGATTGTATTGGCAACATGTGGCGAGACTTATTTCTCTACCTTTGAATTGCTATGATGCACTGGTTTGGAACTGTACTTTATGCTTAGGACAGGAGACTGCGGGCTAAGGCAGTGGTGAGCATTAGGGTTGACAACCCCAAGAAAGACCCCACCACTAATTCAGCAAGACTCCAGGACCCAAAACCCTAATGTTGTTTCCTTTTGCGGCTTCAGTGGGGAGTTAGGGTTGGAAACCCTAATGCCACTTTTCTCTGCTTTTGTTTGCTTGAACCCTAACTGGTGCATTAACGCAATTTTTTTGCAAAGAATATAAATATATGTGTGTATTTGTATGTAACAGAAAGGGTGATAAATCCTATGAAGAGAGATTTAAAGAGTTAAACATGTACTCCCTGAAGGACATAAGGGATAGAGGGGATATCACTGAGACCCTTAAATACCCGAAAGGGATCAATAGAGTGAACACTGAGGGGATATTCAGATTAAAGAGGGGTGGGACTATGAGGGGCATAGCATGAAGCTGGAAGGGGGGAAAATACAGAAGGGAGATGAGGAGGCATTACTTCACGGAGAGGCTGGTGGCTCCTTGGTGTCACAAACACACTCCGGGGGTCATGCACTCTGCTCCCACAGTGCCCAACCTCGAATTGCAATATGTGAACAGGAGACAAACAGGGACACCCTCCTGTTTATTTTGGGTCCAAGCAACTACCAGTCTCGAGTCTTGGGGTCAAATATGAACCCTTTTTCACTAGCACACCCAGGTAACCGGTACAAATATCACACCCTCTTCGGGGAAAGCAATGCAATACTTAACCCAGCGGGCACACAACCTGGTTCACAATCCCCCTTCTGACTCAGCTGAGGCCTAGGCATTTCCTTACCTTCCTGCATATGGTGACACACTGTAAGCACTTTAACAGTTCTGTCAGAATTATCAACACTGTCCCAGCATTCACACTCAAAATGAGAAAATGTCTCAGGCAGGATTTCAAGGAAAACAGAGTTTACTAAAATTAAAAATAGTAAATAAAATGCAAAACACAGAACATATAACATTAATGGTACAGTCAAAAAAAGAAATGGAAATTACAAAACAAAACGCCGTTTTAATGAGTAACTGATCCTACCCCAGTTTCATTTGGTAAATAGTGGTGCTGAAATTATCTAATTTTGGTAGAAGTGCTTCTTAAGAGTCCAGAACACAAGTGTCTCTTGAAAGCCCAAACAAAAGTATACAATGTTCCCTCAGCAATTTGACAATATTGGGGGGTGGGGAGTGTCCCACCCAGCTTGTGAGGTCACAACTCACTGGTGATGCTGGCTGTGAGGTCACTCTCATTCCTGCACACTGAATTAGTCACATGCATCTGCACACTGCTAAACATTCCACTTAAAAAAATATATATATATTCTTCATAATTGGTGAGCAGCATGCTTTCTGACAGGTCAGAATTACTCCTTTGATCTTCAGAAAAACATCTTGAAAGACACATCTCTTAGCGGTGTGAATTGTCACAGATATCCCACAGAACTGGCTTCCCTCCTGATGTTGTAAAATGCATTATTTTATAACAGGTTTCCTAGATTCAAAGCAGTGGTTGGTTTTACAACCTGTTATATCAGCAAACACAGGCGCTGACAGGTAGGTGTCAAAAGGAAGCTCTTAATTAGTTTATCCACTGGGTCAGGGAAAAGAGCAGACACTTCTTTTTTCTCTGTTCAAATCCTATGTTTCAAACAACATAAAGTCTTGCTGTATTCTGACTAATGCAGTTAGCCCCAGCCTTTAAACTGCCCCGGAGAACAAAGGGTTAACTATCTATGCACAGGCTCGAGCTCGATTGGTGTCTCTGTCTGTTTCCCTTTGAAATCTAACCATCAGATTCTTTACTCCGCCTCACTGAATAGTCGCTCTGGAGATTTCTCCTGCAGCTCGGTTCGAAAGTCGGTTGAAGTGTCTGTTTACGTTCGGTTTTTAACCAAAATTTAATTCCACATAGTCGGTTCAGTCTCTGTGGTACCATGAGTACTAGATAGATTTTGTACTGTTTTTCTGTATGGAACTTGTAAAAGTATGGATCGATTCGGCTGAACCGATCAGTTGTTAATTCTTGTATTTTACTTTAGTGTGCGGTTACCGGTCCTTATCGGTTCTAAAAAAAAAACGTGTTTGGTACGGTTATTTCCAAGACCCGTGACATGGTTAGGAACTGACAAGGGAGTCTTGCCTGGCGGTTGCCAAAAAAAAAAGGGTAAGTTGGTTAGGTTGGCCATGTCTGAGAAACCCAAGAAAAAAACCGGGCCCACTGGGTTTCAACACTGCAGTGAGTGTGGGGAGGTCTTTGCTAAGGCCGATCCCCACACCACCTGTGTTTATTGTCTGGGATTTGAACACCTCAATTCAGACTGCCAAATTTGTAAAAACTTTCCCAAATCTACCCTTCAAAAGAGATTAGGTAGACTGAGGGAAAAGGAGGCCGAGAAATCCGCTGACCCGGATGGCCAGCCCGGTTCGGTTCCGACCGAACCAGAAGGAGTGCCCTCTGACCAGGGCGATACTTCTTCGAGCAAAAGGAGAGCCGATCCTGAGGGTTCGGTTCTGACAAAAAGAAAACGCAAAGAGAAATCGTCTGGTTCGGATCCAGATGTCCATGTTCCGACCACCAAGGAAATAGCCAGAGCGATTCGGATTATGGAATCGCTTCGCCCGGTTCCGACCGATCCGGCACCTTTTGGCAGGGGTTCGGTTCAGTCGGTTCCCCCGGTTCACGATTAGACCCCTGAAGAATTTTATGAAACAGAATTTGAGGAGGCGGGGGAGTTTGAAGATGATGATGGTGAAAGTCTGGATGTGCCTGTTGAACCAGACATCTCCCCAGACAGACCTTCAGGTATATCCCCTCCTAGGTTTCTGAGTCCCCTTCCCACTTTATGTTCTACAGAAAGGTGGCTGAAACCCTCCAGCTTCCTATGGAGGAGGCAATGGAGGATCAAGTGAGCCTGATTTTGTAGAAATGATGGACATCCCAGAGTCCAGGAGACTGTCTATTCCCCTTCGCAAATATTTTGGGAAGCAGACACAGAAAATCTTAGTCTCCCAATTCTATACCTCCTGTTGATAGAAGAATAGACAAGAGGTACACACTTTCAGGCTCAGACACAGAGTTTTTATATCAGCAGTGCAACCATGTTGGGGTAGTGCAGGCTGCTGCCTGTGATAAGGCAAACATTCCCTTGTCCTCACCACCCCAGACAAAAGACTCCAGAAAGATTGATGCCATAGCAAAGAAGCAGTACATGGCATCTTCTTTTGGGACTCAGGCAGGCGAATTATGTGGCCTATACAGCCAGGTGCCAGAAGTCCAGGTGGGACACTGTACTGGCACTGGCTAAACAGACTTCCCCCCAGCTAGCCAAGGAGTGGGAGGCAGTGGCTGCAGATGGCATTGAGGCATCTAAGGTTCAGTTTCATGCTGCTGTGGACTCTAATGATGTGTCGTCAAGAGTCATGGCTACATCTGTGGCTCGTCGGAGGTTGGCTTGGCTCAGATGTACTAGCCTCTCGCAGGACACCCAGGCTAAGGCCATGGATTTTCCTGTAATGGGTAATTCTCTGTTTGGGGAGCAGACAGAGAATTACATGAAGAAAATGGATGAATACAGGACCACTTACAGGAGTGCTCAGGCCAAGGAAAGGCAGGCAACTCCTCAAAGGCAGCAGTCTAGGGGCATGGGCAGGCCTTTTCAAAGGCCTTTTTACCAAGCACAGGCCTCCTCTTCCTTTTCGCAGAGGGGGTTCTTCAGAGGGAGAGGCAGAAGGGGGATTAGCAGACCTGCATCCACCCCTCAGCCTAAAGCCCCTGCCAAGCAGACACCCTGATGGGTCTGCCCGGGTTGACTCTACTATTCCAGTAGGGGGCAGGCTGGCTTACTTTGTCCAGGACTGGATGTCTATTACATCAGACAAGTGGGTCCTGGAAGTAGTAAGCCAGGGACTGGTTCTCAGCTTCAAAAAATGTCCAAAGATGAGAGCCAGATCATTTCCACCTGCAAATCTTTCAGAAACCCGTGCCTTAGAGGCAAAGGTTTCTTCTTTCCTAGCTTTAAGAGCTATAGAGAGAGTACCTACCCTACACTGGGGCAAAGGACTGTACTCCAGGTACTTCCTGACCCCCCCAGAAAGACAGGGGAGTGGCGACCCATCCTGGACCTAAGATATCTGAATAAACATCTTTTAAAACCAAAGTTCAAGATGGTAACTCTGGGAATAATCCTTCCCTCTCTAAGGCCAGGGGACTGGCTAGCCTCCCTGGACCTCAAAGATGCCTACTTTCACATTCCCATCAGATGCTCCCACAGAAAATACCTCCGGTTCGAGTTGCCCTCAGGCCACTGTCGGTTCAGAGCAATGCCCTTTGGCCTAACCTCAGCTCCAAGGGTTTTCATAAAGTGCCTGGCAGTAGTAGTTGCCTTTCTAAGAAGGCAAAATATTTCCATATTTCCTTATCTGGACGATTGGCTATTAGTGGGTCAGTCTCCAGACCAAGTCATGTCTCACCTGCAAGTGACCCAGCAAGTGCTCACTTCCCTAGGATTTCTTCTCAACCTTTCCAAGTCAGTTCTCGAACCAGTCCAGCTCCTTACCTTTATGGGGGCGGAACTGGGCTCACTCAGAGCAAGAGCCTTTCTTCCTCTAGAAAGGGCAAGGGCTCTTATGGAACTAGCCCAGCAAGACAGTTCCTCCAGCTCCTGGGTCACATGGCAGCTACCACGGCAGTGGTGCAGGGAGCAAGGTTCCAGATGAGGGACATTCAGTTTCATCTAAGGTCTTTTTGGTCTCAAAAGAAGGATTCACTTACAAACTGATCCCAGTGACTCAGACTCTGGTTCAAGCTCTCCAGTGGTGGCTGGACCAGGACAACCTAAGACAAGGGGTTCCATTTCTCCCTCAAGTCCCATCAATAGTTCTAACTACGGATGCTTCTCTCCTAGGGTGGGGAGCCCACCTGGGAGCCCTGACAGCTCAAGGAGTCTGATCCCCACAAGAATCTCTCCTTCATATTAATCTCCTGGAACTCAGGGCAGTTTTCCTAGCCCTGCAGAGCTTCTCGGATTCAGTCAAGGGCAAGGTGGTCCAAGTCAGAATGGACAACACCACCACAATGTGGTACATCAATAAGCAGGGAGGCACTCAGTCCTCTGCCTTGTGCACAGAAGCCATGAAGCTGTGGTCTCTGGCCTATTCTCTTCAGACTTCTCTGGTAGCAGTTCACCTTCCTGGGAAGGACAACATACTAGCAGGTGCTCTGAGCAGAATATCACAGGGACACCACGAATGGTCCCTGGATCCTCACATTCTGAAGGTCATCTTCTCCAGGTGGGGCACTCCAGAGATAGATCTCTTTGCAGCACCGGATCTTGCTTCCTCCTTTCGAACTCGGGTCTCCCGCCCAGCAAGACAGTTCCTCCAGCTCCTGGGCCACATGGCAGCTTTTAACGTTTAATTTAATTTTTAAGTAGTAATTTCTTATTTTACGAACAAGAAGATGATTATGATGAAAAAGGAAAAGGAATTCTTTCCTGCCATCAACGGAGTCATCCTTAGACGGTAGCGGTGACGGTAGGAGGACTTCGTTTGAAGTTTTTATGGCAGAGGACTGTGTCCAGTCCGCCCTTAATTAACCGGGGGGGTTGTCCGACTATGGACAGTCCTGTGCTCGGGGGTGGACAATCCTCCAGCTACAATTTAGTGGTTCGAGGATCCGGCTCAGCTTAACCTCGAGCTCCTCTTCCTCGTTGGGGGAAGAAGAATCGGTGCCGCTCGAGGTTGCCCGTTGGTACGTCTGCACGAGGATTGTTCGTCGGGAGGAGCGATGGACCTGAACCGACTTGGTTCCTCTTGGTCCCGCTCCTAACAGCTGCATTCTCGACCCCGAGCTCCATCTCTGTCCTCGTTGGAGCTCCGGTGGGCAGTTTCACCTCTGGGCCGCTCCTATGGAGCTGGGGGTTTGACTTCCAGTTTTTCCTGGCTCTGTTCCTGATTTCGGGACCTCCTGGCCTCAGAGCTGTTGGACGGGAGCCCGGTCAATTGGATCACGAATGGCGAGGTGCCCTCTTGGTGCCTTTGCCATCTTATCGACCCCTCATGCCTACTCCCCTCTCCCTTTTCCATGCAGGGGCCGGCATGGCACCACCTTTTTCCTTCTCCACTTCTCAGGATTTCCATTGGCATTTTCCTTCGGCACCGTGGTTCGGTGCCTTGGTTGGCACCGTGGCTCGGTGCCTTGGTCGGTGCCGTGCCTCAGTGCCTTGGTCGGTGCCGTGCCTCAGTTCCTTGGTCGGTGCCCTAGCTTGGTAACTTGGTCGGTGCCATGCCTTAGTCTGCGCCATGGTTCGGCACCATCGCTCTGTGCAGTGCCATGGGTGCTCTTTTTGCTGCCGCTGGTTGTTGGCGCAGTCAGTGGTGCTGCGGGTGTCTGGGTGGCACCATGCACCCGCGGCGGCACCATGCACCCGCAGGTGCCAGGGATGCCATGTGTGGCACCGGGAGCACCCGTGGGTGGCGCCGTGAGCACCCACAGGTGTCATAGGTGCCTATGGTGCCATGGGTACCGGGGGCACCACGGGTGCTCATGGGTGCTACTGGTGCCCTCGGGTGCCACTGGTGCCATGGGTGTCATGGCAACCATGGTGTCGGGGATGCTCTCGGGTGCCATTGCTACGTGGGTGCCGGGGGTGCCTGCGAATACTGCTGCGGCTGCCCTCGGGTATCGCCCAGGTTGGCATAGGCACTGCTTGGTACCCTCCTTTGCCACGAGTGGTGCTGGTGCCACACGGGTGCTAGTGGGTGCTGTATGGCAGAATTAATGACACATTTTTCCTTTTCAGACTTCTTTTCCACAGAACTTGTGGCGGGATGTTTATCGCAGAATGAACTCCTGTTCTGCGGATTATTTTTTCCACACATCTTAGTGAATGGCGGTCTATGTGGGATCTTGAATCATCCAGTGGTTTTCTGCTGATGGAACTCTGCTGTACTGCTCTGCCAGCAGAATCTCATTCTGCTCAGCACTTTCTCTGCTCCCTACATGGTACCAAGCTCCTCGACATCCTTCCTGATGGTGGAGTCTCTAGTGGCTCTGACCTAGACCTCTCTTGGAGGTCCTTCTGGGGTAGTAGTGCATCTAGATGGGTCTTTCCCTGTCCTTCTGGTCAGTAATACAGCGGACAATTCATTTTATATACTGAAGGGCATGTCCTCTCTATCATCAGAGTCCGTGATGGAAAATCTTTTCAGTAGTTCCTCAGTAATGGGGTCCACTGTAGTATTTCACACTGCATCCGTGGACCATACACTTCTGCGTCTAGACTTTTTCAATCGTCAAGACAGTTGCACTATGTGAAACATTCTAATTTAATGGTCGGGAGCCGCTCTTATTCTTCCACTCCTTTGATAGGGGTATATAGCCCCCTTGTGATATTGCCTCTTCAGTGGCTTCTTCGGCACAGGTAGTTAACATCTCTCCAGCTGTGATTGTTAGTCCGGTCATGATTCAATATGGACACTCAGGCTCCTTCTGCACTCAGATGGAGAACATCTTTGTCTTTTTGTATCAAGACAGTCCTTGCAAAATAGCAGCCTGAAAGCCTTTTTAGGCTTGGACTAAAAAAAAATAAATATAATATTTATCACAGCGCAGGGCCTAGCTGAAATTATCCAGTACCCCCCTTTTTGGATCTGGTCAGACTCAGGTTCCGCCTCAGCCCCTGAAGCGCTCATCTCCAGAGTACGGTAAAGAGTACCTGATTTCTTCTTCCCCTGGGGGAGTCCGGTCCAGCGGCGGTATGGGTCATCTCTTTCTCTAAGAGAGATTTCTCTCATTCAGAGACATTTCCTAGACCTAGGCGACTGCCCAGTCTGTTAATTCCCCTTCAAACAACATGAAGTCTTGCTATATTATGACAAGTGCAGTTTGTCCCACCACTAGAACTGCTCTAGTGGTGGGACAAACTGCACTTGTCATAATATAGCAAGACTCCATTAGAAGAAACAACATTACTAAGGTGAGTAATTTTTTCTTTCTTTTCATCAGGCTTTCTTCTTTTGAGCAGAGCCTTGCAGCAGCAGAAGCGACTCTCCACCGAGTCGGAACTCAGGTTCCTACTTCCTTGCTTGCTTAACTTAACAGGCGATTTTTTCCTTCTTGACGGAAGGTCAAGTAGATCTTTTTTCTGAGGTAGCTTCTCAAATATTCACACCTTCGGTTCCTGCACATTGGTCCATGCCAGTCGCTCACGAAGCTGTCCTCTTCAAGTGCGGGATGGAGTTGTGATGTTTGTTTTTCAGCAAACAAAGTAGAGTCTTTTCCTACTTCCTTCAGGGAAGCCAGAGTGGGTAGTGCCTCACCGCTTTGTCACTGCATCTTTCAGTCACTTCAACAAATGGGTTAGCCCTAACTTGGTCCTGCTGTGTCCCTCCTCGACTCGCATCTGCCTCTATTTGCCTTAGAAATCCAGCCCCTGTTTTTTTCTGTCGGAATGTTCCCCGCCCCCCGCAGAGGACACGTCCTCCAGTACACTTTTTCCTTTCTTCCCTGAGTTCAGAGATTGCTACTACAGTTGTACACACAGGGGCAGGATGATTCCTTTTGGAATATGCAGTGGGTAGGATCTGGTTCTGCTAGACCACCATGAGAGGCTTCTAAGTCGTGCTTGGCCTTCCATCAGGAAGATTCCTGTGACTATTTGGAGACCATTCTCCTTGATGGGATAACCCCACCTGGACCTGTTGTTTACAGGTCAGCCATACTTGATAGTGGGGTTTCCATCTGCACTTTCCGGTCTAACCTGAACCAGTAGACTTTACCTCCGACTCTTTCAGTTCCTGAGGTCCCTTTATGTTACATTAGTACACGTCTTTGACACTATTAATTTTGGTCCTAGACCAGCTTGTGAGGCCTGGTTCTTGCCGCTCTCCTAGAGTGGTTGCGGCTTTCTGGCAGACTTTCATTTTATGCCCATTGCAATTGTCTGCAAAGTGGCGAGTTACAACTCGAGTGCTTATCTTGTAGGCACTATGTTCTAGATGCTGTTTACAAGACAGCTCTTCTTATTAGCAGGACAGTCCTGGCTGTCTTTTCTGAGTGAACCCTAGCTCTTACCACCCTACTCAGGGTTGTTGGTTTTAGCTCAGAACTCTCCCACTAGTGTGAATGAGTGATGGAGACTTAGTCCAGGAAGATATGGAAATTACTTATTTACCATAATTATTGATCTTCTTGGACAGTCTCCCATCACTCATTCACTCGCCCACCCACCATCCCCTGGGTTCACTCGTTTTCTTTCCTGGTCTTCACGGTCCTACGGTTCAGACTGTGAGGACATTATTCTTTGACCTTTCTTGCAAAGGCCATCTGGGCCCTCTAAGGCCCAGAAACTCAGGATTAGTTACTCTCCTTAGTTACACTGCACCTCCTCGGTCGAAAAGGTACTGAGGCGGTTGGAGGGTTGATGCCGAGATAGCCTACACAGGCGCAAGCTAGTCTCGCGGTGCTACGCATGCGTGGTCCTCTCTCACGCCAACCCTTCAGAAAATTGTAGGCTCCAACTTGGTCCTAGCGCCTCCGGCGCTATCCCACTAGTGTGAATGAGTGATGGAGACTGTCCAAGAAGATCAGTAATTACGATAAGAATGTAATTTCCATTTTTCTACTGGTGATGCCTCTCCCTATGCATCCCAGTATCCCCCCGACCTCCTTACTGCCTTCTCACATTGCTTGCCTAGCTTTAGGTCATCTGATATGACTACCCCAGGTCCCCTTTATGTTGTTGTTGTTAATACCACCCCCAATTGTGTACTCTTCCTTGGGGTCCCCCATGTGCATTACTGTGCACCTCTTTTCATTGAATCTAAGCTGCCATACTTTTGACCATTCCTCCAACCTTGTCAAGTCCCTTTTCATCCTTTCCACCCCCTTGTGTATCAACCCTTTTCCTTCCAGTCCCTCTGCAATGTCACCTATAAAGACATTAAAGAGAACCGGTCTAAGTACTGAACACTGTGGTACCCCGCTAGTAACCCCCCCCTTTCTTCGGAGTGGACTCTGTTTACTATTACCCTCTGCATCCTGTTGTCCAGACAGTTTTTTACTTAGGTTACCACCCTGGGACCCACTCCCAGGCTGGCTAACTTGTTTATTAATCTTTGTTTGGGACTGTCAGATGCCTTGCTAAAGTCTAGCTAGGCCACGTCCACAGCCCCTCCCTGGTCTACTACTTTGGACACCCAAAGAAATCTATTAGATTCATTTGACATGACCTTCCTGCTGTGAATCCATGCTGCCTTGGGTCCTGTGCCCCGCTGGCCTCTAGGTACTCAACAATTCTATCTTTCAGAAGTGATTCCATCATTTTATCTACCACTGAGGTCAAACTAACAGGTCTGTAGTGTCTTGCCTCTGCCTTGTTCCCACTTTTATGAAGGGGAATCACATCTGCCCTCCTCCAGTCCTCTGGTACCACACAATCCCCCCATGATTTGTTAAAAAGGGCAGTGAGCGGTGCCACTAGTTCTCCCCTTAGTTCTTTTAGAATTCTTGGGTGAATCCCATCAGGCCCCATTGCTTTGTCCACCTTCAGTTTTAGGAGTTCTTTCAGGACCCTTTCTTCTGTGAATGGACTGGTATTGACCCCCTAATCCAGTATGCTTCTGTTATTTGGTTTAGGTACCTCTCCCTCCTCTTCTTTTGTGAATACTGAGCAGAAGTATTTGTTCAGCATCTCTGCTTTGTCACTGTCACCCTCTGCCCACCCACCCTCTAAGCCTCACTACCCCTTCCCTGGTCTTTCTTCACTCCCTAATGTGCCTATGAAAGGTTTTATCCTCCTCCTTAACTGATTTGGGCCTTTGCTATTCTGACTGCCTTCCCGCTTCCTTATGCTTTAACTGGTACAGTTAGTTCTCTGTCCTGCTTCTTCTGTATTTCCTTTTACTTCTTGAATGCTGTCTCTTTCTCCCTAACCTTCTCCGCCACCTCTTTTGAGAACCACAGTGTTTTTTTCCTTGGCTTTGATTTATTTGCTTCACAGAAAGGCTTGTTGCCTCTGTGATGGCAGCTTTGATTTTTCCCCATTGTTGTTCCACCCCACCTTCTTGCCCATTTGGTAATGCTTTTCTGAGGCACTCCCCCCATTTTGCCAGAGCTGGCTGTCCTAAAGTACAGTACGCTCACCTTTGTGTGACTTGACTCTATGGCTGTGTTTATCGTGAACCACACTGTTTGGTCGCTTGTACCCAGGAGGAAGTTACACTGGCAGATGTGGAATTCTACAGCGTCCATGGTGTTACGTATGCTCCAGAACTCTCAGGGTATAGATCTTATAGCATCTGCTTTATGTGAGGGCAGCTTCATTTAGTTTGCTTGGAACTGAAGTTTCAAGTTTTAAAATAAATTATTGTTTTGCATGAAAGTTAAAAAACTAAAGCTGTATGATAATAAGAAATGACACATGAAAAGTAACACTTGCTTTCTTTTGTTTTTGTTCACAGGATTCCACTACGTTTAGCCTTTCTGTTGGCCAGCCTGCTCTTTGTTGTTGTGAATTTTACTTGCGCAATGCTAGTCCAAGGAGATGTGCCAGAAAGCCAGTTAAAATGGACAGTGTTGGCCAGAGTGCTTATTAATGATAGCCTCTTTGTTCTTTGTGCCATTTCATTAGCTGTTTGCATTTTCAAGATTGCAAAAATGTCCTCCGCGAATGTCTACCTCGAATCAAAGGTAGGGATTTATTTGTTTTTAGTATACAGTTTAATTAAAGGTTAAATAAAAGTAAAGCTTTTGTCTGACAGTTTTTAGAACTGAAATTGCCTTTTACATTTTTAGATCTGGGTTGTCCTGCCATGTAGCACTTTGCACAACGTGACACTAGAGAAGCTTGTCATCTGACACCAGTGCAGTGGTTAATACAGACTCCTCAAAGTTTTGTACAGCATGTTGTTACCAGGCTGGCAGTGCAAAAATAAACAGAAAAAATGGACATAGGTTGTTGCAAATCTTATTAATTAGTCCAAAATGTCTTCAAAGGAATCCTGCAGTCTGCAATTTATGGCACAGAAAACAGTACTAGTAGTTAGGGAAGGGCTAGATTTTTTAATAGGATCTCAGAAGAAACTTACAGTTCTAATAGTTAAATATCATATCGCAAGTGCAACAAGGCAGATTGACTGTGAAGATGTATTTGTCAAATACACAAGATTTTAACAACCTGTGTCTTTTTTTTTTTTTTGCACTGCTGGTCCCCGGAATCTAATGAGTTGAAATAGTGATTGTTTTCCCTTGTTAAATTCACTGTGTCCAAGCAGGAGTGAATTTTGATAGTTCCATAAATAGCTGGCAAGATCTAATTCTGGCCTGCAGCATGACAAAAGTGACCTGAAGAAAGCAGGTGGCAGGCAGTTATTACTCATCTTAACTTGACTTTCAGTGCACTGTAGGGGACCTCACTGTTCTGTACTATATCAAGCCATTAAATTAGCTCATTGGTAATATTAGTCATGGTGTATCAAAAGAAGATTGGGGCAAAAGCTTTTTCTAAAACATTTGTTAGTCAGGTCTTGCATATAACTGCATAGCACTATATATTTTACATTAATTTGACTTCTGTTCCAAAGACTAAAAATGTTAGAAGCTATTTGTAGGCAAACTATTGAAAGATTAAATTAACTTGATAGAAAAATTCCATAGCATTACACTTCCTTGTCATTCCCATATCGTTCTGTCTTCAGTAGTGGACCAGAGGGTCACCCTATGTTAAATTTTCGAACGTAGAAAAATACTTTCCCAGTTATATAGCCTGGTGTTCAAACTATTGCAGCTAGCTCCAGCCTTTAAACTGCCCCGGAGAACAAAGGGTTAACTTTCTATGCAGTGCATAGAATGCTGAGCTCGAGCTCGGATGAGGTCTCTGTCTGCATCCCTTTGAAACTCAACCGTCAGATTCTTTACTCTGCCTCACTGAACAGTCGCTCTGGACATTTCTCCTTCAGCTCGGTTCAAAAGTCGGTTAAAGTGTGAGTTAAGTTGTCGGTTTTAAACCGAAATTATTCCGCATAGTCGGTTCAGTCTCTGTCTGCGGTACCATGAGTACTAGATAGGTTTTTGTCTGAATTCTGTGTGGAAATTGCAAAGTGTTAGATCGGTTCGGCTGAACCGATCACTTGTAGTGAATTCTTATGTTTTATTTTAGAGTGTGGTTACCGGTCCTTATCGGTTCTAAAAAAAAACATGTTTTGAACGATTTTTAACAATATCCGTGACATGGTTAGGAACAGATAAGGGAGTCTTGCCTGGCGGTTGCCATAAAAAGGGTGAGTTTGGTTAGGTTGGCCATGTCTGAGAAACCCAAGAAAAAAATCGGGCCCACTGGGTTTCAACACTGCAGTGAGTGTGGGGAGGTCTTTGCCAAGGCAGATCCCCACACCACCTGTGCTTAGTGCCTGGGGTTTGAACACCTCGATACAGACTGCCAAATTTGTAAACATTTTCCTAAATCTACCCTTGAAAAGAGATTAGGTAGACTTAGGGAAAAGGAGGCCGAGAAGTCCGCTGACCGGATGGCCAGCCGGTTCGGTTCTAACCGAACCAGGAGGAGTGCCCTCTGACCCAGGCGATACTTCTTCGGGCAAGAGGAGAGCCGATCTTGAGGGGTCGATTCCTACAAAAAGGAAACGCAAAGAGAAATCGACCGGTTCAGATCCAGAGGTTCATGTTCCGACCGCCGAGGAAATAGCCAGAGCGATTCGGATTGTGGAATCGCTTCGCCTGTTTCTGACTGATCCAGCACCTTTTGGCAGGTGTTCGGTTCAGTCAGTTCCCCCGGTTCAAGATTATACCCCTGAAGACTTTTATGAACTGGAGTTTGAGGAGGAGGAGGGGGGGTTTGAAGATGATGGTGAAAGTCTGGATGTGCTTGTTGAACCGGACATCTCCCCAGACGGACCTTCTGGTGTATCCCCTTGTAGGATTTCTGAGTCCCCTTTCCACTATCTGTTTTACAGAAAAGTGGCTGAAACCCTCCAGCTTCCTATGGAGGAGGCAATGGAGGATCAAGAGGAGCCTGATTATGTGGAAATGATGGACATCCCAGAGTCCAGGAGACTGTCTATTCCCCTTCACAAATCCTTTGGGAAGCAGACACAAAAAATCCTAAAGTCTCCCAATTCTGTACCTCCTGTTGACAGAAGGATGGACAAGAGGTATTCACCATCAGGCTCAGACACAGAGTTTTTATACCAACAATGCAGCCATGTTGGGGTAGTGCAGGCTGCTGCCTGTGACAAGGCAAATATTTCCTTGGCTTCACCCCAGACAAAGACTCCAGGAAGATGGATGCTATGGCAAAGCAGCAGTACATGGCATCTTCCTTGGGACTTAGGCAGCCGAACTACATGGCCTATACAGCCAGGTACCAGAAGTCCAGGTGGGACATTGTACTGGCAGTGGCTAAACAGGCCTCCCCCAGCAGGCCAAGGAGCTGGAGGAGGTGGCTGCTGAAAGGATTGAGGCATCAAAGGTACAATTTCATGCTGCGGTGGACTCCAGTGATGTGTCATCAAGAGGCATGGCTATATATGTGGCTCTTTGGAGGATGGCTTGGCTCAGATGTACTAGCCTCTCACAGGACACCCAGGCTAAGGCCATGTATTTTCCTGTGGTGGGTAATTCTCTGTTTGGGGAGCAGACAGAAAATTACATGAAGAAAATGGATGAGTACAGGACCACTTATAGGAGTGCTCAGGCCAAGGAGAGGCAAGCAACTCCTCAAAGGCAACAATCTAGGGGCGGGGCAGGCCTTTTCATAGGCATTTTTACCAAGCACAGGCCTCTTCTCCCTTTTCTCAGAGGGGGTTCTTTAGAGGGAGAGGCAGAAGGGGGATGAGCAGGGCTGCATCCACTCCTCAGCCTAAGACCCCTGCCAAGCAGACACCCTGATGGGTCTGCCCGGGTCAACTCTCCTATCCCTGTAGGGGGCAGGCTGGCTTACTATGTCCAGGACTGGATGTCTATTACATAAGACAAGTGGGTCCTGGAAGTAGTAAACCAAGTACTGAGTTCTTAGCTTCAAAAATTTCCAAAGATGAGAGCCAGATCTTTTCCACCTGCAGGTCTCTCCGAGACCCTTGCCCTGGAGGCAGAGGTTTCATCTCTTCTGGCTTTAAGAGCCATAGAGAGAATTCTACCCTACACTGGGGCAAAGGTCTGTACTCCAGATACTTCCTTACCCTAAAAAAGACAGGGGAGTAGTGACCCATCCTAGATCTAAGATACCTGAACAAACATCTTTTAAAACCAAAGTTCAAGATGGTGACTCTGGGGAATAATTCTTCCCTCTCTAAGGCCAGGGGACTGGCTAGTCTCCCTGGACCTCAAAGATGCCTACTTTCATATTCCCATCAGGTGCTCCCACAGAAAGTACCTCAGGTTCAAGTTGCCCTCAGGCCATTATCAGTTCAAAGCAATGCCCTTCAGCCTAACATCAGCTCCAAGGGTCTTCACAAAGTGCCTGGCAGTAGTAGTTGCCTTTCTAAGAAGGCAAAAGATTTCCATTTTGCTATATCTGGACGATTGGCTCATAGTGGGTCAGTCTTCAGACCAAGTCAAGTCAGACCTGCAAGTGACTCAGCAAGTGCTCACTTCTCTGGATTTTCTTCTCAACCTCCCCAAATCAGTTCTCGAACCACTGCAGCTCCTTACCTTTATAGGGGCAGAGCTAGATACTATCAAAGCAAGAGCCTTTCTTCCCCTGGAAAGGGCAAGAGTTCTTATAGAACTGGCTTCTTCCTTCAGCCTTCAGGTCCCAAAGGAAGGACCCTCTTACCAAACTGATTCCAGTGACTCGGACACTGATCCAAGCTCTTCAATGGAAGCAGGATCAGGACAATTTAAGGCAAGGGGTCCCTTTTGTCACTTAGTCTCATTCGGTGGTCCTTACCACGGATGCTTCTCTTTTGGGGTGGGGAGCTAATCTGGGGGATCTCACAGCCCAAGGAGTGTGGTCCCCTCAGGAGTCCCTTCTTCATATCAGTCTCCTGAAACTCAGGGCAGTTTTTCTGGCCCTGCAAGCCTTCTCTCAGTTGGTGCAGAATAAGGTGGTTCAGGTCAGAACAGACACCACCACCACCACGTGGTACATCAACAAGCAGGGAGGCACTCAGTCTATGGCCTTGTGCATGGAAGCCATGAAATTGTGGTCCGTGGTTTATTCCCTGCAGGCCTCTCTGATAGCAGTTCGCCTTCCAGGAAAGGACAATATGCTGGCAGATGCACTGAGCAGGATCTCCCAGGGCCATCACGATTGGTCCCTGGACCCTCTGGTTTTGAAAGTGATTTTTTCAAGGTGGGGCACTCCAGAGATAGATCTCTTTGCAGCCCCAGATAATCACCAACTTCCTCTGTTTTGTTGCAGACCCCCAGTCTTGGGTTCAGTCCTCTGGATGCTCTGATTTTGAACTAGGAAGGGACATTTCTGTATGCCTTCCCTCCCTTTCCTCTACTGTTCAAAGTACTAGTCAAGATCAGGTCACAACCTTGCAAAGTGATTCTGATTGCTCCAGACTGGGCCAGACAGCCTCGGTACCCTCTGTTGCTGTCTCTAGCAGTCCATCTTCCCCTGTCTCTTCCCAGGAATTACAACCTGTTAACCTCCTCTCAGGGGAGGATTTGGTACCCCAGTTTTCGGTCTCTCAATCTCAAAGCATGGCTCTTGAAGAGTTAGAGTATGCAGATTTGCATCTGTCTCAGGGGGTTCTGGATATTCTCAAAGCTTCTTGAAAGCCCTCCACCAGAAAGACTTATAACTCCAAATGGAAAAGATTCAGCATTTGGTGTTCCAAGAAGCATATTCCTCCAGACACTGCTGAATTGTCTACAGTTCTGGATTATATGGTCCATCTTAATGGCCTAGGCCCCAGACCAGCTACTCTCAAAGTACACTTGTCAGCTGTTTCTGCTTTTTTGTCAGTGGGAAAGTCTTTCTCACTATCATCCCATCCTGTGTTCTGTAAATTTTTCAAGGGATTGCTTCATACCAATCCTCCCTTTAGGGATCCTGCCCCTGCCTGGGACTTAAATGTTTGCATTGCTCAACTTATGCAACCTCCTTTCGAGCCTATGTCCTCAGCAGAGCTTAAGTACTTGACTTGGAAAACTGTGTTTTTGGTAGCCATTACCTCTGCCAGACGTATCAGTGAACTGCAAGCCCTGTCAGTGGAACCTGATTTTATCTCTTTTCATAGAGAGAAAGTGGTCCTTAGAACCAATAGGAGGTTCTTGCCCAAAGTGGTTTTTAGACTTCCACTTGAATCAGTCCATCTCTCTCCCTGTCTTCTTCACTGATCTTTCTTCCTCAGGAGAGAGGAGGCTACACACTCTGGATGTTAGCAGAGCCCTTAGCAACTTCATAGAGCGTACCAAGGGTCATAGGTTTGATTCCCTCCAGTTATTCCTCACTTATGGGGAAGTGGGAAAGGGCAAACCTGCCACTAAAAGAACTATTGCCAGGTGGATTGTGTCTTGTATACAATTTTGCTATGAGAAACTAAGAAAGATTCCACTCTCAGGCCTGAGGGCTCACTCTACAAGAGGTACAGCTGTTTCCTTGGCTGCTGCCAGGAACCCTCTGTTAGAAATTTGTCAAGTAGCCACCTGGAAAACAGTCCATACCTTTACCAAGCATTACTCTCTGGATATCCAGGCTAGGAGCGATGCTCGGTTTGGCACAGCAGTACTTCAGAGCCTATTCCCAAAGTAGGTTCTGTCCCTCCTCCATGGAGGTACTGCTTAGTAGTCTGCAATAGTCAGAATACAGCAAGACTTCATGTTGTTTGAAGAAAAAATTACTCACCTTAGTAATTATGTTTCTTCTAATGGAGTCTTGCTGTATTCTGACCTCCTTCCCTGCCTCCCCTCTCAGAACCTGTTTTTGGGAAGTGGGTGGGCAGGTGCAGTGTTGCACCCCAGAGGTGCCTCTTACACACACTCTCCTTTTGTTTGGGTGTTTTTGTTGTTATTGTTATCCTTATTTGGATTGGTTTTTGGTTTCCTGACTGGAGTCTTTTTTTGGGAATCCAAAACTCCTTGTTGCCAGTTAGCTAGTAAAAAATTTTACAATTTCCACATAAGATAATTAGTGAGTTTTTGCTTGTAAGAATCTGACGGTTGAGTTTCAAAGGGATGCAGACAGTGACCTCAACCGAGCTCGAGCTCAGCATTCTATGCACTGCATAGAAAGTTAACCCTTTGTTCTCCAGGGCAGTTTAAAGGCTGGAGCTAACTGCAATAGTCAGAATACAGCAAGACTCCATTAGTAGAAACATAATTACTAAGGTGAGTAATTTTTTCTTTCTGCCTATCCCACCATTTTTTGCTGCCTTCACAGGAACACCAGGGAGTATCCTCTGCAGTGGATACTAAGCATTGTGTAGGTGATAGTGGGTTAATATTGCTTAGTTGTTTTCTATGCATTTAGAGAACTGTTGTTTTCTATAACATTTAGAGCACTCTGCATCCTTTTCTGTTTAGATTTTAGTTTGAGTGAAATAGTGCAGGTTTTACCTCTCAGGTTTAAATAACAGTCATTC
This sequence comes from Neoceratodus forsteri, assembly GCA_016271365.2. Taxonomy (NCBI): domain Eukaryota; kingdom Metazoa; phylum Chordata; order Ceratodontiformes; family Ceratodontidae; genus Neoceratodus; species Neoceratodus forsteri. The sequence goes on from CM028134.1 coordinate 836,266,934, forward strand.
AGACCACATGTCTGCATAGGATATCAGCTCACTGTCGGGGACTGCCACAATTCCCCTGCTGGCAAAACAGACCCACAACCAGTTTCACTGTAACAACTTGCCTTTTTGTTGGTAAGCCTCTTCACCTTCACAGCACTTCTGCCTTGCTTGCTAAGAGGGTCACTTCTTGTTATATTGTGTTGGCTGCACTAATACCACTTAGTGATGCGTCAGTAAGTGTGTCTGGTACCCAGTCCTGTTTGGTATGCGAGCAGAAAAGTAAGTCTGCATAGATGCTCAAAGTAAAGGCTACTCAGATAAGCCACCAGGGCTCATTCTAAGCTGTCTGAAAAGGTATGTGGTCTCTCTCTCTCTCTTTTGGTCCGTAGTTACCTCGTCGGCCAGACAAGAAGAACAACTGAGCCAGGTGGAGCCCAGGGGAGCCCAAATTTTCCCACTCCTCTTTTCTTTTCTTCCAGGTGTCATTTATTTTATAAATCTGTTTTCTGCTGTTGCAGACACAAGTTATGTTTCTCATCCCGGCTCCAAAATCCAAGACAATGGTGAAATCTGCTCTTAAGGTCTCCAAGCCACTTAGCCAATTTTTTTGTCCACCCCCTAATTAGCACAAAACAACCCACAGGAAGAAACACACAGACATGCACTAACCCTTTCTAGTTTGCCAAACATCAGAGGACTTTTCCTGTTTGTCCACTGTCTATGTTAGTCACTTTGTTTCATAAGCCAGCTCCTTCCAGAGACCCATTCAGTCAGCACCACTGTGCAGGTCATGCTGCCTGTCAAGCCTTTTGTACAATGGTCCGCTGCCACCTTTTTGGGGCCAACCAGGAAACTGGATTGCAGGCTCACCACTCTGGTCTAGTAACTGTGTACCACCATACTTGGGTATCCTTCAGGGTAAGGCTCACCTGCTTTAAAGGGACACACTCTTTCTCAGTGACCATCACAGTTTTAGAGCCCATGAAAATCTCTTTGCCATGAGGTATTCGGCTCATCTGTAACTGGAAGCACTCCAGAGATGTGGACAGCTCAGTCTCTTCAACATTAATACTACATTTTTAGAACATTGTGATGTCATCAACGCACAAGCTGTGCCTAACTACACTGAGTCATGCACAGCTTGTTTCTTAATGACATCACAATGTTCTACAGATGGCTGCAACATAGTATGAATATAGTCATCTATATGTAAGCAATAAGGCATGACATAGTATGCATTATGGCAATATAATCACATGCCTCAGGTGTGTTGTTAGCAGGGGTCAACCTTAACCTTTTTTTGCACTAGCCAGCAGGGCAAGTTGATTCACAATTGCACTAGCCTGCAGATAGTTGCATTAGCCCTCAATTATAATGGCAAATTTTGTTAATTTATACAGGAAACAATGCAAACAAAGATATACTACAATTATTGCACATTGCACATTTATCCTCCTACCACATTGCTTTCAGCTCCCCAGCAGAAAGAAAAGACTACAGTGCCATCACACACAGTGATCCCCCTCCTCATTGTTTTGTACAGTGGCCTCCTCTCTTCCTCTTTCTGCTCCTGCCCCCCTCCTCCTCCACCACCACCAAACAAGAGGACATTACAACAGCAAATGTTCAATCAAGCAGTCCTGGCTCTGCACACACAATAGCTGACGTCACTATGCACTTCACCACACTGTCACCACCACCCACAGGGCAACGAACAGAGTCAGGCAGAGAGACACTCTCAGCCCCCACCTTATAGTCAACTGAAGACCTGCACTTCTGGAAGTTTTTGTACAGTCTCGAGTGAGCCAGGAGCACATCTAAGATTTATTTGGAGTGGGAGCTACACAAATCTAGGAGGCTTGGGAAACAGAAAACTATGACATTTTGATTTTTAAAAGCTTTGATTTCAATATGCTGTGCCCCCAACAATATCAGATTTTTTCTTTAACACTGTCCTTTCATCAGCTCAGGGGAAACAGTATACAGGTATGGTGCTATACTTTCTCTATTTTTATATAGGATGATTTATGTACCCCAGGAATGCCTATTTTAAGCTTTCAAATTATGTATTTTATTAAGGTTTATTTTTGTACCATACATGATCCAAAGCTTTGTTTTTAGGATGAAAGGACATGCTGGGTGGGATAAGGATGGGACGTATGGGTAGTGATGGCTGGCATGGTCCATTTAGAAGAGCTGGGGACCCCCCTACACTTGCCAGTAATGGCAGCTGTGGATCTGTGAATGGTCATTTCAGAGTCTGGTCTGCAGTGGTGTCTAGGGAAAGAACAGAGTTAAGAGATCTGGACGGGAGAGGGAAGTTATGGTGAGGCTGGGATAAAACTGAGAGCTGCAGGGCTGACCTTTTATACCTCTTTACATTTTGTCACTGAAATGTTGGATACAGACACTCAAAATGTAGGGAAATGAGGGGCACTGGTCTTAATAATATGGGACAAATTGGTAGAGACACATTCAGAAAACTGGAACCTAGTGACTTAACAGCACTCTATTCTTGATCACACCCTGGACACTAGCTGAAAGTCCTAACCGTGGAGTGATAATGACTCACATTGAGTCTTTTGTGGGATCCCCTTTTGAACTGCCAGGTAATTGCAGCTCTTAATGAGCTGTTAATCATACCAGGCCATCTGGAACATTGAGAGAGATTAGCATGAGAACTACAACCTGCTAAAGTAGAGCCTTTAACTTCATTAATAGCCATGAAAACCTGCACTAGTCAAGACTGGCAAGTAGAGAGTTATTTGCACTAGCCCTGGTCAATCTGCACTAGTGTTTGGGCTAGTAAAACAATGTTAAGATCGACCCCTGGTTGTTAGGCATGAGATGCAGCTGAGTTCCATTAAATAGACCTGAGAAGTGCGATTATATCACCATGAAGGCACACCCTGCCATGTCTTATTGAGCTTATAAAAATGGCATTTAAATATCTGACTTCAAATAAGAAAAATAAGATAATTATTTTAAAAAGATGAAATCTAGGACCTTTCATTGAAATATGCTTCCGTTTTAACTTTGAAGACAAAAATAGTCCATATTCTGGTAACTGAGGTATCTAAAAACGTTAAAATACGATGAAAAACATGTGTGGCATGCATTTTATTAAAAAAAAAAAGTTACCTTTTGCATTTTAAACCAGTACAGGTATTTTAATGGAAATGTGTTCAAAACTGTTGAACCTGGTTTTTTGGGGGGCAGATTTCTCTAAAGCACCAATGTATCATTAAAATATATGTGCTTTTCTGAACTTCAGGAATTTAAGCAGTTAGTCTGCCTCTACCTAATGTATGTGTTTTGTACCCTTTGCTTTTTTCCTGTGTTTTACTACCTCTTTCACTCACGTGTATCATTTTTTTTCCTATTTATTTCCTCACATATAACATGTGGAATGTTTACCATGGATTGCAGGGATTCAAAATCTGCATAATTCCACTGGTAGACTTTTCCTCTACCAACATACCGTGCACACACACACACACACACACACTGACAGAAAAGGGGACCAGAACCATGTATTCTTTTGATTGTTGTTCTTTTTGAATATGCATCTTCTTCAGACAAGATGGTTGCCAGATCACATGAGCAAGTATATATGGAAAAGTTAAAGTACAGGTCTGATGGCTCGGATGAGAAAGTTAACAGGAAAAGCCAGGCTGGAGGCAATGAAGCAGTAAACTCAGTGGGGTATGCTTCCGGGAGACATTCCATGTTGAACAAAAGGAACCAGGTGGACATCGTTATGGTAGTAAGGAAAAGTACTTCTTTAGCTAAGGCAGGTGAAGGATTAGTAGGGGAGGATAGCTTAGACATCTGCTGTATAATACCTATCTGTTTAATGTGATTTCAGGGTTTTAAATAAGCTCGAAAAATTGATTAGCAGTTTGCACGTGAAAGTGCTAATCAACTGCAAAAATGAATAGCACATAGCTTAATTTGATTAGCAGAATTAAAAATGTGCAAATGTGTGTAATATATATATATATATATATATATTTTTTTTTTTTAAATATTGTATGTAACCTAAACAAAATCTCTCATTAAAAAATAAATTCTCATTAAAAGGAATTGTCTTGGTGTCATCTGTTTTGGTACCTTCCAACACACACATACCACTCATGTCCCTTTGCCAGAATAGGTACCTTCCAAAAATCCCCACCCATCTCAGCCCCCCAGCCATGTGCCCTTTGCCAGAATGAGTACCTGCCAAAGCCCCCACCCTTCTAAGCCTCCACAGTTAAGTCCCCTTTGCCAGAATAGGGGACCTGCCAAAGCCCCCACCCATCTAAGCCTCCACAGCTATGTCCCCTTTGCCAGAATAGGGGCCTGCCAAAGACCCCACCCATCTAAGCCTCCACACCTATGTCCCCTTTGCCAGAATAGGGGACCTTCCAAAGCCCCCACCCATCTAAGCCTCCACAGCTATGTCCCCTTTGCCAGAATAGGGGACCTTCCAAAGCCCCCACCCATCTAAGCCTCCACAGCTATGTCCCCTTTGCCAGAATAGGGGACCTTCCAAAGTCCCCACCCATCTAAGCCTCCACAGCCATGTCCCCTTTGCCAGAATGTCAGGGGACCTGCCAGACCTCCACCCATCTCAGCCTCCACAGCCATGTCCCCTTTGCCAGAATGCCAGGGTACCTGCCAGACCTCCACCCATCTCAGCCTCCACAGCCATGTCCCCTTTACCCAAAACAAAAGGTTTGAGCCACCTACCACAACCCTCCCCCCAGCCTTTATGCACTAAAATAAGGGACATGGACACTCAAAATGAGGGACAGTGACAGGGACATACCAACATGCAGATGCTATGGAATCCAGTGCTTTAAATTCTGAATTTGCAGGATGCGTGGACTGCATCTTTTCATGAGGGAGAGACAGACAGCTGGAATGCCCAACACAAAACTGCAAGGGCTGCACAGAGTGATGGTGGCGCTACCCCCCCCCCCACGCTTGTCCCCTTAAGCAGACTCTCCAACTCACTGCAGTGTGCCGCTGTTAAGTGTTTCCACCACGGGTCTGAATAGTGGCACTCGCTCACTGGATAAACTGCGCCAGGAACCGATGGGAACTTAGTTCCACCACCTCTCCCACCGCGGAGATATTGCTGCAGGTTGCTGCCAATAATTCTAATAATTACCCGCTGGTTCGGTCAATGCTGGCAGTCGCCCATGTTGTATCGCAGCATTACTGGGAGCAGTTGCCGCATTGTGGCCCAGCAGGAAAGTGTTAGCATATCGACGACACGCTGCTGTATCATTACTTAAAGTGACATGGGTGGAAGGAGCCAAGATGATTTTGGGGCTGGGGGCTGACAAGTTGGATCGCATTTTTGTGATCCATAATTAAAACGATTGCATGAGCAGCCGGTTCGTGTCGCAAAATGCGATGCGATACTGGCTATTTAAAACCCTGTGATTTTATTTTCTGCTTCTTAGTAAATGTGCAACCCTTTTGTTTCCTGTAAATACATTGTTGTAAATACTTGTAGCATTCTAGTAAAGTCTGTTTTTATAGGATCAGTGACTGCTTGTGTGTTATTTAAAAGGGTAATTCTATTTCTGCTGGACTCTGTTTCAGTCCGTCTCCGAGAGAGCACTGTACCCACAGTTATTGTGTTGACTTTCCTGACCTTGTGCAAAGGGGGAAGTCAGAAGCTTCCTGGGCCCTGTTGGTAAAAAAAACAGGTGATGGCAATGAACTAGAAGTCCTGGTGAGGGATTTGCATCACAGCTGGTGGCAGTGGTGGGATCCTTGTGGCAACTGGTACCAGGCCAGTTTAGAGCAGTGGACAGTGTGCTTTGCTGTGAAGCAGGAACTCCGAGAGAGAGAAAGCACACTGGTGCTGGAGTGCTAGCAGAAATATACCTTTTAACAGTCATAAAACAGGATCTCAAAAGGTTGCATTTTTTTACTACTATTTTGTTTCTAGACAGTTAAGTGCAGCGTAGCTAGAGAAGATGAGCTCCTTGAGGTATGTAAAATTTCATGTACAGCAGCTTTGTGAACTGTGCTCAGGAAGAGGGATTTGTGTCACAACTGGTACCCAAGGGGGTTAAGAAGATCTTGCTGGAGGAACTCAGGGAGATGCTGGCATTGGGAGTGATCCAGGAGTCCAGTAGCCCCTGGGCCTTGCCTGTGGTCCTGATCCCCAAGGAGGATGGTACCACATGGTTCTGTGTCAACTACCGGACGCTCAACAGCTGTACGGAGTCTGATGCCTACCCCATGCCCAGAACAGATGAGACCTTGGAACGGCTGTGGGGAGCCCAGTTCCTGGCCACAATAGATCTGATGGACTACTGGCAAGTTCTGTTAACCCCTGCAGCCAAGGAGAAGTCTGCTTTTGTTACCCCATGTGGCTTATTTGAATTGCGAGTAATGCCGTTTTTGATGAAGAATGCACCCACAACCTTCCAGATGCTTGTGGATTGCATCCTGGCAGGGGCAGGTGAGTACGCACTGGCTTACATGGATGACATCGCCATTTATAGCCAGACATGGGAGGGATCATGTGAGGGAGGTGTTCTGCAGACTGAAGGCCATAGGGCTGACAGTTAAGGCAGAAAAGTGGCAAATGGGCATGGCTGAGTTGTCATACCTTGGGCACTGGTGGGCAGTGGACGCATCCATCCAGAGCCAGTGAAGGTTGATTCCATCCAGGCCTGGCCCACCCCAGCCACAAAGAAACAGGTAAGGGCATCTCTGGGAACAGAGGGGTACTACAAGAGGTTTGTCCTTCACTACAGTGATGTGGCCAAACCCCTGACAGACCTGACAAAAAAAAGAGAATGCCTGAAAAAGTTCTCTGGACAGAGGACTGTGAATCCACCTTCCAACGGTTGAAGGAGGCAGTATGTGGGTCACCTGTGCTGGCTAGCCCCAATTATGACCTAAAGTTTGTAGTACATGTGGATGCCTCGGACCATGGACTGGGTGCCATCCTGAACCAGGTTACACCGCAGGAGGGAGGAGCACCCCATAGTAAACCTGAGTCGGAAGCTGTTGCCCACAGAGGAGTCCTGCCACAGTGGAGAGGGAATGTCTGGGGATAGTGGGCCCTTCAGAAGCTGCAGATATATCTGTACGGGAGGGAGCTCACTGTGGTCACTGATTGTAACCCCTTGACATAGCTCTACAGGACTAGTGGGCAAAACACAAAGTTATTGCGCTGGAGTTTGGTACTACAGTCATATAATATGATCATTCAGCACCGCAGTGGGGCAGAGAATGCCAATGCAGATGGACTGTCGAGGCAGGGTTAAGTGCATGGCATATTCCATTAGGCACTCCCCGAGTCTTACATGAATGGCAGTGTCTCTTCGGGGTTGCCCAAGAGAGAGACACCTTCATTTCTGGAAGGAGGAGATGTGCCAGAAAAGGGGACCAGAACCATGTATTCTTTTGATTGTTATTCTTTTTGAATATGCATCTTCTTCAGACAAGATGGTTGCCAGATCACATGAACAAGTATATATGGAAAGTTAAAGTACAGGTCTGATAGTTCTCATGAGAAAGTTAACAGGAAAAGCCAGGCAGGAGGCAGTAAAGCAATAAACTCATAAACTCAGGTGGACATCATTATGGTAGCAAGGGGGTGGGGGGGGGACACATGCACACACACTCTCAAAGAGGGCTGGGCAACATGGGTCTGTCACTCAGAGTGAGTAGGACCCTCCCCACTTGGAGCAAGGCAATATATTGAGGAGCTTATATCCAGCTCACTATGTTGGACTGAAACACCTCAAGACCAGAGCCCCTGCCATTGCAAAGACTAGCTGAGGTAAGATCGCACAGTGAGGGAAAAGTGCTTCTTTAGCTAGGGCAGGTGAAGGATTTGTACGGGAGGATAGCTTAGACTTCTGCTGTACAATAACTATCTGTTTAATGTGATTTTATTTTCTGCTTCTTAGTAAATGTGCAACCCTTTTGTTTCCTGTAAGTACTCGTAACATTCTAGTAAACAGTCTATTTTTATAAAATCAGTGACTGCTTGTGTTATTTAAAAGGGTAATTCTATTTCTGCTGGACTTTGTTGCAGCTCGTCCCCAAGAGAGCACTCTACCCAGAGTTATTGTGTTGACCTTTCTGACCTTGTGCAAAGGGGGAAGTCAGAAACCGGCTTCCTGGACACTGCTGGTAAAAATCCCAGGTGGTGGCAGTAAACTGGAAGTCCCCGGTGAAGGATTTGCAACACACACATACAGCAAAGGCCTCATGTGGAGCAATAGCTTCAGTTTTATCTCTAGCAGGGTAAGCACTACAAGGAACTACAGGTCTGTCAGTCTTAACCTCTATAGTAGGGAAGCTGATGGAGTCACTGATCAAAGAGGACCTCATAGACTACCTGGAGAGCAACAGGCTCCAGGATAGCAAACGGCATGGTTTTGTGGCAGGAAGATCTTGTCAGACTAACCTGATAATTTTCTTTGCCTGGTTGACAAAGGAATTAGACAAGGGCACGCTGTGGATCTGCTCTACTTTGACTTCAGCAAGGCTTTTGACTCAGTACCTCACAAGCAATTACTCAAGCAGATTGAATACCTGGGTGCAGCTAAACCCATAGTGAACTGGGTAGGTAACTGGTTAGAGGGGAGGCAGCAGAGGGTGGTGGTCAGTGGGGTTCAATCAGAGGAGAGGGAGGTTATGAGTGGGGTTCCACAGGGATCGGTCCTGGGTCTGGTCCTCTTCAACATGTTTGTTAGTGACATTGGAGAAGGAATACAGGGCAGGTTGTATTGCTTCGGAGATGACACAAAACTATGTGGGAGGGTGGATAGTGACGAGGGAATAAGGGAAATGCAGAGAGGCCTGCAAAAGTTACAGGGGTAGTCAAAGGTCTGGCAGTTAAAATTCAGTGCTAGAAAAGTGCAAGGTAATGCACTTAGGGAAAAAGACCCCCAAGATAGAGTACTGGATGGGAGGAGAGAGTCTTATCACCACAGCTGAGGAACAGGATCTGGGAGTTATTAGCAACTCGCTTAAGCAATTGAGTCAGTGCAGCAAGGCCTATAGCAAGGCGAACAGGATGCTAGGATGTATCAGCAGGGGTACTGATAGCAGAAGGAAGGAGGTAATACTTCCACTCTACAGATCCGTAGTGAGGCCTCGCCTAGAATACTGCACCGTGTTCTGGAGTCCACACTTCAGACGGGATAAGGATAGGTTGGAGACAGTGCAGCGCAGACTAACAAAAGTGATTCAAGGCCAGTAGGGCAAATCCTGTGAGGAGCGGCTCGAGGCATTAAATATGTACTCACTGGAGACGAGAGGGGAGATATAAAAGAGACCTTCAAATTCCTTAAAGGAATTAACAAAGTGAACTGTGGGGAATTATTTAGCCTGAATACCAATTCACGGTCACGGGGACAGAAATGGAAATTAACAGGAGGTAGGTTAAGGAAAGCTGTGAGGAAGTACTGCTTTACAGAAAGAGTGGTGAAACCTTGCAACAGTCAGTCGGCTGAAGTGGTGGGTGCGAAAACAGGGGATTCAGGCAGGGCTGGGACATAATGAAGAGAATAGTGGTTACTGGGGACGACAGGACCAAGGAGGAGAAAAGAGAGAGGACGGTGAGGGTTAGTACCCTGGAGGAACAGTAGGTTCCAGGGATTATGGAGAACTTGGGCAGACCGTGTTGACCTCTGGTCTTTTTCTGCCATCGTCGTTTGTGTAAGCAGCAGAGATTTCTCTGGTAAGCTTTTAAAGAAAGGAGGAGGATCTTTCATTGTCAGCAAAGGAACACTAGTAATGACAAAATAGAAACACTGGGGGGGACAAACCTGGGACCTATTGTCCATACAGGGTTCTAATCAACAATATCCACCCTCATGCTCCCCACTGTACTTCTTGTCACCCTGAGCTGCCACTCAGCCCTTCACTCTGTCCCAGCCGTGTTTCAAACCATCGATAGTTTTGGCACCCACCACATCAGCTGGCAGATTGTTCCATGGCTTCACCACCCTTTCTGTAAAATACAACTTTCTCACTTTGACTCCCCCCCCATCAGTTTCCATTTGCGCCCCCATGTTCTTAATCCACTACTTGTGCAGAAAAGTTCCTCATAGTTTACCTTGTTCATTCCTTTCAGGAATTTGAAGGTTTCTTTCATAGCTCCCTTCTCTCGACTGTCCTCCAGTGAGTACATGTACAGTGCCTTGAGCCAATCCTCATATGAGCTGCCCTGCTGGTCCTGAATCATATTAGTCACCCTATGTTGCACTGTCACCAGCCTGTCCTTATCTTTCCTTAGGTGATGAACCCCCCTCAAACTGGGCACAGTACTCCAGATGGGGCCTCACCAGTAATCTATAGAGAGGTAGTAATACCTCCTCCCTTCTGCTGTCATTACCTGTTCCTACACACCCCAACATCCTATTTGCCTTACTGTAAGCCTTGTTACACTGGTTTGATTGTTTTAGGGAGTCACTGATGGTGATCCCTAGATCTCTTTCCTCAGAGGTCATACACAGCTTAATCCCCTCCCCAATCCAGCACTCTTCATTGGGTTCTTGTTCTCTGTGTGCAATACCTTGCACTTTTTGGTATTGAATTTCAACTGCCAAACCTTTGACCACTCTCTAGCTTTTATACATCTGTCTCTGTATCTCCCTAACCCCCTCCTCGCTGTCTACCCTGCCACAGAGGTTAGTGTTGTCTGCAAAGAGTCATGTCCTGCCCTGGATTCCTTCTCCCATGTCGCTGATGAACTTATTGAAAAGGACTGGACCCAGGACCAATCCTGGTGGCACTGCAGTGGTGACGTCCCTCTCTTCTGATTTGACTCAGTTAACCGCAACCCTTCCCTGTCTCACCTCCAACCAATTTCTCACTCATCTGACTGACTTTCACTTTACCCAGATCTTCTAGCTTGCTCAACAGCCTTCTGTGAGGCACCTAGTTGAAAGCCTTGCTGAAATCAAAGCAGTTTAAATCCACAGCATGGCCCTTATCCACTACTGTCATTACCCAGTCATGGAATACCATCATGATGGTTTGATGAGACCTTCCTTCCTTGAACCTGTGCTGCTTTACTATCTTAGAGTCCACTGCTCTCCAGGTAGTTTATGAGGTCCTCTTTGACCTATGTTTCCATCAGTTTACCCACAATTAGAGGTAAGACTAACAGGTCTGAAGTTACCCTTTTACTCCCTGTCGCGCCCCCCCCCCCCCCAATAGAGTTGGGACTGCAACTGCTACCCTCCAGTCTTTTAGAACTACCCCTGTCTGAATTAAGATACTGAATAGCCCCACCAGGGGTTCAGTTAATTCCGTTGCCAATACCATGAGCACCCTTGGATGCATCCCATGTGGCCCCAGGGCCTTATTTGTTTTTAAGAGCTGTTAGCCCTTTTCCAACCCTTTCACTGGTAAATACTAACTGCCTTAATGCCACTCTCTGGCAGAAGCCCTCTGTCTTCCCTTGTGAATACAAAGTAAAAGTAGTCATTAAGAATGACTGCTTTCTGTCTGTCCTTAATTATTCTAACCCCAGGAAATCTTACTGTATTCTGACAAATACAGTATGGTCTCGCCATAGGATTGCTCTGGAGCCAAAGTGGTTAACAGAACCTATGCTAATAGTGGAATGTTAGGCTTGAGCTTGGTTTTCAAACCACTATCCCTGGTTGCACTTCCTGCAACTGTCAGATTCTTTACTCCGCTTGCCTCAGTAAGACGTCTCAGGAGAGCTCTCCTTCACTTTCTTCAAGAAGTTAATTTTTTCTCGGTTTTGTCGAAGTCTGTTTAGTATTTCAATTTTTTTAAGCACTGTCCTTGATTCACAGGGAGACTTAGTCTAGATTAGTGTCAATCTGGTAAGTTTTTCGGTTCCTTTTCATTTTTTCTCAGCCAATAAGGAACCAGTGATTCTTGGGATGTGCATATGTTCTAGCCATACTTGTTGGCAGATCGTCTGCAAGCTGGCTCCTCCCACCCACCCGGGTGGTAAAACCCTCAGCTCCACCCCATGACACCAGATCTTCCTTTCTGCTGGAAGGTTCTGGTTTCCTCCTTAGCGCTCCCGCTTGTGGTAGGCCCTGGCTCCCGAATCTTTGGATTTGCTTCCAAAACTTACCTTAAAACTCGTTCGAGTTTCATCTACTGCTGCTTCTCTCTCTTCCGTGATGGAAGAGAAAACCGTTCCTGGGTTCTGCCGGTGCCCCTGCTGGCAGAGGATGTCTTGCACCGACCCTCATGCCACATGTGTGTACTGCCTAGGACATGACCACGATCCGCAGGCTTGCAATCTCTGTCGGTGCTTTCACCAGTCGGTTCTGAAAGACCGCGCTGCCAGACTCCAGCTGGAGCGACCGGAAAAGTGTTACCTGCCGGTTAAATCCAAGGATGTCTGTTGGGTGGTCTCCACGGCTGCGGGGTCCGCTGAACAGCTTGAACAGCTCAAGGCCTTCGAGGAGGAAGTGGCCCAGGCCGTAGCTAGTTCCTCTTCGGCCTTTATTCTGCTCCAGCTGGGCTCCACTTATTCGGCTTCCTTCAGAGAGCTGTGCAAATCTCTCTAAGGGAGAAGGCCTTTCTGGGTAGCACATTTTGCACTATCGCAAGAAGGAGTCGAAGAAGGAAGAGACTCAATGTCTACACTCTTGGTATCAGGAGCGGTCCCACTCCCAGGAGACTCCGGTTTCAACTTTGGTCGAAATCGTGGCCAAGGCCACTGATTTCGTGGAGCCCCTGTCATACCAGTTGGCAGAGACACCTGCCGATGCAGCCGAGATTTATTTCGACCCAATCAACAGGTTGCCGCCACATGAGGCCGACAACTCCCTCTTTTGGACTTCGGTGCTTCCGATGTCTTCGGACAGGTCGGCTCAGCCTGCTGGGTTGAACCTGACCACTCAGGAACCTGACCTGGAGGAGCCGTGGGGATCCCCAGCTCCTTCCGACATCCCCCATCGGCCCCGCTGATGGTCGAGATCTCGGTCTTCCTCTACCGGGTCGGACAGATCTCACCATCACCAGCAATCTTGCTCCCGACATCATTATAAGTAGCAGCACCACTACTCTTCTTCTTCCTCCTCGGATTTAGGAGAGGCTCTGGTGCAAGTTGCATCGGCGCTATGAAGATTTGATGTGGCAACAGTTAGTCTTGACCAGTATGAAGCCGACCCCAGTTTCTACCCTGGCTATCAAGTGGCTGTCACCCAAACGGCCGATGTCAGCTCCTGCCACCACCGGCTCAGGCCCAGCCAGCCCAGCCGAAGCAGGCTTCTCTGCTGATTGTGGTGGAGCCGCCACCCAAACAGCCGAAGTCTGGGGCCCGACCAAGGATTCTCAGTCGACACAAGGGTTGTCCCATTGGCTGTTGGTCACTCTCACTCCTGATCGCCCAAGGGGGGGTCGGGGGTGACTCAGGTGGATGCCCGCTTTACACGGACTCCTCGGAATCCGAAGACTCCTCGTTGCACTCACGTCCCATCAACGTGGAGTTCTCTGGGGTACTTTCCATGGATGAGGGACCCACCTCGTTCATGGGCATTCTTCGGCTCATTTCCGAGTCCACAGGGATGGAACTCGAACCAGTCCAGAAATGGGCCAGATATCCCTTAACAGAGATCCTGGACAAAGGGGACTGTCCTACAGAGGTCTTCCCTATGGCCAAGGCCATTGTTGGCCTGGCTCTGGATCTGTGGCTGCATCCTGCATCTTGCCCTGCGCCCTCAGCCCGGATGGCCTGCAAATACACAGTCCCAACCGGCTTCCTTTTGGGGTTTTTGGAGCATCCTTCGGCTGAGGGTCTGGTGGCTGACTCCGTCTTTCAGTGCTCGGGCAATACAGGTGATGTGGACAGACCGCCAGGCAAAGAATCCAAGAAGTTGGATCATTCGGCGAAGAAGGTCTGTGCTGCTTCCTCACTCGGCCTTCGTCAGGCTAGCTCGGCCGTGCTGATGGCACACTTTTCCTGTGCCCTTTGGGCTTCCTGGATGAGGTTATTCCTCACCTTCTGGTGGATTTCCAGACCACGGTCAAGCAGGTCAGGGCCAGGGAAGGGCAGTGGCGAAGCAACAACTCCAGACTGCTGTGGACATTGGTGACTCTTGTGCCCACTCGGTAGTGGCCGCAGTAGTCATGTGCTGTAGGGCTTGGTTGATGATCTCGACCTTCACGGCTGACACTCAACACAAGCTGGCAGATGTTCCTTTTTTGGGCACCGACTTGTTCAGGCCCGGTATGGAGGGCCACCTCCAACATATTGAGAAGACCAATGCCACCCTGGACTGTGCGACATCTGCCCAGAAGGACAAAGGCTCCAAGCACCAGAAGCACAAGCCCTTTCGCTGTTCTACTCCTGCAGCCAGACCAGCCCAGCAGCAGGGCCAGCAGGCGCAAACCTGGTGACCGCAGGCCAAGTCAGTGGCTTCATTGGTCAGAAAGCTTGGAGGGATGGATCCCGGTGGCCCCTCGGCCAGATCCTCCTCCTCTAAGCCTGCCCAGTGACTGGTTGAGGGGTGCCACCCTCAACCCAGTCACACCTCCCGTGAGGGGGGCCGGCTCTGCCATTTCCTTTCTGCCTGGTCCGTTATCACCACGGACTGTTGGATTCTGGGATTGGTCGGCCGGGGCCTGCCTCTGGAATTCGAGCAGGTCCCCCCCAAGCCGAGCCCACACCCCACGGGAGGATCTGGTGTCCGTTGTCACTTAGTTGGCTCTCCGAGATGACATTGTTCGGCTCCTCCGCAAGGAGGTGGTGTGCAGAGTTGCGGACCCTCCTTCAGACCCAGGGTTCATTTCCAGGTACTTCCTGGTACCAAAACAGATGGGGGGGGCTGGTGCCTCATTCTCTATCTACACAACTTGAACAGGTTCTTCAGGTCCCGCACCTTCTGGATGGTAACTCTGGCTCAGATCATACCATCCCTCGAGCACGGCATGTGGTTTTGGTCCTTGGCTCTTCAAGACACGTTCTTTCATGTCCCGATGTGTCCATCCCACCAATGGTTCCTTTGCTTCCAAGCTGAGGGAACCCTCTACGAGTTCCAGGCCATGCCCTTAGGCCTTTCATTGGCCCCCATGGTCTTCATCAAATGCATGGCAGTGGTGGCAGCTTTTCTGAGGCGCCGAGGTGTTTGGGTCTATCCCTACCTGGATGACTGGCTCATAGCAGGTCTCTCCAGGCAGGAGGTGGAGTGGTCCAGGGATCTAGCCCTCCAGACTTGCTTCAGTCTTGGCCTCCTGATCAACAAGGCCAATTCGGAACTCGTGCCCTCGTAGGTGATTCAGTTCATAGGGGCAGAGCTCAACTCCCAGCGAACAGAGTGGAGGTTCTCTCCGCCTTTGCCCAGTCATTTCTGGTTGGGCACTCGCGTGCTGCCCAGGACTTCCTGCATCTTCCAGGCTACATGGTGGCCTGCACCAGCATGGTCCAGTGGGCCCACTGGCATATACGTTTCCTTCAGTGGGAACTGGCCAGCCAGTGGTCTCAGCGCTCAGGTCACCTCGACCAGCTGGTCACTGTGACCCAGAGAATGTGGGACGGCCTCCAATGGTGGCTGGTCCCAGCTCACTTGCAGAAAGGCATCCCGTTTGTCCGCCCTGAGCCAGCAGTCATCCTGATGACCAGCACCTCTCTGATGGGTTGGGGTGCCCATCTGGGGGAGCACAGAGCCCACTGGCTCTGGTCCCCTCAGGAGTCCCGATGCCACATCAACCTGCTGGAGCTCCGTGTGGTTTGGCTAGCCCTGACGACCTTCACTCCATTCATTCGGGGTCAAGAGGTCCAGGTCCAGACGGACAATACCACAACCTTGTACTATCTCAACAAACAGGGTGGGACGCACTCCTTGCCTCTGTACAGGGAAACTCTCCACTCATGGACCTCGTGCTCAGCCTGGAGGTGGATCTCCTAGCCATTCATGTGGCAGAAGCCTCGAATCTGCTGGCCAGTGCTGTCAGCCAGATAGGTGAGGCATCTCACGAGTGGTCACTCCACCAGGAGGTAGTACAAGATCTGTTCTCCCACTGGGGCACCCCTCAGGTGGACCTGTTTGCCTCCAGAGAGAATGCAAAGCTGAGGCTTTTTCATGCCCACCCCCCTCAGCAGGGCTCGTGGCAAGGGGATGCCTTCTCGAGGCCGTGGACCCCAGGCTTTTTCTGTGTTTTCCCTCCACTTCCCTTGATACACAAGGTGCTCATCAAGGCCAAGAGGGACAAGGCACAGGTGATCCTGGTAGCTCCAGACTGGCCACGCCAGTACTGATAGCCAGAACTCCTCTGCCTCAGCTCCAGGCTCCCGAGGCGTCTTCCAGCATGCCCGGACCTGCTCTACAGCAATCAGGGGAAGGTACTCCATCTGGACCTTCAATCCCTGCACCTGACAGCCTGGTTCCTTAGCGGCTAGAGTTCCAGGCTTTGGGTATCTCCGACACGGTCCTCACGGTTGTTGAGGCATCCCTTAAGGAATCAATCAGAAAATGCTGTGTCTTCAAATAGAAGAGATTTTCCATTTGGTGCCAGTGCAAGGGGTTGGACCCTTTGTCCTGTCCGGTGGCTAGCATTTTGGACTATCTGTGGTTCCGCTTCCAGCTGGGTCTTCAGTCGATGCCCTTAAGGTGCACCTGGCAGCCATCTCTGCCTACCAGGCGTGGGCCAGTATGCAGCTGGTGGCACAGGAGAAAGTGGTCTGGCGCATTTTCAAGGGCCTAGCTCACATATCTCCTCCGGTGCGTGAACCTCTACCTCTGTAGGATTTACTGCTGGTTTTGGCAAAGTTCATGGGCAAGTCATTTGAACCTGTGCACAAGTGTAACATGTCACATTTGTCATGGAAGACTGCCATCTTGGTGGCTGTCATGTCAGCTAGAAGAACTGTGGAGCTCCAGGCGCTCTTGGTGGAGTCTCCTTACTTGGTCTTCCACAGGGACAAGGTTGTCCTGCGCCCCCAACCGAAATTCCTTCCGAAGGTGGTGTTGGAGTTTCACCTTAACCAGGTGTTGACTCTGCCGGTGTTTTACCCCAGTTACACCTCGGAGGCCGAGTACAGGCTCCATATCTTGGACCTGAGATGAGCGCTTGCCTACTACAAAGAGCGTGTGGCGGAAGTTTGGGGAGAGGTTCTCCAGCTGTTTGTCAGCTACGCTGAAGCCGCACCTGGCAGACCTGCAGCCAAGCGGATGATTGGCAGGTGGATCACTTCCTGCATTGATCTCTGCTGTAGGTTGGTGGGTAGGGAGCCTGCTGTAGGGCTAAATGCTCATTCCACCCGCCATACCAGTGCGTCAGTGGCTGCTTCTAGGGACGTTCCTATCCAGGAAATCTGCAGAGCTGCTGCCTGGAAGTCAGCACACACCTTCATTTCCCATTACCACATCAACCTCGATTCACGCCGTGATGCTGGTTTTTTGGGCCTCAGTTCTCCAGTCCCTGTTCCCTAAGTAGGGGTGTGCACCTTGCCTCCCTCCCTCCTTCCAGAGAACTGCTAAGAGTCTGCCAACAAGTGTGGATAGAACACAACATATCCACATCCCTAGAAAAACAGGTTACTCACCTGTAACAGTAGTTCTAGGAGTGGTATATGTTGTTCATCCACACTGACCCACCCGACCTCCTCAGCTTTAATGCACATCTCTGCTTCCAGCGGGCTAGATCTGGCGTCATGGTGCAAAGCCGAGGGTTTTACTACCCGGGTGGGTGGGAGAAGCCAGCTTGAAGACGTTCCAGCGACCCTTAAAGGGAAAGGCGAACTGCCAACAAGTGTGGATGAACAACGTATACCACTCCTAGAACTACTGTTACAGGTGAGTAACCTGTTTGTTCTCCTTACTTTCTGATGCAATTCTCAGTGTATTTTTTTCCTTTCCGACTTTTTAAATGTCGGTTCTCTCTCTAATTAATTTTCTACCAGATTAAACTTCAGTTTTCTCAGTCTTAACCGACCAAAAAAAAAAAAGAGAGAGAGAGAAAAAAAGATTTAAGCGCTTAAATGTCACAAGGTAAGAAAAGAACGGGCCCTACAGGTTTCCAACATTGTAGAGTGTGGGGAACCATTCGCAAAAGCAGATCCTCATCTTATTTGTGTCTTTCGTTTGGGGTTTGACCACCTCAAAGAAGATTGTGATATTTGTAAAAACTTCCCTCAGTCGATGCTTGAGGCGACTTAAACAGCAGGAGAAGAGGTCTGATAAAGCTGCTGACCCAGCTACAGACAAACTGGCTTCCAGCCATACAGAACCGAGGGAACAGCCATCTGAAAAGGCGACGGTTCTTCAGTTAAGAAATGTCCTCCGGATACTGCCGCTAAACCAGCAACCACAGGAAAAAGAAAGAAAAACATTCAGCACATGAACCGCAACCTAAAAAGATATCGGTTCCAACCATTGAAGAGATAGCAAACACTATCAGGATAATTCAGTCGCTTCAACCGAGCACTCCGGTTCTGGTTGGAAAGCAGTTACAGACGCAAACCTCCGGTTCTCCTTCAGTTCCCGGTTCATTTGAACAAGGTGTTGAACCTTTTGGAGAAGATGAAGGTGATGATGAAGATGAGGATGAAGACTATGGGGAGCCTACTGAACCTGATATCTACCCTGATCCTCACTGTCCTGATTCCGCTGACAAGGGATCTGAGGACTATACATCCACTTTGCTTTTATAAAGCAAGTGGCTCAAGCACTGTACCTCCCTACTCAGGAGTCCACTGATGAGGAAGAGGAACAGGATTACATGGAGATGATGGATGTCCCAGTCTCTAAAAGGCTGCTTCTGCCCATCCATAAATCCTTAAAGAAACAGGTAAACAAGGTGCTGCAGACTCCCACTTCTGTGCCACCTGTGGATAAAAAGGTGGATAAGAAATATTGGGTGGCTAAAAGTGGAGCTGAATTCCTCTTTAGGCACCCAAGCCATGAGGGGGTGGTGCAGGCTGCAGCTTGTGATAAAGCTGTCATACCTTTGGCATCACATCCACCAGACAAGGATTCTAGGACGATGGATTCTGTAGCAAAAAGGTCTACCTGGGATCCTTTCTGATAATCAGACAAGCCTCTTATATGGCCTATGTTGCTAGATATCGGAGGACACTGTGGAATACAGTGATGGACATGGCTAAATCGGTCCCAGCCCCTATGTCAGCTGACCTGGAAGAGGCTGCAAAGAGAGGGATAGAGGCATCTAAAGCCCAGTTTAGAATGTCTGTTGACAATAATGACACTGCTGCCAGACAAATGGCTGCTTCTGTGTCTCTTAGGAGATTTGCTTGGCTTAGAACAATTAACTAGACACAAGACACACAGTCCAAGGCGTTGGATTTCCCATGTGAGCCTGCATCCCTGTTCGGAGAACAAACTGAAGCGTACATGAAAAAAATGGATGATTACAAGACGGCATATAAGAGTGCTGCTGCAAAAGGAAAGGCATCTACACCCCAGAAGCACTAAGCCAGGGAAGGTAGAGGCAGGGGACACTATAGGCCATTCTTCCAGCCCCAAGCTTTTCCCCAGTACCAGCCACAGAGAGGTTATTTCAGGGGCAGGAGAGGTGGCAGCCGAACTAGCCCCAGCACCCAGACAGCAGCTCAAGCTAAGCAGACACCCTGAGGTGTATGCTCGGGTCGCCTCCCCAACCCCAGTGGGGGCAGGCTGACCCACTACATCCAGGAATGGCAATCCATCACCACAGATAATTGGGTCTTGGAGGTATTGGGCCAAGTTCTGGCCCTCAGCTTCAAGTTCATGCCAAAGCTGAGGGCAAGGGTCTTCAGACCCTCTTCCCCATCAGAAACATTGTTGTTAGAAGGGGAAGTATCAAACATTCTGTCTCAAAGGGCAATAGAACCAGTTCCTCAGGCAGAGAGAGGAAAGGGGCTCTATTCAAGTTACTTCCTCACAATAAAGAAAACAGGGGAGTGGCGACCCATACTGGATCTCAGTCACCTGAACAAACATTTGGTAAAACCAAAGTTCAAAATGGTGATCCTGGCAACAATCCTTCCAACCCTAAGGAAAGAGGATTGGCTTGCTTCTCTAGACCTAAAGGATGCATATTTCCACATCCCCATCAGGCAGTCCCACAGAAAAATTTCTCCGATTCAGACTGCCATCAGGCCATTACCAGTTAAAGGCAATGCCTTTCGAAACTTACTTCTCCTTCAAGGGTGTTCACAAAATGCTTGGCTGTGGTTGTGGCACATCTGAGGAGGCAAGGGGTGGCAGTATTTCCTTACCTAGATGACTGGCTAGTCATAGGGCAATCCCCTCAACAATAAGGGAGTCCCTGGCACTTGCACAGGCTGTCCTACAGTCGCTAGGATTTATAGTCAACCTGAGAAAATCTGTATTGGAGCCAGTATAGCTCCTGGAATTCATAGGAGCTGAGCTGGGCACTGTGAGGGGAAAGACTTTTCTTCCACAGGCAAGAGCAGACAGCCTGATACAGTTGGCAAGTACCTTCAAGCTGCAAAGCCTAAGACCTGCAAGGCACTTCCTGCAGTTGCTGGGCCACATGGTAGCTGCCACAGCAACGGTGTCAGGGGCAAGGTTCCAGATGATTTCCTGGGGTTAGAAGAAAACATTACTTATCGTAGTAATTGTGTTTCTTCCAAGGGAATCTTACTGTATTCTGAGCTCCCACCCTTCCTCCCTCGCTAGAACCCACAGGGCACCGCATGCCAGCTGTACATATCTTGTGGGAAACATGTTGGTGTACTTGTTTATTTCTTGGGCATCTGTGACTTGAGTCTTGGAAGATGCCCTTGTTGTTTAAGAAAGGGTTGCCCTAATGGGTTTAGTTAGTTATGTTAGAATAGAGTACTTTGTTTTGTTTTACCTTCTGCATACTTCGTAAGAATCTGACGGTTGCAGGAAATGCAACCAGGGACAGTGATTTGAAAACGGAGCTCGAGCCTTACATTCCACCATTAGCATAGGTTCTATTAGCCATTTCGGCTCCGGGGCAGTCCTATGGTGAGACCATACTGTATTTGTCAGAATGCAGTGAGTCCCTTGGAAGAAACGAGATTACTATGGTAACGTTTTCTTCTACCTCCCTCTGTTAACCTTACAATTCCTCATCCCCTTCTCTTTTTCTTTTTCCCCCTAGTATATCTGAAGAACTGTTTTTCCCCACCGTTGAGCCCTCACCTCCACATTACGCATCCCTGTGTCTGCCTTTGCTTCTCTGACTGCCCTTTTGGTTTCCATGCTGTCCACTGTGACTAACTTGTCCCAGACTAGCTGCCTCATCCAGTTGATGTCTGCTCTTCTGAAATCTATGACTTCCAACTTTAATGAGGGCCTATTTGTCCCGGGAGCCCATCAGTTCACTCCCAGAGAACATGCTCCCTACAACTCACTCCTGTATATTTCACTCCCTCCCCTACCCGGACTACGTCAGTTGCTTCCACTGACCATTTTCAGCAGTAGAGCTTTAGGAGACTGCAATTTTATATTTAGTGTATAATCACATCTTACTGATATTAGAGTAATACTATCAGGGAGTACTTAGTTGTAGTTTTTCAGTCACAGTAAAGCTCTCCCAGTAATTCTGCTTTTTCTTTAAGCAGCAACAGTGCATTCTGATTATCTGGCTGAAATGGCATGCAGTTGTTCATAGGTACAATACGAATTAAGTGGGGAAATCCCAATGTAAACTCATCGCCTATCGGCGAAATTTTAATTTCTTTTCACCCATGTGCTTATCCAAGTCATGCTTAAATTGTGACAAGTTATTACTGGCCACAACTTCAGTAGGTAAGGAGTTCCACAAT
Organism: Neoceratodus forsteri; assembly: GCA_016271365.2. Taxonomy (NCBI): domain Eukaryota; kingdom Metazoa; phylum Chordata; order Ceratodontiformes; family Ceratodontidae; genus Neoceratodus; species Neoceratodus forsteri. Next base: position 836,288,643 of record CM028134.1, read on the forward strand.
GTAGGCAATCGTGTGACAAATTTATTTCTCTTACTGGTATTATTGATTTCAGTTTGAAACTTAATTTTGTGTGATCGCGTATTATATCCTGTTGTACCTTTTTGAAGACAAAGAGCCTCGCATAAGGCTGCATCCTTCAAGGATCTATATGCAAGGCACATATCACCCCTATGTGTCCTGTATTCAAGTGAAAATAACCCCAATGATCTCAAACGTGTACTATAATCTAGATCTGTTAATCCTTTTACTTTCTTAGTAAGGCGCCGTTGTACCTTTTCTAAGGCTACTATACCACCTACAGATTTTGGAGTGCAAAAGGAGGCACAATAATCTATTTGTGATCTTACTAAGCTAGTATATAATGGTACCAAAACTTCGGATTCTCTACTCTTAATGTGTCTAAAAATACAAGATAATGTACCGTGGCATTTTTTAATGATGTTATTATTATGAGATGTAAATTTTAAATCATTCGTGATTGTAATTCCCAAATCTCTTTCAGATGTAATTGATTGTAACTCGTAGTTATTGATCTTATAACATGCTAAAGCATTATTCTTTCCCAAATGCATAACCTTGCATTTAGCAGGATTAAAGGCCATTTTATTATTTACAGACCACTTAACTAGATTGTCAAGGTTAGTCTGTAAAATATCCACAGCCACAGAGTTAACAATACAACCAAGCTTGCTATTGTCTGCGTATTTATGAATCCAGATGCCATTTGTGGTTTGCATATCAGCTATTAGCAAATTAAATAACAAGGGACCCAACACTGAGCCCTGTGGAACACCACTGCTCACATCTCCCCATTCCGAATAATGTCCTTTAATGCTGACTCGTTGTTTCCTGTCAGTTAGCCAGGAATGTATCCAACTAATTATATTAGCACTAAAACCTACTTCTACTAATTCGTTAATCAAAATGCAATGAGGTACTGAATCAAATGCCTTTTCATAATCTAAGAATATTATATCTACTGGGAAACCCTGATCCAATGACATACTTACTGGTTTGAAAAAATTTATCAGGTTAAGTTGACATGATCTTCCCTGCACAAAACCATACTGGCTAATATCACAGAATCCTATATTTTGTAAATGTGCTAGCATTTTTTACCTTTAATATTCTCTCAAATAGTTTACCCATACACGATGTTAAGCTAATTGGCCTATAATTACTGGCGAGTTGTTTATTCCCATTTTTACATATTGGCACAATAATAGCTGTAGTCCAATCTCTTAAAGCATACCCTTCTTTAAGGGATGCATTAAATAATAAAGTAAGTAAATCCACTAAAACAGAATCTAGTTTTTTAATAAAGATAATTGGAATTTCGTCTTGGCCTGCTGAAGAATTGACCTTAGTGGCTTGAACAGCAGCTAAAACTTCATCCGATGTTATCAGTGGATAGATATTACTAGCTTCAGTATTTTCTGTACAAGAAATCTCCTTTACTTTAAAGTCATTAAGAAAAGTTTCATTAAATTCTCTAGCCATGTCTGATTCATTTACAAAAAGCACATTTTTTTAATTAAGGGAACAATAGTAGGGGCCTTTCCTCGTAATGAACCCGATATAGTTGTAGAATTGTTTTCTGTTGTCTTTGGTTGTGGTAGCCAGTTTTAATTCATAAGTTTTCTTAGTGCCTCTAATAGTTTTCTTGCACTGATTTGAGACCTTAATAAATTTTTGCCATTTCTCTTCTGAAGGATTTTTTTTTTATTTTATGTACTTTTTCTTCTTTTTCCTTATAATTTTTTTAATATTATTATTAAACTAAGGAGGGACTCTTTTGTTGGTATGAGTATATTTCTTATTTTCAGGGACCCATGGATCAGTACAGTAGTAAATATTACTTTTAATAGCTGCTCAAATTTGCTCACTATTTTTGTTTTGTAGCTCTGCCTTCCAGTTCCAGTTTTCAAAATGATTTTTAATAGCCTCATAATTGGCTTTATAATGATTTTTAATCCTAGTTATACTGCAATTTATATAAGTAGAATGTTTTAACTTCCAAGACACCATTTTATGATCACTATCTCCCAGAGGATCTTGAACTTTAGGTAATTCTACAATATTAGTCATGTTGGTTAAGATGAGATTGAGTATATTATCTTTTCTTGTGGGTTTACTAACAAGCTGATCTAAATTAAGCAAGAGAACTAAATTGATAAATCTATTGTCCAATTTAGTTTTTCCAGTAAGTGTCGACCAATAGGTAGTGGGTAAATTAAAGTCCCCCATTAAAATTTAATTTTCGTAATCTTCCATCTGCTCTAATGTTTGAAGAAAAATATCATTGCTGTTCGTGTCCAAATTTGGTGATCTATAACATACACCAAAAGTTAATATTTTCTCAGTATCTATTTGGACTAGAATAACCTCAGTGTCAGTGTTAGTAGTCATAGCAGTAGGAATTTGTCTACTTTTTAAACAGTTGTTAACATATAGATCTACACCTCCACCCTTGGTGTGTTGACGATTTTTGAAATAAACAGAATAACCCTCTATATCAATGCCCCAAGTAGCATCCGTGAACCAAGTTTCTGAGACAGCACATATATCTATTTTGTCCCTATCTAAAATATATCTAAGTTCGTTTTTTTTTTTTTTTTTCAAACTTCTAGCATTAAGTAATAATATGTTTGTTTGTTTATTTAGTTTTTGTTGACTAGGTAAGTGCACTAGACAAATCCTGCCTATTTTCAGGCACGACCCGGGGGAGGGGATACAGATGAATGCCAACTGACCTTGAACCAAATTAGGCTGTTGGTGGTATTTGTAGTGAATGAGGGAAATTTGGCCAGGACACCGGGGAAATTCCCCTACTCTTATCGATAAGCGCCATGGGATCTTTAACATCCACCTGAACTACCACCAATCCAGGCAGATGGGACCTCGGTTTAACATCTCATCCGAAAGACGGCACCTCAGAAGTGCAGCACCCCTCTCATGCTGCACTACAGTGTCAGTATTGGGGTATTAACCCAAGTGCCAGATGTGGGAACTGAACCCACAGCCCTCTGATCTCCCAGCCTCAGAGGCGAGTGTGCTACCTACTAATTCACTGACAAATCCCTACATGTGTTGTTATGACACTTATTGTTGTTTCTGATGCTCCTATCTGATGACAGGTGATGCAAAGCAAGTTTGGTGGTTTGCTAACCTGGCAGTTAGAGAACTGGGGCTTCTTGTCATTTAGTAAAGCTGTCATCTGTTGAAGCCCCCCTTTTCTGGACTGGTGGCTGGAGAGACATTTACTCTTGATTTGCAGCTTATGATGGAAATAAAGAACTCTGTGGCTTGCTGAAACATTTCGACATGTGGTTACAGTTGAGTTTTATGGATCTAGTGTGAGGAGGACCCTCATCCTGCTGTGAGATTCTCCTGTCTTTGCCTATTTATTTATTTAACATTTTGGTAACCAGAAAAGGTACACTGAGCCAGAGCTCATTTCCAGGTGTGACCTGGGGGGGGTGGGGGGTGGAGGTGGAGAACTGAATACAGCTGTAGTTCATTGCAGTTCTTTCATTGCAAAAACTGCAGACATTACTTTTTTTTTTTTTTTTTACAATTTTTAAATAGTAGCAGGTTGTCGGAGAGTGAGATTGGCAGGAGTGAATTGCTGTGGGAGCGGGTCATCGGGAGCGAATTGACATAGACCCACTTGTCCCAGGGGCCAGGTTAAATCATACAGAGTTATGGTCGCTGGACTTTCGTGGCTTCCCTACCCTCACTCCTCCTACCACGTCCGAGTTGACGAGCACCACATCAAGAATGGCAGCCTCTCTAGTGGGTTCCTTAACTTTCTGCACCAGCAGGCAGCCCTGCAATGTATACAGTAGAGTCTGACCTCTGGAGCTTCTGACAGCTAGAATAACCCAGTCAGTATCTGGCAGGCTTAGATTTCCCACCTCCGCCACCACCTCCCTTTCTAGTTCTACACTTAGCTCTTTCTCTTTCTTTCTTTCCCCTGTCCTGGACGTCTGTAGATCACCCCCGTTAATAGTTCCTTACCGTGGTATGTAGTGAGCCGAACCCACAGTGATTCTGTTTCCTCATTACCTATCCTGATGTTTCCATCCTCCACTGCCTGTGTGCCCTCTCTGACATATAGGGCTATACCTCCTCCTTTACATTTGTCCTGTCTAAACTTGATGTAGCCTGGGACTTTCAGGTCCCAATCGTTATTCTCTGTGGCGCACGTTTCTGTGGTAGCTAGTGTCTGCCACCATTGCCTGGAACTCACTCATTTTATTTCCCAGACTCCTGGTATTAAGGCAGACCCCTTTCCATCTTTCTTCTGATTAGAGAAGGGCGAAGTTAGCTAAATTTGTTCTGCAAATCTACGAATTCAGTGCAGTTTACAAAGTGCAGATCGATCCATGAAGTGTGGAATTTTGCTGTTTGCAGACAAAATTCGGCACTTCATGGGCAGAAGTCACTCGCATGGAAAACTTTGTGATTTCAGGTGAAGCAGAAATTGCTGAGGGTAGGGAAAACTTCACAAGACTTAGTGGATGCTAATTTCAGCCACTTCACGGGAACTTTGCCAGCAGAGTAAAACTTCACTACAACTCTGCTCCATATCCCCTCTTGCTTTTCCTATTCATCTCCCTTATTCTTCCCTAGTCTCCTTAATTTATTTTTATTTTTCATACTGAATGGCATTTTAAGCCCTCCCTCATTGGCCTCTTCCCTAACCTTACTGTTACCCACCTTACTGCTACTAGTCTCCTGTTCGGGTGGAGCCGTAGCAAGGTTCACCACCTGCTGTCCCTTCTCAGTGGTTCCCCTAGCCTCCGTCTTCCCCAAACTATTGTGAAGATATAAACTGTGTACAGTGCTTCAAGAGCTGCTGGCACCTTAAAAAAAACTCCGAAAAACATAATTTGGTACAATTTAGCTTCCTTTCTATATATATTCCAAAGATTCCTCCTCCCCAGTATTTATTACTAAGGGCATTGCATGAATGCATGATCTTTGTCTCTCAGGGTTCAGCTGACTCCCTACTTCAAGTCATAATCCTGTGTTGTGACATCACAGTTTGTTGCCGTGGGAGTAACTGTGATGTCACAAGCAGTGCATTATGACCTCGGGTAGGGAGATAGCAACAGGATTAGGCAAACTCTTCAGGAGCAAAAATCCTGTTTTCATGCAAATATCCTCCTTAATAAATAGGGAGGAGGGATACAGAACTAATGTGATATACAAACTGGACTGCATCTAAATATGAGATTTTGGTAAAGTTCTCCTGAAGGCATCAGCTGCTCTTTCCATTTTTCTGTTTTGCTTATGTGTGTAAGGAGAGTGATGATCAGGGAAATTATATTTTATTTGTTTTTATTTTCAGTAGGTTTATTTTTAGGGCCTAGCTGAAGGGTTTTTAGTGAGTAAAGGTGGTAGCCATGTTTGTGATGGAATGTCTATTCTGGGTATGGGGGATTGAGTTTCTTATTATGTGGTGTGGCTATTGACAAATCCAGTCAGGTTTAGGACCAGGATGACCATGCATTATGTTGTAATAATGCACGGTTACCCGACTAGTTTTTCCCAGTTAATTTTTCTTTGATTTTTAGACCCATTTTATAACGTTGGAGTAGTTCCAGCTATAGCTGAGCACAGTGCCTAGATTCATGGGTTTTCAGCTGTGTTGGACATGAATGTTTCTCTTTAAGGATTCAAACACAGTCCCCATAACTTTTCTCCTCAGGATGTCGCAGAGTGCTGTCAGTAGTAGTGGCTTCAGTTGGCAAAAGTCACTGTCTTAAAAGTCAAGTGTACAAGCTTGTTGGAGCAATATTTTTCACAGGAGTCCCCAAATTCAGACAGACCACCACCATGTCAGGAAAGTCTAAATAGAGACTAGGGAAACCAAGCCATCCACGCAACGGCATCATTACCCCCGACGCTCAGGGTTTGGGAACAAGTCCAGGGTGCCAAGGAGGAAGGATCAGGCATCCCAGAAGATGCAGTCCTCCTCTGGGTGGGAGGAGGACAGTGTGCTCATCTGCTATACTGCCACAGGGTGGCACCAGGTGGTACTACCACAGGTGGTAGTACATTTTGAACTACTGATGGGGAGAGGGGGGAGGCTGCCTTATTCTGGCGCAGTGCATGCTTCTTTAATCCCTTTTCTGTGGTGGCTAAGAAGCTGGGTGTAACTTAGTGGAATCCCCACCACCACCACCATGGCATGCAGCAAGATGCTGGCACTCATGGGCCCTTCCAACATGACCACTAGCTGTCATCCTGTATGTTAACTGGACCTGTAGGAGAGAGGGGATCCCCCTGCCTGTCCCCCAAAGGAATCTATTTTGCAGGTGAAGGATGCCCTCGTGGACTCCCAGGAAGATGGGTAAGCTCCAGTGGGAGAGACGGGTTGGACGTGGCCGAGTTGAGGTGGGCAGCTGCAGTGAAGGGTTAAAGAAAATATACAAAAACAAGAGCAAGAACAGGACCAACAGGTTTTAAACACAACATGCCCAGCAAACGCTGGGTGCCTGCAGCATATTGGCAGTCACAGTGTTTGCATTGTTTGGATCCAGATCACAGTCATGACACTTGTGATCACTATAGGGTTATTGACTCAAAAAGATGAAGCGAGTGTAAAAGGAAATGTTTCTGCTTCTGCATCAACGTTTGCACAGGGTGTTCTGTCAAACAGACCACGTTCTCCCTAGAAAATATGGTGAAAGGACAAGTTAGTGGTGCTTCTTCTCTCAAGCAGCAGTCTCAAAATAGATCATTTATTTATTGATGTCTTTGGTGACTGGATAGGTGCACTGATCCAGAGGACTGTTTTCAGTCACGATCCGGGCCACATGGTGGCAAACAAATAGGTACAGGTACAAACAGTCAATTACAAGATACAGTACATGCACGCCCAACAGCTGGTGGCAAGGGTGGAGAGAGAGAGAACAGTGTTAATACCCTGCAATGCAGAGTAGACAGGTAATGCTTTATCAGTATGCACATAAGCATTGCCAAAATACAGATGGTGCAAGACACAGGCAGTAATGGTATACAGGTGCATGGTCCAATTCAAGTACAAGTGAGAAAGAACAGTTGCTGTAATAAAATAGGAAAACAGTCACAGTTCATAATATCAAAGGGGCAAGACAGAAGGAAAGGGGGCAGGGGTAGGCTTAGGGGTGGGGGCAGGAAGGAGAGAGGCAGGAAAAGGGGCAGGTAGTGGGGGTGGGGGGTTATAAGTGCTGTAGGGCATCAGGTGAAAGTCTGAGTGCTATTAGAGCATAGTCGAGTTGTAGACCCTAGCATTGCTGTACGGAGCAGTGACATTTTGCAGCAGTGAGGAGCCAGGTCTTCAGGTTATGTTTAAAAGCTAAGTGGGAGGGGATATGCAAACAGATGGGGGGAGCTTGTTCCATAGGGAGGGTGCTGTTACTGAGAAGGCTCAGGTTCCCATGGTGGTGGAGGCACAGGTTACTTCTAGCAGGGGGACTGAAGATGCTCTGAGATTCCTGTGGGCCACTCTAACTGTTAAGAGAGGTGTGTAAGGGGACATATGTTGGTTCCTGAGGGAGTTGTCCACATCAGACAGCCCATCACATAGTCAAAGCGACCTTGTAGGGTGAGCCACCCAAGTGACTGGTAGAGTGAGCAGTGGTGAGAGAGGTAAGGGGCTTGAAGGATGAATCAACAGAATTATATGGCGAGTTTAGCTGCTTGTGCAGTGTGATGGATAGGTGCGAGTAAACTGGGAAGCAGTTGTCAAGGAGGGGGAAGTAGGTTGCCATGTGCAATGGCCAGGCACACGTCGGCGGAAAGGTAATGTTTGTGGTGGTACGCAGCGCCTAGCTTCTGGTGGATCTGGCGGACCATATGGTTGGCATGGCAAGGGCAGGAATACTGGTACAAAGGTGAGACTGAGGAAACTTTAGTCGGGGAAGGTCAGTAGCTCAGCAGTTGTCATATGCCTTCCAGGAGTAACCTCTCTGTAGGTACTTCCACAGCTGGAGAGTGTGGCCAGGGTAGCCAGTAATCTGCAGTATTGCAGTGTAGATCGGGTTAAGGAGGAGTTCAGAGAGCTGGGTAGCAGGCTGAAAGAAGTTGCAGTACAATAGTCTTCTCAGAGGTGCTACCAGTGCGACGTGCAGGGAAGAGTGGAATGAACAGGACTCAGCTGTTTAACATGTGGCTGAAGGGTTGGTGTAGAGAGGAAGGTTCAGATTTGTGGGTGACTTGGGTTCATTCTGGGATGATGACAGGCTGTTTAATAGTCTACACTGAGTGGAGAGTGCAACAGTGTACTGGGGCAGAAGTTAGATGTTTACATTGGGAGTTTAAACTAGATGACAAGGAGTGCTGCAGTAGGGCACAGGGACTAAAAGATGGTCACGGTGGGATCGTAAGCAGTTCCCCCAGTGAAGCAGTATGTAAGGGAATTCTGAAAGAATAAGGAGAAATGGGAAATATAAGAAATAAGTCAGTAGTGATAAGAAGGAATCCTGTAAAGGAGAAGGAAGACAAACGGAAAGTGTTCTACACGAATGTTAGAAATCTGTCAGCAGGATAGATGAACTCCAGGCGGTCATGGCTACAGAGGAAAGAGACACAGTGGCCATTACTGAAACTTGGGCTCATCCAAATAACTGCAGAGACTGCAAAGTCCTAGGGTGCAAGCTGTTAAAGTAGGACAAGGAGAAAAAAGGAAAGGGGTGACTGTGTACATGAGAACAGATATTAGGGTGATGGAAGATGCATTAATCAACGAGGAAAAAGGAGCAGAGTCACTATGGGTCTGAGTGATGTAAGGAGGGGGAAGAAAACACAGAATAGGGGTAGTATACAGACCCCCAGATCAATCGGTGAAAGAAAGGTGAAAGCACTGGAGAGAGACAGATAAAGAAATTTGCCAGGCTGGGTGGAAAGAAAGGATGCAAAACACAGCCACAGGGATTTACCATGTGAAGGTAGGCTACACAACGTAGGCTTCTTCATCTTAACAGAGGAGAAGGATAAATGGTGATCTCCACTTGCTGTATATTATGATTTTTTGATGCTGAACTGAGACGTTTCTTGAACTTGGAACTTAGACAATTTATATAAAACTAGAAGCATAGGTTAAAAATAGTGTCTAAATAATTTAGAACCATCATAAGGCAGTACTTCTATACATAGAAGGGTGGTGGGTATTTGGAATACACTGCCAGAATGTATAACTTGCACATTGTATTGAATGTTATTGTTTTATAATAACTGGTCAGCAATTTCTCTCAATGTACTGACCAGGTTGATATTTTCCATAACAACCGGCTGGTTGTTATGACATTCATGAGCCATGCCAGTCAAACTATGCTGCTGCCTCATTGGCCAACATTCTGTATGTGGGCGGGGTCAAACAGTCTCACAAACTGCTGGAGAAAAATTGCTGGCCTGTTGTTATAAAAAAATAAAAGATGGGAAGGGTGCTTCATATGAGAATTTAATGCACACCCTCGTTGTGGGATGCTTTGATAAACCCCTCGGGCTTCGCCCTCAGGGTTTATGTAGCATCCCACAACTTGGGAGTGTATTAAATTCTCATATCAACCCCTTCCCCATCCATTATTCTCTATGTATAGTGTTGTAGTGAAAGTAGTTTTCGTTGTACATTTCACATATGAAAACGGACAGTTTGCTCATCTGCTAACAAGTATAAAAAAAGAAACAAGCAAATAGTTGAATGAAATGTGTAAGAGCAGTTTAAAACAGGTACATGTGTGTCTGCAGGAAGTGTATTGAGAAGTTGGGGGACAGTCGTGCTGGGCAAATAGCCTTCTTCTGTCTCTTCCAGCGTAGTGTGGGACATTTTTTAGTGCTTTACTGCTAACTGAAAAGTATGGCAACACAAATTTAGTGCTGACTAACCAAAAGGAATGGCTACACATTTCAGTGCTAACTGAAGGGGGTTGCTGCTCGTCGTTAGCTGACTGATCAAGAGGTGTGGTTACACATTTTTAGTGCAGACAGTTTATGGCTACAGGTTTTTAGTGCGTCACTGCTAACTGACAGAGGTTCGGCTTCACATATTTATTGCTTCTCTAATGACTGACTTAGTGTTCCGTCTTAAGAAAAAGTCACTTAACGATTTCTTTTGAAGCTCAGCTACCATTTCAGCAGCTACGTAGGTAGTAAATTCCTCTGTTCCTAGCTTGTACGTAGGCGACTACAGATGGCTCTTGAGCCCCTTTTACACTACATGCTTTGCACCGCAGCGAGTGGCGCAGAGTAACTGAAACGTTCTTTGTTGTCCTCTACAGGCGAGCCACACCGCATCCGAGGGGAGCATTTGCTGTCCTGGTGTTTCCTGTTTTTCTTTGCCAGAATTGCGTTTTGTCGTTTTGCGCTGCTGGTGCTGCCATGTGATCATAGCGCAGCACTCACACAGAAAGACTGCAAAAACTCTGGAAGAGCCACAGGAACGCTGCAGGGCTGCTGTGTGTATAAGGAAACGGCAGCAGCACAGGTGGAGTGGAGCGAGTGATTGGAAACCGGAGTGCTACCAAGTAGGGCTTCGTGTAAAAGGGTCTGTATATTACTGCTGGCCAAGAACACAGATCTGCCTAGAGATGCAGCTTGTTTTCCTTAAAAAAAAAAAAAAAAAAAATTGGGGAGGGGGGCTCTGACAGACAAGTCCCCCCCCAAGTAAACATCTTGAGAGAAAAGAAGACAGGAGGGAGAAAAGACGAGAGAAGGATTTGGAGTTTCAACACGTACAGACTCTTCCTGCAGTCAAGGTTGTTCTGCCAGACTCTAAATAGAAGGATAAAAGGTTGGAAGATGGAATGAGAAAGCTTGAATATAAGCTACATTCAGAAAGGTGTTCTCTCCAGGTCCAGAAGCTGTACATTAGAGATGTAGATGAAAACATTTAAGAAAATGACAGCAAAGATGACTTAGAGCTAAAAAGAGATGTTGCAGAAACTGTATCAAGGTGCTTATAATCTGCCACCTAACGCCATTCCAGGAAGCAGAAGCAGTCCATTCATAAAGCCTATTGCAAAATATGTCCATTAAAGGAGAACTGCTCTGAACCTGGCAGACATCCCCCATGAGATAATTTTTAGATACTCATTTGAATTCCGTTACTGTTCCATCTCATCTCCACAGGCTGTTTTGTTATCCTGATTGGTGTGTCTGATTTACACGCAGGTAGTATGCACCATTTTAGAACTGTATGATGTAGTTTATGTTCCTTGCTCGGCTCTTCTATTGTTGGCACAATGCATCAGTGTTTTATGGATATTAACTACATCATACAGTTCTAAAATGGCACTTAATGCACTGTAATTCTGAAACACCTGAGGCTACTAATAGGCCAGTATAGATGAAACAAAAACAGAATTAGACCAGTATGTAAAATCAGTTTCTGCTGGAAAAAAAAAATACTTTCAGGTTCTGCAAATTTCTCTCTTAATTGAACCAGTCCAGTACCAACAGTGTAGTCGGGCCACAGGCTAAGCAGCTAATCCAACCATATTTATCTTAATCCAAAGAAGTAAAGGACTGTATATTTTCACTGTTTCTTGAGACAAAGGAACAATCAATACCCATCAAAGTGCGACCCATGACGGCAGCAAGATACCTGACCACAATGTAATCCTACTGGCCTAAAATGGTGCTAAAGTAGGTTAGCACAAATGGGTGATCCTTCTAGGAGAGTGCAGACTCTTTAGGGAGCTTTTAACCATATTGTCTTCAGCCATTAGGAAAGTACCTACTGAGAAAAAAAAAAAGAAACATGAAACCAGCTGTGTATTCTAAGCTAAGAAAACCTAACCAAGTGACCTTGATATTTCTTTCCTGTTATTAACTGGACTCTGTACTCCAAATGGAAATGAAGAGCCAGGATTAGGAGTCATTCCAGCATGGAAACAAAGAACTCTTAACTCTGTGTTTAAAATCATTGCTTATCTGGAGGAAGGTTTATGTACTTTTCGTGTTGTGAATTAAACTATTTTATTTATTCATAAAATGGATTGAAGTAACAACAAACATACAAGTGCCCGAACATGACACAGTATGGTCATATAGCTGTAAATAAGTTAATTCAGTTTGCTTCCCAGTATATTTGCTATAGTTTCATTACATTAGATAATTTTGTTTAGTAAACCAAAAACACTTGTTTGATTTAAACATTTTTCAGACATTGTTTCCCACCTGTAGTCAAGAAACACATTTATGCCAAGGTTAAACAAATAGTGTTGTCCATTTTGTAACTCAACTCCGAGATCAAAATTAATAACTAAAAAGTCTGAAGTTTGAAGTACTCTGGTCAGGAGATGTTTTTAATAAAGAAGCATCCCTGATAAGTTGTGAGAGTAATGGTTTGCCTTTAAAAGGAAACGTCCATGTCCCATCAGGCCCCACCTCCGTGTGAAGCGGGGCCCAGTTAGAAAATATATAAATGGTAATAAATGTGGCATTTACTGCTGAGTATTTCATTTAAATTCATATCTGCTGGCCTGGTGGCACAGAGGGCTAAGGCACTGGAGCCTTACCTCACACCACATTGGCGAGAGGGTTGGCAGGGGAAGGAGTAGGATTGATCATCCGGAGGACTGCTCTCCTCTCCTGGGGTGGGTTGGGGAACAGCGTCGCTCTGTAGCGGCCCCCGGTGTAGACCAGGGGAAGCTCAGTTGTGGTGTGCATAGGGGAATCGGAGGAAAAACTAGAAAATGGCATCTCCTCCTACCAGATGACGGCCGCCCAGACCAGTGCCTCCTCAAGCTCCGCGACAACTGACCCGACCACAGCAGCACCCAGGGCCAACGCCTAGGCCGTTGGGCCATTTCTCCTCTGAAGAGGAGGACCCACCTGATGAAGGGTTATGTCGGGTTACCTTGAGGTGGCTGCAATGTGGGGTCAGGATCGGCAGCGGAGATGAGAGGGGTGAGAGTTCTTGTGGCAGTTGGCCTGAAGGAGAGCTAGGTGAGGGCCGCAGGGAAGATAAATAGATAAAACAAACAAAAAAAATGTCTATCTGGTTGATCCTGCGCCCCTACCGGGCATTTAGTTCAAACGCGTGCTCACTGGAAAGCACCGCCGGGCTGTCCCCAGGATGAGTTGCAGGCGGGAGCAGCTGGATGTCTCCATGTGCGATTTTTAATAGCTCCAGTTTGGAGCCAGGTTACCACCACGACATATGGAGACCAGGTACAGACAGCTAGTGTGCCTGTTAGTCTGTACCTGGTCTCGAAAAGACGAATGTGCCAGCAGAAACAGACCACCCGGTCTATCTAAGTCTGCTTGAGTGTGCAGCCAACACCCCTAGTTTACAGCTGCCCCCCTCCCTTTTGTCATCCCACTTTCACCCCCCACCTTCACTCTCCCCTGTTCCCTGTCCCATGCCCTTTTGAAGCTGTTCACAGATTTACATGATACCACCCATTCTGGTAGGGCATTCCATTTTGCTACCACCCTATCTGTGAAATAGTGTTTCCTCATTTCCTTCCTAAATATTTCCCCCTCCATTCTTAGCCCATGCCCCCTGGTGACCTTCCCCCTCCTTAACTTAAAGACCCCATCTGCCCCATCCTTATTGATTCCCCTCAGATACTTTTATGTCTCTATCTTGTCCCTTCTGTCCTCCAGGGTGTACATATTGAGGTCTCCCAGCCTGCTGTCATAGTCTCTCCCCTCCATTCCACATATCATCTCGGTATTACAAGGACACCGATAGACTCTAAACCAGAGCTAGTTGAAGCTACCGCAATACATATAATCTGTATAGCGGTAGCTTCAAATAACTCCATTTTGGAGTCTTATCAATGTCCTTGTAATACCGGGACCAGGTATGGTCTAACAGGCACACTAGCTGTATGTACCTGGTTTCCATATGTCGCAGCGGTACACTGGCTCCAAACCGGAACTGTTTAAAAATCAAGTATGTGCAATGCAGTGGCTGTGGGGCAGTCATATTCAGGCAGATCTTCTGGACACTGAGGTGCTGCCCTATCTGCATGCATCTTTCTGGACTGCGGGATGAGGTAGCCAGACTCAGAGCAGAAGTCAACTGGGTCAGGAGTACCATCGCCCCTATCCAGAGACCACTCAGTCCAATGCAGCTGCCTCAAAGGATGCAGAGAAAGAGGAGTACTTGGATGATAGTGGGCTCAGGGAGAGTTAGACCAGTCAGGCAGAGGCACATCCCAGATCGTATTCCACTCAAGAACTCATATGCCACACTGCCAAACAGGGACAACCAAATAGAGGTACCCAGAGAAATGGAAGGAAAAGATGTGGAGGTTAGCCAAGTGCAAAAGATGGAGATTAGCGCCCAGGAGGTGGATAGGCAGAATAGGGGCAAAATTCAGCAAAAAGGCAGACAGCAAGGTGAACCAGGGATAAAGGACAACCAAGGAAGGGGCTGGAGTAGAACAGCGAAAACAGTCTAGGGAGGTCAAATCATGGAAAGTCATGTGTGCAAATGCCAGGAGCCTTAGCAACAAGATGGAAGATCTGAGGCTGTCATGGTGCAGTCAGACCTGGACATTGTGGCCATCACTGAAACCTGGTGTAATGATAACCACGACTGGGAGTTGGCCATACCTGGCTACAACATATTCAGAAGAGACAGGGCAGGCAGAAAGGGAGGAGGAGTGGCACTGTATGTGAAAAATGACATAAGGGCCACATAGATCCAGGAGGAACAAAATGGGGGAGAGATACTGTGGGTTAAGCTGGAAAGGAAAATGGGGCCAGCCATCCGCACAGGTGTGGTCTATAGACCACCAGCCCAGGAGGAAGAAACAGATAGGGAGCTGATGCTAGCCATCCAGAGGATGGCAGACAAGGGAGGTAGTACTGGTTGGAGACTTCCAGTATTCCAGAGCGTGGACTGGAGCATCCCAGCAGCAGCATCAACTAGGGAGATTTATCCTGGACTCCTTCAGGGTGCCTTCCTCAAGCAACTGGTCATGGAACCAACTCTGCAGAAGGCAATACTGGACCTTGTGCTCACAAACAGGGACAGTGTGATGGGGGTAAGAGTGGGGGAGCACCTGGGGAACAGTGACCACCAGTCACTGTGGTTTGAAATCACAGAAAGAGCAGAACCAAACCACACAAAAACACGTATCCTGGATTTTAGGGGGGCAAACTTTGGAAAATGGGGAGATACTTGAAAGAGGCATTAAGGGGAATGGGACAGGAATCAGGGGTTGAGGAACAGTGGGAAGTATTTAAAATGGGGATTACAAGAGCAACAGAATTATGTATTAAGCAGGTTAGCAAGAGGAAAAGGAAGAGGAGACCATTATGGTTTTCCAAAGAGGTAGCAAAGAAAGTGAAAGCCAAAAAGATTGCATTCAGGCAATACAAAAAGACACAGGCAGAAGGGGATAGGGAGAAGTACCAGGAGAAGCAAAGGGAGGCAGGGAGGTCAGTAAGGGAAGCCAAAGCTCAGACAGAAGAACACATTGCAAAATCAGTGGGTAGAGGGACAAAACCTTTACAGGTACATAAGTGAAAAAGAAAGGCAAAGGGAGGGATAGTGAGACTGAAGGGGAGGATGGGGGCTGTGTGGAGGATGACAACAGTAAAGCTGACATATTGAACAGGTATTTCTGCTCAGTCTTTACTAAGGAAAGAGGAGGGTAATGGGTCTGAATGGAGTACAAGGGGTGAGAATGGTGCAGAAATGGACACAAGTCCCTTTACGAGAAAGGTCCTGAAGGAACTGGAAGTATAAGAGTTGATAAAGCAATGGGGCCAGATGGGGTGCACTCAGGGTCCTTAAAGAACTAAAAGAGGTGGTGGCTGAACCTCTTGCTATCCTGTTTAGCCGATCACTAGAAACAGGGAGGTACCCAAAGACTGGAGGATAGCAGATGTAGTCCCTTATACAAAAGTGGGAACAAAGGAGGCGGGGAACTACAGACCAGTCAGCCTCACCTCGGTAGTGGGGAAGATCATGGAAGCACTACTGAAGGAGAGATTGGTGGAACATCTGGTTGTCAATGGACTACAGGACCCAAGGCAGCATGGTTTCACCAGGGGAAGGTCATGTCAGACCAGCCTCATTGAATTTTTTGACTGGGTGACTAGGGAGGTGGATCAGGGGAGGGCAGTGGACATGGCCTATCTGGACTTCAGCAAGGCCTTTGACACTGTGCCACATAGAAGACTATTGCACAAACTGGGGAATATGGGTGTGGGCAGGACAGTAGTGCAGTGGGTAGGTAACTGGCTGGGCAGCAGGACACAGAGGGTAGTGGTAAATGGCTGTCACTCCACAGAGGGAAGAGTGACCAGTAGGGTACCACAGGGATCAGTGCTGGGACCGGTACTATTCAGTATCTTCATCAGTGACATTGCGCAGGACCTAGAAGGCAGAATTTCACTGTTCGCTGATGACACAAAGCTCTGTAACAGAGTAGACACACCAGAGGGTGTAGACAGAATGAGAAGGGACCTGCAGAAACTTGAAGAATGGTCAGGGGTTTGGCAGTTGAAATTCAGTGCAAGATAATGCATATGGGGCACAAAAACCCTGGCACAATATATCATTTGGGGGTGAGGATATAGCATGCACCAAGCAGGAAAGGGATCTTGGAGTTATCATCTCTGATGACCTCAAGGCAGGGAAACAGTGTGACAAGGCAGCAGGTAAAGCAAATAGGATGCTGGGATGCATAGGCAGGGGCATCACCAGCAGGAAAAGGGAGGTCATAATTCCACTATACAAGACACTAGTGAGGCCGCACCTGGATTACACTGTGCAGTTCTGGAGACCTTACCTACGTAAGGACATAGACAGGGTAGAGAAGGTTCAGAGGAGGGCAACAAAGATGGTGCATGGATTGCATCACAAGTCCTATGAGGACAGGTTGAAGGCACTGAACATGTACTCCCTGGAGGAGAGGAGGAGAGGGATATGATAGAGACATACAAGTATCTTACAGGGAGGAACAGGGTGCAGAATGCACTATTTTAGCGAAAAAGATGTTCCAGGACTAGAGGGCATGGGATGAAGTTGAGGAGGACGATTCAGAGGAAACGTGAGGAAGAATTTCTTCACAGAACGGGTGGTGGACAAGTGGAACACCCTGCCAGAGGAAGTGGTGGGGCTGAAACAATCACGGGTTTTAAGAATGCATGGGATAGACATAAAGGAATTCTGGAGGTCAGGGGTAAGGGGCAACAGACTTCCTGGAAAACATAAACTGAACTTACAAGCTCAAATGGGCAGACTGGGTGGGCCATAGGCCCTTATCTGCCGACACTGTCTATGTATGTATCTATGTATCTATGCAAGTAATATAACAAGCATATGGAGACACCCCGGCTGCTCCCTGCCTGCCATGTCATCCTGGGGACAGCCGCCTTGGTGTAAGCATGTGAGGCTGGGATCAATGGTATGAATTTAAATAAAATACTCAGCAGTAAGTGCCACATTTATTACCATTTATACATTTGCTAATTGGGGCCCTGCTTCACACGGAGGAGGGGCCCAACGGGACATGGACGTTTCCCTTTTAATCATTTTGTGCTTGAGCAAAATTATTAAGTAGACAAAGTCACAACAAGATTGTTTCAGTATAGCTACCCATTTTTAATGCTGACTAATAGAGAGATACATTTACACATTTAGTGCTGTCTAGTCAGGTAGGGTTGCACATTTTAGTACCAAGCCATAGAAAGATATTGCCACTCATATTAGCGTTGACTAGTTACTAAGTATGATGACACATTTAGTGCTGACCAGGTTTCTTGCATGGTTGTTGGGACTTCAGTATCCCATGCACACTGGTTGTATTTGGCTAATTGCTGAATGGGCAGTTTGGTCTTGTTATATTGGGTAACTTTAATCTCAACAATTTCAACAAAACCTGCTTCACCTGAAACTATTACTCTGTGCCAGAAAAACAAAAGTCATGCTACTCTCCCCTCAGGCAAAAGCCTCAACTGCTCTTCCCCTGAATATCAACCTCCATATCATGACCATCCTGGGGGAATCACTTGAAATTGTGAACAGTTTCAACTATCTAGGCTTCTGGCTCAACTGCAAACTTTCCTTTGACACTCATATTGAGGAATTATCAAAAAACTATGCCAAAGACTTGTACTGTTCTTCCGCATAAAGCATTTGCTTATCTACAAGGCCAAACTAAGATTGGTCCAGACAGCTTTTCTGCCGTTATTTGATTATGCCGATTTCCTCAGTAGCCATTGTTCCAAATCGGCCCTACCCAACCTTTACACGCATTACCACAGAGCCTTAGGATTGATCATAAATGCCCCATTCAACACTCATCACTGTTCTCTGTATTCGCAGATAAGTTGGACTTCGCTGGGTACTAGGAGGTGGCAAAATGGCCTCCCTCTGGGCTTACAGAGCCATCCCTATGAAACGTCCTCCTTACATCTCTTTTCTGTTCAAATGCTCCCCCTGCATGTATGCACTCAGAAAATACTCTTACATTACACTTGATATCCTTAAACTCGCGCAATTTGTCGGGATATGTACCTTCAAGTCACTGATTAGGCATGCACTGAAAGACACTTGCAATTGCTATTGTTATGTCCTTGAGAAATACTTCCTTGGTTCACCTTTATAGCATTTACTGCCTATCTCTCTGGCCGTCCTCCTATATAACTGTCATCTTCTGCCCCCCCTCTCTGCTAAATCTTCCTCTGACCCCCCCCCCGCTCTTTGGAGCCCCTGACCCAACAGACTGATTCCTTGTAGCTCCCACTCTCCGTTCTCCCTCCAGCCCACTTAAGTACACTCTTCCCCTCTCCTCCACTACAGCTATCTAGGGAGGCAGTATAGCGCAGTGGTTTAAGGCTCTGAGCTGCAAATCTGGAGACCTGGGTTTGAATCCCACAGCCCCCACTTGCATACTGTGTGAGCCTGAGCAAGTCACTTAACTTCCCTGTGCTCCCAGGTTGCACCTGTAAACAAGTTTTCAGCTTAGTATGTCTCACCTGGTCAAACAATTGGGAAAAAAAAAACTATCTCAGAAACTTATCCCACTCCCTTTCTTCTCTCCTCTCCCTCCCTGACAGCACTTTCTTGCACTTCTATGTGTGATTGTTCCATTTTTATGTGTTAGTACTCCCTTGTTGGGTGATTCCATGAATGAACTGCACTGTATCATAATTGTTGTAACTCCTGTGTCTGCAACCGTATTTGTGCATCTTTCCTGTAATTGTAACTGCCTTACTGTGCTTTTATGTATTGTTCCCTCCAGGACCTCCTTGCAAATGAGATTTCTCAGTGGTATTTTCCTGGTAAAATAAAATTGAATTGAATCTTTAATTTATAACACAAATTTGATTCCCAATCAATTATTTATAATGTTTCACAGTTCCAGAATATGTGGCCTGTTTTCTGTCCTTTAAAAAAAAAAAAGTTTTATTCATAAAAACTGCTTGTGGAGCTATATTTGTGTGTTCAGATTAGTCTTCATGCACCCTGGATGGTTTGAATGTTTGAATTGTATTCTGATGTTGCCTTCTTTTCAATGTTTTTGTCTCCAATGTAGGGCACCTCTGTGTGTCAGGCCACCATTGTGGGTGCTGCAGTTATTCTGCTATATATTTCAAGGGCTTGCTATAACCTGGTAGTGGTTGCCATGTCTCCCGAAGACAGACCTAGTCCATTTAACTATGGATGGTATAATGTGTCTGATCAGGTTGGTACCTAAACAAAAGCCATTCAGCTTTACACACTTTAACGTGATTACAGTATATGTAACTTGCATTGATTTCTTATTAGTGCACTTTGATTTTCTTAATAACACCTTACCAACTTCATTCGGGTATCACTGTGTATTTTCTTATTGGAGGAATTATATAGAAAATAATGCATATGTAGGTGTGTGATATGCAGTTTTTTTACACACCTAGGGTGTGTAATATATATAAACCTCAGATCACATGCCTTCCTATGTGCTATTTTTTATAATAACTGGTGCTAAGTAAACAAAGCTCAGAGTCTTAGCATTATGTGCTTCCTGTGTTGCTGATTCGACCTCTGTATGGGCTTCATTGCATGCTGGTTGTTATGACGACAAGGTGAAGGTTCAATGGCTTCTCCATTGTTTCAAAGTTTAAAAAAACTGTGAACGGTTCAATTTTTCAAGTCGGTAAGTATGTTGGCGTGATACACACCACCCGGCGCAAGACAGTAAAAGCCGTACCAACTTGCAGGTTGCTATGACTTTGCCATATCAACCTTCAGGTTTATATGACTTTTTACAGTCCTCAAAAACAGGTTGATATCGGCGGTCACCAGTTATTATAAGGATAATATGGATGTGGAATCACTAAAATGTTTTCCCAGGAACTTCAGAAAGTGCATCTGAACACTTAAAGAGATCATAAACGATGTTGTTTTCTTTTTCATGTATTTGTAAATCTGGGCATGTGTGAAATCTGTGTAATGACAGTAGTGTTTTGTGTGTATGTTTTGAAATAGTCCTATTTTTCTTATCTAGGGTCCCCTTCTTAATATAGCCTTTTCCCAGCCAATATTCATTTAATAATGTATGGTGAAATGTTATCTGGTGTTTTTTATCTTTTCCTCATGTTGTTATGTCTATTTTCCTGGTGTTTTCCAAACCTTGTTTTTCACTGTTTGGAATTTAGAACCTGTTGTTCTTTACTTATTTATTTTTTTTGTATTATCTTTTTACCTCCTCCCTACATGCTCCACTTCAGCCTCTCCTTCAGGCTTGCCAATGCTTGCTCTGGTCCATCTGCCCTCCGATCCTCTGGTTCCTTATAGCAGCAGCCAACCCCAGGGTAATCCTTCTCCGGATGGGTACCCCTCCTCCGAGGGGGAATGTGCAAGCCCAAGGGGGGCAAGCCAGTGCTACACTTGGCCTGGGGTGCTGCTGGGACGGAGGACTCTGCAGGGACATGAATGACACCAGAGAGCTTAGCAGCCGTCATCCGGCTTAAAGTGTGGCGGTATTTCCGCTTTTCTGGTGCGTCCCCTATGTGCATCTGTTGTGCTCCTGGTCTCCACCAGGGGCTGCCACAGCGCAACGTCAACCCAATACCCACCCCAGGAGAGGAGAGCAGTCCTACGGACACTCGATCCTCTCCTTCCTCTGCCAGCCCCCGGCATCCCAAGTCAAACCTGTTGTTCTTAACATTTAAGAACGTGAAGAACAAGGTTGCTGTCTAAACCAAGTACAGCTGTGAACACAAGTTCTATTATGAAAGCATGAGCTGAGCCGTGCTGTCACATACAACAGCCAGCATTGTGTGCTGCTTCAAAATCAGAGTTTGAACCTCAGTAAACCATATTTCCCAATTGAAAACGGGTTCAAATTGTATTATAAAAAATAACATAACCTCCTTTTGTTGAGGACTCATCGAAATTCTCAGCACCTCTTTAGTTTTGTGACATCAGGAAGGTACTCGAGCTTCGCTCTCATATCCTGATGTCACTAAACTAACTTGCCATTGAGAATCTGTTCATTCTCAAAAAAAGATGATTAATTATTTTATATTTAATTACTTGGCAGTTCCAGAACCCATTGTCATCAATTGAGCAGAATCCCTGTGTGAAAGGTTTCATGGTAAGCTTCGGCTCAGCTGATGTCACCACCAAAACCCAGTGACATCAGCTCAACTGATGTCACTAGGTACTGGAACTCATAAATAATTAAAATAATAAATATTGGGTGGGAGGAAAAGTAGCATTAGCAAAGGACCAAAAATTAGGGGAATATAAGACTGTTTCAAAAAGTACACACAAAACAATACATTGGAGTTGCCATTAAACAGATTTCACAGATCCCCAAATTAACAATTATATTAAATTAAAATTATATTATATTAAAAAGATAATGTGGATTATGTGACGCAAGTGGTTCTGTCTCAACAACAAAATTATATGATAAAATGTAGTGGGAAAATGATGTACTGTGTTTTGGTGCAACCTGATCACATGACTGTGGTGAAGTCAATGATATACCCACAATTCAGAACTTCTTTCTAGTTTGTTTTCTATTGGCATTTAGTGTTTACACAAACTCATCATATAATATCAACAGTACATTTTAGGTGTGTGGTATGTCATGGGATATACTTGCTTAAAAAACTGATAAACTGGCTACTAGCTACACCAGTAACTGCTGAGGACTTGCTAGTCAGTAAGTAGAAACATTGTAAACATTAAACAATCTAAATTCAATATGCTGGCAGCCTCCTATGCTAGTAAAATGTCACTGTGGTGCTTGTCTACGTATGGTTCTTGTCCCACAAGACAACCATTTCTTAATCTGCTTGTGCACATTGCATTCAAAATCTGTAGAGACATAAATCACATTTAAATCAGTACCAAGAGTTAGTAGTCCATGGTCCCCCCAGATGCAAACGCTAATAATTGCCATGATAATCAGTGTTTTAAGCAATATGATACTGTAAGTGTAAGCAGATCCCTATGTTTTTTTTTGGGTGGGGGCACTTAGAGTGTTTTCCATAAAAACGGAACAACTAAAATGTGACGGGGGTGAGCGAGGGCAGGAATAAGCGGAAAAAGTTTTATTCAAACTGGACGTCTTGCTGTATTCTGACCATATGCAGTCATCCCCAGCACTTGAACTGCTCCAGAGAGGAAAGGGTTAACTCTATGCCAGGGCATAGAACGTTGAGCTCTGTTTTCAAACCTCTGTCCCTGGTACTCCTCAGTGTAACCGTCAGATTCTTTACTCCGCCTAACTGTGAAGTCGCTCCGGAGAATCCCTCCTTCGCTTCAGTTCAGTTTAGTAATATCGATCGGTTTTCAACCGCTTTTTCTTGTTTTATTACGGTATTCAGATATCTATCTACGCTACAGTAAGTAGTAGGTAGTTAGAGTTTATTTAATAGAAATTGTTTTTTGTTCGGTTTTCTCCGGGTCGGTCCGGTTGGGAACCGAAACAAATTCTTTAATTGTTAATTCTTGTTTTTCTGTTATTATTGTGTGGTTTCTGGTACTTATCTGTGACTAAAAAAAACAGTAGCTTTCTTCGGTTTTTGAACCGACCCATGACATGGTTGGAACCGATAAGTGTATAGTTGCCTGGCTTAACCACTGTTAAGGGTAACTTTTTTGAATCCGGCATGTCTGAGAAACACAAAAAGAAAACCGATCCCACTGGGTTTCAGCACTGCACCAAGTTTGGGGAGGCCTTTGCTAAGGCTGATTCCCCGTCTCATCTGTGTGTATTGTCTGGGGTTTGACCACCTCAAAGAAGACTGCCAAATATGTAAGAACTTTCCTAAAGCCACTTTGGAAAAATGTTTAAGTAAGCTGAAGGATAGAGAGGCCGAGAAGTACGCTGATCCGGATGGCCAGCCGGTTCAGTTTCGACCAAACCTGAGGGGGTGCCCACTGACCTGGGCGATACCTCCTCAGGCAAAAGGAGAGCCAACTCTGAGGAGTTGGTTCCGTCTAAAAGAAAATGCAAGTCAGCCAGTTCGGATCCCGGTCCCCGTGTTCCGACCGCTGAAGAGATTGCAAAAGCGATTACTATTGTTCAGTCACTTTGCCCAGTTCTGACCGAACCAGCACTGGTTCAAAGATGATCAGTTCAGTCAGAAATAGTTAATTCTGAAATTGAACCTGAAGCATTCTATGAGGGTGATTGGGATGGAGAAGAAGATTATGAAGAAGAGGAAGATGAAGGCCTAGATGAGCCAGTAGAACCTGACATCTCCCCAGACAGGCCTTCCAATGTCTCTCCTCCCAGACTTTGAGTCCCCCTCCCATTTCTTGTTTTACAAGAAAGTGGCTGATACTCTTCAGCTTCCAGTGGAAGAGGCTGAACAGGATCAGGAGGAATCTGACTTCGTTGAAATGATGGAAGTCCCAGACTCAAAGAGAGCGTCTATCTCTTTGCATAAATCCCTGGGGAAACAGACACAGAAAATTCTGCAGTTTCTAACATCTGTACCTCCTGTGGATAAAAGGATGGACAGGAGGGTATACCTTGTCAGGTCCTGGGACAGAATTCCTTACAAATCATTGCAGCCATGTTGGGGTAGTGCAAGCTGCAGCCTGTGACAAGGCTAACATTCCCTTGGCATCTCACCCCCCAGATAAGGATTTCAGGAAAGTGGATGCCATGGCTAAAACACAATACTTGGCATCCTCTTTAGGACTCAGACAAGCTAGTTACATGGCATATGCAGCCAGATACCAGAAATCTATGTGGGATATGGTTCTGGAGCTGGCTAAGAATGCCCCTCCCCAACTGGCCAAGGAGCTGGAGCAGGTGACTGTGGATGGTGTTGAGGCATCCAAAGTTCAATTTCATGCTGCTGTGGACTTGAATGATGTGCATTCCAGGGTCATGGCTACATCTGTCTCTATGAGGAGATTTGTTTGGCTCAGATGTACCAGTTTGTCACAGGATACCCAGACTAAGGCCATGGATTTTCCTGGTGCTGGTAACTCTCTGGGGAACAAACAAAGGCTTACATGAAGAAGATGGATGAGCACAGGACCACCTACAGGAGTGCTGCAGCCAAAGAGAAGCAGGCCACTCCTCAGAAGCAGCAATTTAGGTCTGGCAGGGACAGGCCTTTTTACCAAGCCCAGGCCTCCTCTTCTTTCCAGAAGAGGGGGTTCTTTAGGAGGAAGAGGCAGACGAGGGATGACCAGGACCCCATCATCCACTCAGTCTAAGCCCCCTGCCAAGCAGACACCCTGAGGTGTCAGGGTCACCTCCCCAGTTCCAGTAGGGGGCAGGCTGGCTCACTACTTCCAGGCCTGGATGTCTGTTACTTCAGACAAATGGAAGTAGTGAGCCAGGGACTTGCTCTTAGTTTCAAGAGGTTCCCAAAAATGAGAGCAAAGTCTTTCAGTCCTCCCTCTCCCGTGGAGACAAAGGCCTTGGAGGCAGAAGTCTCCTCTCTGCTGCTTATTCAGGCAGTAAAGAAAGTACTTCTTTGTCACAGGGGAAAAGGTCTGTATTCCAGATACTTCCTTACCCCAAAAAAGATGGGGGAGTGGCGACCCATCCTAGATCTAAGATACAGTACATGAACAAACACATACTAAAGCCAAAGTTCAAAATGGTGACTCTGGGAATAATTCTTCCCTCTCTGAGACCAGGAGACTGGCTAGCCTCCCTGGATCTCAAGGATGCCAACTTCCACATACCTATCAGACATTCTCACAGAAAGTACCTCAGGTTCGAGTTGCCCTCAGGTCATTACCAGTTTAGAGCAATGCCTTTCGGTCTAACGTCTGCTCCAAGGGTGTTCACCAAGTGCCTAGCAGTAGTAGTGGCCTTTCTCAGGAGACTGGGTATCCTGCTGTTTCCATATCTGGACAACTGGCTCATAGTGGGTCAGTCCTCAGACCAAGTCAAGTCAGCTCTGGAGGTCACTCAAAAGCTTCTGGACTCCTTAGGATTCATTCTGAACCTGGAAAAGTCTGTTCTGGAACCTGCCCAGCTTCTCACTTTTATAGGGATGGAACTAGACACTGTCCCGGCAAGGGCATTTCTCCCACTTTCAGGGGTACAGTCTCTTATCACTCTGGCTTCCGCTTTTCGTCCTCTAGTGTCTCAGCCAGCCAGGCACTTCCTACAGTTGCTAATCCACATGGCAGCTTCCACTGCTGTTGTGCAAGGGGCAAGATTTCAAATGAGATTTTCACTTTTATCTAAGATCTTACTGGTCTCAGAAAAAAGACCATCTCTCCAAATCAGTTCCAGTGTCCCAAAATCTGGTTCAGGCTCTCCAGTGGTGGCTGGAGGAGGACAGTCTAAGACAAGGTGTCCCTTTCCTCAGTCAGGTCCCTTCAGTGATTCTTACCACAGATGCCTCTCTACTGGGATGAGGAGCTCATCTGGACCAGCTTACTGCTCAGGGAACCTGGTCTCATCATGAGTCTCTTCTGCACATAAATCGTCTCAAACTCAGAGCTGTCTTTCTAGCACTTCAGATATTCTCAAACACTATTCAGGGAAAAGAGGTGCAGATCAGGACAGACAATACCACAACCATGTGGTACATCAACAAACAGGGAGACACTCGGTCCTCGGCCTTGCACACAGAAGCCATGAAAATATGGTCTCTAGATTATTCCCTTCAGGTTTCTCTGATAGTTGTGCATCTCCCAGGGAAGGACAGCATTTTAGCAGATGCTCTCAGCAGGATTCCTCAAGGTCACCACAAATGGGCTCTGAATCCTCTGATTCTTCAGGTCATTTTCAAGAGGTGGGGCTTTCCAGAGATAGATCTCTTTGCAACCCTGGACAATCACCAGCTTCCTCTGTTTTTCTGCAGACCCCCTCTTCTGGGATCTGTCCCTCAGGATGCTCTCCTGTTGAATTGGACAAGCAGGTTTCTGTATGCTTTTCCTCCTTTTCCTCTGATATTCAGGGTTCTGATCAAGATCGGATCTCAGCCTTGCAAAGTGATTCTGGTGGCTCCAGACTGGGCCAGACAGCCATGGTACCCCCTATTCAAACAACATGAAGTCTTGCTATATTATAGACATTAGCAGTTTGATCCAGCTCTAGAACTGCCCCGGAGTGAAATGGTTAAAACCATTCCAAAATAGAATTTTGGCACGAGAGCAGCTCTATCTGTGTCATTTCAAACTTGAACTGTCAGATTCTTTACTCCGCCTCAGTGAACAGTCGCTCGGAGATTTCTCCTTCTGCTCGGTTCATTTCTCGGTTTAAAAAGTGTTTTCTCGGTTGGATTTAACCGAGAATAGTTTTATTTTAACAGCAAAACCGTTCGGTTCAAGCTCTATCTGTGGTAACAGTAAGTAAATGAAGGTTTTGTCTGTGTGGAACTTGTAAGTTATCGGTTCAGTTTTGAACCGATCAGTGGGTTTAAAACTCATTTAAAACTAAAGGTTACTATTTTAGAGTGCGGTTCCCGGTTCTTATCGGTTCTAAAAAAAAACGGATTTATTACGGTTTTTCCAATACCCGTGACACGGTTAGGAACCGATAAGAGTTGTCTTGCCTAGCACTGCCGTTAAAAGGGCAAGTTTTGGTTAGGCTGGCATTATGTCTAGAAACCCAAAAGAAAACTGGGCCCACTGGGTTTCAATACTGTGATGTTTGTGGGGAAGTCTTTGCCAAGGCTGACCCACACACCATGTGTTGTGTCTGAGGTTTGACCACCTCCAGTCAGACTGCCAGGTATGTAAGAATTTCCTGCAGCCACCCTGGAAAAAGATTGGGCAGGCTCAGGGCGAGAAACAAAGATCCGCTGACCGGATGGCCAGCCGGTTCGGTGCCACGAACCCAGGAGGGATGCCTCTGACCAGGGCCAGACTTCCTCGGGCAAAGAAAAGCTGGTTCTGAGGAACCAATTCCAGTAAAGAAACAAGAAAATCAGCAGGTCTGGAGTCCAAAATTCCTTCTCCAACTGCTGCAGAGATAGCAAAAGCCATACAAATTGTCCAGTCACTGTCTCAGGGTCCGTCCGAACCACTACTATCTGGTAAAAGGTCGGTTCGTCCGGTCCCAGTGGTTCAGGATTATGATATTGAGGAATTTTATGAACCAGAGGAGGGGGAGGAGGATTATGAACAGTATGAATGTGGCTGGGAAGGTCTGGGTGTGCCCATTGAACCGGACATCTCCCCAGACAGACCTTTAGAATCTCCCCCTATGCTGTCTGAGTCCCCATCTCATTTTATGTTTTATAAAAAAGTTGCTGAAACCCTCCAGCTTCCTTTAGAAGAGGCTGTGGATGAGCAAGAGGAGCCTGATTTTGTAGAAATGATGGATATTCCAGAGTCTAGGAGATTGTCTATTCCTTTACATAAGTCTTTTAGGAAACAAACAATTAAAATTTTAAAAGCTCCTAATTCTGTGCCTCCTGTAGATAAAAAGATGGACAGAAGGTATACATTGTCAGGCCCTGATACAGAATTCCTTTCTCAGCAATGCAGTCATGTTGGGGTAGTTCAGGCTGCTGCCTGTGATAAAGCTAATATTACCTTGGCTTCACATCCTCCTGAGAAGGATTCCAGGAAGATTGATGCCATGGCAAAAAAACAGTATATGGCAGCCTCTCTGGGACTGAGACAAGCAAATTATATGGCTTATGTAGCTAGGTATCAGAAATCTAGATGGGATACTGTTATGCAATTGGCCAAGCAGGCCCATGGCCAGCTGGCTAGTGAACTAGAACAGGTGGCTGCTAATGGCATTGAAGCCTCTAAGGTTCAGTTTCATGCTGCTGTGGATGTTAATGATGTTTCCTCTAGGGTCATGGCCACATCTGTAGCTTTTAGTAGGTTGGCCTGGCTCAGGTGTACTAGTTTGTCACAGGATACCCAGACTAAGGCTATGGATTTTCCTGTGGTGGGAAATTCTCTGTTTGGAGAGCAGACAGAGAATTACATGAAGAAGATGGATGAATATGGGACTACTTACAAGAGTGCCCAGGCTAAGGGGGCAAGCCACTCATCAAGGCATGCCCCCAGGGGTAGGGGTGAGGCCTTTTCACAGGCCTCTCTCAGACTCAGGCCTCCTCTGCCTATGCTCAGAGGGGCTTCTTCAGGCGGGGGCAGGCGGAGGGTGGGCAGACCTGCTCCCACCCCCAGCCTAAAGCTCCTCATGAAACAGGCACCCTGATGGGGTGCCCAGGGCCAATCTCTTGTACCAGTGGGGGCAGGCTGGCTTCTTACTTCAGTCAGAATTGGGCTTCTTTAACCTCAGACAAGTGGGTTCTGGAAGTAGTAAGCCAGGGTCTGGTTCTCAGCTTCAAAAGTTTCCCAAGTTGAGAAGCAGACTTTTCACCTACAAGTGCTTCAGAGACCCTAAGCTGTGGAAACAGAGGTCTCATCCCTGTTAGCTCTCAGAGCAGTAGAAAGGGTTCCTCCCTTGCATCAGGGCAGGGGTCTGTATTCCAGATGCTTCCTTACCCCAAAAAAGACAGGAGAATGGCGGCCCATTTTAGATCTCAGATATCTGAACAAGCATCTTTTGAAACCAAAGTTCAAAATGGTAACTCTAGCAATGATTTTACCTTCCCTAAGGCCAGGGACTGGCTAGCCTCCTGGACCTCAAGGATGCCTATTTCCATGTCCTAATCAAGAAGATCCCATCGAAAGTACCTCAGATTAGGACTGCCCTCAGGTCATTACCAGTTCAGAGCAATGCCCTTGGCCTTACCTCTGTTCCAAGGGTATTCACAAAGTGTCTAGCAGTGGCAGTGGCCCACTTAAGGAGGCAGAGGATTGCTGTTTTCCCTATCTAGATGACTGGCTCATTGTAGGCCAGTCCCAGAACAGGTAAAATCTCACCTGCAGGTCACCCAGCAGCTTCTCACCTCCCTGGGTTTTCTGCTAAACCTACCAAAGTCGGTTCTGGAACCAGTCCAGGTACTCAACTTTATAGGGCAGAATTGGACACAAAGCTAGCCAGAGCCTTTCTTCCCCAGAAAGGGTAAGGAATTTAGTGGCTCTGGCCTCCTCCTTCACTCTGCAGGTCTCTCAACCAGCAAGACACTTTCTGCAGCTCCTGGGGCACATGGCTGCATCCACAGCTGTTGTGCAGGAGCCAGATTTCAGATGAGAGACATTCAGTTTCACTTGAGAACCTTTTGGTCTCAGAGAAGAGACCCCTTTCCAAGTTGGTCCCAGTGACTCGAACCTTGATCCTAGCTCTCCAGTGGTGGCAGGATCAGAGCAATTAAGAGCGGGGTCCCTTCATTTCCCTTCTCACGACTTGATCTCACTACAGATGCTTCCCTTCTGGGTTGGGGAGCCCACATGGGTGACCTTTCCACTCAGGAGTCTGGTCCCCCAGGAATCTCTGCTCCACATCAATTTGCTGGAACTCAGAGCTGTCTTTTAGCTCTTCAAGCTTTTTCTGCATCTGTCCACGACAAGGTGATACAAGTCAGAACAGACAACACCACAACAATGTGGTACATCAACAAAGCAGGGGCACTCGGTTTGGCCTTGTGCACGAGGCAATGAAGTTGTGGTCTCTGGCCTATTCCCTGAACACTTCCCTCATAGCAGTTCATCTTCCAGGGAAGGACAATGTCCTAGCGGATGCCCTCAGCAGGATTTCCCAGGGCCATCACGAATGGTCCCTGGATCCTCAAGTGCTGGGGATAGTTTTTGCCAGGTGGGGCATCCTCAGATAGATCTTTTGCAGCCCCAGACAATCACAAACTTCCTCTGTTCTGTTGCAGGCCTCAGTGCTGGGCTCAGTCCCCTGGATGCCCTTCTTCTGGATTGGGAGGGAGGTTCCTCTGCTTTCCCCCCTTTCCTCTCCTATTCAAAGTACTAGTCAAAATCAGATCTCAGCCTTGCAGGGTGATTCTGATTGCCCCGGATTAGGGCCAGGCAGCCCTGGTACCCACTCCTTCTGTCTCTGACAGTCCATCTTCTCCTGTGCCTCCCCAGGAATCACAATCTGTTGACTTGTGCCCAGGGAAGGGTTTGGTATCCGGACCTCAAATCCCTCAACCTCAAGGCCTGGCTCTTGAGGAGTTAGAGTTTGCTGATTTACACCTCTCTCGGGGTGTTCTTGAGATCCTAAAGGCATCCAGAAAGCCTTCCACTAGGGCTACTTATAGTTCTAAATGGAAAAGGTTTTCCATTTGGTGTGCTGGGAAAAATATTTCCCCAGAATCTGCTGAATTGCCCATTTTGTTAGATTACGTGGTACATCTTAATTCCTTGGGTCTCAGACCAGCTACCTTGAGAGTTCATTTGGCAGCTGTGTCTGCTTTGTGTCAACAGGAAAGTCATCCCCTCTTTCCTCTCATCCTGTGTTTTCCAAGTTGCTTTAGGGATTACTCCATACTAATCCTCCCTTTCGGGAACCGGCCCCTGATTGGGACCTTAATGTTTGCATTGCCCAGTTAATGCAACCCCCTTTTGCACCTCTGTCTTCTGCAGAGCTTAAGTTCCTAACTTGGAAAACTGTTTTTCTAGTGGCTATCACTTCTGCCAGACGCATAAGTGAATTGCAAGCCTTGTCAGTGGAGACTGACTTCTTTCCACAGGGATAAGGTAGTCCTTAGGACTAATAGGAGTTTTGCCTAAGGTGGTTTCAGATTTCCATCTTAATCAGTCTATCTCCCTTCCAGTATTTTCACTGATCTCCTCTTCGGGTGAGAGGAGGTTGCACAGCCTGGATGTTAAGAGAGCTCTTAGTTATTATATAGAGCGTACCAAAGGTCACAGGTTCGAATCCCTCCAACTTTTCCTTACCTATGGTGAAGTTGGGAAAGGCAAACCTGCCACTAAGAGATCAATAGCCAGTTGGATTGTCTCTTGTTCAATTTTGTTATCAGAGAGTGGGCAGAGCCCCAGTTTGAGGGCTCATTCTACCAGGGGTACAGCTGCGTCTCTAGCTGCTGCCAGAATATCCCTTTATTAGAGATTTGCCAGGCTGCTACTTGGAAAGCAGTACACCTTTACCAAGCATTACTCCTGGATGTCCAGGCCAGGAGAGATGCTCGGTTTGGCACAGCTGTTCTTAGAGCCTATTCCCTAAGTAGGTTCTGTCCCTCCTCCATGGAGGTACTGCTGTGTATTCTGCTAATGTCTATAATATAGCAAGACTTCATGTTGTTTGAAGAAAAAATTACTCACCTTAGTAATGTTGTTTCTTCTAATGGAGTCTTGCTATATTATAGACCTCCCCCCCAACCTGCCCCTCTCAGAACCTCTACTTGGTGGGGTGCGGGCAACTTAGTGTGGGCACTACTTATGCCCTGTTAGCATTTTGTCCCTTTGGGACTTTGGGGTGTGTGTGTGTATGCGTGTGTGTTTTATTATACTTATGTTCCATTTTCATATTATTAGAATGGTGTTAGTATTTCTGGTCCCCTGACTTGAGTCTTGGGTGTTGGGACCATCAATGGTTGTTATTATTTAGGTAGCCATTTGGCTAGTGTAGGTTACAGCTTCCACACAGACCTTAGTGAGTTTGGCTCGTAAATATCTGACAGTTCAAGTTTGAAATGACACAGATAGAGCTGCTCTCGTGCCAAAATTCTATTTTGGAATGGTTTTAACCATTTCACTCCGGGGCAGTTCTAGAGCTGGATCAAACTGCTAATGTCTATAATATAGCAAGACTCCATTAGAAGAAACAACATTACTAAGATGAGTAATTTTTTCTTATTGTCCATGTCAGTGACAATACCACTGTGTCTTCCCAGACAGTACAATCTCCTCACGTCTTCGCAGGGGAGGATACTATATCCCAACCTTCAGACTCTAAGCCTGGCTCTTGATGAACTAGAATATGCAAGCCTGCAACTTTCCCAATCAGTCTAGAATTTTCTTAAGGTTAGTAGAAAACCTTCTAGAAAAACTTACAATTCCAAATGGAAGAGATTTGGTTTCTGGTGTTCTCAGAGGCATATTCAGCTAGATTCAGCTGCTGTTGCCACTACTTTGGATTATTTAGTGCATCTTAACAGTTAAGGCCTCAAGTCTACTACTCTCAAGGTACATCTGGCAGCTATCTCTGCTTTCCTGTCAGCTGGCAAGGGCTCTTCCCTAGCTTCTCATCCAGTCTTCAAGAAATGTTTTAAAGGTCTGATTCACATTAATCCTCCCTTTAGGGAGCCTGCTCCTGTTTGGGACCTGAATATCTGTATTGCACAGCTTGTGCAGCCCCCTTTCGAACCATTATCCTCAGCTGAGCTGAAATACTTGACTTGGAAAACTGTATTCCTGGTAGCCATTACTTCTGCCAGGAGAATCAGTGAATTACAGGCCTCATCAGTGGAGCCTGATTTCATTTCATTTCACAGGGATAAGGTGGTCCTTCAAACCAATACAAAGTTCCTTCCCAAGGTGGTATCAGACTTTCATTTGAATCAGTCTGTCATTGCCTGTATTTTTCACTGACCATTCTTCCTCTGGGGAGAGAAGACTGCAAAGTCTTGATGTAAAGAGGGCCCTTGGTTATTATATAGAACACACTAAGGCCCATAGAAATGACTGTTCACAGCTGTTTCTCACTTATGCAGAAGTGGGTAAAGGTAAACCTGCTACTAAGAGGACTTGCCAGGTGGATTGTCTCCTGTATCCAGTTCTGCAATTCGAAGTTCGGGCTCCCCTCTGGATAAATGAACTCCCGTTGAAATTACAAACGGCCTGTCTCAATTCAAAGCAGGCCTCCATCAGCACCTAATGTCTAGTTCAAAATGCACCTGCTTCTTAGGCCCCACTTGATAGACAGGCCTACCCCCAAGGTAGCACCCAGCAGGGCTACCTAGAGAACCCTACTTCCATTCCAGCCTAGCCAAGGGCTTAAGTAAGCTATCAGTCCTCTTTAACACACTTGGTACTGCCCCTTCCAACCCCCACACACACACCATACTCAACAAAGTCCTCTGGAGCTGCTCCCCATTACAGCCCCCCACCCGTTCACTATCCCCCCTACCTCTCGCTCTCTGCGGTAGGTTCAGACCCAATCCCCTTGTTTCACTGTCACCCAGCCTCTCACCATCTGGGATAGCATTAAACCCTATGCAGTTACTCTGCCATAGTCTATCAACGAATTTGAAGGTTTCCGGGGGTGTGCTACCTAGGACAACCAATTAGAAATAGCTTAGTATTCGATTACAACTGCTCTGTTTTTTCTCCTGTTTGTCTAATTGTCATGTAATCGCTCTTTAATGCCTAGTGATCAGGCCTCTGTAACCACTGAATATGTGTATTGTCTTATTGTCCACCCTGACGTGGAACCTTTGTAAAAGAGCTCACGTTCAAAGGTCTTTCCAAAATACTAATTAAATAAAATAAAAATAAAAAAGTTGGGGAAAGAGCCACCCTCAGGCCTGAGGGCTCACTCCACCAGAGGTACAGCGGCTTCGGTCGCAGCAGCAGCTAGAGACATACCCTTAGTGGAAATCTATAAAGCAGCCACCTGGAAAACTGTTCATACATTTACCAAGCATTACTCTCTTGATATTCAGTCAAGAAGTGATGCCAGGTTTGACATAGCAGTGCTGCAGAGCCTCTTCCTAAAATAGGTTCTGTAACTGCCTCCTCCAAGGGGGTACTGCTTGGTAGTCTGCATATAGTCAGAATATAGCAAGACTTCATGTTGTTTGAAGAAAAAATTACTCACCATAGTAATGTTGTTTCTTCTAATGGAGTCTTGCTGTATTCTGACCTCGCAACCTATCTCCCCTCCTGGAACCTAGTGTTTTGGGATGTGGTCTGGCAGGTGCAGTGCTGCACCCCAGAGGTGTACTTGGGATACCTCATCTGAGGTTTTTACTATTTTAAGTATATATTGGTTGTTTTCACTACCTACTTGGATTCTTTTTGGGGTTTCTCGACTTGAGTCTTCTAGACCCACAAAGAAAATATGTTTCAAACAACATGAAGTCTTGCTATATTATGACTATTGCAGTTTGTCCCACCATTAGAACTGCTCCGGAGGTGAAAGAGTTAACTTCCATGCAGGGCATGGAACTTAGAGCGTGAGCTCGGTTAGAGAAGCTCTGTCTGGGATATTTCAAACCAAAACTGTCAGATTCTTTACTCCGCCTCACTGAACAGTCGCTCCGGAGATTCCTCCTACTGCTCGGTTCATTTTCTCGGTTTAAAGAGTTTTTTCTCAGTTAAATTCAACCGCGATTATCATTATTTTAACCGCAAACCGATCGGTTCAAGCTCTGTCTATGGTATTGTAAGTAATAGATAGGTTTATTCTGTGTGGAACTTGTAAATGTTTATCGGTTGGTTTGAACCGATCCAGTTGTGTGAAACTTTATTCTGAAGCATTTAGAGTGTGGTTCCGGTTCTTATCTGTTCTAAAAAAGCGGACTTCATTACAGTTTTTCGACCCATTGTGACAGGTTGGAACCGATAAAGGTGTCTTGTCTGACACTGCCAAAAAAAAGGGCAAGTTTTTGGTTAGGCTGGCATTATGTCTAAGAAACCCAAAAGAAAAACCGGGCCCACTGGGTTTCAACACTGTAGTGTCTGTGGGGAAGCCTTTGCCAAGGCTGACCCACACGCCACATTTGTTTATTGTCTGGGGTTTGACCACCTCAATGCAGACTGCCAGATTTGCAAGAATTTCCCTGCAGCTACCCTAGATAAGAGAGTTGGTAGGCTCAGGGAACGAGAGGCTAAAAAGTCCGCTGACCTAGATGGCCAGCCCGTTCGGTGCCAACCGAACTGGAGTGGGAGTGCCTCTGACCAGGGCCAGACTTCCTTGGGCAACGTAGTTGACTCTGAGGAGCCAGTTCCAACAAAGAGAACTAGAAAATCAGCAGGTGTGAGTCAAAAACCTTCTCCAACTGCTGCAGAGATAACAAAGCAATCCAAATTGTCCAGTCACTTCCCGGTTCCGTCCGAACCGCCACTATCTGGTAAGAGTCGGTTCCACCGGTTCAAGAATATGATATAGAGGAGTTTTATGAACCAGAGGAGGGAGGATGATTATGAACAGTGTGAATGTGACTTTGAAAGTCTGGATGTGCCCATTGAACGGACATCTCCCCAGACAGACCTTTGGAGAATCTCCCCTAGGCTTGCTGAGTCCCTTCTCATTTTCTGTTTTACAAAAAGTTGCTGAAACCCTCAGCTTCCTTTGGAGGAAGCTGTGGATGAGCAAGAGGAGCCTGACTTGTAGAGATGATGGATATCCCAGAGTCCAGGAGATTGTCTATTCCTTTACATAAATCTTTAGGAAACAAACAATAAAAATTTTAAAAGCTCTGAATTCTGTGCCTCCTGTAGATAAAAGATGGACAGGAGGTACACTTATCAGGTCCTGATACAGAATTTCTTTCACAGCAATGCAGCCATGTTGGGGTAGTTCAGGCTGCAGCCTGTGATAAGCTAATATTCCCCTGGCTTCACATCCTCCTGACAAGAACTCCAGGAAGATTGATGCCATGGCTAAAAAACAATACATGGCAGCATCCTTGGAACTCAGACAAGCAAATTATATGGCTTATGTTGCAAGATACCAAAAATCTAGATGGGATACTGTCATGGCTTTAGCCAAACAGGCCCCTGACCAGCTTGCCAAGGAGCTGGAGCAGGTGGCTGCTGATGGTATTGAGGCATCTAAGGTGCAATTCCATGCCGCAGTGGATTCTAATGATGTATCCTCTAGAGTCATAGCTACTTCTGTGGCTTTTAGTAGATTGGCTTGGCTCAGGTGTACTAGTTTGTCACGGATACCCAGGCTAAGGCTATGGATTTTCCTGTGGTAGGAAATTCTCTGTCTGGGGAGCAGACAGAGAATTATATGAAGAAAATGGATGAATATAGAACCACTTATAGGAGTGCACAAGCCAAGGAGCGGCAAGCCACTCCTCAGAGGCAGCTCCCCAGGGGTAGAGGCAGGCCTTTTCACAGGCCTTTTTACCAAACCCAGGCCTCCTCTTCAGCTTATGTTCAGAGGGGGTTCTTCAGAGGGAGAGGCAGACTGGGTACAAGCAGGCCTGCTCCTACCCCTCAGCCTAAAGCCCCTGCCAAACAGGCACCCTGATGGGATGCCAGGGCAGTTCTCCATTACCTGTAGGGGGCAGGCTGGCTTACTTCGTCCAGGACTGGGAGTCTTTAACATCAGACAAGTGGGTCCTGGAAGTAGTAAGCCAGGGTCTGGTTCTCAGCTTCAAAAAATTTCCAAAGATGAGAATCGGATCTTTTCCACCTGCAAACCCTCTTCTTGCTTTGGAAACAGAAGTCTCAACCCTCCTGGCTCTCAGAGCTGTAGAAAGGGTTTCTCCCCTACACCAGGGCAAGGGTCTGTACTCCAGGTACTTCCTTACCCCAAAAAAGACAGGAGAGTGGCGGCCCATCCTGGACCTAAGATATCTGAACAAGCACCTTTTAAAACCAAAATTCAAAATGGTGACTCTGGGAATGATTTTACCCTCACTAAGGCCAGGGGACTGGCTTGCTTCCCTGGACCTCAAGGATGCCTACTTCCATGTTCTTATCAGAAGCTCCCACCGAAAGTACCTCAGATTCGAACTGCCCTCAGGCCATTATCAGTTCAGAGTAATGTCCTTCAGCCTTACCTCTGCCCCAAGGGTATTCACAAAATGCCTGGCAGTAGCAGTTGCTCATTTAAGAAGGCAAAAGATTGCCATTTTTCCCTACCTAGACGACTGGCTCATTGTGGGTCAGTCTCCAGACCAGGTCAAATCACACCTGCAAGTTACCCAGCAGCTGCTTACCTCTCTGGGCTTTCTTCTCAATCTTCCAAAGTCAGTTCTGGAACCTGTCCAGGTACTCACCTTTATAGGTGCAGAACTGGACACAAAGCAGGCCAGAGCCTTCCTTCCCCTAGAAGAGGTAAGGACCCTGGTGGCCCTGGCTTGAGTCCTTCACTCTGCAGGTCTCTCGACCAGCAAGGCATTTCCTACAGCTCCTAGGACACATGGCTGCTTCCACAGCTGTAGTGCAAGGAGCAAGATTTCAGATGAGGGACATTCAGTTCCATTTGAGAGCCTTTTGGTCTCAAAGAAGAATTCCCTATCAAGTTGATCCCAGTGACTCGAACCCTGATCCAGGCCCTTCAGTGGTGGCAGGATCAGAGCAATCTGAGACAAGGGGTGCCTTCATCCCTCTGTCTCACTCCTTGACCCTTACTACAGATCGTCCCTCTTGGGATGGGGAGCTCACATGGGCGACCTCTCCACCCAGGGATTGTGGTCCCTCAGGAATCTCTGCTCATCAATCTGTTGGAACTCAGAGCTGTTTTCTAGCACTTCAGGTTTTTTCTGCATCTCTGTTCAGAACAAAGTGATACAGGTCAGAACAGACAACACCACTACAATGTGGTACATCAACAAACAAGGGGGCACTCGGTCTTCGGCCTTGTGCACCGAGGCAATGAAGTTGTGGTCTCTGGCTTATTCACTGAACACTTCCCTCATAGCAGTTCACCTCCCAGGCAAGGACAATGTCCTGGCAGATGCTCTTAGCAGGATTTCCCAGGGCCATCATGAATGGTCACTGGATCCCCGAGTACTGGGGATAGTTTTTGCCAGATGGGGCACCCCTCAGATAGATCTTTTTGCAGCCCCAGACAATCATCAACTTCCACTTTTTTGTTGCAGGCCCCCAGTGTTGGGCTCAGTCCCCCTGGATGCCTTTCTCTTCGTTGGAAAGGAAGTTTCTATATGCCCCCCCTTCCCTCTCCTGTTCAAGGTGCTAGTCAAAATCAGATCTCAGCCCTGCAAGATGATCCTGATTGCTCCAGACTGGGCCAGGCAGCCCTGGTACCCACTCCTTCTGTCCTTAGCAGTCCATCTTCCACTGTGTCTCCCCAGGAACCACAATCTGTTAACCTGTGCCCAGGGGAGAGTCTGGTATCCGAATCTCAAATCCCTCAACCTCAAGGCCTGGCTCTTGAGGAGTTAGAGTTTGCTGATCTACAACTTTCTCAAGGTGTTCTCGAAATCTTGAAAGCTTCTAGAAAGCCTTCAACTAGGGCTACTTATAATTCCAAATGGAAAAGGTTTTCCATATGGTGTTCTGGGAAGCATATTTTCCCGGAATCTGCTGATTTGCCCACTGTTTTGGACTATATGGTCCATCTTTTGGACTGAGACCAGCTACCCTGAAAGTGCATTTGGCAGCTGTCTCTGCTTTTATTTCAGCAGGGAAGCCCTCTTCTCTTTCTGCTCACCCTGTATTTTCC
Organism: Neoceratodus forsteri; assembly: GCA_016271365.2. Taxonomy (NCBI): domain Eukaryota; kingdom Metazoa; phylum Chordata; order Ceratodontiformes; family Ceratodontidae; genus Neoceratodus; species Neoceratodus forsteri. The sequence goes on from CM028134.1 coordinate 836,327,237, forward strand.
AAGTTTTTTAGGGGATTGCTTCATACCAATCCACCATTCAGGGACCCTGCCCCTGCCTGGGATCTTAATGTTTGCATTGCTCAGCTGATGCAACCTCCCTTTGAACCTCTGTCTTCGGCAGAGCTTAAGTACTTGACTTGGAAAACTGTATTTCTAGTAGCCATCACTTCTGCCAGGCGTATAAGTGAGTTACAAGCTTTGTCAATGGAGACTGACTTTATTTCCTTTCACAGGGATAAGGTAGTCCTCAGGACTAATAGGAAGTTTTTGCCTAAGGTGGTTTCAGATTTCCACCTTAATCAATCTATTTCACTTCCAGTGTTCTTCACTGACCATTCCTCCTCTGGTGAGAGGAGGTTGCACAGCTTAGATGTTAAGAGGGCCCTAAGTTACTACATAGAGCGTACCAAGGGTCACAGGTTTGACTCCCTCCAACTGTTTCTCACTTATGGTGAGGTTGGGAAAGGGAAACCTGCCACTAAGAGATCCATTGCCAGGTGGATTGTCTCTTGTGTCCAATTTTGCTATCAAAAACTGGGTAAGGTTCCCCCCTCAGGCCTGAGGGCTCACTCTACCAGAGGTACAGCTGCGTCTCTAGCTGCTGCCAGAGACATCCCTATCTTAGAGATATGTCAAGCAGCTACTTGGAAAACAGTACACACTTTCACCAAGCATTACTCCCTGGATATCCAGGCCAGGAGGGATGCTCTCGGTTTAGCACACAGTCGTGCTTCAGGCCCTATTCCTAAGTAGGTTCTGTCCCTCCTCCATGGAGGTACTGCTGTGTAGTCTGCAATGGTCATAATATGCAGACTTCATGTTGTTTGAAGAAAAAATTACTCACCTTAGTAATGTTGTTTCTTCTAATGGAGTCTTGCTATATTATGACCTCCCCAACCTGCCCTCTCAGAACTTCTACTTGGGGTATGGGGTGGGCAGTTCACTGTTGGCACTTATTGATGCCCCTTTTTATGTTTTCCACCCCTTCTTTTTGGGGTGTTTGGGTGTTGTGTTTTTATTTTATTGTATCTTATCTTTTTCTGGTCCCCTGACTTGAGTCTTGCTGTTGGGACCAGGAAAATGTGTTGATATTTTAGTAGCCAGTTGGCTAGTGTAGGTTACAGCTTCCACACAGAACCTTAGTGAGTTTTGCTCGTAAAGATCTGACAGTTTCTGTTTGAAATATCCCAGACAGAGTTTCTCTAACCGAGTTCGCGCTCTAAGTTCCATGCCCTGCATGGAAGTTAACTCTCTCACCTCCGGAGCAGTTCTAATGGTGGGACAAACTGCAATAGTCATAATATAGCAAGACTCCATTAGAAGAAACAACATTACTAAGGTGAGTAATTTTTTCTTATTGCCCTTTGGGACAAAAATTGTAAAACTATTTCTAGATTGTTAGTTAGCATAGTGCTCGTAAGAATCTGACTGTTACACTGAGGAGTACCGGGGACAAAGGTTTGAAAACAGAGCTTGAGCTCAACGTTCTGTGCCCTGGCATAGAGTTAACCCTTTTCTCTCCGGAGCAGTTCAAGTGCTGGGGCTAACTGCATATGGTCAGAATACAGCAAAACTCCATTAGAAGAAACAACATTACTATGGTGAGTAACTTTTTCTTTTCAGTTATCTAGCAGCTAGTCCTGACACTGGAAATTTCAGCATCGGCCTTGGACTATATACAGGACACTGGGTATGGACAATTTAAAAACAAATCATCATTCATTCCCGTGATGGACCTGTGTAGGGGGTTTTCCTCAAAAGTCTGTGAGTGGGATTTGAACAATCTAATTTAGAGAGGTGGTAGAAATTATTTTGTTAACATGACTGAAACCTTTACATACCTTGAGAGGGCAATTAAGGTACAGAAGGAAACTATTTTTCAGAAGAAAAGGTGCACAAGAACAAGGGTCAAGCTATGAAGTTGGAGGGGGGTAGATTCAGGTGATATGTGAGGAAGTATTTCACAGAAAGAGTGGTGGATTTCTGGAACAGCCTACCAACTGAGGTGAGGGGGTTCAAGATTGCATGAGATACGCACAAAGGAATATAAGGAATGGATGACGGAGAAAGAGCCTGAGATCAGGTAAGGTCTACAGTGTTACCATAGGTGGGGAAAAATGACCAGACTGGGTGGGCAATGAGGTCCTTATCTGCTGACAGATTCTACATGTCTATGTCTTGTTCAGAATTTATAACCACGAAAGATCTTGAAGTCAATTATGACGTAATAATCAAACGAGCTTATAAAGTGGGCAGTGTAGATCTTCCTGTATGTATCGTCATCATTCATCACTGTTGGGTATACGCCGGAGGCGCTATGACCCTGCAGGAGCTATTGGCTTACAAATTTTTTTGTTTGGGGGAGGATTCGGCACCGAGGTTGGTGCCGCCATCGAGGACGATGCACAGCGTGCTGCTCGAACGTTAGCCAGTAGCGATGCCGACTCCTCCTCCACCTCAGTTCTCTTCTTCCCGCCATCAAGAGTGCACCTTGTTGGAGTTGAAGACAGCTGCATAGTTAGTTTAGTTTGACGCCACTGAAGTTCTGTCATACTAGACACCGTAGACTTCTTCTAACAGATGAGACTATTCATTATTTTGTTCTATTGTCACTGTTTCTACGACGCCGAGTCTGTTTCTTATTTTTATTAATTTTGTGTGCGGACAGTCTTGTCCAGTCTGGAGCCTAAATCAAAATCCAAGTATCCATAACAGACCATCACGATCGATGTCTTTCTTGCCTGGGACCACAGCACGATGTGGACAACTGCGACGCATGCTTTTCCATGGACCGCCATGTCCTTGAAACGGGCATGTTGAAGGTGGGTCGGAATCCTCCTACCTTCAGAGGGTGCCGTTGGTCCCAGGACGACAAGGCAAGATCACTGGACCCTCCCCCGGGTCGCCCTCTGTTACTGTACGTACCAGAGGGCCTCCAGCCATCAATGACACTGGCCTCGCTGATGTCTCCAGTTTGCTAGAGGGGACGGGAGGACAGTCTGCTTCCTCTGGGGGGGGGCAGTTGAGCACCCATCTCGGTCATTGGCCTCCTCAAAGCCATGACCACCCCTGGTGTCGCGGTCGGAGCTACACGCTGGACCCGTACCGGTGGGATCCTCAACTCTCTCCACCGGCTCCGCTCCTCCTCCTGGTGCCATTTCTGGAGCTGGTGAGCAAGGCGGTGCTGAAGGTATGGCACATCCTTCGTTCGGTGCTGCGAGCGGTTCTGAACTTGGTAGGGTGCGAGGGGTGGCCTCTCTCCCGGTCTCCCTGCTTTCTTCCTCTTCGGAGGGGGAGGAGGGCTCTGACCCGGATTGGTCACCCCCCCCCCCCGGAGGTCTCGGGCTCTGAAGAGCATTGCCACCGTACAGGGCCTAGCAGCACAGCTTTGAGGGTTTTTTCTCCTCCTTTGTCTGTGTCTGTCTCTGTCTCTGGTGCCGCCGTCTCCATTCTCACTGTGCCATCTCTGGTGCCATGCATTCTGGCGGCGGCGCCTTTCCCAGTGCTGCAGGGAGAAGGGTTCTTTATCTGGAAGTGGCGCCACTCCTGATGCCAAGTCGGAAGTCGGCGCCTCGGGATGGGCGACTCTGGTGCTGAAGCCTGGAATGGCACGGCTCCTATTCCCTTGTTTAGGGTTAACTTGGGGGTTGCTTGGGCAGGATTGCAGACACCTGTGGCTGCTCCGGTGTTACCCCCTCAGTGCCCCAGGGATGGATGAGGGTTTCTGAAGGGGAGGGTTTGAGAGTGCCTGAGATGGCCGGGGAGTCTTCTGTCAGAGCTGCTGGTGGATCTGGTAGGGGCCACAATGCTGATCCCTTGCATTTTCGCACTCCTCAGTGGGGAGGGCCTGCATCTGGTGGAGTTAGGGGCCACCCGCAAGGGCTAGACTGACCCCGGTCTTCTCACTTAGGGGCTTCTTCTTTAGGGCACCACTGGGACCACACTAACACAATTGTGCGACCTCCTGTGGTTTTGTTGCGCAGACCCACCCTCTGGGAGGGGTCACGCAAACGTTCCTGGAGCCCTAGCAGGGATCCTTCTCTGGTTTGGCAGTCTTCTCTTCCCCCTTTGGATCCTCTGCCCAAGCCATCTGCTCTCCCAGGCATTTTGGGTTTTACGGGGCCCTTGTCATGGGACCAGTTCAGGAATTCGGCTGCAGCCTTTCCTCGCTACCTTAGAGCTCTTGACCAGGTCATTTTTAGACCACAACCCCTTGCTGCACTCAATCCTGATCTGAGCTTCTCCACCTTCTCGTCTTCCTCTCCTCCAGAAGGAGATGCCTCGGTCCACTTGTCCTCAGATGCTGATACCACCAGCTATCAGCAATTCCTGTCATGGTTGATGGAGGAATGCCACATTTCCCCTTTTGGAGGCAGCAATCCTGCCCATGCGGCGCTTGCTCTCCTGAGAGAGTTTTCATCGGAAAATGTTGCATCCCTCCGTGGCCTGTTTCTTTTTAGGAAGTGTCCCATTGGGTCTGGCAGTCTCCAGCTACCCCCTCTCCTGCTCTGAGGGTCTTCCAGCAGGGTATCATGCACTCCTGGTGTCTCCCTGCTCCCTGCCTCATCCCACTTCTAGAATACCCCCTCTGTGCATCATCACCCCAAGACACGACCGCCCCCCGGAGTCTGACTCAGCTGAGTTTGACTGCTGGGGGAAGAGTTTTTCCTCGGCACATCAGGCCCATATGGCTATCTATCCTAGACACTTATGGATGGCGCTGGGACAGCTCCTAGCCACATTGCCTGACACTGAGGCAACCAGGCAGGCCATCTGTCTTTCTGCTTCTGACCTAGAGCTAGCAAGGCATCTCTCAAGAGCATCTTATGACGCTAACGAGGTAGCGTCTAGGTTGGCAGGATCTGCAGTCTGTGTGAGACGGACAGTATGGCTTCGCCTTTCTAGGTTATCACCCTTGGCCCGGCATAGGGTGATTTTCTTCGCTTTCCAAGGAAGTAGCCCATTTTTTCTCCCGCAGGGTGAGATGGAAATTGGCAGGGTGCCTTCTCCCAGGTCTCGGGAGTCCCCATCTCATCCTGACCAGTCTCGGGCATCTCCAGGCCTGTAAGGGGCTTCTCCCCCTTGGTCCTCCCCCACAGAGGGCTGAGGGAAGGTCTACCCTCGGGTGTGCTGGGTCCCCTTTGGGGGGCTTGGTACTCACCCACCAGTGATGAATGGTGAAGATTCATACAGGAAGATATAAAAATTATGTACTTACCGTAATTCCTGATGATCTTGTATATCTTCGCCATTTATCACTGCTTTCCCCCTCCCCCACCTTCCCTGCTGGTGCCTCAACCTCTGAGCAGTCCCTCCTCCCTGCTTTCTCTCTCCTCTTTGGGGACCTTTTTTATGATAAGCCCTGCTTATTTTCTCTGCTCCTTTGGGAGCTCTTCTCCTTGTAGGAGGGGAGGTCAAGTGGGGTCTCCTTTGCCTTATAGTGATGGGGGCTCCTCGGGTCTTTTCTTTCTTTCTCGCTCTCTCTCTCTCTCTCTCTCTCTCTCTCTTCTGTCTCATCTCAAGACGAGAGTTTGGTCCCTCCAGGCCTCTTGGATCTGGTGGTCATATATATAAAAAAAAAAAAAAAGTGGAAGAAGACCAGAGGATTCCACCACCCACCTTTTTTTTTTTTTCCATGAACCTTTGATTGTCCTAAGGCAGTGCCTCTCCTACCAGGATTCCTTCTCCCTTGCCCTGCTAGAGGTCAGTTCAAAATAGCATCTCTTGGATGTAAAATTCTGTTAAGAGGTCCTTTGTCTTGGGGTGGACCCTGTCCCCACCCCAGTGCCCTAGGACATCTCCAGAGACCCTAGCAACCTACCCTCTTGGGACTTGATCAGGAGTCTCCTTCTCCTCCTTGGGATCAATTTTTTAGGGGCTAGCTTAGCTCAGTTTAGCCTGGCCTCTTTCTGTTGAGACAGGCCGATTTCTCCCTTGAGGAGCTTCTGTGAAGGTAAGGGCAGAGGCAGACCAGACTCTTCCTTCCCTGAAGGGAGTAGGGTGTTGAAGGGGCTGTAATCTCTTTGCTATCCCTTATTCTTCTTCCTAACACTTCCCACTTCTCTAATCCCTAGGACTGCCCAGTGGTTGGGCCCTCCCACCGTGCCACACCCTCAGGTAGCCTCCCCTCTCCTTCTGTGTTGGCTTTTTTCACCTTTCTGTTTATATCATTTCCTTTTACTGTCTCTCAGGCTCCCTTGCCTCACCCTCCCTTCTTTTCTGTATTACTAATTTCACTCTCTGTGGTGGAGAGAATTGAGGTGGAGGTCACTGGCTAACGCTTAAGCAGCATGCTGTGCATCATCCTCGAAGGTGGTGCCAGCCTTGGCACCGACTCCTCCCCTAAACAAAAAAAATCTGTAAACTAATAGCTTCTTCTGGGTCATAGCACCTCTGGCGTATACCCACCAGTGATGAATGGTGAAGATATACAAGAAGATCAAGAATTACGTTAGGTATGTAATTTTCATTTATTCTGTATACCTCAGATTATGTGAATGAAGTAAAAAAACAGATCTTGCTTCGAGAGGGTTCCTGCAGTAGGTCATAACATATAGGACTGCGCCCCAGGCATCAGGACCACACGACAAACTTTTGCTAGCAATGTTTGGCGGGGGACCGCCCACCCGATGTCACATGATAGACGTCAGTGTGACCCTATATAGTGGGAGGTCCCTGTGCCTGCCTTCCAGTTCTTTCCTGCTGTTGACCTGCGCAGGGACTTCGCGGTGAACATTGCTTCAGTCTATCACCATCTTGTATAGTTTTCTTTCAAATTTTGGTACCGTTTGTTTTGCTTCTTTTACGTCTTCTCCACCTCTAATTTCAAAGGCCAAGAAGAAGTGCAAGAAGTGCGCCGCACAGATCCCTCACAAAGACGACCACCATTGCTGCCTCTTTTGCCTAGGCCTGAAACACAACACTGCGGCCTATCCTGATTGCCAACCCTTCAATCAAGTCGCGCATAGCGTGAGCAACCAACCTTGAGGCCCATTTCTCAAGTCCAGAATCAGCACCTTGGAAAAGAGATGCTGAAACTGAGGTTCCTCTTCTATCCCTTCCTCGGAGTCGACAAAGAAGAAGGATAAAGAGGCAAGGTGTTAGGATGACGGGACGGGTCTTCTCCAGCAAGGCCTTTACGAGCAAGGCTGTTCCTCTGCCGCCTGTCCTCGTGGTTGTCCAGGCCACGTCTGGGACCTGTGCTTCTTTCCAGCCCCTTAAAACATGCTGCACTCAAATTTCTTCTACCGGTAAGTCGTCCACAGGCTCCTCTGGCGAACACCTGGTTCTTACCGGAAAGTCGGACTCTGGTTCTTCCGGAGCACGCCCGGTAGGCAGCAAGACGGATTCCTGCCAGGTGGAAACCTGCACGACGCCTTCCAATAAGTCGGTTGAGGGTGCCCCCCTCGTCCGCCCATCCCCTCCTCCGTCCGATAAGCCAGCCACCAAGGCTTCTGACAATCGCCCAGACATAGCTGACCCATTGGGAGCTAATGCCGCTACAATCAACGCCTGGTCGAGCTCGCTGACTTCTCCCTGCCAGCCCTCCTCCCAGGCCCCCCCCCCCCGTCAGGAGCCTTCCTCTCTGCCTCCTCTGGTGGAACCTCCTAACCCAGACATTCTGACTGAGACGGAGGAGGAAGAGGGTCCCTTGGAAGTGGCCTTCTCCTTACCTACTCCAGTGGTTGTACTCCCAGTCACTCCCTCGGATACCCTCCCGGGGACATTGACACCAGAACCTGGCTCTCACGGGGCTCCGGGAACTATCTCTCATACGATGGGTCTGACCTTGACTCTGCCATCAGAGTTTCTTCCGTCGGATGTCCCCAGTCCATCACATGGGGCTCCACTGGATAACTTGCATCCGCCGTCAGGACACTTATGTTTGCCCCTGATGCAGGTTAACATAATGCCGGTCCCAGCACCAGACCCCAGACCCCCTGACATCAGCTATCCTGATGTCAGATACTTTTCTGGGTCCATCCAGACCTCCTGTGGACCAGGGTCACCCGCCAGGCTATCACCCTTATACAGGGTTTCGTCAGGACAGACGATGTCTCCTTTTTCCTAGGCCTACTATCATGGGTATCAATCTCCTGGCTACTCTTATTATCAAGGGTACCCTCCTCCTCAGTATCCTGGGTTGGGCATTCATTTTTACCAGCCTCCACCCACCCCTACTCCACCACCTCCTCCTTCTCAGCCACAGCAGGACTTTCAAACCCTGATTCAGTCCTGGTGGCAGGATGCCAGATCACAGCTGGTGTCTGATTTGGAGAGAAGACTGCCAGCCCCGGTGGTTTCACCCACCCCCACGCAGTTTCACCAGTCAGCTCTATTTGACCACTCAACAGGTCACCTTACCTGAAATAGGAACCCTTGAAGGGGAGGACTCTTCTGATTCTGAGGAAGATTCCTCTGAAGCTTTTCCAGGGAGCAGTCCAGAGCCACTGTAGTCAAGGGCAAGGAGTTGCCCAAATCGTCTCCTGAGGACCCTTCCTTTACCAAGCTACTCCACATTATCCAACAGGTTAATGATTGGAATGTGGAGGAATAAAACCCCGAATGAAAACATCTAGACTTGGAAGAGATATTCTCCTGTTCATCCTTGGACAGCCCCCCATGAGGACCTCACCATGACCATTTGGCAGCTGCCACATACTATCAGGGCTGTACCTAAGAAGGCAGATCGGCTCTACCATATGCCTGGGGACATTCCCTTCTTGGATTCCCATCCAGAGGCAGACTCTGTAGTCATAGTTGTGGCTTATGACTGTTTGATAAAACCGAAACACATGAGTGCCTCTCCCCCAGACAAGTAATCCGTGCAGCTTGACCAATTTGGAAGGAAGGTTTTTGCCTCCTCCACTTGTGCGCTTCATTCTTTTAACTGTGTCACACACATGGTCTCTTTTCAAAAGGCCACAATGGCAAAACTTGAGGCCCGCATTCGGTCTGTTGAGGACTCTGAACTCAAGGCAGAATTAACCAAGGACTTGCGCCTGTCTAAAATTTCTTGTCAACACACTCTCAGAGCCACGTATGATTCAGTGGATGCGGTGGCTTGTTCCTCCGCCACAGCAGTTAGCCCAAGATGCCATGCATGGCTGCGTATCTCTGGACTTTCCACGGATGTTCAGGCAGTCATTGAGGATGCCCCTTTTACGGTCGGTTCTGTTCTTGGGGAAGATTCAGATCTCATCACAGGCCTTCAGGACAGTGGCCAGGCCCTGAGATCCGTGAAATCAAAGTACAGATTGGGCTTTCAGAAAAAGCAACCCTTTCGGCGCCAGCAGAAAAGACAGAACAAACAACCTTTCTCTAAGCATCAGAACAAAAGAGCACAGCGGCCAACTGTCTCCTCCACCTCCTGCCTCCAAAACACAGAGGGCTGCCGGGGGACCTCTCCCCTCCCATCCCTCTGCTTCCTGACTCGTACGATCCTCCCCTTCCTCCACTGCTAAACTGCATGGAGCCAGTGGGAGGAAGGTTCACCCTGCGCCTGCAAAAGTGGAAGGGCATAATGTCAGACGCATGGGTCCTGCAACTCATTTCAAGAGACAATACCATAGAGTTTCTGGAGATCCCTCCAGACTCTCCTCCAGGTGGTTCCCATTACTCCCCAAACCAGATGTTTTTGGTCATGGAGGAGATTATGGCCCTACTGCAAAAATGAGCTATAGAGCCAGTCCCCCTGGTCTCGGAGCGGAAAAGGGTTTTACTCCCATTTCTTCCTGGTCCCGAAAAAGATAGGAGACCTCAGGCCCATCCTGAACCTCAGCCAGCTGAACCTTTCTGTAGAATACTAAAGGTTCCGCATGCTGACTTTGCAGTGTCTTCTGCCCTTACTGCAGCAAGACTATTGGCTTTGTGCATTGGACATGCAGGATGCCTACTTGAACATCCCAATGTTCCCCGGCCACCGCCAGTTCCTGCGTTTTCTTTTCCAGGGGAAGCATTTTCAATTCAAAGCTCTCCCTTTTGGACTTTCTTCAGCACCCAGAGTTTTCAGCAAGTGCCTAGCGGTGGTGGCAGCAGTGTTTCGCCGTCTGGGCATTGCAGTGTTCCCTTACTTGGATGATTAGCTCTTAGTGGCCCTGTCCAGAGACAGCCTGGAGGAGTCACTGAACCTTTTCTCCAGATTGGGGATCACAGTCAACTTCCCTAAATCATCCCTGACACCTTTCCAGTGACTTGAATTCAATGGGGTGGTCTTTGACACGGTCCAATGCAAAGCCTTCTTGCCCCCAGATAGACCAGATACTCTGCGGGAGCAGGTCGGTCTACTACTCTCCTCCAGGCATATTCCTGCCATGGCGTTCTTAAGCCTTCTTGGCCACATGACAGTGACCATTTCTATGATCCCCTTGGCCAGATTACACATGAGGGTCACCCAGTGGACATTACGAGTTCAGTGCGATCAACGCTCAGATGACCTGGATCATACAGTACTGGTGTCCAGCGCACTCAAGAAAGACTTATTATGGTGGCAGGATCCTCACAGTCTGTCTCGGAGGTTACCTTACAGGGCACCCCCTCCCTCCAGGACCCTCACCACACACGCCTCTGATCTGGGTTGGGGGCCCACCTGGGGGATCATCGGATACAAAGGACATGGTCCCAGCTGGAAGCATCTCTCCATATAAACATCCTAGAGATGAGGGCGGTTCTTTACACCCTTCAGGCCTCTCAGACCCTCCTGTCTGTGGGAACACTGCTGGTGCAGACAGACAACCATGTAGGTGATCTGGTACATCAGCAAGCAGGGAGGCACCTGATCGTACCCCTGTGCAGGGAGGCGATACAGGTGTGGTTCTGGGCAGTCCATCACAACCTGTTTCTCACGGCTGTGCACATCCTAGACGTCCACAGTGTCCTGACGGACAGCCTCAGTCGAACCTCGACAGAAGCTCACAAATGGGAACCGCAACAGAACATGGCAGATGGGGACAACCAGAAGTAGACCTCTTCACCTCCCCATCCAATGCAAAACGACCCAGTTTTTGCTCGCTCGTTCCAGAGCCTGGTGCTGTCTGGCAACACGTGTTCTCTCTGCTGGACAGGGAAAGTACTTGTACGCCTTCCCTCCCTTTCCCATTCTACAGCGTGTCCTTCTGAAACTTTGGGGGGGGGGCTCTGATGCTTCTTATAGCCTCCTCTGGCCGAGGCAGATCTGGTTCCCACTCCTGCAGCAGCTGGCTGTGGAACCCCCAGTTCCTCTCCCTCTTCAACATGATCTGTTGATGTAGTATCAGGGCAGACTAGTGCATCCAGGTCTCAGGACCCTACATCTTCATGTGTGGCTCCTTCAGACGTAATAGTGTCACACTTTGGAGCCTCCCAGAGAGTCGCTCAGGTCCTGGTAGAAGCTCGGAAGCCTTCCACCAGGTCCATCCATGCGATGAAATGGAAAAGATTTTCCATCTGGGTGTCGGCTAAGGGTGGTGATCCCTTCACATGCTCGGTACCACAGGTCATGGATTACCTGTTGCACCTGTCTGACTGTGGTCTAAGCTATTCCTCCCTAAAAGTCCACTTGTCTGCTATTTCGGCCTACCTTATCCGGGTGGATGGGAAAATCGTGGCTCAGTTGGAGGTCTCCAAAACCTTTCTGAAAGGAATCCTCCATTTGAAACCCCCTATCTGCAACCCAACCCCACCTTGGAATCTAAATTTTATTTTAGAAAAGCTCACACTTCCTCCTTTTGAACTGGTTTTAAGCTGTGATATGCGCTACCTGTCCTGGAAAAGCGCTCTTTTTGGTTGCTATTACTTCCGCCCGAAGGATTTCTGAGCTTCAGGCCCTTATGTGTAGAGAGCCTTATTTGATTTTTCACAGGAACCAGGTGGTCCTGCTTTCAAATCCTAAGTTTCTTCCCAAGGCGGTCTCTGAGATCACCTTAAACCAAACTGTTGAACTTCCTGTATTACCCCATTTACACGAACACGGGTGAGGCTCTCCTTCATTCATTGGATGTACATAGGGCTTTGCGTTGATATGTCCACAGGACCAAGGACGCACGCCAGTCAGATCAGCTTTTTGTTTCCTTTGCCCCCAAATCCTTTGGGTTGGCAGTTTCTAAGCAGTGCCTCTCCAAATGGCTGGCTAACTGCATCTGCTTCTGTTACCAGAAGTACAACAAACCTCTTCCGGGAGAGGTCAGAGGTCACTCTACCAGGGGTATGGCTGCTTCCACAGCTTTCCTAAGAAACGTTTCAGCAGCAGAGATTTGTGCAGCAGCAACCTGGAGTTCTGTCCATACCTTCACGAAGCATTACAGTCTGGACATTGCCTCTAGGCGCAGGGATGGTTTTGGCCTTGCTGTTTTGCAGGGCCTACTGTCTTAGGCCTGTTTTGGTTGTTTTCAGACTTTCCTCCTTCCCTGCTTCTGTTAGTCTCTCTGAGAGTGACTGCTTGGGATTCAGTCGTGTATGTTATGACCTACTGCAGGAACCCTCTCGAAGTAAGATAGTACAGTTCCATAAGAACTTACCGTAACAGTAGATCTTCGAGAGAGGTTCCTGCAGTACATCACACACTCCCTCCCTCCTTTCCCCAGTCTCTGCATTTCTTACAGATCATTCTGAACTGGGCTTCAGGATATTCATCCTTTCTCCTGTCTTATCCTCTTTAGAACTCCAGCGGGAGAACTGGAAGGCGGGTGCAGGGACTGCCCACTATATAGGGTCACGCTGACATCCATCACGTGACGTCGGGTGGACAGTCCCCCGCCAGACATTGCTAGCAAAAGTTTGCCCTGGAGTCCTGATGCCAGGGGGCGCAGTCCTATATGTTATGACCTATTGCAGGAACCTCTCTCTAAGATCTACTGTTACGCAAGTTCCTATGTAACTGTACTTTGTCAAACACTAAATTTTACCAAGCTCTGCCCAGTGACTCTACTGCCTTTCAAGGAGAAAGTAGATAAGCTCATTGTTACAGCATGGAAAATGGCATTACTGATCAAGATGTTAAGGAGTTCTTGATCACACCCTTCTCTGTGAGACCTACCATGTGTATATATACTGCCAAAAGTACATAAGAGCCTGGAGTCCCCACTAGGACACCCGATAATATCTGGGATTAACTCTTTGATAGAACTGCTTTCATAATATATGGATTATCAACCACATGTAGGGAGTCTGCACGTATCTGAGGGAGACTCCATGGAGGCCTTGAATTTGCTGAGGGATATCCTCATCAAGAAATCAGAAGTACTTGTACCTTTGACGTGGAATCTTTGTATACTAATTTCACACATGGTGAGGGACACCAGGCTGTACTGTACATTTTGAATCACAGTGGGGAGAATGCCATGCCCCTAACTGAATTTCTGGTGAATTATCCAGAATGGTGCCTGAAATAATATTTTTATCTTCCTAGGGGAATTTTTCTTCCAGATAAGTAGAACAGCAGCGAGGACAACATTTTCCCCCAGTTCCGCGCATTTGTATGTGGGGAAATGAGAGGGGAGACCATTGTCATTTATGTCTCTACCAGTTTTAAATCCAACATGCACATGCAGATTAAGAAGCAGTTGTCTTGTGCAGCAAGAACCATAGAGACAAGCACCACATTGACAATATACTAGCATTAGTAAAGCTGTCTGTATATTGAATTTTAGGTGGTTTATTGTTTACAATGCTTGTACTTGCTGGCTAGCATATTGGCATATTTTACATAATTTTGCACATTAAGGATATTCTAGAAAAAAACATGGTTTTGCACATTCTGATTTGCACTGATGTTACTGGTGTGTCTGTATCTTTCAGAATACTTTGCTGTTTAAGGCCACCAGTAAAGAGCATCTTTAGTCCTCTTGATAAAGCATGTAATACACATGTGAAACGTTGAGGAGACTGCATTCCGTATTCTGATGCTGCTACCACTTTGAATTACAAAATAAAAGCACTTTAAAGCATTTGAGTATCCTGAGCCGTTACAGTACTAGTGTGGCTAGTGCGCAGTTTGTTTTGCGTCTGATTGACTTTACCAGCAGCACTACATTTCACTCTAAGTGGCCATTTTTGCCAGTCACTTGGATATACTTGCTTCTTGGGTGACTCAACATATCCAAGGCACGCGTTTATCCCATGAGATGCAACATTCTGTCATGTTCTACTCGTTCAGCTATATCCCAAAACTCCAAGGCTATTAATATATTGCTTGGAAAACCAAAGTTGGGGGGTGCTCCCCCAAATGGCGAGGGTGGCCAGGGTGTACATCTTGCTACCTCGAATACACTCGAGTCAAAAGAATGGCTTAAAGTTTGCTTGTAATTTTTGGGAAAACTTTAAAAACCACAGTATTTAGACAAAATACTTTTACATTTGATGATTTTCTGTGCTTTAAATCATTTAATTCTTCATCACTTGGTTGATTTACATGGAGATAGGTCATTGTCCCCTACAGTTTTATCTACTGCTGTTTAATCCTTTGCTGCAGTCCCAGTCCTCTGCTTGTGACATCATAGCCATTTCCACAGTACCAGATTGTGATATCACAAACAGAGGATGATGACACCAGTAAAGGACTTAGCAGCAGAAGCAGATGAATCCTGTCTGCACCCCCAAAATATTCCATAGGGATGAACCTGAAAGAAAAATAAAGAACTACCTTGGCTCCTTCTTCATCATTTGCTGGTCCAGAGTAGAAGGTCCCTCATTGTTCCCAGTTACTGCTGCAAGAGGTGACACATGTGGGCCTTCACAAGTGTGTTTACCTGCTACAAAAGAGGACAGATATTAGCCACTGAAGTGTATTTATTTATTTTTTATTAAGCTGTTTGGTCCCTGTTGCCTCCTCCTCCCAACTGGCGATGGGGACACATAAATGTTTTTACGTATTTTCTCCCCTTAACCCCCTCCCCCCGAGGCCCCAGCACTCGGCCATGCAAGAGTGTGGAGGCACGCTACACACTACGTGGCACCAGCTCACTCCCTTCCACCTCCTGTAATTGTTTGCTGCTCCCTCTCTACCTATGCTACCCACCGGACCTCCAGCCAGTGGGAGTGGAATTCGGGGGGGGCACGCTGCCCTCGGGAGAAGATGGCTGCCCATCGGCATGCTCGATCCTGCTCTGCCCTCCCCCACACTGGCACCACAACGATCTGAGATCGTACCCAAATCGCCGGCGTAGAGCGAGTTGTGGCGTCCAGCGCTTCAGCCCTCCGTGCAACAGGCCAGCCTGAGTGTATTTATTTTTCAAGCCATTATCCCTGTGGCTCCCCTCTCCCACTGGTCCTGGCTCCTGACATTGACAGAATGACTGTGTCTGGCTCCATGCCCTTCATTTTTAAAAAATTAAAACAATAATAATAGTAATTCCTCAGTTTTATCCTCTTCATTGGTCCTGGTTCCCTCTAGAGGACTCACTCAGGCTCTTTGCTTTTTCTTTTATTATTAATGAGAGAAAAAAATCCTGTATTGATTTCCCCTTTCTGGTCCCACCTCCAGCCAGCCAGGAGAGGACTAACTTGGGTTCCATGTCCAGGACACCACCTGGGGCCTTCTTAGTTGAGCGGTTTCCTTGATTTGTACAAATCGGACATTTAGAATATTGAAAACTGCGATCGAAAAAGGAGCCTCATTGAAGTCAATGGAGCATGTCCCCATGCTCTCCCTACTATTGTATCAGAAAATGTGAGAGCTCAGGGGATGTCTCCGAATAGGGAAGTGGAAGGGATCGGGCTGTTGGCTCCATGGAGCCAAAATACAATCTCTTCCACCCCTTAAAACCGGCTAATTAAAACATTTTGTAATGCAGCGTGCAACTCTGAGGGGCATAAAGATAATTCCGGAGGGGAAGGATTTGAGAAAGAGCATGAAAGGTGATCTTTAAACTTGGCACCAAGTTCACACCATAGGGAGGGCTGAAATCTAGGACAAGATTACTATGCCCTTGTGAATGAACCTCAACCTTTCAGTTAGAAATGTAACCCAGCAATTATAAACAAACAAAAAAAAATGTTGATGTGCGTAACCCAGAATTTGATACACCCTAGGTGTGTGATGCTTTTGTAAATCCCTTGAGCTTTGCTCTTGGGGATTATGTTGCATTGCACACCTTGGGTGTGTAAAAAGTCTGGGTACATACACCAAAGAACGTATTTTCTATGTAACCACTTGAGATCAGATGTACCAGGCAGATTAATGAAAATAGCCCCATCCACAGTGGAGGCATTGTTCTTTAGAATTCACAGTGGCAACCGTAAAGCATATGGGTTACATTCAATGAATTCTGGAATACAAGTGAAAAATCAACAGTCCCATTATTCCATCAGAAACTGGTCACAAGGAGAACATGTTTAGAAACAGAAGTGTGGACAGAAACTGTTTTTCAAAACAGTTGCTGCTTGCTGAAGCAGTTTACTTAAACCATTTTTGAAAATGGTTTTCTAAAATGTTTTTTTAGCATGGACATGACCTAAGAGTTCATCGCTGAGACAAAGTAGGAGTCATTGGTACCCCATTTGTACTCATGTTCCCCATAACCAGCTGCACCTTGTTGTGGTTACCCTGTCCTTCCCTGAAGGGACCACAAACAGTCTAGTGTCAGTTATGGCTTTCTGGGACTATACACTCCTTGATCCATGCCTGGACCCTCATCCATTGAGACTCCTCTAGGAACTTCGTGGCCAGTGCTGGCACAGGCCTCCAGGAGACACCCTATCGCAGCTGATGGGTCATTGTCTAGCTGAGCTGCAACCCTGTTTCTTAATCCGTCTCTCTCTCTTTCTTCTTTAGCCTGAGGTGCCCCTCATGTGCCCTGGTATGGAGCATAGCTCTTCTTCCTGCCGTTCCACAGCTGGGGAGACTTGAGTATAGGCCACATTAAGACCCCCAATTTGGGGCCTGGGCTACATTCATTTATTTATTGGAATGTTTCACCAGGAGGGCACACTGAACAACAAGTTGCTCATCTCACGGTGCAGCCTGGTGGGAGGGGGTTACATAGGGTTGTGAAGGATTATCAGTTACAATAGTAGGTGGGTAGTACAAACAATACAACATTGTACGATTGTGCAACAGGTGTAACACAAGGTATTGTACTATAAACAGTAGTGGAACATTGGGTAAATTATAATTCATGTCCAAAATTATACAAAATATCGTATAAACGTGCAAAACAGTAATAATGCGGTAGAACCATTTATAGTGCATGAGTGTACCAGTAGCAGGCTCAAGGTAGTACGCAAGTGCTGTTGGAGTAAAAAGGATGAGGTTAGGTTGTGCACACTGGTGACCCAGAAGGGCAGGTGGAGAAGAGAGGGGGGAGAGGCAAGAAACTGAATATGAGGAGAAGGGGTAGCCATTTCCTGATTTCCCCTTCAGGATGTTGAGAACCCTGCTTGGGGGGGGGGTCATGGTAGGAAGGCAGAAGCTGGGGATAGGTATTAAGGTGGGTTAAAGCAGGAACAACTGAGGGAAAGGTAATTGTGTAGGGCAGAGGTAAGGGAGTAGTTGGAGGAGGAGTGTCTTATTTCAGGGGGAAGGAATTCCAAATTTTAGGGAAACAATGGGTGAAACCAGTCTAACCGATGAGGGTGGAGTGGCAAAGGACTGTCAAGATGCGGGTGTCATTTGATCTGAGAGAGTGGGTGGGGGGAGGTGGAGTGGAGAGAGAGGATGAGAGATAGGGGAGCCCCCCAAACCAGAATTTGGAGGTTAGTTTGGCGCAGTGAGAGATGCATCTGTGAGATAGTGGAAGGATGGTTAGAAAGCGATAGAGTTCACAGTGGTGGGAGTGGGAAGGGGAGTCGATAGCAAAGCGGCAGAAAGAGTTAAAGAGAGTGTCCAGCTTGGTCAGGGAAGATTTGGGAGCAGCACCATAGACTACGTCACAGTAGTCAAAGATGGGGGAGTATCATCTTCTGGACAATTTCATACCTCGCAGTCAGCGGGATGCAACTAAGATTCCTGTATAGAGCACCAAGCTTGGGGCACAGTTTCTTCAGGATAGCATCGATACGCACAGCGAAGTTGAGGTGCTGGTCCAGCCAAACTCCCAGATATCTAAATGACAATACTTTTAAATTGAGCTCTTGCAGGCTATATCTTCCTTAGTCGTATAACTAAAGTCACCTGTGCTTCCTCAAACCAACCAAAGCAACTCAGAGCAACTGCTGCCAATAATCCTAGCTCTGGAATGTGCTACAGAAATCACTGAAACTGAGGACTCCTGTTAGTCTCACTGTGTTTTAAGACCTTATACTCAAAATACATTACAGAAGACTGCAACTGCTTCCAATGATCCTAGCTTACTTACACCCCTCCTTCCACATCTTCCCTGCTTTTCCCATCCTCCTTCCTTCTTGTATCAGTGCATAACTTGTCCCTGAGCCACCTACTTATCTACCGCCCTAAATCTCACCCTCCCTCACCCACCTATTCCTTGTATACCCAGAGCATCTCATTCCTTCGCTCCTAGTATTATCCCAGCTCCAGAGCCCCCCCACCCACTGGCTGCCCACTTCTCCTGACACATGTTCCCCCCTTGATACACCTGGGTCTTTTTAAATTGACTATGCATGTCTCTTCGCTTGTAGCATCCACTTCAACTAATCTCTTCACTGGACTATAATGCCTTTACCTTACAGGAATACTAAACCATGTATGTTGTTGTATCTGGTATAAATTTTTACTGACTTGCTACCCTATTGTTTTGTATACCCTTACCGACTGTCTTTTACTTGAACCCAAATGTATTTTTACTTATCCTGTCTATTGCAGGCCTAGCTGTACTGTTGTACTCTTGCATCTACTGTCTATTTGTCTGTATATAAATACATTATTACTTGACTTGTGTAATGCAGGTCCGCCTTGTAAATGAGCTTGCTCAATGGTGTTTGCCTGGATAAATAAAGACTTTGATTGATTGACTGAACTCAAACCAGGTGACAATTTAATTAATTTTTATATGTACGTAATACATGTGAAACACTACATAGCACAGAATGTAGTATACACTTACAGAAAATGGCATACTCTGAATATGTGTACAGTACCATATTGTTCCCACGTATGGAGGCTACCAAATTAATTTATACACACTGATACAGTTAACGGATACTGTGCCTTGTTGTAGCATGACCATGGAGAGATACAGTTTGGAGTCCAAAAAGTCGTCATAGTGCACAGCACAATAAATGTCAGAAGGTGTGATGAAATGTCCATGAGAGCTGCTGAATATGTATCTGCATAAAGCAAATACTGTATGTGGCCCTTTACACTTCGAGTTCAAAAAGACTACTTGTAATTGTACAGCACCTGAAAAACTTGTAATTCAAATCTTAACCGCAACAAGTAGAAACTGAATACTAAATTAGTCTAGTTCTGGAGGCCACACCTCAGGAAGGACATTGACAGACTGGAGACGGTACAGAGAAGAGCAACAACGATGTTGCAGGGCTTATATCAGAACCCATATGAGGCAAGACTGGATTACCTCAAATTATACTCCCTAGAACAACGCAGGAATTGTGGGAACATGATAGAAACATTCAAATACCTTAAAGGCAACACAAGGGTGTACTTGCAGAACCTCTTTCAGGTAAAGGACTATAGCAGGACTAGAGGGCACAACCTTCAACTTCAGGGAGGAAAATTCAGAAGCAATACAAGGAAATTCTTCACAGAGCATGTTGTGGAACCATGGACTAGCCTGCCAGAGGGGGTGGTGGGAGCCAAGACAGTGGGGGAATTCAAGCGGGCATGGGAACAGACACTGTGGGATACACAAGCAGGCAGCTAAGTAGGGGGATAGGAAGCCAAGGGCAGACTTGACGGATCATATGGTCCCCATCTGCCAACAACTTCTATGTTTAAGACGGGTGTTAAATAAGACAGTAACAGTTAAGGTACAATACAAACTTTCCTAATAAGCCTTGTTTCCTTATGTCTGCAAAGGTGCAAATGGTACCAAACAATTCAAGGGTTTTACTCAGAAGGTCTTAACTTATTTGCCTCTGCCTACCAGTGCTAATTGAACCGTGACACAATACTTGATATTTTGCATTGCTCTCTGAGGGACCTGAGGATACATGTTCACATTTAGCAGACAGCGCCACTTTAGGGCACCTTGTGGCATCTGCCATTTTGGCTTATCTGCTTCCCGCCATAGCCAAGCAGACCAGCCAGCAATGCCAACGTGCTTATTGTTTTAACTGTGCCCCAATCTCCTCATCAATACTATGAGCACATGACCCTGAAACTGGTCAAAGAGAAATAGGACCAAAAGTTAAACAGTGAACACAGACCCTCCAAACCCCACTATCTTTGATATCTGGATATTTTAGAGAGTAATTGAACTGTAGGCAAAGACGGTTTCAAGCCTCACCATCCAGTTCCATTTGTTGTTCCATCTGAGTGAAATCAGCCTGAATAAGGTCCATACGTTTGCCTGCCTACGCATGGTCAGAAAAGACATAGGTTCTCCCAGCACATTGCACCCTAGGTTTTGCTGGAAATTGAGAGGCATGATTGACACCTAGTGCCCTGAGGCTGGCTCTCATGGCCTCAAAACTTTTGTAGCATTGCAGCCAGGATGGCAAAGCTGAGATCAGGAAAAGAGCACATTTGTGTCCCATCAGTTAATTGTAGAGATCCGTTCCTGCCAGTATAGCGTCCCTAATATGCAGCTGCATGGTGGTTTTCAAGAGAGTTCTAGGCTATTCTACGTTTTGTGGTCATTTCCTATGCATTACTCAGTATGCCATTGCACGATTCCCAAAGAGATAAAGTTTCAGTATTTGTCCCAAACATTCTTGTACAAACCCCACCAGATCATCGGCTCTGTGGTTTCAGGTAATCCTAATAATCGTATATTGAGCAGTTGTGAACTATTTTCTAGCTGTTCCAACTGCATTCTCATGATTTTGTTTTCAACGATGACACCAGACACAGCTACTGATAATTTACTGGCCGATTCTGTTGCAGCTTGGGCTTCGGCTGATAGAGTCCATTCTCGTATTTAACATGGCAATGTGATTTGTTAAAGCCTCCACTTTTTTGTCTAAATCTCTGATTGCATTTAGGATCATGAAGTTGGAGGGTTCTGGTCTCCCCAGCTGGCTTCCTCTTGCACTCCACTCTGTCCAAGCTGATCTGGGGCTTGCCTTGTTTTCCTTTTCTGGTGTCATGCATATTTGTCTTGCTCAGGTTTCCTGTGTTCACATGGCCTCAGAGTTGCACCGAAATGTAGCTGAAATCAATCTCTGTCTGTTGTGCTCATTTAATTCCTTTATAATTGTCTGCAAAATAATAAAATATAAAAGAAAAGTGGTTCCCTCTAGAGCCCTTGTTTTTTTAATTTGCAGTTTGTATGTTTTTTTCCCATTTTTGCCTGTCCCAGCCCGCGCACATCTGGGGCGCTGATGTACACATGTGGAGGCATGTGTACGCCAGACACGGTGGCATGCCCCACCCTACTAGCCTCCCCCTCCTCTGCCTCCGCCACCACCAGACCTCCACCTGGTGATGATGAGGCTACGGGAGGGACAGTGTCCACCCCGGGAGAGGAGAGCTGCTGAAAGGTGGCTCAATCCTGTTTCTACCCCACCCGTCCGGGTTCCCGAACCCGGGTCATCGGCATGATGTGAGGTAAGGCTAGATGCGTCAACCCTCTGCGCCAATGTGCCGGCTTCCTCTAGAGCTCATCTGTAGAGTGACCATTGGCTACTGACCTTCTCTCCCCCCCCCCATGCCAGCTTACTTTTATATAACTCTACCTCCTAATTACCGGCTCTCAGTGCTCCTTTCCTCCAGTCTACATTATTCCAGTGCCAAGTTTGGTGGGGACCTTCCATCTCACATATCCCTCTGAGGGCTTTCTCCCCACCCAGGCATTGGGAAGCATCCAAACACAGACATAAATGCCTACAGCATTTCCAGTCCCCAGCACTGTAGCAGCTGAAAAGGCTGGCGTTGGATCTCTTTTGCACCTCTCCCAGACCAGTCCACACTACTTTGCTGGGAGTGGATTAGCAACTCTGCACCACTCACTGCAGTGTGGAGGTAAAGGTAAGTGAGCCTAAAGTGCACCAGTGATCACTGAGACTTTCTGTCCTTTACAGATGTGAAGGTACTATGCAAGTCCACAAACCTAGGAAGTTGAAATGATATAAAACATGTCAGAGTATGACCAAGAAAAGTGACTTTGTTTTACTAGGTCTTTAAATTTGAGATCAGAAAATGAGGTTCTACACTGAGACCCCTAAGCATCCTTACTATATAGTACCTGTTGTCTCTAGTACAGTAACATATGCTGACAGGGATGGGCCAAAACTGACCTACCACTAAGGATAGCTCGGTTTTAAATGGGACAGGAATTGATTACTTATGTGCCGCTGTTTGAAATGTCTCTGTTTTCATAAATTATATTAAGACCTCTAAAGGGTCCTTATTTAACTGTGTCTGAATAAAAGCTGAAGCCGTCAGTTGTGTTTTGTATTGTTTTTTTTTTGTACAGACAACATTCTGTGCAGTTCCTTTCATGGAACCATGAATTTGGAGTTTTGACTATGTCACTTCATGGTTCAGAAATGTGAGCATGAACTTATCAGTACAGTGCCTACGATTCTGAAACCATAAGTGACATAGTCAAAACTCAAAATTCTTAGTTTCATGAAGAACTACTGAAATGTCCAAAAAACATAGAGGATAATATATGGGCATGATCGGTAACCGGTTTGTTAATCGAAGTAGAGGTTGCCATGGCGACTATGTAAACCTCGAGAGCAGCTTGAGAGGTTTATGTCGCCACGGCAACCTTGAGCCAGTTATTCAAACTGGTTGTCGATGCGTGCCCATACATTATATTTTATAGTGTATGGCCATAGATTTCTATTTTTAAAATTAAACGGGTTCTTACTGTTTACATTTAGGCACCGCGGCAGCCATTCCGCTCATGCTTTCACCACCATGGCCATTTCTGGTAGGTCGGATCAGAAGACATGCGCAAAGCGATCCCTGTTAACCTATCAATGTGACGTAACATCGATGGGTTAACAGCCTTAGGAAATGATGATTTCCTAAGGTTAACAGCATTCTACCATACACTATAATACAAAACACAACTGACAGCTTCAGCTTTTCTTCAGGTGTAGTTAAATAGGAATACTTCAGAGTTATGAATATAATTCATGAAAATAGACACTTCAAACAGCTGCACACAAGTAATCAGTTCCCGTCCCCTTTAAGCCTAAATATCCCATTAACCTCAATGAAACAATTTTAAAGATTTTTCCAGCATTCTGGAAAACTTATGAAAAGATACCGTAATATTTAGACACAATGCAGCTAATATTTCATTTATTTTTTGTATTCATGTCCTCTCACTCTTTATTACTGAGGACATTTATGAGATAACAGGATCTTTGTGTCTCACTCTTTAGCTCATCCCCTTAAACCCCCCCCCCCAAAAAAAAAGTGCCCCTCTGGAGTCCCAGTCCTTTGCTTGTAAAATCAGACTAATTTCTCTGTAAACAGATTTTGGTGTAACAAAAGGAAGATTATAACTTTGATTTTGCATGAATCTGTACAGATCAATGACAGTAGAAGATACAAATATAGTATAGGCAATGTCGTAACTAGGAACATGCAAGCCACTTCCATACGATACAACAGAGGGGGAATTACCATTTAATTTAACATAGAGAACATAATATATCAAAATTGCTGTTGGACATCATGGAACTCTTAGTGCCTAAGGGGAGTACATGATCTAGAAGTATTCGTTATTACCATTATAGTGTATAGTGGAGTGTTATTCTGTATTGGATTCCATCCCTTTCAAAATGCTGTTCTACCACAGTTCCAAGGTTATGGAATGTGATTCTACTCTACTGTGGTAGAGCAGCATTCTAGAACCTCTAGAGACTGCATGAATCAGTTTCATTTTGAAAGTAAAAGAACTCACAAAACACATATTTCACTTAGTACTACACACTATAAAAAAAATACAGGATGAGCAACTCTATGCACAACCAGTTTGTTTCGCCACCTCAGGGTTCTGATTCCCATGGACCTCTCGAGCTTCTCTCTCGAGGTCAGGGGGAATCCGAACCCCTCTGTGGCAGAACACACCAGTTCTGCATAGTTGCCCATTCAGTATTCTCTATATATTGCTTTTCGTAGAGATGAGGTAGTCCTCAGAATGAATAGAAAGTTTCTCCCTAAAGTGGTCTCAGATTTTCATCGGAACCAATCCATCGCTCTTCCTGATTTTATTCACAGACCATACCAGCTCTGGCGAAAGAAGACATCATAGTCTGAATGTAAAAAGTGTGCTCAAGTTATTTCATGACAGCCACTAAAGATCATAGACAGGATAGGAAACAACTATTCCTGACATATGGGGATGTAGGAAAAGGCAATCCAGCCTCAAAGAGGTCCATCTCTCGATGGATAGTCCAGTGTATTCAATTCTGCTACACTAAAACAGGTAGGGAGCCCCCAACAGGGTTGAGGACACAGTCTACAAGATGAACAGCTGCTACCCTAGCAGCTGCCAGGGATGTTCCATTATTGGACATTTGTAAAGCAGCTACCTGGAAAACAGTACACACCTTTACAAAGCACAACAACTTGGACATTTTGTCCAGAAGTGATGCTAGGTTTGGCACAGCAGTCCTGCAGAGTCTATTTCCAAAATGAGTTATGTGCCCTTCTCCTGTAGTACTGCTTAGTAGTCTGCATAAAGTTATGAATATACTGAGCATTACTGGGGTTAGAAGAAAAAATTACTGTAGTAATCTTGTTTCTTCCCAGTGATGCTCAGATATTCATAACTTTCCTCCCTTCCAGAACTTCAGCCTCTGCACTCCGCATGCTGGCACCACCGAATCACATTATACCATTACAGTGCATTTCTTCTCTGTACCTGGTAGCAGTTTTGAAATAAGAGTTCATTATGTTTTCCCTTTTAGAGTTTCTGTGATATTTTGTTCTGAGTATTGCTAGTTTATATTGTTCCTCCCTCTGGAGGTTAATTTTAATCCAAATTTTGAATAGGGGTAACCCCAATTTTAATTATCAAAATTATTGTACTATTACCCAACGCCTGACTTCCTGGCTTCATTCAAATCTGAAGAGGTTAGAACACTGACAGTTGGTAGAGGCAGTGTTTGAAAGATGCTCGCGTACATAGTGTTCCATCATTTGCATGTGTTCCATCTCTCCGGGCAGTCCAACCCCTCAGGCTTACTGCATAAAGTTATGAATATCTGAGCATCACTGGGAAGAAACAAGATTACTATGGTAAGTATTTTTTTTCTTCTTTTTTTTTCCCCCTCTAGAAGTACAGGATTAAACAGTGGTTAGTTTACACAATATAGCGGACCAATTGGATCACCAGAGCACAATCATTTATCTCCTGTTGGCTGTAAAATTAGAAAACTACCCTTCCTTGAAATCCCTATGGGCACTGCCAGTTCTATTCTGAATTCAGTAGTACTGTATTGGCCAGTGATGCTGGCCAGCCTCAAAGATAATTAAAATTGAATTTATGTATTGTGACTGCAGTTACGAGTGGACGACAGCAGGTGGCACCATCGAGCCATTAAACGGAACAGAGTGTTCTAAATAATACAGGAGCAGAGAGCTGAAAAAAATTATTGGGAACAGTTAATTCTACTTGGAAAACAACTTTCACAATAGCTGTCATTGTAAAACATCTCTAAAGGGATGGGCCCTATCAGGGTAAAACAGGCAACTTCCGAGCATGAAGGCACAAAGCACTCCTCTGACATCTTTTCTTGCCCCAAATGTGAACTTGATTTCCT
This sequence comes from Neoceratodus forsteri, assembly GCA_016271365.2. Lineage (NCBI taxonomy): Eukaryota > Metazoa > Chordata > Ceratodontiformes > Ceratodontidae > Neoceratodus > Neoceratodus forsteri. The sequence goes on from CM028134.1 coordinate 836,353,019, forward strand.
TGTTCAGAGCCCAATGTGGAGAAATGCCACAGGGGATACCAGGAAAATAGTATGGAGGACCACCCTCCCCCAAACAAGATTAGCTGAATTCATTGAATCAGTACTGGTTGTGTGTTTATGTTGTGTGTGTGCTCACTAGCCCTTTAAATAAATATTTAAGGGAGTACTTGTCACCATCCTGGGTGCATTAGTAGCAGGGAATTCGACTATCAAAAAAATGTATACAATTTGGTATGTTCTACCTGCACACCGAAAAAAGGAGGTACTGTATTCAGTGTTTCTTTACCTCAACTTTTTTTATTTTGCAAACTTGTTAGTCAGTTGCTGTGCCACTTATTTTAGACTCAGTCATGTTTTAAGTGGAAATACTTCAGGCAATATTGTTATTTTTTACCAGAACTTTCCGGTGTTTGTGTCCCTAGGAGCTTTTCCTTCTTGGCTTAGTCGCCTAATCCGTTCAGGCGTTTCGGGTATAGTCACTTGTCCAAGGCCAGGACACCTTCTTTGGTGGGTTCGTCTCCGTGGAAGAGCAACTTTGTATTTATTTATTCCATCGTTTCTCATGCGCACAGGCCAAAGGACATTCCGGTTACTTTTTCATGCCAAATTAAACAAAACCAGTAGCGAATTCATAAAAAAACTGCCACTTGTAATATGCTGCATAACTTCCTCTTCTTGTTCAGAGTTCCATTGCAAAAATTGCCACCAGTCTTCATGCAATGTGCTTATATTTTGGGGCCATCATGAAACGTAAGCACATTGCGTGGAGACTGGAGGCAACTTTTGTAATGGAACTCTGAACAAGAATAGGAATTTTTGCGAATTTGATACCGGTTTTGTTTAATTTGGCATGAAAAAGTAACCAGAATGCCCTTTGGCTTGTGCGCATGAGAAATGATGGAATAAATAAATACAAAGCCACACTTCCACAGAGATGAATCCACCAAAGAAGGTGTCCTGGCCTTGGAGAAATGACTATACCTGAAATACTTGAACGGATTAGGTGATTGAGCCAAGAAGAAAAAGCTCCTAGGGACACGGAAACACCAGAAAGTACTGGTGAAAAATAACTATCACCTGAAGTATTTCCACTTAAAACATGATTGAGTCTGACTTTTTTTTTTTATGAACCTCTTTTTGGCACCTCCCACCGACGGCACTTTTGCCTGGTCATGGACCCCTCGGCTGCGGCTTCCCACATTAGCTGCACTCCCAGTACCCCCGGCTTACCTCCCCCAGGACAGGGTCGCGGCACTCGGCCCCTCTGAAGGGTGCTGTGAATGACGGGATAGGGCAGGAGTCAGCCTGGAAGCAATTGTAGCCGGGGCGTATGTGCACACGGTGGGTAGACAGGCTTTTTCCCTATAGGTGGGGTGAAACATGCAGTGACACCAGCATCCGTTCAGTCCCTGCATCCTTGCTGGTGCGGTCCTGCGGTGCCCCGCCTCCGCCAGGGTCCCTCACGCTGGTCACGCACTGCACCCTCCCCCTTGAGAAGGAGGGCAGTCCGTGGGACGCTTGATCCTTCTTCCTGGCCAGTCCTCCGAAGACCCAGGTCCATTCTGGAACCGAGGGTCGCTGGAGTTGCAAGCGAAATCCAACCGCAGCGCAGACGGGCCAGCCACAAACAAAACTGAGTCTGAAATAAGTAGCATATACCATAGCAACTGATGAAAAAGTTTGTAAAATAAAAAAGTTGAGGTAAAGAAACACTGAGTACCTCCTTTTTTTCGATGTGCAGGTAGAATATACCAAATGGTATGTATTTTTTCATTGAATCAGTGTTTGATTTAACTGTCATGGTATTTAAATCCGGATAAATGTTTGACTTTCAGTACTGTACATATTAAGCCTTTTTGTATCATGCATGAAACGCAGAAATTAATGGCAGATAAGGACCATCTAGTCTGCCCATTTCTTTTTCTACCTTAAGAATGTGCCAACGGCCGTTACTCTGTCAACGGCTCTCTTCATACTCCTCTGTATTGCTCCTTTATACCTATCCCATGCCTGTTTGAAGCCCTGCACTGTATTCATCTCCACCACTTCCTGAGGTAGGGTGTTGCATGCATCCACCACCCTTTCTGTGAAAAAGAACTTCCTCACATTACCCCTTAATCAGCCTCCCTCTAATCTCATGCTGTGTCCTCTTGTCCTGCTATTTTTCTTATATTGAAACATGTTACTGTTTCACCTTGTTAATGCCCTTAAGGTGTTTGAATGTTTCAATCATATCACCTCTCTCCCTCCTTTGCTCTAGGGTATACATATTGAGCTCTGTTAATCTGTCCTCAAATGTTTTCTGATGCAGTCCCTGCACCATTTTGGTTGCCCTTCGCTGGGCTGCCTCCATTTTGTTAATGTCCTTGTGAAGGTGTGGCCTCCAGTATTGCATGCAGTACTCCAGATGGGGCCTAACCAGTGTCTTGTAAAAAGGGATAATTACCTCCCTCTTACAACTTGTAATACCCCTACTAATACACCCCAACATCCCCATAGCCTTACCTGCTGATTTAGTAGTCTGCTTGGATGATTTTAGGTCATCTGTGAAGATGATGCCCAAGTCTCTTTCTTCCTTTGTGACTGCCAGCAACTCCCCTCCCAACCTATAGGTGGCTTCAGGGTTTCTCTTCCTTGTGTGCATGATCTTGCACTTCTTTGCGTTAAACCCCAGTTGCCACTCTTCCGACCATTTTGCCAGTTTATCCAGATCTCCTCTTGTTCTGACCACCCCATCTGGATCATCTACTCTATTGCAGATCTTGGTGTCATCTGCAAACAGACAAACCTTACTCTCCAGTCCATCTGCAATCTCACTGATGAAAATATTGAAGAGGACTGGCCCCAGGACTGATCCCTGAGGTATCCCACTTGTGATTTGCATCTCTTCTAACTGAATACCGTTTACCACCACTTTCTGTTTTCTACCTATCAACCAGTTTACCACCCAGCTGACCAACTTCTTACTCACCCCGAGCCTACCCAGCTTGTTAATCAATCTTCTATGTGGAACAGTATCGAAAGCTTTGCTGAAGTCAAGGTATGCAACATCAACTGCTCCCCTTTGGTCCACCAGCCTGGTTACCCAGTCAAAGAAGTCTATGAGATTAGTTTGACAGGACCTTCCTCTTGTAAACCCATGCTGTCTTGGATCCTGTGCTCCTATGGATTCCAGGTGTTGCACTATCCTTTCCTTAAGGAGTGGCTCCATAATCTTGCCCACGACTGAGGTAAGACTGACTGGTCTGTAGTTCCCTGCCTCCTTCCTGCTACCACTATTGTGCAGCGGGATCACATGAGCTCTTCTACAGTCTTTATGGGACCTCTCCTGTGCTCAGAGACTCACTAACAGTTTTGATAATGGCTCTGCTAGTTCCACCCTTAGCTCCTTTAGTACTTGGGGATGTATGCCATCAGGTCCCATTGCCTTGTCCACCCTGAGCTTATCGAGCTCTTGTAGGAGGTTTCTTTTGTGAAGGGACTAGTGCACACCTCCCTCTCCCCCACCCCACCCCCGTGTCCATGGTGCTGAGCTGCGGCCCTTCCCCACATTCTCCTCAGTAAATACTGAGCAGAAGTATCTGTTTAGGATAGATGCCTTTCCATGGTCATCCTCCTCACACTCCCCCTTGTCCCCTTTGATCTTAGCAATACCCCCTCCAGACTTTCTCCTTTCACTAATGTATCTATAGAAAGCCTTGTCCCCTTCTTTTACTGTTCGGGCTAGTGTTTCCTCGTTTGGGGCCTTTGCCTGCCTTACTGCATTCCCTGCTTCCCTTGGGGAAGTTTGGTATGCCTCCCTATCTTCATCCAGCTGCGTTCTCTTATGTTTCCTGAAGGCCAGCCTTTTGGCTCCGACCTTTTCTGCTATTGTTTTTGAGAACCAAAGTGGTTTCCTTTTTCTTTTGCACTTCCTTTACTTTCTAACACAGTGGGATGTTGCTTCAGGTATTGCATCCTTAATGCTTGACCACTTTGCATGTACCCCCTCACCTGTATTTCTTCTTCCTAGGGCTAGCTTAACTCTGTTGGCCATCTTATCAAAGTCAGCTCCTCTGAAGTCCCATATGTTTGCCTTGGAATGGGATGATTTAGTTCTAGTGGCCAAATTGAACCATACCATGTGATGGTCACTGGCCCCCAGGTGACCTTCTACTTGGGGTTCTGTGATCCTTTCCCTGTCTGTCAGTACTAGATCTAGGATAGCCCTGTCTCTCATGGGTTGTTGTACCAGTTGTTTGAGGCCCTCCTTGTGCAGGGAATCCAGTATGTGTCTAGTTGTGGCAGATGTTCCTGCTGGTATTAACCAATCTGTATCTGGCATGTTGAAGTCTCCCATTATCAGAACCTCTCCTTTAACTGTCATGTTTTGTATATCTTCTAGCAGTAATGTGTCTGTGTCCTCCCCCTGGTTTGGAGGCCTGCAGACAACCCCAGTTCGTTTGGCTGTCCCATTTCCTGTTTCCAGGGTGACCCACAGTTCTTCTGGCTCCTTATGTGTATTCTGAATTTCTGTAGCTTTGATATTTTCATTGACATAAAGGCCCTCCTCCCCCACCCCCACCCTCTTTTTTGCACCTCGGTCTCTTCTGATCAGTACATAGCCAGGTACTGAAGTCTCCCAGGTGTAGTTACTGGTGAACCATATCTCACTAATGGCTACTATGTAAAGTTTAGCTTCTGTTATTGTTGCCTACAGGTCTGGGATCTTGTTTCCCAAACTGCGAGCATTTGTGTACATAATTTTCCATTGGCCACATTTTGGTGTGTATGAATCACCCAGTTGTTCAGTGAGCTACTGAACTCCGTATTAAAGTGGTTTTCTGTGCCTTGTTTTGCTATGCCGTGTGTAACTGTTCAGAAAATAAGGAAGCATTTCTGAATGTGTTGTAACAACCAGAATGCGTTCATCCGTAGCCGTATGCTTTGAATCCGTCTGGCTGAAGGAGCTAGATCTCAGAACTATCCAGATGGATTCTTACCACAACTGCTTGACTGCCTTCACTTTCCACCAAAGAGATAAGTCGTACACTTTTCTTATTTCCATACTGCTTTTCTGACACGCATGGTTCCAGCACTGCCTGCACTCAGTCCTGTTATTACTGGGTCGTAACTTCCCGTAAAGCAAATGCCTGCCGCCATCTTGCACACACATAGAAACATAGAATTTGATGGCAGATAAGGACTGCTTGGCCCACCTAGATTGCCCATTTCCCTTACCTTATGGATAAGCTGCAGATCCTAGTTAACTAACCACCTACTTCCTCCTACCCCTCCACTAGAATTACCTTATATCTGTCCCATGTATTCTTGAATTCCCCCACTGTTTTTGACTCCACAACCTCCTCAGGAAGGCTGTTCCATGCATCCACAACCCTTTCCATGAAACAATACTTCTAGGGACATGGATATGTTGTTCATCCATACTTATTGGCAGGTTCCTTGCCGCAAGGTTTTCAAGCTGGCTTCTCCCACCCACCCGGGTGGTAAAACTCTCGGCTCTGCCCCATGACACCAGATCTTCCTTACACGTTTGGAAGCTCAGGTTTCCTCCTTAGCTCTGTGTTTAGACTGGATCCTAACTCTCTGTTCGTCCGAAACTAGTTTTGATTTTTAAACTTGGTCTTCATATCCCTACGCGCTTCGATGGACAAATCGATCCCGGCTTTGGAGGTGCCCTTGTGGGCAGAAGATGTCCAACATGGATCCACACTCCCGTGCGTCTACTGCCTAGGCCTGAACCACGGCCCATGAGCCTAGAGGTTGTGCCGCTCTTTTCTTCCACCGTCCCTGGAGGATCGCTGCCTGATTGACTCAGGCGCCCCGAGAAGTGTTACCCACCGGTAAAATCCAAAGAGGCTCGTTGGGCGGTGTCCACGGTGGCTGGCTCGGCTGAGCAGCTCGAGCATATGATCGCCCTTGAGGAGGAGGCAGCCCAGGCTTCCTGTTTTCTACTGGTGATGCCTCTCCCTATGCATCCCAGTATCCCCCAGCCCTCCTTACTGCCTTCTCACATTGCTTGCCCAACTTTAGGTCATGTGATATAACTACCCCCAGGTCATTTTCCATTTTTGTTGTCAATATCTCAATTCCTATTGTGTACTCTTCCCCTGGGTTTTTGTTTCCCATGTGCATTACTTTGCAATTCTTTGCATTGAATCTAAGCTACCATACATTTGACCATTCCTCCAACCTTGCCAAGTCCCTTCTCATCCTTTCCACCCCACCTTGTGTATTAACCCTGTTGCAGATTGTTGTGTCGTCTGCAAAGAGACATGTTTTTCTTTCCAGCCCCTCTGCAGTGTCACTTATAAAGACATTAAAAAGGACTGGACCCAGTACTGAACCCAGCAGTACCCCACTAGTAACCCCCTTTCTTCACTGGACTCTGTTTGCTATTACCCTCTGTGTCCTGTTGTCCAGCCAGTGTTTTACCTAGGCTACAACTCTGGGACCCACTCCAAGGCTGGCTAATTTGTTTATTAATCTTTTGGGCAGGACTGTGTCAGATGCCTTGCTAAAGTCTAGGTAGGCCATGTCCACAGCGCCTCCCAGGGCTACTACTTTGGTCACCCAGTCAAAGCAATCAATTTGATTTGTATGACATGACCTTCCCTCTGTGAATCCATGCTGCCTTGGGTCCTGTGCCCCACTGGCCTCTAGGTACTCAACAGTTCTTTCCTTCAGAAGTTATTCCATCATTTTCCCTACCACTGAGGTCAAACTGATAGGTCTGTAGTTTCCTGCCTGTCTTGTTCCCACTTTTGTGAAGAGGAATCCCATCCGCCCTCCTCCAGTGCTCCGGTACCACACCATCCTCCCATAATTTGTTAAAAAGGGTTATCAATGGTGTTGCTAGTTCTCCCCTTAATTCTTTTAGAATTCTGGGGGTGAATCCCATCAGGTCCCATTGCTTTATCCACCTTCAGTTTTAGGAGTTCTTTCAGAAACCTTTCTTCTGTGAAAGGACTGTTCTAGGAGCATCGATATGTTCATCCACTCTGTTTGGTATTGTCCCTTTCCCCTTTAAATCTGCTGGAAGTCTTCAAGCTGGCTCCTCCCACCCACCCAGGTGGTATATACCTTGACTCCACCCCATGATGCTAGATCTTCCTTTACACTAGAAGATACAGGTTGCCTAACTTGTGCTGTCGCATTTTGTAGGCCCTGGCTTTCAAATCTTTGGTTTTACTAAAATTAAAAATCATTGGAGTTAGTGATCGCACATTTGCAGCTACGATCATGGAGGAGAAATTGTCCCTGGGATTTTGCTGGTGTCCCTGCTGCCAAAAGATGTCACGCACCGATCCCCATCTCACGTGCGTCTACTGCGTGGGTGTCGGCCCTGACACCTCGTCCTGCAGTTATTGCTTGGCCTTCCATTCCAGTGTCCTAGATGACCACAAGGCACGCCTGAAACTGGGGAGACCAGGAAAAAAAGGAACCCTCCGGTGAAGTCCAAGGAGGCTAGGTGGGCGATTTCCGTGGACACAGGCTCCGCTGGAGCAGCTGGAACGATTCAAGAAGCTCAGAAGAAGCTACCTGCTGGCTCGCTAATCAAGTTTCTTTTGTTCCACTGAACCAAGGCTCCACCTTTACAAGTTCGTTTAAGGAGTTGTGCCAGTCTCTCCCCACCCGGGGTGAGGCACTCTCGGAAGAGGGAAAAAGAATCTTCATCTTCGTCGAGACGAAGACGATCTTGGGACCAAGAGAGGTCTGAGTCCCAAGAGCATGCGATCTTGACCTCGGTCGAGATCGCCTCCTCGGCTGCAGGCTTCACAGATTTTCATCTGGCCAGTGGAGCAAGGAAGTGGTCGATGATGTAGAGATCATCCTCGACCCGATTGACCCTTTGTCGCCGGTCGTGGCTGATGACTCCTTAGAAAGGACTCCGGTCCTAGTGTTTCCTGATGAGACTCAGCCCGCTGGTGTCCCCATTAAGGATCTGGTTCCAGACACTCGGGTTTCAACGATCCACCGGTGTCTCCTGATTGACCAAGTCAGCCTGCCCAATCTCAGTCGAGGTCCAGAACCCCCTCGGCCAAACGAACAAGGAAGAGCCACAAGCGCTCTAAGAAGAGGCAATGCCACAGGTTGTCCTCATCCTCCCCTGATGAGGAGAAGCTCCGGCAGAAACTCCGGCGGCGCTATAAGGACCTTATGTGGCAACAGCTGATTCTGACCAGGCAGAAGCTGGCTCCGCCACCCACCCTGGCCATTACTTGGCTTTTGCATCCTAGGCCGAAGCCAATCCCTCCGGAACTGAAGCCTTTGGTTTCTCCGCCCATGGGGCCGGCCCATCCCTCGGTTCAGCCTATCCCGATCCCTCCTCCTATCCGGGTGAACTGCCACCTAAACAGCCTTTGAGAGGGGCTCTGTCGAAAGAGGACCGACAGGACACCAGGCTTCCCTGACGTCTGTCGGTCACAGTCACCCCGGACCGGCCTCGGCGGATCGAGGTTGATTTGGGCGGTAGACTGCTGTATCCTTACTCCTTAAACTCAGATGTCACTGGGCTCCACTCTTATCCTGGGGATGATGAGTCGTCCATTGGCAAAGGGAGGACGCCCCTTCCTCCTTCCAAAGGATTTTCCGTCTCATTTCCGACTCCACTAGAATGCCACTGGAATCTATCCAGAAAAAGGTGGCGTACCCTTACACAGACATTCTAAAGAGAGGGGATACCCCAACGGAGGCCTTCCCAGTGGCCAAAGCCATCGTTGGCCCAGCCCTTGAACTTTGGCAGCACCCTACCTCATGTCCAGCACAGTCTGCTCGCTTGACCTGCAAGTACGCGGTGCCCATGGGGTCCCTTGCGGGGTTCACAGAGCACCCTTCGACCGAGAGCCTGGTGACCACCTCTGTGTTCAGGTGTACTGGTAGTTCGGCCGACACGGACTGACCTCCAGACAAAGAGTCCAAAAATATGGACCACTCTGCCCAAAAGGTCTATGCAACCTCTTCTTTGGGCCTTCATCAGGCCAGCTCAGCTCTCATCATGGCACACTTCTCTCATGCCCATCTCAGGTCATTAGGCAAAGTCATCCCTCATCTCCCTGCAGACATGCAGACCACGGTCAAACAGGTCCGTGACCAGGGCCATGCTGTTGCCGAACAGCAGCTCTAGATGGCCTTGCACATCGGAGATTCTTGTGCCCGCTCGATGGTCGCTGCAGTAGCCTCTCACCGCAGGGCTTGGCTGAGGCTTTCTTCCTTTCCAGTGGATACTCAGCATAAGCTTGCTGACGTGCCTTTCCTGGGGACCGACTTGTTCAGTCCAGGAGTGGCCGGTCACCTACTGCGTATAGAGCAGTCCAATTCCACCTTGGATGCCACTTCTGCCAAGGGCTCTTTGGGCAAGAACCAACACTCTTCCCCTGCGGTACAGCAGCCTTCCTACCGAGGAGGACAACAACATCCGCATCAGCAGCAGGCTCAAGCTTGGTGCCCTCGGCCCAAGCCTGGACCCCAACAGGCCCATAAAGGAGGCCGTGGCTCAGGTTTTGGAGCCTCCTCCTCCTCCTCCTCTAAGCCTGCACAGTGACTGGATGGGGTTTGCCACCCCTATCTCCATTACACCAGCTCTGGGCCCTCCCATGGGGGGTCGGCTCTGTCAATTCCTTTCCGCCTGGTCCGCTATCACTTCAGACAGGTGGGTTCTTGAAGTGGTCAGTCGGGGACTGCCTCTAGAGTTCGAGCAGTACCCTCCCAGCCGAGCCAATGCCCCTCGGTAGGAACGGATTTCCCATGCACCCAGTCAGCTCTTCGAGATGATGTAGCTCGGCTCCTTTGCCAGGAGGCAGTAGCTCCCATGGCAGATCCTCCAGCAGACCCAGACTTTGTCTCCAGGTACTTCCTGGTGCCCAAGCGGACGGGAGAGTTGGTGCCCCATTCTAGATCTCCACGACCTGAATCAGTTTCTCAGGTCTTGCACCTTTCAGATGGTCACTCTGTCCCAGATCATACCATCCTTGGAGCAAAATGTGGTTCTGTTGACTTCATCTGCAGGATGCGTTCTTTCACGTCCCAATCCATCAGTCCCATCAGCGGTTCCTCCAGGGGACCCTGTATGAGTTGTGAGCCATGCCATTCGGCCTGTCATCGGCCCCACGGGTTTTCACCAAATGCATTGCAGTGGTGGAGACCCATCTCCGGCGTCAGTGGGGGGGTCAGAATCTACCCCTACCGCAACGATTGGCTCTTGGCAGGTTCCACCCAACAGGAGGTTTAAAGGTCCAGGGATCTGGCCCTCCAGACCTGCTTCTAACTCTGCCTCCTGATCAACGAGGCCAGGTCACAAGTCGTGCCTTCCCAGGTGATTGTCTTCATCAGGACAGAGCTTGACTGTTGTCAAGCCAGAGCTCGGCTCCCCACAGACAGGGAGGAGGGTTCTCTCCTCCTTTGCCCAATCATTTCTGGTTGGGCAATTGCACCCTGCCCAGGACTTTCTGCGCCTCCTGGGTTACATGGTGGCGTGCACCTCGGTGGTCTGTTGGGCCCGGTTGCACATGCACCCCTTCAGTGGGAGCTGGCTGCCCAGTGGACTCCGCGATATGGTCATTTCGACCAGCTGATCTCTGTAGCCCAGAAGATGTGGGACGCTCTCCATTGGTGGATCGCCCCAGACCGGTTGCAGGAAGGGATCCCGTTTGTCCACCCTGAGCCAACGGTTGTCCTTACGACCGATGCTTCCCTCATGGGCTGGGGAGCCCACATGGGGGATAACAGGGCCCACAGGTTCTGGACCCCCGAGGAGTCCGGATGCCACATCAACCTGTTGGAGCTCAGAGAAGTCAGACTGGCACTGTCAGCTTTCGCTCCTCAGCTCCGGGGCCAAGTGGTTCAAGTCCAGATGGACAATACCACAACCATGTACTACCTCAACAAACAGGGAGGCACACACTCCTGTCTGCTGTGCAAGGAGACGCTCCACATCTGGACCCTCGTGAGCTGGTTGGAGGAGGATCTCCTAACCATCCATGTGGCAGGAACCTCGGCCAAGATGTCAGGGCCCAGGCAGGAAGAACAATTCGAATAAAGTCCATGAGGAAGTGCTGGAAAAGCCTTCAGCTGGCATAACAGAACTGCCTATGGGGAACCAAATCGCCACCCACGAAACACATTCAGCACATCTACAACACTTAGTTTTTTTAGCCACAGTTCGGATAAAGTCTGTTTGCCAATCACAGGTTCACTGCACAAACCTTTCGATCTGAGACTCACTTCGGTCAGCAGGCGGGCTGATCGCTTCTGGAGCAAGTCTTGGGTCCACTCTCAAGTAGCAGTAACACACTTTCTCTCTCCCAAGGCAGGTCTCGACCAGCAGTTGGAGAAAGTCCAAATTTCACACACAAGGTGATATTCCAAACTGGAGATGTGACAGGCAGGCCAGCAGAGCCTGTCCACCGATTCTCCTGCACTCCTCCCAGGAGCAGCTGCTCGATGGCTTGAGCTGTTCACTCTCCAAATTCCAACTTATGACTGACTCTCCGCTTCAGGCAGTTCTGGGTTTTTCCAGTAATCCAAAATGTTCGGTTGGCTGAGGCAACTACTGTATCTAGCTCAGAAAGGGATCCCCCTCTAGCTCCATTTGGGGTGCCAAACCCTTAAAACTACAGTTTCTACAGAATTTCAGTCCCACGAGACCTCTGGGGACAGTCTCCATTTTAGGTCCCCTGAGGTCTGATTGGTCCAACACTGGCAATCCAGCACCAAAATGGTGGCTGTATCCAGAAGTTCAAGCTGCAATTCAAAGCAGGTTAGACAATACTCCTTTATCATTATTATTATAGCAGATAAATAGTAAATAATCACTTTCCCTAACAGAGTTCCCTCTGTGCAGATAGAGACTGCAGAGTGGAGCAGAAATACAGCCTGTCTGGCTGGTCACGAGCCTTAAATCACTCAGACCCAGCCCAGACTAATTTTTTCTCACAGAATAGTTGCTTTCTTAAAGAGACGGGCACGGAGGCCTGTTGGAGCATTCTCATACAGACGATTAGAGCTACTGGACACAGGAAACCATCCTGACAGTGGGCATTAAACAGCCCAGGAAGACATTATAGGAACCCCTATTTGTGGGAGGGTTACACAAAAATCACTCTGTCATCACAGCCCCATGAAAAGGACTCTGAAAAATTGAATACTATGGCCAAAATGGTTTATGCTACAGCTTCTCTGATTATCACGCTGCCAGCTTACTCCGCAATTATAGCACAGTACCCCAGTTGGTATGGCTGTCCCATTTCCTGTTTTCCGGGTGACCCACAGTTCTTCTGGCTCCTTATGTGTATTCTGAATTTCTGTAGCTTTGATATTTTCATTGACATAAAGGGCCACTCCACCCCCCTTTCTTCACCTCGGTCTCTTCTGAACAGTACATAGCCAGGTGCTGAAGTGTCCCAAGTGTGGTTACTAGTGAACCATGTCTCGCTAATGGCTACTATGTCCAGTTTTGCCTCTGTCATTATTACTTGCAGGTCTGGGATCTTCTTTCCCAGACTGCGAGCATATGTGTACATGATTTTCCACTGGCCAGATTTTGGTGTGTTGTTTGTTGGGCGAGGTCTGGCATTTCCCCTATGCATCGTAGGGGGAGCCGGAACTTTTTCCTTACCTGGTGATGCAGATGAACTACAAACATGCTGAACTCCTGTTTGATCTCTAGCTGGGGGAGGGGTGTTCTTCCCATTCAACGTATCGGGTGCTGCACCCCTCCCCATTTGCTAGTTTAAATATTCTGCAAAGACATCAAACTTCTGCCCCAATGCACTGACTCCTCCTTAGTCAGATGCAGTCCATCAAATTTAAAGAACTTTCCTCCCAAAACTGTTGCCAGTTGCCTACAAATTTGTGTCCTTTTCCTGGCATCAGCCCTTGAGCCACATGTTTAGCTCCTTTCTCTGACCTTCCGTCCATCTGTCCCCCCAGACTGGCAGGGTCTCAGAGAAGGAGATGCCAGACGAAATGGATGATAGTTTGTCACCCAGCCTGGTCAGGTGTTCCTTGGTCTCCACAACTGACTGGCCGGCAAGATCGTTAGTCCCCATGTGTACCAGTGGGGAGGGGTGGACTCCGCCTTTCTGTCTGGCCTGCCTGTTTCGACCTTGCTTCTCTCCTTAAGTTCTGGTCCCTGTAGGACTACTTGACTGCGTAGGAGGTAGTATCATGCCTACTTTTTTCTGCAGCTTGGAGGTTGTAAAATTTAGTTTCCCTCTTGAGGTCCAGGTTCGCCTTGACTGGGGGAGGTGTCCTCCCCTCCTCCCACCTTCTTTCTCCTTTTTCTACCCTCCCTTCTCCACCCTTTCTTTCTTTTCACCCAGAGATTGGGAGACCCCTCCTCCCAATCCCTTAGGCTGTTCGTTCTGTCTCTCTATTTGCTGTCCTCTTAGTCGTTTATTTCTCCTTTTAGTTATTACATCCTTTCCTTTTCTCTATCTCTTGGGCTTCCTTGCCCCACCCCTCCACCCCTTCCTATCTCTCTCTGGCGTTTCGGAACTGGGACCAAGGTGGAGTCGACAGCAGTTAACGACCAACCCAGAGCGCCATGTAATACATCAGCCTGGGGTGGCACTGCCCTCGTCAACTCCGCCTCCGGGCCTCGGGGTCCTAGCCTCCGGCCAGATACCCAATAGTGATGAATGGTGAAGATGCACAGAAAGATCAAGAATTGCGGTAGATACATAATTTTCACTTTCTACAGCTGTTAGGGCACATGGCTTCAGCAATAAGCACAGTCATAGGTGCCAGGTTTCAGATGAGCGATGTTCAGTTCCACCTCAGAGCACACTGGGGCCAAAGGCGGGACTCCCTATCAAAGCCAGTACCAGTCACAAAGGTGGTACTACAGGTGCTCCAATGGTGGATGCAGCTGGAAAACTTGAGAGAAGGGGTACCATTCCTGCAGGAGCCCCCTTCGGTGCTTCTCACAACAGATGCTTCCCTGTTAGGGTGGGGTGCTCACTTGGGGGAGCACATCATTCACGGCACCTGGGAAAGTGCAGACTCTTTCCTACACATAAACCTGCTGGAGTTGAGGGCTGTCTCACACCTAATGCAGGGAAAGGTGGTACAAGTCAGAACAGACAATACCACAACAGTGTATTATATCAACAAGCAAGGAGGGACAAGGTCCACTCCACTCTGTACAGAGGCAATGAAGATAAAGAGCCTTGCTTACTCCCTAAACGCCTCCCTTCAGTCACTACATCTGCGTGGTGAGGACAACACCCTGGCAGACGCCTTGAGCAGGATAAGCACGGCCCGTCGTGAATGGGCACTGAACAAGTGAGTGGTGAATGCTCTATTCAGGAGGTGGGGAACCCCAGAAATAGACCTTTTTACATTCCACCAAAATCACCACTTACCTCAGTATTCTTGCAGGGCCCCTGTAAAGGGGACAGTCCCCCTGGATGCCTTGATTCTGGATTGGATAGAGAGGCATCGTTATGCCTTCCCCCTTTCCCTCTGATGCTCAGGGTACTCATCAAGTTCAGATCGCAGCCAGCTCCAATGATTTTGGTAGCCCCAGACTGGACCAGACAGCCTTAGTACTCCCTCCTGCTCTCTGTCGGTGACCAAACCGATTCACCTTCCACAAAGGTACAATCTACTGACCTCCTTTCAGGGGAGGGTAATGTACCCCAATCTCCGGTCTCTTCAGCTCAAGGCATGGCTCTTGGGGACTTAGAATATGTGGACTGGCAATTCTCTGAAGGGGTATTGGAGGTCCTCAGAGGCTATAGGAAACCTTCTACTAAGAAAACCTATGCCTTGAAATGAAAAAGATTCTCTTTATGGTGTAGAAATAAGGGTATAGTCCCAGCTCAAGCTGGCATCCCAACTGTTCTGGACTATTTGACTCACCTGCATTCCCAGGCGTTGCAGCATTGAACCCTAAAGGTGCATCTGGCTTCAGTGTCAGCATACATTTCATCTGGAAAGGACACCTCCTTAGCATCAAATCCTATCTTCAGGGGGTTCTTTAAGGGACTCTCTCATTTGTTTCCCTCCTCACAGGGAACCAGTGCTAGCCTGGGACCTTAACATTTGCATTGCCCAGCTTATGCTTCCACCCTTTGAGCCCATGGCCTCTGCAGAGCTTAAATTGTCAGTGTCAGTGGCTCAGTAGGTAGCACACTCGCCTCTGAGGCCGGGAGGTCAGAGGGCTGTGGGTTCAGTTCCCACATCTGGCACTTAGGTTAATATCCCAGTACTGACACTGTAGTGCAGCATGAGAGGGGTGCTGCACTTCTGAGGTGCCGTCTTTCGGATGAGACGTTAAACCGAGGTCCCATCTACCTGGATTGATGGTAGTTCAGGTGGATGTTAAAGATCCCATGGCACTTATTGAAAAGAGTAGGGGAATTTCCCCGGTGTCCTGGCCAAATTTCCCTCGTTCACTAAAAATAACACCAACAGCTTAATCTGGTTCAAGGTCAGTTGGCATTCATCTGTATCCCCCTCCCCCGGGCCGTGCCTGAAAATAGGCAGGATTTGTCTAGTGCACTTACCCGGTCAACAAAAGCTAAATAAATAAAAATTTGTTACTTGGAAGGTGGTCTTTTTGGTAGCAGTCACTTCTACCAGGAGGAAAAGTGAGTTCCAGGCCCTCTGTGGGAAAAGGACTATGTCTCCTTCCATAGGGACAAGGTAGTGTTGAGAACCAATAGGAAGTTTCTCCCCAAGGTGATCTGACTTCCACTTCCATTTGAACCAGTCTATTACCTTGCCAGTTTTCTTTACTGTTCACTCTAGCTCAGGGGAGCATAGATTACACAGCTTGGATGTAAAAAGGGCTTTATTTATTTATTTATTTAACAGTGTTACCAGGCAGGGATGCTGAGCAGAGTACTGCTCGATTTCAGGTGCAACCTGGCTTTAAGCTACTACATGACTCGTACCAAGGACCGTGGGCAGGACAGGCAACAGCTTTTCCTCACTTATGGGGAGGTAGATAAAGAAACACCTGCCTCTAAAAGAACTCTCTCTCGGTGGATAGTTCAGTGTTTTCAGTTTTGTTACTCAAAAGCAGGTAAGATACCTCCTTCTGGGCTTAGAGCCCATTCTACAAGGGGCACAGCTGCCACTGTTGCAGCTACCTGTGAGGTGCGTTTGGTGGAAATCTGTAAAGCAGCTACCTGGAGGTCAGTCCACACCTTCACTAAGCATTATAGCCTAGACACCCAGTCCAGGAGTGATGCCAGATTTAGCACAGCAGTTTTGCAGTCTTTTTCCTAAATAGATTCTTTGCACACCTCCTGGAGGTACTGCTGCATAGTCTGCAAGAGTAATAATACTAGTGGATTCCTGGGGTTAGGAGAAAAAAATTACTTACCTGTAGTAATCTTATTTCTTCCAACAGAATCCACTAATATTATTACTCCCCACCCAGCCTCCCCTACAGAATCACTAAACAGAAAAATCCTCTCCACAGCTGAGTATATGTATATTTGGAGTGGTATGTCATCTACTGGCACTTCTTAGTAATGTTTTATGCCTTGTAGGTTCTGGGCACATGACGATTCGCTTCCGCGAATTTGTTCCCGGACAACCCGCTCCCTGCCCTTCTCACTCCCTGTTAATTCACCCCCAGTCAACTCGCTCCCTCGCTTCCTTGTAACAATAGGGAGACAAGTCACTGTACCTGGTGTGTTTTTAGTTTTTGTAGTGGGACTTCTGGGGGCAGTTTAACGTTCTGCCAGCTACCTCCCACTGGCTGACTCACTCCTGTTTGTTCTTGCTCCCCATCTGTGTCTCGGTGCCCCTCCTGTAGTAGGGGACAGCTGATCTCTCTCTCTCTCTCTCTCTCCCCCCTCCCTCCCCAGTGCACGCTCTCACTGTGTATACACACACTCCTGGTGAGAGAGAGATACACACACGCACACTCGGTGCTCCTCTGTGTGTACCAAGCGCGATGCCACTCCATGTCTATGTCTCTCTCACTCACTCTCCAACACTCCGCACCGCTTGTCCCTGCTTGGGGCATCCCTCGTGCTCCCCGGCTCCCTGTAGGTGTCTCCCGCTTTACGGTCTCTGTCAGCATCTGCTGCTCCTACGTGACGGCAGGTCCCGACTTCCTGTGTAGTGACAGAGATGCACCTGGATGATCAGGTACTGGGGGAGACAGTGGGAGGTGATGGGATGGGGCCTTAGGAGGAATACTTCCCTATGCGCAAGCAAGATAGACATCAAGAGACCGGGAGGCAGTCCATGTATACGTGGCGTGTAAAGCACAGTTGCCGCAGTGTCCCCTCTCTGTCTGTCACTTGATGTTGCTCATGCCCAGTTTACTGCTACTATCCGAGAAAAAAGAAAAAAACTATCTTAAATACACCAATGTCTGAAACACGTATTTAATATTTGCACTACAATGTCTGCAAAACATGAAAAAAAAAAAGATGTTTGACTTGAGAGTACATCCCTCGCTGTACTGTATGCGAGGGAGCGAGTTGACTGGGGGGTGAATTAATAGGGAGCGAGAAGGGCAGGGAGCCGACAGAAGAGTGCAGGGTTGTCCAGAGCGAATTGACAAGCTCCTGTTGGTTCTTTTCTTGGGTACATCTGACTGTAAGAAAAGGGATATTTCTTTTGGTCCTTTATTGGTTAATGTGTACTAGTTGCCCCAGTTGGGGCCCCATTTTTCCATATTGTTTTGTCTACAGGTTAGTATGGCCTCTTTGCAGGCTTCTAAGAAATCTGAGGTTAGAATGTAGTCAGTTACACTGGACAGTTTGAAATTGGATGCGTGAGCTAAAGATTCCATCATTAGCAAAGCATTCCATTTGGCTGCAGGGCAGTGCTGACTTAAAGGAGCACTGCAAGAGTAATATTAGTGGATCCCATTGGAAGAAACAAGATTACTACATGTGAGTGATTTTTTCTTGTTGCCCTACTCTACATAGGGTTTTTCTTGTTTTGTTTTCCCTTATTTTAAGTAAGTCAATAAAAGTTTATTTCTATGAGGCACCCTTCCCAGGCTCAGGGCGCCTTTACAAAATTCCACATACAGCATTAAAACCACAGTATTAAATAACATTATATCCATAACAAATTTAGCATAGATTACATCACTGAAAATGCTTGATTAAAAAGGAAGGTCTTCAGAACTTTTTTAAAGCCCTCCAAAGTCAGGCTATTTCGTATCTGGCAAGGTACAGAATTCCACAGGGTAGGAGCCATAAAGGCAAACGTTCTTCCACCAGATGTTTTTAAGGTTACCCTGGGAATCTCTAGCAGTCCCTCGCCAGAGGATTGGAGGGAGCAGGAGGGACAGTAAGAAGTCAGGAGTTCTACCAGGTAGTGGGGTCCCAAACCATGTAGGGCTTTATAGGTCATTAACATGACCTTGAAAGTGATCCACCACTGTACAGGCAGCCAGTGCAACTCGCGAAGCACAGGTGTTATGTGGTTGGACCTTGGGCTTCCAGTCAACAACCTAGCCGCCGCATTTTGCACCAGGGGCAAGCGGCGAATATCCACTTCCGGCAGCCCTAGATAAAGGGCATTGCAGTAATCAAGATGACTGGCAACAAGGGAGTGGACCAGGGTAGGAAGATCCTCTCGTGGAACCAGGTGTTTCACCCGTGCTATATTCCTTAGATGGAAAAAGGATGATTTGACTACAGCCGACACCTGCGCCCTCAGGGTCAGGCCCTCGTCAAATATAACACCAAGGTTATGTACTTGATCAGGTGTCATAAGCGGGGTCCCCCCCAGAAATAAACCTGAGGGTTGTCCCGCCCACGGACTTGACATCCTCACCCCCCGGTTCCACCACCAGTACCTCTGTTTTTCCCGGGTTCAACATCAGACAATTGGTACTCATCCAGTTCTGTATCTCCAGAAGGCAGTTGTTAAGCAATGTACTTGACTCAGACTCCTGCTCGGGCACAAAAGACATATAGAGTTGAGAATCATCAGCACAGCAATGAAAATTCAACCCATATTGTCTTTTAATGTCCCCCAATGGAAGCATATACACTGCAAATAACATGGGGGACAACACTGAGCCCTGTGGCACCCCACAGCGTAGGCGGTGAGAGGTCGAACAATAAATCCCCGACACTACTCTCTGAGTCCTACTATGCAGGAAAGATTTAAACCAGCTGTGGACCACCCCCTTAGTCCACAGAGAAGCCACAGGTGTTCGAGCAGCACCCCTTGATCCACGGTGTCAAACGCTGCTGAGAGATCAAGAAGAACCAAGATAGAACGAGTTCTCCAATCTCTTGCCATCAGGAGATCATTTAGTACCCGTACAAGAGCCGTCTCAGTACTATGCAGCTCTCTGAAGCCAGACTGAATAGGATCATAGATACTGTGGATGGTTAAATGGACTTCCAGCTGCAAGGTGACCACCTTCTCGATAATCTTCCCCAAAAAGGGAAGATTCGAAACCGGTCTGTAGTTTTCTGGGCAGTTGGGATCAAGGGAGGGCTTTTTCCAAAGGGGGCGTACTATTACCTCCTTCAAGGGATCTGGAAAGATCCCTCTCTCCAATAATACCACTACTATCCCAGTAAGGTTCGGGCCAATAACTTCTACACACCCCACAAGTAGGTGAGTAGGGCCCAGACCCAAACTACAGCAGGTTGGACGCAAAGTCTGGATGATCCTGACTATATCCATGACTGCCAGTTAACTGAAGGTGAACCAAGTTAGTTGGATATTTGTGTCCCTCGGTTGATCACTGCAAGACCCAATGGGGAGGCGCTGGCTGATCTCGTGCCTGATAGCGGACACCTTATCAGTAAAGAACATCGCAAATTCCTCACACTGTAACTGTGACAACGCTCTACCAGCTTGAAGATGGACTGGATTGCACAGTCTGTCCACAGTCTGGAAGAGCTGGGCCGGTCTATTCTTCGCGGTAGCAATTTCCCTGGACAGGAACTCTGCCTTCTTATGGCAAATTGCTAACTGATGGATCTTATAATGATCTAACAGTCTAAGCCTGTCCACTTCCAGGTGAGTTTTCTGCCAGCGTCTCTTCAATCTTTGGCCCTGTCTCTTCAACCCACGGATCTCCACGGTAAACCATGGGGCCCCTGGGTGGAGAGTACAGGGACAAACATGGAATGGAGCAGTGGCATCCAGGGCCCCTCACAACTGCCCTATTATAGGCTAGCACTAAGGACCCTGGGTCAGTCCTATCCATTGGAAATCCCGAGGAGTCCAGCTCCATCATTAGGCCTTCTGAGCTAACTCCTCCCAAAGGATGGAACTGTACTATCTCCTTAGGGGCAGGCCTCTTTCGGGGGCGCAAAACTGAACCTCAAGGCGTGATGGTCAGACCAACTGATGGGCTCCACCTCCACGCCAGAGACTTCCATCCCCAGATGGAATATCAAGTCCAATGAGTGTCCCCCCGGTGGGTTGCAGAGGTAATAACCTGTGTCAGGCCCAATGAATCCATCAATTGGAGGACGTTTTGTCCAAAAAGCACAAGTTCGTCGTCGACCCAGGCATTGAAATCCCCCAGAATTAACCATCGGGGGATTCCAATACCCTCTCGGCGATGAAGTCCGCAACCTCCCTCAGGAATTACCTCCCATCACCTGGTGGACGATAAATGAGAAATATCCTGAAGCCTGCACCTGCACCCACGATACATTCAAAGGAGTTGGTACATCCAACTGGCACCTCCCTGAGGTCCAGTTCCTGTCTAAAACAGACTGCAACTTCCCTGCCCCTACAGTCCACTCTCAGGCGGTGAATCACCGAGAACCCAGCAGGAACCATGGACTCCAAAATGGGGCCCGCATTTTCATCAAGCCAGGTCTCGGTGATGCAAGCTAGGTCCACAGATGTAACAAGATCTGCCACCAAAGCAGTCTTGTTTCTGATAGACATAGCATTGCTTAACACCTCCCGAAAGGGACGGGACTCCAAGGATGACCCCACCTCCTGCCTGATCAAGTCAGTGCCCTTGGGTATGGATACAAGACATGATGGACCTCGCTCCTGTATCCATTTCACCCCAGGGCGCCTCCTGGTTCAAACTGTCCCTATCCGCCCACTCTTTTCCCATCCTCCACAAGAGTTCCAGGATCTCCTATTCCCTGCACTCCTTCGACTCACTATGCCGAATATTCGGCATTCCTATAAACTTCTGAAGGAAGTGCGGGACATTCAAATGGTCGGAGATCCTTCAGTCTTGAAGGGGAGTACCGCCTGACTGTGTTCTTAACCAACCCAACACATTCAGATCCTAACAGTAATACTAAATTATAAAACCCCACTAAATCAACACTTTTATTTATTCCTAATATACCCTCTTAATAAAAACTGCCCTGCTCTCTACTTTTAAATCAAAAACGTAATACTAAATAAACATCTATTAACAAATTTATATATAAACAAAAAACAGAACAAAACCACTCTCAGATGGCAACTCCTCTGCTCTCTCTCAAAAAGTGGGGGGAAAGAGGGAAGGTTTACAAATCCCATCTAATGTCTCTCACACAGAAGGGGAGAGTAATACAAATTACAACATTAATACTTATTTAAACTAACATAAAATAAATTATAAAATTAATAAAAATAAAATATTCACTCAACAAAAAGTCTCAGTTCACTTAGCAGTCCTAGACGATCCAGTATTTCTTCTTAATCAGCTTTATCACTCCTTTTATCCAAAGAAACAGGAGATAAAAAGTTATACACAGAGCTCACATCTCAAGGAGCCATGAATGCAATTCAGTCCCTCCTGTGGGCTCTCACTTCCACAAAGAACTAAAAGCAGTCATGAATCCCAGCGATACTTTCTAAAGTAATTTCTCTAATCAGATTTTACTTCTTAATCCAAATTCAATTCAGATATTACATACGGACCTGCCACTGTCACTCCCCGCTTTAATCACAGGTCACACAGATTCAAGTAGCCGAATTTGTTTCATGTCTGGTAGTCTTCACTCCAACCGGAGCTGGGCTAAAGTTATTACATTAGCTAATTCCATCAACAGCATTCCCAGAACTCAACCCAGCCACAAAACCCTTCCCCAGACCCGTTCTGCCCCATGGCTGCCCACCAGCCACCATCCAGCCGAACGAAAGCACTACAGAGCCGACTGCCCTACAGCAACAAGCCCACAGCACACCACTAGGTCGGGTCAGGGCTGGGAAGAAATTACTCTCAGGGGAAATCGACAAACTTGCTGCCCTGCAAAAAAGTCAACAGACTCCAACTCTGTCCTCCAGTGCAACAGAACACGACGCAATCCAGCCTCCGACTCTGTTCCACGCTTCACAGCCCAGCTACTAAGGCAAGAGAATTTCTTTCACTCTGTTACCAGATTTTAAGTCTCGCTAGCAGCACTGCACAGTAGTCACAATCCAGGGACGATCCAGAAGTAAATATAGTAGTAGGATAATAATGTCTAAATTTTTCCCATTTCAATTCATAGGAAAGAGTCAGTACAATCCACCAGGACCAATAAATAAACGAAATGGAGTTGAAACAGTGGTATCCCCCAACAGTTGGAGACTTTGCTCTCAACCTCCTTACCCCACCTACCTATTCCTAACTTGCTCTGGGTGTCTGTTCCTTACCCATTTGCACAAACCTGTTTACAACCCCACCCTGGATAGTGTCTCCTACTTTCCCTTTTCAGCCTCCTTACCTGTACTACCTTATCCTGGTAACTGTTACTCCTTACCCGCTAGATGTTTACCCATTACCTGTAGCTACCTACCCTGAAGATTACTGCGTCAGTATACCAGAAAACAGTAGTGCTCCATCACCTACATTGGCCTGGTGTTCCTCTGCAGAGTCAACTGCGGACTATCTGGGGATGCCTTCAGATGTCCCACTCCTGCACTGTTCCACTCGCATGCTGGGACAGGAGCGTGATAGAAAACACTGGGCAAGGGAGTCTTTCATAGTGCTCTTGTTAGAAGGTACAAGGATTCTGGCAGCTTCATCCCCCCCAATGATACACACCTGATTCACAGGGCTTTCTTAATCTATTCACGCCCCCTCCCAAGATTCATTTCCTGAGTTAGATTCCCCTTACTACCTGTAACTAAAAAGAAAATTAAGGACAAGTCTCATAGTGCCCCAAACACTGACTAAAAATCTCTTTCTTCCACTCTTCCACATATCCACTTACACTGCTAGTTTAAATATGGCAAGGAAATACACACACACTAGATCTGTGTAAAATATTCCTTTGTGTTAACGCTGGGTGGTTACTGTCCTCTGTTCAACATTCTCGCACCTCCAGCTTTTTTATCTAATAGTAAATACTTCCTTCAGCAGTTAAGATGATTACGATCCATACACAAGAAGTATTGTAGAAGGTGGTCATACAGTTGAGGTTTAACTTTGAATGGTTCAGGGTTTGAACTTCTTGGGCCAGAGTGATGCAGATTGTGTGACTGTAGATAGATACTTCCAGAAGAAGCAGTTACAGGTTAGTAACTTCTTCTTCTTACTTTTCATACAGTGCTGCTGTGCTATTTATAAGTGCATACCATTCCTTTTAAAGTATGCATACACCATGGGTAATAGAAATCACATGGTGCCTGTCTTGGCTGATCTGTATTTCATGTTAAAATAAATTGAAATGTGCACATTTTACTGTTTAGTATTACTTTTTGTGTTGTGAACGACACTTGTTGTTCCCCTGAGGTTTCTCCGTGTCCCTTACACCAGTGTCGGGATTGCTGCAGCGGTGCCTTATCCTTTGCTGGAGTGGATGTGTGTCTTTGCAGTCAACAGCAGTGCTATCTTGTGGTTGACCAGAATGGAGTTCATGGATGCAGGCAGCCTACTCCATTCTTCTATAACATGCTCGTCTTCCCAGCCAGTCCAAGGACAGTACACAAGGTGTCTTGCAAATCCGGCTGTCCTCCAGATAACCTGCCTACTGACCATTTTTCAAAAGGATTTTGAGCAAGTAACTCCTGATTCTAACCCCAGTAATACTCTGGTATTCATAAGTGTATGCAGTCTTCCTCCTAAGTAGAACTGCCCAGAGAGAATTTGGAACATGCAAATGATGGAATCTTGTGCATGAGCCACTTTTCAAATGCTGCCTTATACTAACTGCCTTAGTTCTAAACCCTTCAGATTTCTCTCTCTCTCTGCCTGGTAAGTCTAGATGCTCAGAGATTCTCTCCTCTTCATCATCTTGTTCTGGCGAGAGAAACCTTACAGAATATAAGTATTCTCTAACATTTCTTTTGCTGCGTCTTACTTTTTTGTAATTTTAGTAAACCTGTAGTTTTAGTATTTAAATTGTAAGTTTCTCAGTTTCTCTCGGTTCAGAATAACTGGGGGTAAACCGAAGTTTATTTTACAGTTATCGGAATTTTCTGACTAAAAAAACTCCACTGGTTGTGTTTAATTGTTATTAAATTAGTTTGTTTTAAGAACCGCTAACACCAGTTCTTTAACTGATAGTGTCGGTTCATTTTTCCTCAGTTCCCAGGACCCGATTGGTACTTCAGTTCTGGAACTGACTTCAACTGCTAAATAAACTTTAAATTTAAAATACTTTTTAGCAGTTGCAACTTTTATTGGTTTTACATTCAAAATGTCATAAAAAATTTAAAAGAAAACTGGTGATCCCAGTTTCAAACTATATATTCTGTGTGGTGAAATTCTGTTAGGTTCCTTTTGTCTGCTTACCTGGACACAAACATTAAAAGCAGAGTGAAATCTGCATTTCATGTCCTGTGAAAACTATTGAAAAATGCCTGGATAAGGCTTAAAAAAAGGAAAACTTTCACCATCTAAGGGTCCCTCCAGCTCTGACCAGCGGATGCCCTAAATTACTGTGGGTGAAACCAGGGGTGTCAGCAGGCATACGCACTGTACTCAGCAGAGTACATTACAAAAAAATCAGGCTGGGGCAACAAATCAGGCAGGGGCAACAAAAAGAGGAAAGCAAGGACATTGTGAGTCGCATTGTTTCTGTGTCGTGCTGAGCCCTTTTGCCTTTGTTGTTTACTATGGGGCACTGATGCCACCAGCCAAATACACAAACAAGAACAACTTACTCGGTAGGCAGAAAAACAAAGGAAGGAGGATTACAGTTAGAAACTGATTACTTAAATTCAGATATGGCAAAGGGGGTGGGGACTATTGTTGATGTGGCATGGCAGCGAATATTTTGGTTTATGTTTACATAATGGTGGGGGCAACAGTGTATCAGTTTTGAGTACAAGTTTAAAATTCCTGGCTACACCCCTGGGTGAAACCACAACTAATGTAAACTGCTACCCCTGAGACGGGTATACAAGCAGTTCTTGAGAGGCTTGCTGAACTGGTTGACTACCTGGTTCCCTCTAAGAAATCAAATAAAACTAAGCACACAGAACCCCGTGCTAGACAGCATATGGGGTCTTCTGTGCCTGCTAGAAAGCCTGCCAGTTCCTGCAGATTGTTACCTACGGTGAAGCCCACCAGGATGAGGTACAGTGTCTCGGGTTTACTGCATCACTAAAGGGATTCATTCCCACTGAAATTGTATCTTTTACTGCAGTAACTGTACTGCAGAATTTTGTAGCACTGTGCTTTATTCTGATGGGGTTTTTTTCACTGTGAATGAAGGTGTAAAAATGGTAAACTTTCCTTAAAAAAAAAAAAAAAATTGTAAAGATATGCCTGGAATGGCTAAAGAAAACATTTTTAGGCTGACAAGTGTTGTCTAGTTCTCAGCAGCAGACCTCTGCACAGTAGCTTGTCTTCTCTGATCAGTCTTCCCATTATCTGGAGGAAGACTGTGATTCCATGGAATGTTTGGGTTTTCACCAAAAATAAATATTATCCCTCACTCTTCATATTTGTGAGAAATGATTGGGCTGACACCCACTAAAAGCTTCCCCTTCCTGTGAATAAATTCATCGGGGAAGACACTAAAGATTTTACAAACTTTAAGCTCTGTAACAAAAAGGAAAATTAAGGACAAGTCTCATAGTGCCCCAAACTCAGTTTGTTCCCTCGTCCTATACATCAGGGAGTAGTTGAAGTAACCTGGCATCCTGCTCTCCTAACACGGTTCCCAGGAAAACTGACATACTTTCAAGTCCATGTTACTCCCCTGCCAGATGATCTAACTGAAACAACTACATTTGGTTTGGAAGCAGCCAAATAACAGTTTAAATAGCTGCTGCTAGATGGATAGTAAATACAGTGGGTTCAAAGGGGGTTTGCCTAGTTGTGAGTCACCAGCCTAACTCAGTATTCCCAAACCAAGGCTATGGATTCCACGTTGAGGGTAATTCCTCTTTAGAGAAAAGATAAAAAATGGATGAATATACCACAGTAAACTACTTTTGTTGTATCAGACTAGGGCTGTTCTTCAGTATCAGCAATATCTGCAGCAGGGGTATTTCAGACATCACAGACAAGTGGTCAGGGATTGTATCTGGGTTCAAATCCATCCCCCAAAAAAAAAAAAGTTTTCAATCCATCTACAAATGTAGAGAAAGAAAATTGAGAAAAAGTGGTTCAAAACCTGTTACTGTCAAAGACAGAGAAGTCTGTCTTGGTATAGCAAAAGGTACTACAAAAAGGATGGGGAGTGGTAACCTGTCTTAGAGGGTACTAAGCAGGCATCTGACAAAGCCAACGTTCAAAATAGTGCTTTTGGCACTGATTCTGCCAATACTCCAAAGAAAGGGGAAGTTTTGGCATCACTGGACTTGATGTATTTCCACATCCCCATAAGCACAGAAAGTACCTCAGATTCAGACCCCCCATTAGGTCATTCTATAACAGTTTGCACAGTGGTTGTATCCCCTTCAAAGGCAAGGTGTCACAAGTTCTTCCTATATCTAGAGGATTGGCTGTGGTTGCAAAGTGGATCTGCAACTCACCTAGGGGCTCATGGAGTCTCTAAGTTTTTTCTGATAAATCTAGAGGCAGTTTGTCTCTCAGCCTGCTCGGGCACTGCAGTTCATAGGAACAGAGCTTAATACCCTGTGAGACAGGGCCTACCTGCCTACAAGCATAGCAAGAAGTATTCCACTGATGGTGGTTTCATTCATCCTGGGTGAAATTAATAAATTAAAAAAAAACAAAATGTAGAATAGTTTCTTCAACTACTGCACATGGCACCTGCCACTGGTGTAGTCTTAGAATCCAGGTTACAAATTACTATTCAGTTTCACCTCAGGATTCACTGGTGTCAGAGAAAGGACCCTCTGTCATAACCAATATTTTTACAGGCCTGCAATGGAGAAAAAACGAAACCAGTCTAATGGAAGGAGTTTATCTTTCAGCAAAAAGCTCCATCTGATAAGAGGCATCTTGACTACTAGAGTGTGGCCCCCATGTGGGGATTCACACCTCCCATGGCACATAAATCTTCTAGGGCTAAGAGTAGTGTTACTGGCGCTAAAGGTTTTACATAACTAATGCAGAGGGGGGGTGCAGGTCAGAACAGACAGTACCACCACAATGTGCTACATAAACATTTAAGGAGGGACAAGGTTAAGCCCTCCCTGCGCATGATTCATGAAAATATGGGGTCTATCATGCTCACTGGGCCCTTTTTCAGGATATTCATCTGCCACTGCCAGGTAAGGACAGTACCTTGGCAGATACTTCAACTCAAATCAGCCAGCCCCATCATGAATGGGCCTTAAACAATCAGGTGGTGCAAGTTACCTTCAGCAGGTGGGCCACTACAGAGGCTGACTTGTTTGCATCCCACCACAACCACCACCTGTCACAGTACTATGACAGACAGCCAGATCTAGGAACAATTCCCCTGCATGCCCTGGCTTTGAGTTGGCAAGGGAAGCAAGTGCATCTTTCTTCCTTCTGGTATACAGAGCTGTTTTCTCAAGCTGAGGTCCCAGTCAGCATCAATAATCATGATAGAATGGGCCAGACAGACATGTCTCTGTCTGCTACCCTCCATGCCTGGGCCCGAACCAATACACCTTCTCTCGGAGGCACAATCTGCTGACCTGTCAGGAGGCTCCTGTATCCAAACCTTGGATCACTCACATTCAAGGCATGGCTCTTGAGTACCTTTGGTATAATATGCAGGTTTGCATCTTTCTCAAAGTGTGTTAAGCATGTGATGTGATTACAGGAAGTTTTCCACTAAGAAAATCTACGCTTCAGAATGGGAAAAAAGGTTTTATGATTGGTGTTCAACCAGGAAATTGGTCCCAGAACATGCTGGGTCCCAGCTGTCTGACTGTTTTATCTATTTACAGTCATTGGACTGGCTATCCTGTACCCTCAAGATCCACCTGGTTGCAACATCTGCTGGCATATTAGTTGGACAGAATGCTTTTATTGCTTCATATCCTAGCTACAAAAGGCTCTTTATGGGCCTAGCACATGTCAATACAGGCTGGTGTTCCTGTTGTGCTGGACTATCTTACCTATTTGTAGAGACCTGTGAATTTCTTTTTTTTTTTTTATATAATATTTCTTTCTATATTTTAAGAATTTCTTGTTGTTTCTTGTTGTTTTTCCCAAATTTCTTTTAATTTCTTGTCTCTTTATGTACAAAAAAGACACATTTAAAAAAAACACCATAAATTGATATCTAGAGCAGTAAAAATATCATTACAGCAGTATTTGATTGTTTAAGAATTAAAAGCAAGCATGCAGCAATATTCAGTTTTTTTTTCATGTTTTGCGTTCTGTCACTAACAATCAGTGTGTACCTACTGAAAAGCACTTTCACAATCAACACTTACGACAGGGTACATTAGGCAGCAGATAGCAGTATTGGAAATATGTGCATTTTGGCATCTCATAGCAAACAAAATTTTAATAATATCAACTGTGCCATCAGAATTACTCATCGCAGCAGCTTTAACACTTTCAGAAAATTTGAAGTGCCCTGTCTCTAATGTGGGTTTTTATATCTGTGACAGTGTTCTCTGTCTCAACATTAGTTTTAAGAATCACAAAGTGTCTTTGCAACATTTGAATCTTCGCTAAAATCAAGTGTGACCAAGCATTTTTTGTTTCCTCCAGTTGTGTAGTTACATCAGCAGCTGTTGCACAGTGTGCCTTTATGAAACTGCACTGAAATTTAACAACTAAATAAAACTCCTTATCTTTCAGGAAACTAATCAGTGCTTTCATGCTGGCTGATTTCTGATCACTTTGTTCAAAGAACTCTTTAAGAGCATCTAGATAATGAGATAAAAAACTGCCCTGAACCAGGAGTTCCATCTAGTCAAGACAGGTTGTGGGTACAAAACAGTAGGTAGCTCTGGATATGCTGATGTAAGAAACCGTAGATATGCAGATTTAAGTTTTCTTGAAAACGAGAACTGTGTTTTTACTTTAGCAACAACAGAATTAAGCTGATCTAAGTTATCAACAAATACATTCCCAACAATATGTAATCTGTGATCCCAGCATGTCATGTGCAGCACCTGTTCTAACAATATTTCTAGTGCACTAAAACATTTTAACATATAAGCAGCTGAATCACTTACTATAGCAAGTAGATTGGAGTGCTCAGTATTGTAGTTCATAAGTGTGTCCATGATTACTTGTGAACATGTGGTTGCATTAGCAGTCTCCAAGAAATAAACGGCAGCCAGATGGATGCTACTATTTGCTTCTACAGTTTTAAATAAAACAGCAAGCACACAACATCCTGCACTATCAGTTGTTTCACCGCAGATAACAGCAATTAGTTTTCCCTATACTGCAGATTGCACCTCTTCTTTTGCTAACTGACCAGCTCGTGGAAGATATTCACGCCGCAGACGGTCAGCTGTAGGCAGGTCACCAGCTCCTAAAACAGTTTACACACAGTTACCCTCGAGATGTACAAAATGCTGAAAATTATTAAAGACAGATGAATGTGCATCGCACCTTGTATATACTTGTTGAAATATTCCATCACTGAAGGGTGGTCCAGTTTTTCAAGTGGGATATTAGAGGTGGCACACATTAACACAGTCTTCTCTGTAAAAGCAGTCTTGTCTAATTTAGTCTTCTTAGATCGCTGTATCGACTCCCCAGTAGTGGACTGGGTGCTTGTTTTTAGTGAACTTTCTGCAGCCCTAGCTTTTTTTCCTGAATGGTAATGTTTCACTAAAGTGTCTCACGACTCCCACTCCAAACGGCAGTTGCAGAAATGGCACATTAAAATGCTGCTATCTGCCAGATACATTCCCTCAACTTCAAACTCCTTGCTTCTCTGGCCAAGACTTTTGTGAGGTTTAGGCATGCTGAAAATATGGCTGCAGAAATTATGCAAATAAATAGTATACCAAGCGGTTACCTGGGCGTATGCTAACCTAAAGAAACAATGTGTAGCTTTTAAGTAAGGTCGAGAGTAGCTGTCGGAGAGGCTAACGACGTGAGGAATTCAGTGAATTACTTGTAATTACTGATCACAGGAGCAGCTGCATTCAGCGTGCAAACGGGTGAAAAATGAGGAGACTTGAATGGATGTCAGGAAAGCGATGAGATGTCAATTGCTGGCTAAATGAGGTACAGAGACAATCGCTGACAGTGCCGAGCAAATAAATATGGCACAAATAGAACAAGAAAGCATTCTTTTTTTTAAATTACAGATTTTGTTTTAATGCACATATTTCATTTTATTTAGTTTTTAAGTGTCGAATTTGTTTTATTTCACGCTATTTCGTAGTTGCGATTTACACGGTTCTCTACCCATTTGCTCTTACTGGGCTTGCAGTCCAGTACCTTAAACGTCCACCTGGCTGCAGCATCTACTTACACTTCAGTTGAACAGAATGTTTTTCAGGTCTCAGACCCTAACTTCAAAGTGTTCTTTAAAGGCCTGTCCCATTTGCACCCCCTCACAAGGGACCGGTGCCTGCATTTGGCCTAGATATGTGTATAGTTTGGCTCATGGGTTCCCTTTTTGACACTTTCTTGAATTTATTTGAAATATGTCGAAAAAAAACCCTGTGTTTTTCCTATGGTAATCACTTCTGACAAAAGAATCAGTGCGATCAAGTCTCTCTGAATTGAATAGGTCTGTATTTCATTCCACAGAGACAAAGTTGTCCTACGAACAAACTGGAAGTTTCCTTTTAACATGACCTCTAATTATCATTTGAACCAAACCATTACCTTGCCTGTCTTTTTTACTGAATACTTTAGTCCTGGTGAGAAAAACAAAAATCTTCATAGTCTGGACATCAAAGGAGTTTCAGCTACTTTTTGACAGCCACTAAAGCCCTTAGGCAGGACAGAAAACAGCTGTTCCTGACCTCTGGGAATGTGAGAAAGGATAACCCAGCATCAAAGAAGGTCCACTTATTACTGGATAGTACACTATAACAAGTTTGGTACTCTAAGGCTGGAAAGGAGCCCCTTGTGGGTAGAGGGCCATTCCACAAGGGGCACAGCTGCCATCATAGCAGCTGTCATGGATGTTTCCCTGGTGAATCTCTAAAGCAGCTACCTGGAAAACAGTACACAGCTTTACGAAGCATTACACTCTGGATAATCTGTCTGGGGTGATGCCAGATTCGGCACAGCAGTCCTGCAAAGTCTGTTCCTAAGATAGGGTTCTGTGCCCACCTCCAAAGGTACTGCTTGGTAGTCTGCATATAGTTATGAATACCTTAGTATTACTGGGGTTAGAAGAAAAAATTACTTGCCTAGTAATCTTGTTTCTTCCACGTGATACTCAGGTATTCATAACTCTCCCACCCTGCCTCCTCTTCTGGAACCTTGTGCCTCTGCACACCTGAATAATGTGCTCTTGGGGGCATAAATACCATTTCTGGCACACATGTTGTGATTGGGTTCCCTATTGTCCCCCTCCCCTTTTTCGGATAATTTGGACATTCTAGGGTGTTCTTTCATATGTTATGCCCTCCAGTTGGAGGCCCTTTTTTGTGGGTTAAGGGAGTTCTCTCTTATTATTATTATTATTATTATTATTATTACACTTTATGTTGAGGGGAGTGCCCTCTGTTGTTATTATTACTATTATTATTATGCTTCATCCCCATGGGCCTGTCTTTTCAGGCATCCAGGAAATCTGAAGGGTTTAGAACTAAGGCAGTTAGTATAAGGCAGCATTTGAAAAGTGTCTCATGCAAAAGATTCCATAATTTGCATACATTCCAAATTCTCTCTGGGCAGTTCTATTTAGGAGGAAGACTGCATATAGTTATGAATACCTATCACTTGGAAGAAACAAGATTGCTAGGTAAGTAATTTTTTCTTATATAGCCACTCTCCATACCTGGATACATCAGTGGATGACATACTCTCAGAGGGGCATATTTTCCAGGTTTGGAGAGGCAGAGTATAATGTCATGGCAAGCATTTATGGACTGGACCAGAGGTCCAGCTCATGAAAACACACACACGTTTCTTATCTGTTACACTGAAGCCAGGTCTCTGACATGGCACCACCAAGATATTGGCTGTTTTGTAAATTGTAGATTTTCCTGGACATAAAGTCTTCGCCACTCATTCACACTGATGGTATCTAAGCTGGAGGCACTACGACCCAGTGGGTGCAAACTTTTTGCAGGAGGGTTGGTGCCAGAGATGGAGCTGCGAGCCTCAGCTCGTGCAGCAGTGACTATCTCAGCGCCGACCCTCCAACCGCCTCAGTTCCTTTTTTCCCCGCATCGAGTGCACTTCAGTGATGACGTCGCTCGCCTGCCGGGAGTCAAACTTCAAACTAGCAACATAGTTTTCAGTTTTATTATTTTGTAGTATATCTCGAATAAGTACTGCTTACGATAATTTATTCTTATTAAAGAAAGAAGTCTCAGCCTACATTGACGGAGTCGACCATGAGTGGGTCAGGTGACGGTAGGGAGACTTCGAATGAAAGCTGTTCAGTCAGCCAGGCTGGGTCCTGTCCGCCACCGCTCCCGGGGCTGACAACGGATGGTCCATCGTTCAGGGGAGGTAGCCCCCCAAAAGCATAAAAGAAAATGGTCTCATTCTTGGCACCATTCGACCTCAAGCTCTTCTTCAGCCCACAGGTCAAGAAAGAGAAGGCATAACTCAAGGTCGCCATCGGGTATGTCTGCGTGTCGATGGTCAGTCATTGGGGTCAGTTGATGGGCTCCTCCTTCGGATTCGCCGGTTTCTGATCATGGTCACCACCCTCTTCAACATCGGAGCCCTTCCCCGCCTTCTGGTAGGGCTTCAGATGAGCAGTTTCATCAGTGGGCCGCTCTGATGGAGCAATGGGCTCTGAGGTTAGTCCAGCTGCCTGGCCCGGTAACTCTAGGGGCCCTCGGGCTCTTCGAGGGGTCGGTTGGGCAGTTGGACCTCCCTAGTCATGCGGTGCCTTCCTCGGTGCCATCGACTCTGTGCTCAGGTGTTTTCCCCCCTCACATGGCTGCAGCCCAAGGGGCCACACCGATGCCTCCATCTCTTGATATTCTTCCTACTTTCTCCTCAAATCCTAGTTTTCGGAGACCTTTGTTGGTTTCAGCATCGATGGGTCGTTTGACACTGTCCTCTGCACCGATACACCTATCGGCACCATCCTCAGCACCATTGAGATTGTTGGCACCGTACAGCTTTTTGGTGCCGTCCTCAACTCCGTGCGCCACACTGGGTCAGGCAGCACTGTGCTCTTCTTCGGCGCCGAGGTTTGGTTTTACGTCTGCCAGTCTTTAGGTCTTGTCCTCTCCGAATCCTTTTCCTTCCGATTCTCTCTCCTTTCCTGTCCAAACAGTTCCACCTGGGCTGTCAGGAGATGATATTGAGCCTGACCCAGACCTTCGAGTGGGTGATGATGCGGAAGGAGCAGGACCTAATCCTGTTAGAGAGTGTTTGGTCAAGGACCTGTCATTTAAGTCTCTGCTGAAAAATTTGAATTCCACTCTTTCTATCCAGACTGCTGATATCGATCCTGGGAAGCTTTTAAGGCTCCAGTACCTTCATGTCCCGGAGATCCCTATGGATTTAACTCCACTGGTATAGCCCTCCTTTGAGACGCTTTCTCAAATGGGATGGAATAATCCTGCTTTCATTCCTTTTGTGGCCAAGTCCATAGATAGAAAGTACGCTGCTCCCAAGGACCGACCCATTTTGGCCTCCTAAGCCTTTGCGGACCCTATTGTAGTCCTGGCAGAGAATAATAGTCGTCCTCCCTCAGGCTACTACAGCCCGACCTATAAACAAAGAATCTCATAAAATAGATACTTTAGGTAAGAGAGCCTCTGCTGCATCCACCCTGGGAATGCGTATTGCCAGCTACCAGGGTTATTTCTCTCAATATGAGTATGTTCTTTGGCATTCGCTCAAACAATTGGTAGAAGCTGTACCAGAGTCGGAAATTAATTCAAAGCTTCTTCAGACCATAACCAGGGGTATCGACTCCAACAACCAGCAGGTTAAAGCAGCTATGGACACTTTCGATACTGTCTCCCGAACGGCGGTGGCAGGTATTTGTACCCGCCATCACGCCTGGCTGCGCACTTCAAGCTTCACGCAACAGGTCATGGTGTTACCCTTCGACGGTGTGTATCTATTCGGTCCTCAAGTGGAGCAAGCTCTAGAGGCCACTCAAAAGTCTAGGTCTGCAACTAAATTGGCTCGGCCTCCTCCCGCCCCTTCTGGGGGGGGCGTTAATAAGCGCCAGTTTCACAACAGTCAGTCCTTTCGAGGCAAGGGAAGGGGAGGTTTTAATAAAAATCAAGCCCCCAGCCTCAAAAGAAAACACAACAGGAAGCATAGGGGCCCAAAGCGCCCAGTGCCACCTTCTGAGTTTCTGGCCCAAGTCCCACCTCAGCTGCCTGAGGAGGACCCTTTCTCAGCAGTGGGAGGTTGTCTGAATCAGTTCTACAACCGGTGGAAGTCCATAACTTCTGACAAATGGTTCCTACGGATAATCCGCGCGGGGTATTCCCTCATTTTTTCAGAGACCCCTCCAGATCATCTCCCCAAACGTCAGCCAAGGCTGTCAGTACTTCAGTCAGAGCTTCTCGTTTCCGAGATACAAGGCCTTCTGAACAACAGGGCAGTATAAATAGTTCCACTGGAGCAGCAGAACACAGGGTTCTATTCCCATTACTTTCTGGTCCCAAGAAGACCAGGGGCATGCCCTCCATTTTGGACCTCAGCCAATTGAACAAATTTCTTCCCAAAGAAAAGTTCAAAATGATTTTGCTAGGAACCCTGTTACCTTTGCTTCATCAACACGACTGGCTATCCTCCCTGGACATGCAAGATGTTTAGCAGCATATTCCTATTCACCCAAAGCATCACAGATACCTAAGGTTTGTGTCTTTGGGCCAGCATTATCAGTTCAGAGTCCTACCCTTTGGGCTATCCTCGGCACCGCAAGTTTTTACAAAGAAGTGTTGTGCAATTCTCGCAGTGCATCTCAGAAAGAGTGAGACTCAAATGTTCCCATATCTGGATGACTGACTTCCAGCAAGCCCTTCCAGGCAAGGAACTCTTGACACCGTAGCCACAGCCTTGGACTTTCTCACGTCCATGGGAGTCCTGCTAAATCTCAAGAAATCGCAGTTGCAGCCCTCCCAGAAGTTCCTTTTCATAGTAACTCTTCTGGACACCTCCTGTGTGAAAGCTTTTCTACCAGAGGACAGAAAGAGAGCGATATCCTACAGATGGCTCGATACATCAGAGTGAACAGCTTGGTTTGAGCTATCTTGATGCAACGGATGCTCTGTCTCATGGCATCCTCGGTGTTCACTGTACCCCTAGCTCGCCTCCACATGAGAACCTCTCAGTGAATGCTCAGTACTCAGTGGTCCGCAACCACTCACCCTCAGTCCTTTCTCATCAAGGTGACAAAACCTCTGAAGAGGTCTCTCACCTGGTGGACGCAAGAGGACAATCTTCTAGAGGAATATCCCTTTGCTCCCCTGGATCATCAGATTTCCATTACCACGGATACGTCCCTGATGGACTGGGGTGCTCACTGTCATAATCTCCACATCCAAGGTACGTGGACTCAGGACGAGTCCCAACTTCACATAAATGTCCTAGAAATGAGAGTCGTCCTTTATGCAGTCCAGGCTTTGAAGGACATTCTCTGTCACAAGAACATTCTCCTTCAAACGGACAACAAAGCAGTGATGTATTACATCAGCAAGCAGGGCGGTGCACACTCTTACCCGTTATGCAGGGAAGCAGTGAGAGTGTGGGAATGGTGCCTGGAGCACAAGGCTCTAATTCAGGTGGTCTACCTGCTGGGAGTGCAGAACAAACTGACAGACCATCTCAGCAGAACAGAGACAGATCCTCACGAGTGGTCTCTAGACTTAACCATAGTTCAGTCACTATTCGCAGAGTGGGGAACTCCAGACTTGGACCTTTTTGCATCCCTACTCAACAGAAAACTGCCTCTCTTCTGGGCCTGACATTTTCTGTCAGGATGCATTCAGGCTGCAGTTGACAAGATACTTTCTATACACCTTTCCTCCTCTTCTTCCACTAATTCAGAGGGTACTTCAGATTTGAGTCCCAGGGGCACAAAATGGTACTCATTGAGCCCTTCTGGCCTCGACAGATATGGTTTCCGTTACTCAACAGTATGTCTGTAACCTCTCTGAAAGCGCTTCCCCTTCAGACAAATATTCTGACCCAGGGACCTGTGGTCCATCCCAATCTGACGTTGCTTCACCTTCACGCCTGGCACCTGAAGAGATAGAAGTGAACAGGTTCAATGCCTCTGGGAGAGTTCTGGATATTCTCTTGGCTGTGTGCAAGCCAGCCACTAGAAAAACTTACACAGCCAAATGGAAGCATTTCAAACAACATGAAGTCTTGCTATCTTATGACATATGCAGAGAGTCCCAACCTTCGAACTGCTCCAGAGGTGAAAGAGTTAACTTTCCATGCCAGGCGTGGAACGCTGAGCTCAAGCTCGGTTGAAACTCTGTTGTTCTTCAAACTCAAACCGTCAGATTCTTTACTCCGCCTCACTGAACAGTCGCTCCGGAGATTTCTCCTTCTGCTCGGTTCATTTTGTCGGTTAAAGTATTGTTTTTCTCGGTTTGCGACTGAATTTAAACCGCAGCCGGTCGGTTCAGACTCTGTCTGTGGTATTTGTGAGTACCAGATAGGTTTTACATTAATTTCTATTTGTGTGGAACTTGTAGACGGTTTATCGGTTCGGTTTGAACCGATCAAGTTGTTTAAAATATCTTAATCTGTCTTTTAGTGTGTGGTTACCGGTTCTTATCGGTTCTAAAAAAAAAAAAACGGATTTTATTAGTTTTTTTTCCACGACCCGTGACATGGTTGGGAACCAATAAGAGGGTCTTACCTGGCGGATTGCCATAAACGGGTAAGTTTGGTTAGGCTGGCAGTATGTCTGAGAAACCCAAAAGAAAAACCAGGCCCACTGGGTTTCAGCACTGCAGTGTGTGTGGGGAAGTCTTTGCCAAGGCTGATCCCCACGCCACCTGTGTTTGTCTGGGGTTTGACCACCTCAGTGCAGACTGCCAGATTTGTAAAAGTTTTCCTGCAGCTACCCTGGAAAAGAGAGTTGGTAGGCTCAGGGAAAGGGAGGCCAAAAAGTCAGCTGAACCGGATGGCCAGCCCGGTTCCGGTTCAACGAACCGAGGGAGTGCCCTCTGACTAGGCGAGACTTCCTCGGGCAAAGGAGATCCGACCGAGGAGCCGGGTTCCAGCAAAAGGGATTTAGAAAATCAGCTGGTGTGGAGCCAAAACTTTCCTCTCCAACCGCTGAAGAAATAGCCAAAGCAATAAAAATTGTCCAGTCGCTTTCCCCGGTTCCGACCAAACTGGCACCATCGGGTAAGCGCCCGGTTCCGACGGTTCAAGAGTATGATTTAGAGGAGTATTATGAACCGGAGGAGGGGGAAGAGGAGGATGAGGAGAGTGAATGTGGATTTGAAAGTCTGGATGTGCCCATTGACCCGGACATCTCCCCAGACAGACCTTCAGGAGTGTCTCCTCCTAGGCTTTCTGAGTCCCCTTCTCATTTTATGTTTTATAAAAAAGTGGCTGAAAGCCTCCAGCTTCCTATGGAGGAAGCTGTGGATGATCAAGAGGAGCCTGACTATGTGGAAATGATGGATATCCCAGAGTCTAGGAGACTGTCTATTCCCTTGCATAAATCTTTTAGGAAACAGACTTTTAAAATTTTAAAAGCTCCTCACACTATACCTCCTGTTGATAAGAGAATGGACAAGAGGTACACATTGTCAGGCTCTGATACGGAGTTCCTCACACAACAATGCAGCCATGTTGGGGTAGTGCAGGCTGCAGCCTGTGACAAGGCTAATATTCCCTTGGCTTCACATCCCCCGGATAAGGACTCAAGGAGGATTGATGCATGGCAAAGAAACAGTACATGGCAGCATCCTTGGGACTCAGACAGGCAAATTATATGGCTTATGTTGCTAGATACCAGAAATCCAGATGGGATACTGTTATGGCTCTAGCAAAACAGGTCCCTGGCCAGCTTGCCAAGGAGCTGGAGCAGGTGGCTGCTGATGGTATTGAGGCATCCAAGGTGCAATTCCATTTTGCAGTGGACTCTAATGATGTGTCATCAAGAGTCATGGCTACATCTGTGGCACTTTGCAGAATGGCTTGGCTCAGATGTACTAGCCTGTCACAGGATACCCAGACTAAGGCCATGGATTTTCCTGTTGTGGGTAATTCTCTGTTTGGGGAGCAGACAGAGAATTACATGAAGAAAATGGATGAATATAGGACCACCTATAGGAGTGCACAGGCCAAGGAAAGACAGGCCACTCCTCAAAGGCAGCTTTCCAGGGGCAGGGGCAGGCCTTTTCATAGGCCTTTTTACCCAGGCCTCCTCTTCTGCCTATGCCCAGAGGGGGTTCTTTAGAGGGAGAGGCAGACTGGGTACAAGCAGGCCTGCTTCCACCCCTCAGCCCAAAGCCCCTGCCAAACAGGCACCCTGATGGGGTTGCCAGGGCCGATTCTCAGCTACCTGTAGGGGGCAGGCTGGCTTACTTTGTCCAGGACTGGAAGTCTCTGACATCAGACACGTGGGTCCTGGAAGTAGTAAGCCAGGGACTGGTTCTCAGCTTCAAAAAATTTCCAAAGATGAGAACCAGATCCTTTCCACCTGCAAACCCACCAGAGGCTCTTGCCTTAGAGGCAGAGGTCTCTTCCCTCCTGGCTCTCAGAGCTGTGGAAAGGGTTCCACCCCTACACCAGGGCAAAGGCTTGCACTCCAGGTACTTCCTTACCCCCAAAAAAGACAGGAGAATGGCGGCCCATCCTGGATCTCAGATATTTAAACAAGCACCTTTTAAAACAAAATTCAAAATGGTGATTCTGGGAATTGTTCTCCCCTCTCTAAGGCCAGGGGACTAGCTAGCGTCCCTGGACCTCAAGGATGCCTACTTCCATATCCTCATCCGAAGCTCCCATCAAAAGTACCTCAGGTTCGAGCTGCCCTCAGGCCATTACCAATTCAGAGCAATGCCCTTTGGCCTCACCTCTGCTCCAAGGGTATTCACAAAATGCCTGGCAGTAGCAGTTGCCCACCTAAGAAGGCAAAAAATTGCCATCTTCCCTTACCTGGACGACTGGCTTATAGTAGGCCAGTCTCCAGACCAAGTAAAGTTACATCTACAGATAACTCGGCAACTGCTCACCTCTCTAGGTTTCCTTCTGAATCTTTCAAAGTCAGTTCTAGAGCCTGTCCAGCTCCTCACCTTCATAAGTATGAGCTAGCGAACACAGAAAGCCAGAGCCTTCCTCCCTTTAGACAGGGCAAGGACCCTGGTCTCTCTGGCCTCCTCATTCACCCTGCAGATCTCTCGACCAGCGAGGTATTTTCTACAGCTCCTGGGGCACATGGCTGCTTCTACAGCAGTAGTGCAGGGAGCAAGATTTCAGATGAGGGACATCCAGTTGCATTTGAGGGCTTTTTGGTCTCAAAGGAAAGAACCTCTAACCACGCTGATCCCAGTGACTCAAACCCTGATCCAGGCCCTTCAGTGGTGGCAGGATCAGAGCAATCTGAGACAAGGGGTTCCCTTTGTCGCTCAGTCTCACTCCTTAATCCTTACTACAGATGCATCCCTCTTGGGGTGGGGAGCTCACATGGGCGACCTCACTACCCAGGGATTGTGGTCCCCTCAGGAATCTCTGCTCCACATCAATCTTTTGGAACTCAGAGCAGTTTTTTCTAGCACTTCAAGTTTTTTCCAGGTCTGTTCAGGACAAAGTTGTACAGGTCAGGACAGACAACACCACCACAATGTGGTACATCAACAAGCAAGGGGGCACTCGGTCAATGGCCTTGTGCACCGAAGCAATGAAGTTGTGGTCTCTGGCTTACTCTCTGAACACCTCCCTTACGGCAGCTCACCTCCCAGGCAAGGACAATGTCCTGGCAGATGCCCTCAGCAGGATTTCCCAGGGCCATCACGAATGGTCACTGGACCCCCTGGTCTTGGAGGTGATATTTGCCAGACCTCCCCCCCCCGCCTACCCCTCTCAGAACCTCTGTTTTGGGATGTGGGTGGGCAGTGCAGTGTTGGCACTTAGTAGATGCCCACTTTGTCGTTTCACCCCTCTTTTTTGGGGTGACTTGGTGTTGTGTTTTTCATTTTGGGGTCTCCTGACTTGAGTCTTTGTTTTGGGACCAAAAAATGGGTTCTTATGTTTAGTAGCCAGTTGGCTAGTGTAGGTTTACAGCTTCCACACAGGACCTCAGTGAGTTTAGCTTGTAAAGATCTGAAGGTTTGAGTTTGAAGAACAACAGACAGAGTTTCAACCGAGCTCGAGCTCAGCATTCTATGCCTGGCATGGGAAGTTAACTCTTTCACCTCCGGAGCAGTTCGAAGGTTGGGACTCGCTGCATATGTCATAATATAGCAAGACTCCATTAGAAGAAACAACATTACTAAGGTGAGTAATTTTTTCTTTTCTCTCTGGTGTGCAAAGTCTTCTTTGAATCCTTTTTCCTGTAAATCAAATAAAGTTCTAGAGTACCTTTTAGACCTCTCAAATTCAGGTCTACAATACTCTACAGAGTTCACCTTTGTGCCATTTCAGCTTACCATGAGCCAGTACTCTCCTTACCGCTGGCTCAGTTACCAGTAGTTAAGAGGTTTCTTAAGGGTATTCTGCATACCAGACCCCCTATGAGACTTCCAGTCGCAGCCTGGGACATCAGCCTTGTGCTAGACATGCTCACTCAAAAGCCTTTCGAGCCTCTAGCAACCTGTAAGCTGAAATTTCTCACTTGGAAAACTGCCTTCCTGGTGGCCATTACCACGGCTCGTAGGGTTTCTGAAATACATGCTTTGGTCACAGACCCGCCATATACTGTGTTTCATAAGGACAAAGTAGTTCTTAGGACCCATCCTAAGTTTCTCCCTAAGGTTGTTTCAGAATTCCATTTAAACCAACCTTTGGTCCTACTTACTTGCTTTGCGAACTTCCAAAATGAAGGGGAGCGTACCCTTCATTCTTTAGATGTCTAAAGAGCTCTGCATTTCTATTTGGATAGAACAAAAGAAATTTGCAAAGCTCAACAACTGTTTGTTTCCTTCAGCGAGACCTAGCTGGGTCAACCTGTCACTATCAGATGCATCTTAGCGTGGCTGGTGGCATGCCTTCGCCGCTGTTATTCCATGGCGCTGGTTAAACTGGAGGGCAGAGTGTACACTCACTCTACTAGAGCAGCCACGGCATCCCTGGCGGAAATCCATAACATTCCCATTGCAGATATTTGCAATGCAGCTACCTGGAGCTCAGTGCATACTTTCGTCAAGCACTATGTCTTGGATGTCCACGCCAGGCGACATCTTTCATTTGGCAGGACTATCCTTAATGGATTTCTGTCCTAAAATTGTGAGCTCTTGGTCTCTCCTGCCACCCTCTCAGGGGATTATTAGCTCGGTACTCTCCCATCAATGTGAATGAGTGGTGGAGACTTTATGGAAATGACGTACCTACCGTAATGTTTGATCTTCTTGGATGAAGTCTCCACCACTCATTCACATGCCCACCCACCATCCCCCGAGCTCACCTCTGTTGTTGGTCTTCACTCCCTCAGTCTTTAGGCTGTGAAGACTTCCTTGTTGACTCTTCTTATACGGGTTGTCCAGATTATCTTATGTCCATTTTTTTTTTTTTTGTTAGACTATCCTTCTAGGTTAGTTACACTGCACCTTCTCGTAAAAAAAGGTGCTGAGGCGGTTGGAGGTTCGGTGCTGAGATAGTCATTGCCGCATGAGCCGAGGCTCGCAGCACCGCCTCCATGCGTCTACTTCTGGCGCTGACCTCCTGCAAAAGTTTGCCCGCTTGGTCAAGAAGCTCCGGCATAGATCTCATCAGTGTGAATGAGTGGTGGAGACTTCGTCCAAGAAGATCAAGAATTACGGTAGGTACGTAATTTCCATTTACTGAATATAGAGAGCACGAATAACAGGAATAAAAATGACAAGAAATGTGTGTTGACAATCTGTCTTTAATATTCT
The DNA here is from genome assembly GCA_016271365.2 of Neoceratodus forsteri. Taxonomy (NCBI): domain Eukaryota; kingdom Metazoa; phylum Chordata; order Ceratodontiformes; family Ceratodontidae; genus Neoceratodus; species Neoceratodus forsteri. The sequence goes on from CM028134.1 coordinate 836,395,385, forward strand.
AAATTAGGAGTATTTTTTTGTTTATTTTTTGCAGGCTGATGTGGAGAAAATAAGTGACCAAGCGTATGTGGTGTTTGGAATTATTCTCTTCTTCTGGGAGCTCTTGCCAACAAGCTTAGTAGTATTGTTTTTTCGGGTGCAGAGGCCAAATCAGAATCTGGTATGAGAAAGAAAAAACAAATGCTGTAGTTCTTGATTTGATATTGGATTCTTGCTGTTTGGGTGGGGTAGGGTGTGGTGGGGGCCCTATATAGCAGCACTTTATATGAGTATTTAGAAAAAAGAAATTGTTTAGATCCAGCTAACTGTAGCTAGGAGTTGGGCAGGGCATGGGCCAGGATCCATATGTAGCGGCACTCTGGACCCCAGACAATGCAGGGGTGCATGACATCTGCACCCATTACTGCTGATTGGCACCCGTAGGCAGCTTCCTACTAAATGTGGCCCATGCACCTGCATGCCCCCTACTCAGCTGCCCATATTGCTTTAAGGAATGACTGGGATCTGTGAGTGTGGGTTCACGAAAGGTAGGTAGGGAAGTTTGTGAATGCTGTCTTGGCCTTCTTTTCCCCCTTGCTGCCCCCTCTTCCCGGTCAAGTAGCATATGGTCATGGGCATAGTGAACAGATCCTTTAAAGGGGAATATTTATGAGCAGTGACCAGAACACAGTGCTGCCTCACTATAACAAACAAAATGGGAGTCATAACATGAATTCATTATCGCTCCCTATTTGTTACATCGAAGGGCGCTGAAAAATAAGGCAGAGCACTGTTTTGAGCCCTGTTGCAGGTCCACTTGTTTAGAGATACAGTACAGTTCTTTTAGTCAGCCAGTATAGAGATTTTATTTATTTGATTTATAAGATACTTTATAAAATATTTAAGTAAGCAATAACCCAAAACAGGGCTTGAATTTTTGGAGAAGTATTGCACTCTCCTGGTGAATTGGAAGGCACAAGGCCAGTGGCCAAGTGACTTTCAACACACACAAGAAATGCATTAATTCTCAAGAAACCTGTGCCCTGGAGTGGGTTATTGCACTTATAAAATGGACATATTTTTTAAATGGAAAAGGGTTATATATTCCTTTAATTAGCTTGTTGTCAGGTAGAATAGCTGAGTTTGGTGACAAAGGCTGTGTGCATTTGAATGAACTCAGAAACTATTTATGTTGATGAAGCAGATGCCTTCTTAAGGGGTTTTGTGATTAAAGGGGGAAAAATATTATTTTAGTGGAAAATGTGTTTTTTTTTTTTGTTTTTTTTTAGTTAGGGTATTGTTAGGTAGCTTAGGGCAGGTTAGTGACAAATTGTGCAGTTTCTAGGTAAATAACGGTCAGTTGCTGTGTTTTAACCAATGAAGTTATTCAGTTTGGTCAGTTTTTGTACTCCATTTTATAAAGATACCTAAAAGCTGAGGTACTGTATAAAACAGATTTCACTTCACTTGTAACCGTGCTACTGTGTCTCCTCCTGCCCACTTCCCCAACAAACTGAGATGATACAGTATTTTTGCCATTTTGTAACATTTATGTTTTGATTTTACCTGTACTTTTGTGATGTGAGCAAGGGATAACTGCTGCTGGTGGATTGAGCAAATTACTGCTACTGTTACTACTTGTGTAAAGAGCAATTTTTTAATTTTTTAATGTTTTTGTTTTTTTATTACTGTGGCTTCGAAATGGGAACTTTCAGGAGAGAGAGCTTTTCCAGGTGAGAGAGATCAGTGTCAGATGTACACTCACAGCGCCACTTCTGATTTCTTTGGTTCAACTGATCAGACCACCCAGACTTATACCCTTCTGCACTCCAGGCACTGCACCATGTCTCACTACCACATATACAGTGTCACTAGTAAAGTACATGTACTTTACAAACAGAAGCCCTAATGTGGATAAACTGAATGGTACAGCACTGGAGACCACAGGGAATGTTCGTAATAATCGTTTTTTGGCTATTGAGGGGTTCGCTATAGTGAGGGAGCACTGTAGATTGAAAGCCCGTGAAAAGCTCTTTTAGATGAGGCATTAGGCTTATCTGTAGCTGGGAGCAGCCCCAGGGTATCTTTGACTAAGCTTGCCCTGTAGTGATACTACTTGGCCACCATTTATAGAACCTTGTGATGTCATTGAGGGCGGATCTGTACCCAAGCACAAATTCACCCTCAGTGACATCACAAAGTTTTAAACATGGTGGCAATGTAAATTAAATGTAGGTTAGGCTTAATCGTGAGTATCTCTGGACTGCTGCCTGCTACAGGTAAGCACACTACCTCATTTAAAAGAGCTTTCCATGGGTGCTCAAATTACAATGGTCACTGCTCAGAAATGTTCCCTAATAATTGATATTGGCTTTCACCTAAAAATATTGTTTTGCTATTACCACAGGAAATGTTCCAAAACAAAACTCTTTAAAAGCATTCCTGTGCTTGAATTGTTTTACCAAATAGTCTGTAGCGAGTAACTAAACTGTTCCTCTAAGGTGCCCTAACCGTGCTAGCAATCTGCATTTGTTTCCTAAACTAACATTTATATATTTTTAATCACTAATGTTCTTTATTTGCATATCTCCTTTGTTACATTATGTACACTGGTTTCCATTCAGTTTACGTTTTGTACTTGCTGATTTCAGAAAGCCTAATATTTTAACCTGCAAGGGACCCATTCTAAAAATGTTATAGCACTGCTAATCTCCTAGGTGGGAGCTTTAGTCTGTGTTTGTTTGGGGCATAAATGTAACGAGCAGAGCTAGTGAACCATGCACTGGATTTATTAGTCCAATTAAGACTGTCCGTTGCTCTGGCATATTATTTTATTTGCCAGCGCCACAACAGTTTAACCACTTATATCTCATTTGTGAATTGCACTTTTAATATTGCAGGCTACTGGTGGAATGGTAAACAGCCACAGTTTCAGCTCCAGAGCCTACTTTTTTGACAATCCAAGACGGTACGACAGTGATGATGACTTATCAAGAAGTATTGGTTCAAGAGGAGAAAGAGGAAGGTAACTAGATAGTTAATATTCTTAAAGATCAAATGGGAAAGAGAGATCCTGTACTGTAATTGGTGGAATCCAGTCACATGACCATGCAGTTATGTAAGCAATAAGACACAACAGGGCGTGGGTAGTGGATAAATGCATACCCAGGTGCATTGTGAAGCATGAGGCGTTTGTATCTGCCCACTCCTTGACATGTCTTATTGCGCTTATGAAAATTAGGTAAACTAAGAAAGACATTGTAAAAAACAAAAAAATGCAATTTTGTTTTTATTAAAAGGAGGTGTTTTAAATCCAAGGAATCCCTCAGTTATGTTTAACTGCAATCATTCCCCTGGAATGAGCAGCTGAGGAACTTTAGAATTTTATGCAAATTATGAAATTTGGGAATCAAATTCAGACTTTGCTGTGGTCATGCTCACCCCTGCCTTCTAGCTTGAGATTTATTTCTTCACCTGAAGAAAGCAGTTGTCCTGAAATCTACTCTATACTTCTGGCTTGGTTTTTGGTTTATTGTGTTAATACTCTTGTACTTTTTAAATATTTTAGTTTATTACTTAATGCTCTGCGTGAGACTGTTATTTATTTAAACTGTGTATATTTTAAGTATCTCTCCGGTTCCCGATCAGTTCCCAGGAACCGGAGAAGGCCGTTTCTCGGTGCAGGTCCTGTTTTGAGAAACTATTTAACTTTATAAACTTGAATGACAGTCTTGTTGTATAACTACTTTCGGTTTTACCCTAAATTACTTCTATCTGTTTTGCCATGGTGTGAAAACCTGTTTGTCTGCATTGCATAGGTCATGACCCCATTCGAGCAAGGCATCAGTGGAGCTGATGATGCATACCTGCACAAGCCAGTAGAAGTTATACTCTCCTTCAGTTCTGGTACATGTCTTGTGAAGTCTCTGTATTCCCTAAAAGCATTTTTTTATAACTCTGAATTACAGAAAACAGCAGGGCACTTACTGTGCCTTGAAGCATTTCATGTCCAGCATAAGACAAGAACACAGGGACTGCAGAGGACAGCAACAACACTGGCTAATGCAGTATACCTACTGTAGGCTTCAGGTCACCCCTGAAAATGGGCACTTGTGCCTAGTGGGCCTTACCTGGTTACCAAAGACTAAAATGAAAAAAATAAATATAATTACGCTTAATTCCAAGTTTTGGGAACCGAGACAGTCTTCTGTTGTATTTTGATTGATGAACCTCTTTTATGGTAACTTTTAAAGGGAACGTCCTCTCAGCCTTTTATTTTGTTCACCTACGTAGTTTGTAGGCATGAACATTCCTTGTTTGTAGGCATTCCTTTTTAGTGTAACTTCCCCCTCCCTCCCTCCTTCCCCATGGCAATCCCTGGGGACCTCTACCCTACAGGGCTCCCCCGCTCCCCTCATGTGTCTTTGCCCTCCTCTTCTCTTTCTGGCCTCCACTGTGTCTTTGCCATCCTCTCTCCCTTTGACCTCCACTGTCTCCTAACCCATATATGATGAATTGCCTATATATGTATATAGCCCTCGTTATCTGTCTTGCTCCAGTTACATAATAATCTCGTACTTAAAAATGGTCTGTTTCAGTGTCTGCTGTGTTATGAAATTATGTTGAATACTGTAAATTAATTTGTCCTCTGTGCCCAGGACCATCTTGCAAATGAGCTTGCTCAACAATGTAACTGCCTGGTTAAATAAAGCTTGATTGATTGATTGAACAGTGATTGCCTCTATTGCACCCTCCTGCCTTCAGGATTTAAATGTAAATGAAGGTACACAAGTCTGGTATGAAAACCTGCTTGACTCCATTGCAAAGGTGATGACCCGATTTGTGTAAGACATCCTGGAATTTTATGATGTGCTGGTGCTAAAGCCTTCAGTAGGTATACTGTATTGTACTATACAAGAAAAATGGGAGGGGTGATCCATTTTAGACCTGATGTAGCTGAACAAGCACTTAACAAAAGAAAAATTCAAGATGATAAGACTGGGTTCAGGGATTCCATCTCTACAAATAGGAGACTGGCCCAGGGAGCTGGAGGGTGGTGTGGAGGGACAAGGGGAAGGGTGGAAGGGGCAACCACAAGGGGTTCAGCCACTCTCACACCATTCAGACAGCAAATCTCTTTGCACCCTTAGTGGAGGCTCAGGTACCTGACTCGATATACTTACAAGTATGTGTTTGTAATGTATATTTAAGTATATATGCAATGTAGAATGCCAATATGTTTGTTACTCCAACTCCCCCACCCCCGATGCACCAGGAAATGAGCAAATTTGTTGCTCAGTATGCCTTTCATGGTGAAACTTTTCAATAAATAAAATAAAACTCCATCGGTGGGCAGTGATGGGGGACTGAATGATTAGGGGAGCAGCTAGCGGGCTTGGGAGGGAAGGGGAGTGAAATGGTCAGATGCCTTCCTGGTGCATCAGCTATTAGGGATATAGATAAGATTGTGAGGATGGTGAAGAAGGGGGAAGAGGGTCTGCGCGGGAGTTGGTACTAATGATGTGGCAAACCAGCCTGTGGAGGCAGTGAAGCGGAACTTTAAGAGACTGGGGACAGATTAAAGGCACACTCAGCTTCCCTGGCCTTTTCCAAAGTCCTCCGTCTATGGAATAAGGGGAATGGGTATGAAAGGGTAAGGAAGGAAGAGATAGAGAAGTTTAGTGGGTGGTTAAAGGGATGGTGTCAGGAGGAGGGGTACCACATTGTGGGGAACTGGGGGCTTCTAGGACAGGAGGCCCTTCAAAAGGTGATGCCCTTCACCTGACAGGAGAGGGGGGGCCAGCTCTGGGGCAGAAGTTTGACATTTACACTGGACAGTTAAGATGATTGCGGGGGAGATGGAGACTTGGGAAACCACTGGGAAGGGAGAGCAGGTGGAGGAACCTAGGTAGGGCTCCCCTTGAACAGGAGACTAGTAGCAGCAAGGTGGGTAACAGTAAGGTTGAAGTTCAGAATAGGTTTGGGGAAGAGGCCAATTGGGGCTGACAAAGTCTACATTCAACATAAAAAATGAAGGAGGCTAGGAAAGAATAAGGGAGACAGCGGTGGCCCACTCTAGCGTGACACCCTAACAGCAAAACCCCAAAACAGACCATTACAGCAGCAGTCGCTATAAAGATCTGTTTTCACCGATGCAGCTTTTCCCAGTGTTCTGCCCCCTTCCCGGAACAACTCCGACCTGAAGTTGATTATAATTAAATGAGGGGCATAGCCCCCTGCGAAAACACTGTCTTTTGAGATGGCACAGTGCTGGTGTCGGTATTGTGCCATCGCTGTGCGTGACATCGGGGAATTTTGTGTCGAGCACAAGTGGGGCTTCAGGGAGACAGAATAGGAAAAGGTAAGAGGGGATTAGGAGAAAAATGGAAAGGGGTATGCCTTAATGCTGGGAGTCTGGGAAGTAAAATTAATGAGCTCCAGGCAGTGGTGACAGACACAGAGATGTACTTGGTAGCCATCCCAGAAGCATGGGTCACAGAGAATAACAATTGGCACCTGACAGTCCCATGCTACACCATGATTAAATAGGACAGAGGAAAAGGTAAAGGAGAAGGCCTAGCCCCATGTCAGAGAGGGCATAGAGGCAGTGGAGGATGGAAACATCAGGGGAGATAATGGAGAAACCGAGTCAATGTGGTTTCATCTCACAGTAACATCAGGCAAGAAACTGCAAATGGGGGTGATCTATAGACCTCCAGGACAAGGGGAAAAGAGAGAGAGAGAGAGAGATAAGGAGCAAAGGGCAGAACAAGAAGGGGGAAGGGGATGGTGGTGGCAGATCTAAACCTGTCAGATATTGATTGGATCATTCCAGCAGCCAGGTGCTCCAGAAGTCGGGCCCTGCTGGATACATTGCAGGACTGCCTGCTGGTGCAGCCAGTTAAGGAACCCACTAAGCAGGTGGCCATTCTTGATGTAGTGCTCATCATCTGGGAAGTGGTAGGAGTGAAGGTAGGGGAGCCATTAGGGTCCAGCGACCGTAACTCTGTATGGTTCGACCTGGTTCTTGGGACAAGTAAGCCACCATCAAAAGTTGAAGTCCTAGATTTCAGGCAGGCAAACTTCAGCCGGATGAGGGAGCTGGTCCGGAATAGGTTACTCAGAGTGGCGAGCATAAGGGATGTGGAGGAAAGGTGGTGCAATCAAGGGGGCCATTCTCAAGGCAGCAGTGTCTTGCATGACAATGTTTCTTTTTCCCCCTCTCTTTCTATTCTCCCCCGCCTAGTCAGCCCTCGTTCCTGATGGTCCTCCCAGCCCAGTTACCCTGGCTTCTCCCAGGACTTACCTTTCCCTCTATCCACCATGGCTTGCCCTCCGTGGCTGGGGGCAAGGAGTCCTGTCAACCTGCCAGACCGGATCCAGATTCTGGGAGGCACCCAAGTCCAGGTGTGGGGCCTGCGGAGGCCAGCAGTCATTCAGTGCGACCAGGGAATTTTCCCAGTTTTCATCCCCCAGGAGATGTGGCGTACACTGAAGTCAAGACACGTGTGCCGACATCTGCCACATCTCCCTACTTCTAGCACAGGTTGCGTCTTCCCTTGGCCTCCACCATGGGTCGGTTGATCTCCAAGCTCTCGCCCACCCTCAGAGGAGGAGAGCAGTCCTGTGGACACTCAATCCTTCTCCCTCGGCCGGCCAGCACCTTGGGTTCGCTTCCAAACCTGGGTCTTCGGCGTTGAGAGTGGTAGCGTTACCACTGTGCTGGTGGGTCAGCTCTTGCATGACAATGGTAATGAAAAGAAAAAGGTACAAGAGACTAATATGGGTCTCTGGAAAGATCGGGGAAGCAGTGAGAGCCAAAGTAAAAGCCTTCACCAGGTACACAGAAGAACAAGGAAAAGAAGAATGAAGCAAGTACCAAATGAGAACAAGGGAAACCAAAAGGGCAGTCAGAGAAGCAAAGGCAGACACAGAGTTGCATATTGCAGAGGTCGTCAAGGGTGGGGAAGACATGGAGAATACTGGATGGGCAACTATGCAGAACCAGTGTGTTCTGCCACAGAGGGATTCTGATTCCCTCTTACTTCGAGAGCGAAGCTCGAGAGGTCCATGGGAATCAGAACCCCGAGGTGGCAAAACACAGCGGTTGTGCAAAGAGTTGATCATCCTGTATTTTTTATATTGTATAGTACTGTGTGAAATATGTGTTTTGTGAGTTCTTTTGCTTTCAAAGTGAAACTGGTTCATACAGTCTCTAGAGGTTCTAGAATGCGGTTCTACCACAGTAGGGTAGAATCACATTCCATGACCTTGGAACTGCAGTAGAACAGCATTTTGAAAGGGATGGAATTCTGTACAGAACACTCTCGAGGTAAGAGGGAATCAGAACCACTCTGTGGCAGAACACACTGTTGCCCATCCAGTATTCAAACAACATGAAGTCTTGCTGTATTCAGACATAATGCAGTTAGCCCCAGCACTTGAACTGCCCCGGAGAGGAAAGAGTTAACTCTATACAGAAGCATAGAACGTTGAGCTCAAGCTCGGTTTTCAAACCTCTGTCTGTGGTACTTCCCAGTGTAACTGTCAGAGTTTTTACTCTGCCTAACAGTGAAGTCGCTCCGGAGATTTCCTCTGCTCAGTTCGGTGAAAGAAAAATAAAACGTTTGGTTTATACCACATTTTTTTTTTTGGTTTTGGACTTCCAACCTCTGTCTACGGTCCAGGTAGTATGTAGATGGGTAGTGACTGTGTTTTATTTTGCTAAAAACAGTGGAAATTGTCTTCGGTTTCTTTCCGGTCGGTCAGGTTTTGAACCAACTTCGTAAAATTTTTCTCTCTTTCTGGGTTTAGTGTGGTGTTCCGGTACCGATCGGTTTCAAAAGAACCAGACTTTTGCTGGTTCTTTTAAAAAGCCCGTGACACAGTTTATAACCGATCGGTTGCTTTATTACCTGGCTTGAAAGCTTCTATAGGGTAATTTGTTAGGTTGGCCATGTCTGAGAAACCCAAGAAGAAAAACGGTTCCACTGGGTTTCAACACTGTACTGAGTGTGGGGAGGCCTTTGCTAAGGCCGACCCTCACTTCATCTGTGTTTATTGTCTGGGGTTTGACCACCTCAAGTCAGACTACCAAATCTGTAAGAACTTTCCTAAAACCACTCTAGATAAAAGACTGAGTAGGCTGAAGGAAAGGGAGGCCGAGAAGTCTGTAGATCCGGATGGCCAGCCCGGTTCGGTTGCGGCCGAACTTGAGGAGGTGCCTGCTGACCTAGGCGATACCTCCTTGGGCAAAAGGAGAGCCAACCCCGAGGGGTCGGTTCCATCAAAGATGTATCCCACTCTCAAACCACTGATGAAATAGCCAAAGCAATTAGTATTGTCCAATTGCTTAGACCTGTTCCATCTGAACCGATACTGCTGGTTCGGCGCTTCGGTTCGGTCAGATCCATCTCCTCTGGATTATGACCCAGATGCTTATTATGAGGAGTGGGAGGGAGACGAAGATTATCCCAGTGATGACGATGAAGGGGGTCTGGATGTGCCTATTGAACCGGACATCTCCCCAGACAGGCCCTCGGGTGTCTCTCCTCCCAGGCTCTCTGAGTCCCCTTCACACTTTTTATTCTACAAAAAGGTGGCACAAACACTGCAGCATGCCTTGGTTGAAGCAGCAGAGGAGGATGAAGAGCCTGATTTTGTGGAAATGATGGACATCCCAAAGTCCAAAAAGCTGTCTATCCCTCTTCATAAATCTTTGGAGAAACAGACACACAAAATCTTACAAACCCCTAATTCAATACCTGTGGATAAGAGAATGGACAGGAGGTATTCGTTATCGGACTCTGCTGCGGAGTTCCTTTATAGTCATTGCAACCATGTTGGGGTAGTGCAGGCTGCAGCCTGTGACAGGGCTAACATTCCTTTGGCTTCACACCCCCCTGGATAAGGACTCCAGGAAAGTGCCATGGCCAAAAACCAGTATTTGGCATCCTCTTTGGGACTCAGGCAGGCGACTTGTATGGCCTACACAGCCAGGTGCCAGAAATCCAGATGGGACACGGTTCTGGAACTGGCTAAACAGGCCTCTCGCCAGCTAGCCAAGGAGCTGGAGGTGGTGGTTGCTGATGGAATTGAGGCATCCAAAATGCAATTTCATACTGCTGTGGACTCCAGTGATGTGGCATCTAGAGTCATGGCTACATCTGTGTCTCTCAGAAGACATGCTTGGCTCAGATGTACTAGCCTTTCACAGGATACCCAGACTAAGGCCATGGATTTTCCTGTAGTAGGTAACTCTCTGTTTGGGGAGCAAACAGAGGCTTACATGAAGAAAATGAATGAATATAGGACCATGTACAGGAGTACACAGGCCAAGGAAAGGCAGGCCACTCCACACAAGCAGCAGTCTAGGGGCAGGGGCAGGCCCTTTCAAAGGCCCTTTTACCAAGCCAAGGTTTCTCTTCCTTCCCACAGAGGGGGGCTCTTTAGAGGGAAGGGTAGGTGGGGCATGAGCAGGGCTGCTCCCTCCTCCTCTCTGTCTAAGTCTTCTGCCAAGCAGACACCCTGATGAGTTAGCCTGGGTCGACTCCCCATTTCCAGTAGGAGGCAGGCTGGCTTACTACTTCCAGGCCTGGAAGTCTGTGACCTCAGACAAGTGGGTCCTGGAAGTAGCAAGCCAGGGACTGGCCCTCAACTTCAAAAAATTTCCAAAAAGAAGGGCCAAGTCTTTTCCACCTGCAACAGTCTCAGAAACCCTTGCCCTAGAGGCAGAGGTTTCCTGTCTTCCATCTCTGAGCTATAGAGAAGGTTCCTACTCAGCACAAGGGAAAAGGACTGTGTTCCAGGTACTTCCTTACCCCAAAGAAAACGGGAGTGGCGACCCACTCTAGACCTAAGGTATCTGAACAAACACATTTCAAAGCCCAAATTCAAAATGGTAACTCTGGGAATAATCCTTCCCTCTCTAATGCCAGGGGATTGGCTATCATCTCTGGACCTCAAGGATGCCTACTTCCATATTCCTGTCAGGTGCTCCCACAGAAAATACCTCAGGTTCAAGTTGCCTTTAGGCCATTACCAATTCAGAGCCATGCCATTTGGTCTAACATCAGCTCCAAGGGTGTTCACAAAGTGCCTTGCAGTAGTGGTGGCTTACCTCAGAAGACAGGGTATCACCATCTTTCTGTATCTGGACAACTGGCTGTTAGTGGGTCAGTCTCATTTACAGGTCAAGTCAGCTCTTCAAACTACCCAGGACCTACTCAGCTCCTTGGGTTTTCTTTTCAGTCTCCAAATTCTATACTCGAGCCAGTTCAACTTCTCACCTTTATAGGCATAGAGTTGGACACAGTACAAGCAAAAGCCTTCCTTCCCGTGGCAAGGGTAAAGACCCTAGTGGATCTCGCTTCCTCCTTTCAGCCTCAGGTCTCCCACCCAGCAAGACGGTTCCTCCAGCTACTGGACCTCATGGCAGCTTCCACGGCAGTGGTGCAGGGAGCAAGGTTCCAGATGAGGGACATTCAGTTTCATCTGAGGTCTTTTTGGTCTCAAAAGAAGGATTCATTTACCAAACTGATTCCAGTGACTCAGACTCTGGTCCAAGCTCTCCAGTGGTGGCTGGACCAGGACAACCTCAGACAAGTGGTTCCATTTCTCCCTCAAGTCCCATCAGTAGTTTTAACTACGGATGCTTCAAACACCATGAAGTCTTGCTATATTATGACAGAAGCAGTTAGCCACAGCACTTGAACTGCCCCGGAGAGGAAACAGTTAACTCCAGGCAGACCGGAGTTCTAAAGCGCGAGCGCTGTACCCAAAGCTCTATCTGGCTAGTTTCAAACTGAAACTGTCAGATTCTTTACTCCGCTTCACTGAACAGTCGCTCCGGAGATCAGCTCCTTCATCTCGATTCATTTCTCGGTTAAAGCGAGTATTTTCGGTTCATTTGAACCGGCAATAAGTATTTTATTTTACCGCAATTCGATTCAAAGCTCTATCTGGTAAACCGTAAGTACAGGGTTTCAAAGTCTGTGTGGAAATTAATTATCGGTTCGGTTTTGAACCGATCGGTTTGCGAAAAAAAGTATTTTAAACATTATATTGGGCTTTTAGAGTGCGGTTCCCGGTTCTTATCAGTTCTAAAAAAAACTATTTATTTCAGTGGGTTTTTTCAAATACCCGTGACACGGTTAGGAACCGATAAGGTTGTCTTGCCTGGCACTGCCATAAAAGGCAAGATTTTTGGATAGGCTGGCATTATGTCTGAGAAACCCAAAAGAAAAACCGGGCCCACTGGGTTTCAACACTGTGATGTCTGTGGGGAAGCCTTTGCCAAGGCTGACCCACACACCACTTGTGTTTATTGTCTGGGGGCTGACCACCTCCTGTCAGACTGCCAGGTGTGTAAAAATTTCCCTGCAGCCACCCTGGAGAAGAGATTGGGCTGGCTCAGGGAACGAGAGGCCAAAAAGTCCGCTGACCCGGATGGCCAGCCCGGTCCAGCACCCACTGGACCAGAGGGAGTGCCCTCTGACCAGGGCGAGACTTCCTCGGGCAAAAGGAAGGCTGGTTCAGAGGAACCAGTCCCAGTAAAAAAGTCAAAGAAATCAGCAGGTCTGGAGTCCAAAATTGCCTCTCCAACTGCTGCAGAGATAGCTAAAGCCATACAGATTGTCCAGTCACTGTCTCAGGGACCGGTCGAACCACCAACAGTTGGCAAAAGGTTGGTTCGTTCGGTTCCAGTGGTTCAAGAGTATGATGTTGAGGAATTTTATGAACCACAGGAGGGGAGGAAGATTTTGATCATTATGTATGTGGCTGGAAGGTCTGGACGTGCCCATTGAACCGGACATTTCTCCAGACAGACCTTTAGAATCTCCCTATGCTGTCTGAGTCCCTTCTCATTTTATGTTTTACAAAAGGTTGCAGAAACCCTCCAGCTTCCTTTAGAAGAGGCTGTGGATGAGCAAGAGGAGCCTGATTATGTAGAAATGATGGATATACCAGAGTCTAGGAGGTTGTCTATTCCTTTGCATAAGTCATTTAGGAAGCAAACAACAAACATTTTAAAAATCCTCATTCTGTCCCTCCTGTAGATAAAAAATGGACAGAAGGTATACTTTTCAGGCCCTGATATAGACTTCCTCACTGAGCAGTGTAGTCATGTAGGTGTGGTACAAGCTGCAGCCTCTGACAAACATATTCCCTGGCCTCACATCCTCCTGATAAGGATTCCAGGAAGATTGATGCCATGGAAAAAAACAATATATGGCAGCTTCTTTGGGACTCAGGTAGGCAAATTATATAGCTTATGTGGCTAGATATCAGAAATCTAGATGGGACACAGTATTGCAGTTAGCCAAGCAAGTAGCATGGCCAGCTGGCTAGTGAGTTGGAACAGGTGGCTGCTGATGGCATTGAAGCCTCTAAAGTTCAATTTCAGTACTGCTGTGGATGTTAATGATGTTTCCTCTAGGGTCATGGCCACTTCTGTAGCTTTCCGTAGGTTGGCATGGCTCAGGTGCACTAATCTGTCCCAAGATACTCAGTCAAAAGCTATGGATTTTCCTGTAGTGGGAAATTCTCTGCTTGGAGAGCAAACAGAAAATTATATGAAAAGATGGATGAGTACAGAACTACCTACAAAGTGCCCAGGCTAAGGAGAGGCATGCCACTCCACAAGGCACACCCCAGAGGTAGGGGCAGGCCTTTCCACAGGCCTTTTATCAATCTCAAGCCTCCTCTGCTTTTGCACAGAGGTTTTTTTCAGAGGCAGAGGTAGACGGCGAGGTAAACCGCCTCCCTCCCTCAGCCTAAGGCTGCTGCTGCCAAGCAGGCATCCTGATGTGGTGCCCAGGGCCGATTCTCCTGTACCGTGGAGGCAGGTTGGCTTATTTCAGCCAGAACTGGGTGTCCCTAACTTCAGACAAATGGGTTCTGGAGGTAGTAAGCCAGGTCTGGTTCTCAGCTTCAAACAGTTTCCAAAGATGAGAACCAGACATTTTCCACCTGCAAATCCTTCAGAAACACTTGCCTTGGAAGCAGAGGTTTCTTCTCTTCTAGACTGCAAAGCAGTGGAAAGGGTTCCTCCTTGTCACCAGGGCAAGGGGCTGTACTCCAGATACTTTCTTACCCCAAAAGACAGGAGAATGGCGGCCCATTCTAGATTTAAGGTACCTGAACAAGCAACTTTTGAAACCAAAGTTCATAATGTTAACTCTGGCAATGATTTTGCTCTCCCTGAGGCCAGGGGACTGGCTAGCCTCCCTGGACCTCAAGGATGCCTATTTACATGTCCTGATCAGGCCTTCTCACCAAAAATACCTCAGGTTCGAACTGCCCTCAGGCCACTACCAGTTCAGAGCAATGCCCTTCGGCCTTACCTCTGCTCCAAGGGTATTCACAAAATGTCTAGCTGGTAGTGGCTCATTTAAGAAGGCAAGGATTGCTGTGTTTCACCTGGACGACTGGCTTATTGTGGGTCAGTCTCCAGATCAGGTAAAATCCACTTGCAAGTCACCCAGCAGCTTCTCACTTCCTGGGATTCCTGCTGAATTTACCAAAGTCAGTTCTAGAACCAGTTCAGGTACTAACTTTCATAGGTGCGAATTGAAACAAAGTTGGCTAGGCATTTCTCCCCGAAAGGGTAGAGAGACTCATTGCCCTGGCATCCTCTTTCACCCCGGGGTCTCTCGACCAGCAAGGCATTTTCTGCAACTCCTAGGACACATGGCTGCTTCCACAGCTGTAGTGCAAGGAGCAAGATTCCAGATGAGGGACATTCAGTTCCATTTGAGGGCCTATTGGTCTCAAAGGAGGGACCCCCTTCCAAATTGGTTCCAGTGACCCAAACCTGATTCTGGCTCTCCAGTGGTGGCAGGATCAGAGCAACTTAAGACAAGGGGTCCCCTTCATTCCTGTTTCCACCTCTCATCCTCACCACGGATGCCTCCTTGCTAGGGTGGGGGGCTCACTTGGGCGACCTTTCCACTCAGGGAGTGTGGTCCCCTCAGGAATCTCTGCTCCACATCAACCTATTGGAACTCAGAGCTGTCTTTTTAGCTCTTCAGGTTTTCTCAGCATCTGTCCAGAACAAGGTAGTTCAGGTCAGGACAGACAACACCACGACAATGTGGTACATCAACAAGCAGGGGGCACTCGGTCATCAGCCTTGTGCACCGAAGCAATGAAGTTGTGGTCTCTGGCTTATTCCTGAACACCTCCCTAATAGCAGTTCACCTTCCAGGGAAAGACAATGTCCTGGCAGATGCCCTCAGCAGGATTTCTCAAGGCCATCAGAATGGTCTCTGAATCCTCTGGTGCTGGGGTCAGTCTTTGCCAGATGGGCACCTCAGATCGATCTTTCGCAGCCCTGACAACCACCAACTTCCTCTATTTTGTTGCAGGCCTCCAGTGCTGGGCTCAGTCCCCTGGACGCCTTTCTGTTGGATTGGAAGGAAGTTCCTATGTCTCTTCCCTTCCCCTTCTCTTCAGGGTATTAGTAAAATCAGATCCCAGCCCTGCAAAGTGATCCTGATTGCACCAGACTGGGCCAGACAGCCCTGGTACCCACTGCTTCTGTCCCTTCAGTCCACCCTCCCTGAGCCTGCCCAGGGTCCACAACTTGCTGGCCTGTGCCCAGGGGAGTGTGGTATCCGGACCTCAAATCCTCCACCTCAAGGCTTGGCTCTTGAGGAGTTAGAATTTGCTGATTTACACCTTTCTCAAGGTGTCCTTGATATTTTAAAGGCTTCAAGGAAGCCTTCCACTAGGACCACTTATAATTCCAAATGGAAGAGGTTTTCCATCTGGTGTTCTGGGAAGCAAATTGTCCCAGAATCTGCTGATTTGCCCATTTTACTGGACTATTTGGTCCATCTAAATTCCTTAGGCCTTAGGCCAACTACCTTAAAGGTTCATCTGGCAGCTGTCTCTGCTTTTGTATCAGCAGGGAAGCCTGCCTCCCTTTCCTCTCACCCTGTGTTTTCCAAGTTTTTTATGGGGTTACTTCACACTAACCCTGCTTTTCGGGACCCAGCTCCTGCCTGGGACCTGAATGTTTGCATTGCTCAGTTAATGCAACCCCCTTTTGAACCTCTGTCTTCAGCAGATCTCAAGTTTCTAACTTGGAAAACTGTTTTCCTAGTGGCCATCACTTCTGCCAGACGATAAGTGAATTACAAGCCCTGTCAGTGGAAAAGGATTTTATTTCTTTTCACAGAGATAAGGTAGTCCTCAGGACTAACAGAAAGTTTTTACCTAAAGTGGTTTCAGATTTCCATCTGAACCAATCCATCTCCCTTCCAGTATTTTTTACTGAGCACTTTTCCTCAGGTGAGAGGAGATTGCACAGTTTGGACGTCAAAAGAGCCTTAAGCTACTATTTGGAACGCACCAAGGGTCACAGGTTCGAATCCCTCCAACTCTTCCTTACCTATGGCGAGGTTGGCAAAGGGAAACCTGCCACTAAGAGGACAATTGCAAGGTGGATTGTCTCTTGTATCCAGTTCTGTTACCAAAAACTAGGTAGAGAACCCCCCTCAGGACTGAGGCCCACTCCACCAGGGGTACAGCTGCATCTCTAGCGGCTGCTAGGATATTCCCATTCTGGAAATTTGTCAAGCTGCTACCTGGAAGACAGTTCACACTTTTGCAAGCATTATTCCCTGGATATCCAGTCCAGGAGAGATGCTCGGTTTGGCACAGCTGTGCTTCAGAGCCTATTTCCTAAGTAGGTTCTGACCCTCCTCCATGGAGGTACTGCTGTGTAATCTGCTTCTGTCATAATATAGCAAGACTTCATGGTGTTTGAGAAGAAAAATTACTCACCTTAGTAATTGCTTTTCTTCTCATGGAGTCTTGCTATGTGACCACCCCATCCTGCCCCTCTCAGAACGTCTACTTGGGTAGGGGTTGGCAAATTAGTGCAAGCACTGTGTCATGCCATTTTAGTTCTTTTCCCTTTCCCCCCTTTTCTTTAGGGTTAGGGAACTAGGTATTTCTGTTTTTGGGTAATATGTTGGCCCTCCTCCTGGACTTGAGTCTTTTGGAGAAGGGGGGCCTAATAGTGCTTGTTGGGGGTGATATTATTAGTATTATTATTATTATTATTATTATTGTTGTTTCTGTTATTGTTTTTTCCTACTAGTAGGTAGCCACTTGGCTAGTGTAGGGTTTTTCCACATAGACTTGTTGCTTAGTGTTAGCTACGTAAAGATCTGACAGTTTCAGTTTGAAACTAGCCAGATAGAGCTTTGGGTATAGCGCTCGCGCTTTAGAACTCCAGTCTGCCTGGAGTTAACTGTTTCCTCTCCGGGGCAGTTCAAGTGCTGTGGCTAACTGCTTCTGTCATAATATAGCAAGACTCCATGAGAAGAAAAGCAATTACTAAGGTGAGTAATTTTTTCTTCTCTCCTAGGGTGGGGAGCCCACCTGGAAGCCCTGACCGCTCAAGGGCTGTGGTCTCCACAGGAGTCTCTCCTTCATATCAATCTCCTGGAACTCAGGGCAGTTTTCCTAGCCCTGCAGAGCTTCTCAGATTCAGTCAAGGGCAAGGTGGTCCAAGTCAGAACGGACAACACCACCATAATGTGGTACATCAACAAGCAGGGAGGCACTTGGTCCTCAGCCTTGTGCACAGAAGCCATGAAGCTCTATTCTCTTCAGACTTCTCTGGTAGCAGTTCACCTTCCAGGGAAGGACAACATACGAGCAGATGCTTTGAGCAGAATTTCATAGGGACACCACGAATGGTCACTGGATCCTCACATACTGAAGGCCATCTTCTCCAGATGGGGCACTCCAGAGATAGATCTCTTTGCAGCACCGGCCAATCATCAACTTCCTCTGTTTTGTTGCAGACCTCCAGTCCTGAAGACGGTTTCCCAGGATGCTCTAATTTTGGACTGGAAGAGCAGGTTTCTCTATGCCTTCCCTCCCTTTCCTCTGCTGTTCAGAGTTCTGATCAAGATCAGGACTTAACCCTGCACAGTGATACTGGTGGCTCCAGATTGGGCCAGACAGCCTTGGTATCCTTTACTGCTGTCCTTGTCAGTGTCACGTCCCCTGTCTCTGCCCAGGACATACAATCTCCTGTCTTCCTCCCAGGGGCGGATCTGGTACCCCAATCTCCAGTCTCTCCATCTCAGGCCTGGCTCTTGAAGAGTTAGAATATGCAGCTCTACATCTTTCTTGGGGAGTTCTGGATATTCTGAAGGTCTCTAGGAAAACTTCCACTAGAAAAACTTAAAAGGTTCAGTATTTGGTGCTCTCAGAAAAGCATCCTGCCTGATTCTGCAGACATTTCCACAACCTTAGACTATCTAGTTCATCTCAATGGTTTAGACCTTAGGCCTGCCACTCTGAAGGTTCATCTAGCAGCTGTCTCTGCATTCCTCTCAGCAGGGAAGGGCTCTTCCCTGGCATCTCATCCTGTTTTCAGAAAGTTTTTCAAAGGTCTGGTTTGCATAAACCCTCCCTTTAAGGAGCCCACTTCGTCTTGGGATCTTAATGTCTGCATAGCTCAGCTAATGCAGCCATCCTTTGAACCTCTGGCTTCGGCCGAATTGAAGTACTTGACCTGGAAAACTGTGTTCCTGGTAGCTATTACTTCCGCCAGGCGGATTAGTGAGTTACAGGCTCTTTCAGTGGAACCTGACTTCATCTCCTCCCACAGGGACAAAGTAGTCCTCAGAACCGATAGGAGGCTCTTGCCCAAAGTGGTTTCAGATTTTCATCTGAACCAGTCTGTATCTCTCCCTGTGTTTTTCACTGACCATTCTTCTTCAGGTGAAAGAAGGTTACACTGTCTGGACGTTAAGAGGGCCCTTAGCTACTACATTGAGCATACAAAGGCACATAGAAATGACTGTCTTCAATTGTTTCTCACTTATGGTGAAGTGGGAAAGGGTAAGCCTGCCATTAAGAGAACTATTGCTAGGTGGATTGTTTCTTGTATACAATTTTGTTATGACAAGTTGGGTAGGACGCCCCCTTCAGGCCTGAGGGCTTACTCAACCTGGGGTACAGCTGCTTCTCTAGCTGCATCCAGAGATATACCTTTGTTAGAGATCTGTAAAGCAGCCACCTGGAAAACAGTACATACTTTCACCAAGCATTACTCCCTGGACATCCAGGCTAGGAGTGATGCTAGGTTTGGTACAGCAGTACTGCAGAGCCTCTTCCGAAAGTAGGTTCTGCATTCCCTCCTCCATACGGACCTGCTTGGTACTCTGCATTATATCTGAATACAGCCAGACTTCATGTTGTTTGAAGAAAAAATTACTCACCATAGTAATGTTGTTTCTTCTATTGGAGTCTTGCTGTATTCAGACCACCCCTCTCAGTACCTGGTTTTGGGAAGTGGGCTGGCAGGTACAGTGTTGCACCTCAGAGGTGTACCTTGTACCCTTCCTCTTGAGTGGGGTAGATGTTATTATTTTTTCTGGTGTTTTACTAAATATTGTCACTGCCTTTCCTTCTTGGGTTCTCGACTTGAGTCTTTTGGGGCCCAAGAAGATATATTTTGCCCTTTGGCTACATTTGAACAATTCCCATACTTTAGTTACTAGTCAGTTAGCTTGTAAGAATCTGACGGTTGCACTGGGAAGTACCACAGACAGAAGTTTGAAAACCAAGCTCGAGCTCAACGTTCTATGCTTCTGCATAGAGTTAACTCTTTCCTCTCCAGGGCAGTTCAAGTGCTGAGGCTAACTGCATTATGTCTGAATACAGCAAGACTCCATTAGAAGAAACAATATTACTATGGTGAGTCATTTTTTCTTCTTTGTATTACATAAACAAGCAAGGAGGAGCAAGATCTTCAAAGCTGTGTACAGAAGCCAGATCTGGAACCTAGCCTACTCCCTGGAAGTTCAGCTGTGTGCAGTATACCTGCCAGGGAAAGACAATGTGCTGGCAAACTATCTCAGCAGGATCAGCCAGGGAAATTAAGAATGGACCCTCGACCAGCTTGTGCTGGCATCAGTGATCAGATGGTGGGGAACACCACAAAATAGATCTGTTTGCTTCCTGGGAGAACAACCAGCTCCCAGTATTTTGTTGCTGACCCCATTGGTGGGTTCAGTCCCAGAAGATGGTCTGGTTCTCAACTGGTCTGGGAAGTTTCTATATGCCTCCCCCTCCATCATCACCCCAAATCCATTCCCACTTTTGCTGAGAGTACTGATAAAACTGAAAAGGGAGTCCACAACAGTGATGCTCACAGCTCCAGACTGGGCAAGGCAGGCTTGATACTCCATGCTCCTGTCACACTCCAACAGGCCTCCTATTAACCTCCCCCTGAGATGTAGTCTGTTGACATTGTCCCAGAGCAAGTTGACCTTGCCAGATCTGAGAACTGCATAACTTGGAGCATCGTTCTTAAAGGAGTAGTCCACCCAGAATTTGCAAAAAAACATATGTTATGCAGTGTGTTTTGATATGTATGTTAAGTCCTAGTATGTCCTTCCCTCTGTCTGCTATTAGGAGTTTTCCTAAATTAGCCTGCTAGCTGTATGGCAGTTTTACGACCCCTGGGATCTATATCACAAATAGGTTTATTGGCTTTCTGGCTCCTATGATGCACCCTGTCTCATATGAGAGTGATGTAGCCAGGCCCTTAGATTTAGCACGTGTACTGCTTTAAAATCAGTTCACAACAGCGGAGCTTTGTAACTGTTCTTATCCAGGGAGCACAAATGGCAAAAGTTACAGTTTAGCAGATACCTGAGAGCTAGCTAACTGGGGTTTCTGTAACAAAACAGCTGCTAAATAGCTCTAATTCATTATTTGTGTTTTCGGTGTGTGTCAGGTCTAGGTAGCAGTAGTAAGTGTTTTCCTTTTAAAATGTTATTTCATCAAACTACACACAAGAATAAAAAGCACAGAGATTGCCCCAGATCATCAATGCTATAATTAGTAAAGATTGTAGCTGTTTTCTTACAGAACACCTACTCAACTCTCAAGTATTTGCTAAACCATAAATGGAGGTACCATCATTCTACTAGAAGGAACTGGGAGTTGGGGCTGATTTTGCTCTCTGACATGACTCATTTATTTATTTTTTTGTTTGTTTTTTGTTACGAATGTGAAGTGTATTTTTAATAAAGTATAAAAATATGTATGTGTAAGTTATTTAGTTTGGAGAATATTTGTTTTATTATTTGAAAAAGTGTAATACACTAAATGTGTAGTGCAGTGAGCCATTGTAAATGGAATCAGATGTGTAGCTGGAATAATCACTGTCATCCTGTTGCTTTCATGCCATACCACAGGCAGGAGAAAAGCTGACTTTAAAGTATTTTGCAGATCTTCTTCGAGATACAGCTCTTACAGCAGGTTACACCATTAGGACTGTAGCCGGCAGGCGTCAGGACCCCACGGAAATCTTCTAGCTAGCAGTCTTCAGTGGGGACCGCCTCCGACGTTGGTCCCGCCCCCGACGTCAGGCATAGTACATAAGGAGGCGGTCCCGCTAGAATCTCCAGTTCTTTCCCGCCGTCGACTTGCATGTCTCGACCCTCCGGTCAGTGTCTAGCGCACGACGCCTGGAAAAGTTCTTTTTCCCGTTTCTTCGACAAGAAACTTCCTTTTCTTCAATTGTCTGCCATCTGATGTCCTCACCAACATCCGTGGAGGGCCATCCATCTAAGTGTGCCTGCGGGAAGCAAATTCCCTTCAAAGATCCACCTCGGCCTGCATGCGGTGCTTAGGCCCGGACCATGACACCCGGGCCTGCTCCTTTTGTCAAGGCTTCAACAGTCGGACCCGGATCCATCGTCAGAAGGCCCTCCAAGCTTACCTTCTGGAAGAAAGATTGAAGGCCATGGAACCTACTCAATGGGGAATCTTCCGAAAGCCATGAGCACCTCGAAAAACACAGGAGAGGTGAGATCAATCCTTCTAGAACTTCCGACTCCCGCAGCTCCGGCTCCCGGTCGACCGCTCTCCATCCGGGCCTGTTCTCAGCCTCCCGGTCGCAGTCAAGTCTTCCACGGTTCCTCCACTCTGCAGCCTGTTATGACCTCCAGGCCTTCTTCTTCATCGTCCAAGGCCTCGCCGACGTCAGGGGACCGCCATCACCACAAATCCGGCTCCCGCCACTCGGCCCCCGACGTCCGGTCGGTCTCCTTGCCTCCTCCCCCCCAGCGGAAAACCAAGGAGCTGACCTCGTTCAAATGGACGTCTGACCCGACGTCGGCCCACCCGACTTCAGCCAAGCACCACCGGTCCCGGGACCCGACAACAGCCAGACGCCCGTCGACGGCCAGGCCTTCTCCACCGCGGACGCCGGCTGGGGGACCGATGCCCGTTCCAGCAGATAGAGGAACCCCTACGCCACCTACTGACGTTGGCCAGGAGGCACTCACGGAGGAGGAGTCGACCCAGCCCGAGGACCAGGCGGGCGACCCCGGTCCTGTCGAGCCCCCGAGGGAACCCTCTCCTGAACCAGAGACCCCCGGGGGACCGACGCCGGGACCCCGCGCCCGCCGTCGTCGGGCCTCAATATTGCTGAGGTGAAGGAGTTGTTCACTTTCTGGTGGGACACCATTAAAAAGGATGTGGTTCCCACACCTCCTCCACCTCTTCCTCTTCCTCCTCCACCCATGACTCCACCGGCCCCAGCGCCCCCCACACCATCCGGGGCAGCAGGCCAAGTACCTTCCCCCAGGATCCTGTTGAATCTCCTAGGGGCAGACCATCGGACAAGAGGAGACCTCTGTCCAGATCTTCTTCAGGGTCACCCAGTCCCAAGAGACCCAGAAGACGCCGCTACTCGCCCTCGATGAAGGACTCTGGATCGGACTTCTCGGGTAGATCCAGATCCCCTTCTCCCATCGGCGTCCCCTCTCCGGACCCACGTGAGCTCCCAAGATCTCCTCCAGATGACCCATTGTTCTCAGAGATTATGAGGCGTATCCAGGAGAACATGGGCTGAGACGCAGAAGAACTTGACCCCGAGAGGCTATGCCTTGCGCGTTATCTTCGGCAAAAGGACCCAAAGCCTGTGGTGGTACCACCCTTGGTGGACACCTTCGTGGACATCACTAAGGCAGCGTGGAAATGTCCACATTCGCTCCTGGCGATGCCGAAGAAGGCTGACCGCCTGTACAAGGCCCCTAGGGAGGACCAGTACTTGGCATCTCATCTTCTGTCCGATTCCCTGGTCATCACAGCCTCACATGACCAGTCCCAGAGTCCAAGCAATTGGACGCGATGGGTAGGCGCACGTACGCAGCTGCAACCTGCTCCATTAGGTCCCTCAATTATCTCACCCACATGGTCCAGTTTCAGAACGCCTTGTGGGAGCAGGGACTAGAGCTGGCAGAAAAGATGCCGGAAGGTGAGCAGAAGGAAGAGCTGCTTCAGCTCCTCCGCACGGGTTCAGATGTGGGAACCCAGGTGCTTCGAGCCGCGTATGACTTCGCGGACTCCTCGGCCAGAGCGGCAGCCTCAGGCGTATGCCTCCGGAGACACTCATGGCTCCATGTCTCCGGATTCACCCCGGATGTCCAGAAGAACATACTGGACAGCCCCTTTCACGGCGAAGTTCTCTTTGGGGAGTCCTCGGAGAAGGTCCTCACCAAGCTTCAGGAGGACGGGAAGGCCGTGAGATCTGTCCAGGCTATGTACAGATCCAGGCCCGGTTCCTTTCGTAGGAACCAGAGCCATTTTTGTGGCCGGACTCAGACAACAGTCCCGTTCCGGCCTGCAACAGAGGGGCTCCTTCTCCCGGAAGGCCCAGGGGAAGTCGTCCTCAGGAAGAGGCTATCATCCCACCAAATCGGCCCAACCTGCAGGACCCTCAGCCGCCACAGCATGACTCCTTCCCAGGCCCCGCCCCTCAGGATCAACGGGACACCAAGGTTGGGTTTCGTATTGCGGACCACCTGCCAGGGTGGCAGTCGATCACCAACAGATGGGTACTCCAATTGGTCGAAAAAGGCCACTTTATAGAGTTCATAGACAAGCCACCCACAAGGGCTCCTCTGCACTCCCGCTACTCTGGTCAGCACAGATTGCTTATCAGGCAAGAAGTACTCGCGCTTCTGCAAAAAGGAGCAGTGGAGTACGTCCTGGGGAACCAGAGAGGAACAGGCTACTATTCCCACTTCTTCCTGGTTCCAAAGAAAACAGGGGACCTCCGTCAATATTGGATCTCAGCGACCTCAACATGTCGGTCGCCTACGAACGGTTCCGCATGGTGACCCTCCAGGGTCTTATACCCATGCTGAAGAAGGACGCATTTTTGGCGTCACTGGACATGCAGGACGCTTACCTGCACATCCCCATAGCTCAAGCGCACAGGAGGTTCCTGCGCTTCGAGTTTCTCAGCCACCACTTTCAGTTCTGAGCACTTCCTTTCGCCCCCCAGGGTCTTTACCAAGTGCATGGCAGTCGTGGCAGCATCTCTAAGGAGATAGGGCCACTACGTGTTCCCGTACCTGGACGACTGGATTCTTATGGCCGCCTCCCGGGAGGCGCTGTTGTTGGCTATCCAGAATACCCAAGCTCTTTTTCAGTCACTGGGCATACTTATCAATTACGAGAAGTCTCTCCTGGTACCGTCCCAGAAGCTGCAGTTCATAGGCACAGTTCTGGACACCGTCCAAGGGAAAGCTTTTCTTCCCGAGGACAGAGCGGAACACATCAGGTCCCTGATCAGGGACCTTTCGGCAAAGAAGACCATCCCTGCCAGACTGGTCCTCCGCCTGCTCAGACATATGGCTGCGGCCATTCCAACCGTCCCGATGACAAGGCTCCACATGCGGGTAACCCAGTGGACGCTCAGAGTGCAATGGGACCAGAAGCAAGACCATATGCAGCAGCCAGTCAGAATCACGAGGGCCGTGATTCAGGATTGGCAATGGTGGCTAGACCTGGGGACACTCTCTGTGGGAGTCCCATTTGTAGCACCGTCCCCGGAGGTAATCCTCTCCACAGACGCCTCAGGGCTGGGGTGGGGAGCATACCTGAACGGGGTGAGGTCTCAGGGAAAGTGGACCCCTCAGGAAGCTCACCTCTACATCAATATTCTGGAGATGAGGGTGGTCCTGTATGCCCTGCAAGCCTTCCAGTCAGAAATTCCACCGAGTACTCTTCTGCTTCAAACAGACAATACGGCGATGATGTATTACCTCAACAAACAAGGAGGCACACACTCCTATCCCCTCTGCAGGGAAGCCATGAGAGTGTGAGAATGGGTAATTTGACATGGCACGAGCCTGATTACAGTTCATGTTCCCGGAGTGGACAACATGGTCGCAGACGGTCTGAGTCGATCCCAGGCCAGAGTCCACAAGGGGGAACTTCTTCAGGAGGTAGCAGAGGATCTGTTTCATCAATGGGGCACTCCAGAATTGGACTTGTTTGCTTCCCCATCCAACGCAAAACTGCCCAATTTTTGCTCGCTAGATCCAGGGCCTGGTGTTTTCTGGCGAGACGCGTTGTCCCTCTCCTGGGCGGGCAGATTCCTCTACGCTTTCCCTCCCTTTCCGTTGATCCAGAGAATCCTTCTCAAACTTCGCAGGGAGCATGCAACAATGATCTTGGTAGTGCCTTTCTGGCCCAGACAGATTTGGTTCCTGATGTTGACGCAACTGTCCCGGGAACCTCCACTTCCGTTGCCCATCAGCTCCCATCTGCTGTCTCAAGAGGAGGGTTCGCTAGTCCACCCGGACTTGCGCTCACTGAACCTGCAAGCCTGGCTCCTCGAGACATAGCCATTCTGCGACACGGGGTCTCGCAAGAGGTGGCGGAAGTCCTTTCTGCTGCCAGAAAGCTGGCAACGCATGCAACGTATGCCATGAAATGGCGTTGGTTTTGCCTGTGGTCTCAGGCACGCGGTCTCTCCCCTTTAGAATGCCCAGAAAAATCAGTTCTAGAATACCTGCTTTCCCTCTTTCACTCAGGTCTGGCCTACTCTGCAGTTAAGGTTCACCTCTGTGCGATTTCAGCCTACCATTCCCCGATAGGCCAACACACAGTGGCACAACTCGATACTTCTCTTGACTTTTTGAAGGGGGTGCTACACCTTAGACCACCCATTAAGGATCCCGTCCCTCCTTGGGACCTACTCTTTGTCCTGGAGCTGCTTACGCTGCCCCCTTTTGAACCTGCCGCAGATTGCGAGCTATGTTTTCTGTCATGGAAAACGTTATTTTTGGTTGCTGTTACGTCAGCAAGGAGAATCTCCGAGCTACATGCCCTCATGTGTAAGGAACCTTATTTAATTTTCCACCAGGACAGGGTGTCCCTGAGGACGAATCCAAAATTCCTGCCTAAGGTGGTCTCAGCCCTCACCCTTAATCAGGACATCGATTTGCCAGTGTACTTCCCCAGGTACACCAACAGAGAGGCACTGCTTCACACCGTAGATGTTCACCGCTCCTTAAGATATTGCTTGACCAGGACCAAACAGCATCGCAAATCCGAACAGCTGTTTATTTCCTTTGCTGAGAGGACGTTGGGCCAACCAGTCTCAAAACAGACTCTCTTTCTCACTGGCTTGTCCAGTGCATTTCCTTTTGCTACAACAACAAACAGAAGCCCCTTCCGGGCACAATCAGGGGCCACTCGACAAGAGGGGTGGCTACTTCCTTCGCAGCACTGCGGAACGTCTCCATCTCAGCCATTTGTGCTGCAGCCACATGGAGCTCAGTGCACACCTTCATTAGGCACTACAGCCTCGACATCCCTCACGGCAGAGAGCCGGTTTCGGCCTCGCCGTTCTGCAGGGTCTCCTGTCCTAGAATCAGGATTTTCCAGGATCTCTGTTTTATGCCTCCTCCCTAGGGCGTCTCTGAGCGCCATTGCTTGGGAATCAGTCCTAATGGTGTAACCTGCTGCAAGAGCTGTATCTCGAAGAAGATAGTACAGTTACGTAAGAACTTACCATAACAGTAGATCTTCGAGAACAGCTCTTGCAGCAGGTACCTTCCCGCCCACCATTCCACCTTGGAGGAGGCAAGGCCTAACCAGGCTTCGGCAGAAAGTCACTCAGCCTTGTACTTCTGATAGCGGGTCCTCGGTCTCCACTTCCGATGTCATCCAGCGGCCGGAAGTTTCCGGTGGGAGAACTGGGGATTCTGGCGGGACCGGCTCCTTATGTACTACGCCTGACATGTGGGGCGGGACCGACATCGGAGGTGGTCCCTGCTGAAGACTGCTAGCTAGAAGATTTCCATGGGGTCCTGACGCCTGCCAGCTACAGTCCTAATGGTGTAACCTGCTGCAAGAGCTGTTCTCGAAGATCTACTGTTACGGTAAGTTCTTACGTAACTGTACTTTTCTAGGCTGCAGCTTCATACCATACACTTCATTTGTAAAAAAAAAATAAATAAATAAATAAAAAATATGAACATCTTGTCACAGAGCAAAATCAACACTAACTGCTAATAGAATACCGATACCTACGTTTACAGTTTAGCAAATACTTGACATCTGAGTGGGGTTTCTGTAAGAAAACAGCTAGAGTCTTTATTAATTATAGGTAGCATTGATGATCTGGGCAGTTTGGGTTGTGTATAGTTTGATCAAATTAAAAGTTTTAAAATGAAAACATTCCTGCCAGCTAGACCTGATAAACATAGAAAACAAAAATAGTGAATTAGAGCTATTTAGTGGCTGTTGTGTTACAGAAATCCCAGTTAGCTTGCTCTCAGGTCTGCTAAACTGTAACTTTTGCCATTTGTGCTCCCTGAATAAGAACAGTTGCAAAGCTCTGCTGTTGTGAAGTGATTTTAAACTGATTTTAAAGCAGTGCACATGCTAAATCTAAGGGCCTGGCTACATCACTGTCACAAGACAAGTGCATCGTAGGAGAAAGAAAGCCAATAAACCTGTTCGTGGTGGAGATTCCCAGAGGTCGTAAAACTACCATACAGTTAGCAGGCTATTTTGGGAAAAACTCCTAATAGCGACAGAGGGAAGGACACACTAGGACTTAACATACATATCAAAACACTCTGCATAACATATATTTTTTGCAAATTCTAGGTGGACTACTCCTTTAAAGAGCCAAAGTTATCTGGGTTAAATCTTTCTGAAAAAGTAACAGTGTTGTTGAAGGTTTCTAGGAAACCAGCAACAAGGAAAACTTGTGCTTCAAAATGGAAAAGATTTTCTTTCTGGTGTACTCCTAGACAGAATAACCCAATTAGGTCTGTTCTGTGTACAATCCTGAACTACCTAGTCCACCTGCAGTCTCTGGACCTAAGGCCTTCAACTCTGATCCTATAATCCCTGGAACCTGCTGCTCCTCTAGGGTACTGACCCTCCCCATCTTTCGGTTCTCCTCCTTGGTCCTGTCACCCCCGGTAACCACAATTCCCTTCATTATGTCCCAGCCCTGCTTGGCTCTCGACTGTTTTTGCACCCACCAGTTCAGACGGCAAACTGTTCCAAGGTTCCACCACCCTTTCTGTAAATTAGTACTCTCATCTCTCCTGAACCTACCTCCTGTTAATTTCCATTCGTGTACATGTGACCGTGAATTGGTATTCAAGCTAAATAGTTCCCCGTAGTTCACTTCATTAATTCCTTTAAAGGAGAAAGGAAATGATTTTTATATACTTAACTGCCCTTCCATCTTCTGTTCCATGCCAGTTATGTATTCTGATATGTTTCGATGATTTTTATTGATAAGTAATCTAGCTATGGGGTGCTCTCAGATCTACAACGAGTTCCACTCTCCTCACAAGCTACTGCTCTTGATTTTCGTATTTCTAAGACATTCTATGACATCAGAACCTCCCATTCTATGCTATTCATCTGAATGGCCTGGAAAAGTGTTATGCTCACTTCTTAATATGCTGACTGCATTTCATTTCAACCATGTAATGGTATATTATTTATAGTATGTCTACACAGTTTATTGATATTTGCACTTGATATTAATTTTCTGAAGTATTTCTTTACCAGAAGGAACTAAACAATTACTGGCTGGAGGGGATTAAGCTGGGGATCCCAGAGGAGGAGAAGGACCTTAGGGTAATGATAATGGGGACCACGAACAACACTGCCCTGTGCAGGAGAACAGCTGTAAAAGCGAACAAAATGCTAGGGTGCATAGCAAGGGTTTTTTAGTCCAGGCGAAGTGAGGTATCTTGCCCCTCTACAGATCGCTGGTAAGGCCGCACTTAGAGTATTGTGTGCAGTTTTGGAGGCCATACCTAAAGCGTAATATCAGACTGCTGGAGGAGGTGCAGAGGAGGGCAACAAAGATGATATGTGGAATGGAGGGGAGAGACTATGACTTCAGGCTGGGAGACCTCAATATGTACACCTTTGAGGATAGAAGGGACAAGGGGGACATGATAGAAACATTCAAATATCTGAGGGGAACCAATAAGGATGGGGCAGATGGGGTCTTTAAGTTAAGGAGGGGGAGGGTCACCAGGGGGCATGGGCTAAGAATGGAGGGGGGGAAGATTTAGAAAGAAAATGAGACACTATTTCACAGAGAGGGTGGTAGCAAAATGGAACGCCCTACCAGAATGGGTGGTGGTATGTAAATCTGTGAACAGCTTCAAAAGGGCATGGGACAGGTAACGGGAGAGTAAGGGTGGGGGGTTGCAGTGGGATGACAAAAGGGAGGGGGGTTGGAGCAGCTGCAAACTAGGGGTATTGGCTGCACACTCGAGCAGACTTGGATAGACCGGGTGGTCTGTTTCTGCTGACACATTCGAATGTTTGTATGTCATAGACTGTTTAGGCAGTATGAAAAGAGAGAGCAGCAACTGCTGCGGAGAGAGGGATCCAGGGTCCTTAAAAGGCAATAAAATTAGATTGATTATTTAACAAAAAGATCAGAAACGTATTGGAATACTGGGTGGCCAATAAAAGAACTAGAGGGCTTCTAGAGGTGTAAAAACTGTTTCCCATCACCTTTAAGGAACTTGAAGGTCCCTAGCATATCTCCCCTCTGCCTTCTGGTCTCCACTGAGTACATATGTAGTGCCTTGAGGCGCTTCTCATAGGATCTGCCCTGCTGGCCCTGAATAATTTTTGTTACTCTGTGCTGCACTGTCTCCAACCTGTCCTTATCCTTTCTGAGGTGAGGACTCCAGAACTGGGTGCAGTACTCTAGGTGAGGCCTCACCAGGGATCTGTAGAGGGGGAAGTATTACCTCTTTTCTTCTGCTATCAGTACCCCTCCCGATACATCCCAGCATCCTTGTGGCACTGACTCGATTGCTTAAGTGAGTTGCCTTTGATAACTCCTAGATCCCATTCCTCAGTTGTAGTGCTATTTCTCCCTCCTCCCATCCAGAACTCTGTCTCTGGGTTCTTTTTCCCTTGGTGCATTACCTTGCACTTTCTAGCATTAAATTTTAATTGCCAGACCTTTGATCACCCCTCTAACTTTTGGAGGTCTCTCCACATTTCCCTTATTCCCTCGTCACTATCCACCCTCCCACATAGTTTTTTCGAAGTGACACCGCCTGCCCTGGATTCCTTCTCCAGTATCATTAATGAACATGTTGCAGAGGGCCGGACCCAGGACCGATCCCTGTGGAACCCCATGGGAATCTGCAGGAGCATTGGGTGGCTGGGGGTAGACCAGGTCGTCAACAAAAGGTAAACATATTTAAAGAAAAAAAATGCCAGTTTTATGAATATGTGGGACCAAATGTAGCAATAAAATGCACTTAAGTGGTTGCATGCTGCCAGGCACACATCCCCGTTATAAATATTAAATTAAGCAAAAAAAGTCAACAATGTCCCTTTAAAGGTAACTAATAAAAAAATAGTCCATCCAACTTGTCTACCATCTCTTTCACTACATTCAATAGGTGGAACGTTTATCACTGAATGCAGGGATTCAAAGTTCTGCAGAAGACTACTACTGGCAGCATTTTCATCACTCCTCAAACACACTCACAGCAGAAGGCCTCAGTTAAGCCAGGAATTCAGTTTTATCTGAGCAGCATAAGCATCAAAGATTTCCATGGTAGGCAGGTATGGCTAGGAAGGAGGCATTTGATGTCAAGAAAGTAAAGCCGGGATTGTGTAGAATACCAGACACACTGGCTATGGTAAATTTGTAGCACTACTTGTGCACGTGACTTTATTTTTTTTTTTATTTTATTGGTTTAGTTGCTATCATTATGTAATACGTATTGTGTATTATGTATGTAGAAGTGAAGGGAGGGTGTGGGGGGCTCTGCTCCCCCAAATTAATGGTCATTGTGATACATGTTAAGAAGGGAAGGGTGTGGGGGAGGCAGAGCCCCCCCACTCATGCAGTCATACACAGTTAGCCACACGATAGATGGTCAGCCGATACCATAGCAGAGTTTGGTTGAATGGCAGACAATTCATAGCAGGAAGCACAGAGCTAAGAAATATTGTATTCACAAAGTGTTTATGCAAATCCACTTACGCTTGTCCGACATTCTACACAAACACCAGTAAAGCTATGAGTAGTACTTCATTTTTACATTCGCTTGCACGCATGCGCAAGGAATGTTTTGGGAGAGTAGCACACTTGGAGGTGTGCCTCTCCCATCAATACTGCTCCCTTGAGCAGGCGTGGCGATCCTGCACCAATGGGTGCAGGAGCTCAATATGACAGCGGTGTTCCTCTGCTACAAAGGAAAGTACGCTGCCATACTGAGCGCCCGCCGCTCATCGTCTTCTCTCGTCTCGCTCCCCAAAAGCGTACACGCTGGGAGCCCTCTCCACCAGCGTGGCAATGTTGTTTGTCGACGGGGTGCCTAACTTCGTCGGCTCCACGCCCCTGGGTTATCCTGCTGCCACGCCTGGGAGCCCATCCCAGCGTGGCAACGTCAGTTGGTTTTGCCGACGGGGTACCCAATCCACCGCCGGCCCTCGGCCTCCCCGGGCGAGCTTCCCGACCGGAGGTGCCCAATCCCTGTCGGTCCTCGGCCCCCACACATCTTCTGCCACGCTGAGCCCACCCCAGTGTGACAAATGTCCCACGCCGTCCTTTTTTTTTTTTTTTTTTAAACCTGTAAAATAAAAACGGTCCCACGGCGAGTCTCCCAGACCCTCCCACAACCCGCACCCACCCACTGCGCACCCAGCTTTCCCACACACCCCTCACCCCATACTTACCTCCGGACTCCGGCACAACGATCTTCGGTGGAGCGGGAACACGTCAACACTCTTCAAAGCTGACCCCGAACTGAGGAAATGCCGGTAAGCTGTATAATGGGCTAGATGGGGGGGTTTCAACTTTATTGCATATCTCAGTCATTTTGTGGAATTTTTGCACCAAATTTTCAACATGGGGTTTTTGGGACCCCTTCTCATGAATGATGTCACTGTCATGGCGTTATTCGGGCCCGAAGGGTGATTTCGCAGGCACTGCACAGTCACTGCGAAATCACCCTTCGCCTCGAATAACGCCATGACAGTGACATCGCTCATGAGAAGGGGTCCCAAAACCCATGTTGAATATCTGGTGCAAAATTCCAAAAAATGACTGTTTTACGAGTGTGCATTGCGCAGTTCCTACACAGGCTCGTAAGTTCGCGAATTTTCAATATTTTCACTCCAAATTTTCAACATTGCCATTTTATCACACCTTCTTATGAGTTGTACAGCTGTCATTTTTCACATTTCACCCAAAACATGTTTCCGCCCATGTAGCGCACAATGGCGCAGTCGGTGTGCGAACTCAATGTATGGAACACATTAAGAAAATCACAGTGACACTGTTCATGAGCACAGGTCTTAAAATGGCTGTGCTGAAAATTTGGTGAAAAAATTCCTAAAAATGACTGTTTTATGAGTCTGCGTTGCGCAGTTCTATGCACGCCGTAAGTTTCAGTGCATTTTCAATATTTTCACTCCAGATTTTCAACATTGCTATTTTACCACACCTCCTTATGAGCACTGCAGCTGTCATTTTCACATCTTGCCCAAAGCGTGCCTCATGCAGCATAATGGCACAGTCGGTGTGCAAACTCAGTGTATGGGACACATTAAGAAAATCACAGTGTCACTGTTCATGAGCAGAGATCTTAAAGGCTATGTTGAAAATTTGTGAAGATCCTACAAATAACTGTTTCTGACGTGCTTTGCAGCTCCTGCCTTCATCGTGAGTTTGCAATTTCAATATTTTCACTCCAAATTTTCAACATTGCCATTTTACCACACCTTCTTATGAGCAGTACAGCTGTCATTTTTCACATCCTGCCCAAAATGTGTTCCTGCCCATGTAAGCACAATGGCGCAGTCGGTGTGCGAAATCAATGTATGGGACACAGTAAGAAAATCACAGTGACACTGTTCATTAGCAGAGGTTTAAAATGGCAATGTTGAAAATTTGGTGAAAAATTTTAAAATGACTGTTTACTAGCGGCGGTTGTACAGTTCCCACGCACCGTGAGGTTTGCGAATTCCATTTTCACCCAGATTTTCAACATTGCCATTTTACCACACCTCCTTATGAGCAGTACAGCTGTCATTTTTCACATCCTGTCCAAAACGTGTTTCCACCTATGTAGCGCACAATGGGGGTAACAAAAAGGTCATGCTGACAATTTATTGTGCAAATACCAGCAATCGCACAGGGCATTAGGGTAAAGCACCATACATGCCAAACACCACTGCAAATACCTGCAAGCGAACGTTCGGCATTGACAAATGCTTGTTTTGTTTAAATTGGTGTACAGTATGTGTAAGAAGCTGATTTATAAAGGGGAAAAAATTATGTTCTCAACCCAGGAATACTCCAATATTCCTAACTCTTCTGCAGTATACCTTTAAGGTCAGATCCGCCCGGAGATAGAATGCTATGCTAATGATGGAATCATTGGCATGAGCCACTTTTCAAATGCTGCCACCTATCAACTGCCTACATTCTAACCCTCAGATTTCTCTTTCCAGCTGTCAAGACCAGACATTCGGAGATTTCCTCCTCATCATCTAGCCAGAGAAGCCTTAATTAATAACAAATACTTAAGTGTTTTTCATTTATTTTCATTTGCTGCTTCTTATCAGTGTTATTTTAATAACCATTAGTTTTAGTTTTGTACTGTTTTCTCGGTTTCTCACGGTTCGGGATAACCTCTGAGGAACCAAGGTACTTTTAGTTAGTTTCGGTCGTCCCCCCCCCCCCACCACCATTTATTTACTGGTTTCTGTAAGTTTTAAGTGTTAAAATCATTGTTTTTTTTTTTTAGAACCGATAACTTCGGTTCTGAACTGCTAATCCCGGTTCTATTTCTATCGGTTCCCGATTCCACTCGGTTTCTTTGATTGGTTCCTGAACCGACCGCAACTGATGAAATTGTTGTTTTTTGAATTAAAAATCTTTAGTGTTTTGCCGTTGTGGTTTTTTTCTTCAATATGTCAGAAAAACCTAAAAAGAGAACTGGAGAACCCGGTTTTAAAAACTGTTCTGAGTGTGGTGAAGTTTTTGCCAAGGTAGATAAGCACCCCATTTGTGTTTTCCTACCTTGGTTTTTATCATTTAAAAAACTAATTGTGAAATTTGTAAATCTTTTCCTGAAAAGATGCTTGAAAAATGTCTGGAGAGATTAAATAAGAAATTGAAGGGTCCCTCTGGCTCTGACCAGCCGGAACCCTCAGGGTCTGTGAGTGACACCACAACTTCTCCTGGTTCTTCCCCTGATATGGGTAAAAAGAGACTGTTTGAACCGGCTAGCTCTCCGGTTCCAAGAAAAAAAGTGAAAAAAAACAAAGCACACTGAACCCCCTGTGGAAAAGGGGACTTCTGTGGTGCCTGCCACTGTGCCTTCGCCTTCAGAGATTGCACAGACAATAAAAATAATGCTGCCTGTGGTTTCACAGTCCCCAGTCCAGACCGCTGTGAGGTTCCATGATGTTTCCGCTCCTGGCTGAGGCAGCTGCCGGTATGGTCCAATCCACATCTGGTATGCACTGCAGATTATCACCATTTCTTATGATCTCCTGTTTTGCCTTTTGTGATGCAATGCCAGAAGACGAAAGAACACATATGATGCATATAGTGAAGGATGGTTTAGAGACCCCTAAACAACAGCTATGAAAGGCTATAAATTTGAATGACACTGCAACCGGCATATTGGGAAGTAAATAAGTCACCAGGTTTCCTTGCTTTCTCTGCCTGGAACAACCTCCCCATCCCCAAACTCTGTCAGTCCTCTTTCTGTTAAGTCACTCAAGCACCAGCTCAAATTCCTGTTATGTCCCGCTTGCTCTTGCCATGGCCAGGGTAGTCCGTTCCATGTCCTCACCCTTCTGTTTGGTTGGTTGTTTGCCTTCAGAAATCTGGAAACAGAATTTGATGACCAGTAAGGACCACTTGGCCAATGCAGTCTACCCATTCCTCTCTACCTACACTGTTGCCAAGACCATACCTGATCTACAGCTCTGTATCCCTACCCCCTCTCCTTTCCACTATGATTTCCCTGTGCATATCCCATGCATTCTTGAACCTCACCACCACCTCCACTGAAACTCTGTTCCATGATTTCACCACTCCTTCTGTGAAGAAGTACTTCTTCATATCTCTCCTGAATCGAACCCCCCACTTCAGCTTCATAGTATGTTCCTTTGTTCTTGAGCACCTTTTCTTCTGGAAAAAAAAAGTCCCTCCTGTACGTTATTTACCCCTGTGAGTAAATATGTAAGTAAGTAGCTATGATTGAGTTAAGTAAGTAGGTATGACTGAGACCCCGTGAGGTCTCAGTCATATCCCCCTCTCCCTCCTCTGTTCCAGGGTGTACATATTGAAGTCCTTTAGTCTTTGTTCACAGGGCTTTTGATGCAGACTCTTCACCATTTTAGTTGTCCTCCTGTGGACTGCCACCACTCTATGTCCTTCCAGTGATGTGATCTACAGAACTGGACACCATACTCTAGGTGGAGTATTGCCAGCTATCTATACGGGGACACCACCACCTCCTTCTTTCTGCTGGTGATACACCCTCCCTGTGCACCATAGCATCCCATTAGCTCTCCTGACTGCCTTGTTGCACTGCCCGGTCACCTTTTGGTCATCTGATATGATTACACTCTTTCCTGCTTGGTGGTCCTCAGTACCATTCCACCCATTTTGTACTCCACCCCTTGGTTTCTGTGTGCTAAGAGCATTATTTTGCACTTTTTTGCATTTAAACCCAGCTGCCATACCCTTGACCACTCACCCCTCCACTTTTCTCAAGTCTCTGCTCATCCTTTACACACACACACACACACACACACACAAAGAGTGTCTACTCTACTGCAGATTTTGGTGTCATCTGCAAGGAGGCAGACCTTCCCTTCCTTCCCAGTCCTCTGCAGTGTCACTTATAAAGACATTAAAGAGGACCGGTCCCAGCACTGATCCCTGAGGCACCCCACTGGTCACCCTCTCTTCTTCTGAGTGAACTCTTTTTATCGCCACCCTCTGTTACCTATCCCCTAACCAATTTATTATGCAGTTTACCACCTGGAACCCACTCCTAAGCTACCCATCTTGCTTACTAGTCTCCTGTGTTTAACACTGTTGAAAGTCTTGCAGTATAGCACAGTAGTTTAAGGCTCTGAACTGGAGACCTAGGTTTGAATCCCACAGCCCCCACTTGCATACTGTGTGACCCTGAGAAAGTCACTTAACTTCCTTGTGCTCCCAGGTCGCACCTGTAAACAAACTTTCAGCTTAGTGTGTGTCTCCTGGTTTAAAAAAAAAAAAAAAAAAAAGAAATCTAGGTAGGCCATGTCCACCACTCTACCGTGATCTAAACCCTTTGTTACCCAGCCAAAGAAATCGGTCAGATTCGTTTGACATGACCTCCCTGTGAACCCATGCTGCATTGAGTCTTGTAACTCTCTGAATTCAAGATATTCCACAATCCTTTCCTTTACCAGGGATTCCATTAACTTTCCCACCACCGATGTCAGGCTGACTGGCCTATAATTGCCAGCCCCCTCACTGCTGTCACTTTTGTGTGGTGGGAAAACATCCACCCTCCTCCAGTCCTCCAGAACCACTCCTGTTTCCGGTGAGATGTTAAATAGAACTGTCGGAGGTGCACCCAGTATTTCCCTATGCTCCTTCAACACCCTTGCATGCACCCCATCTGGCCCCATTGCTTTAGCCACCTTCAGATTAGCGAGTCCCTTCATGACTCTCTCCTCCAAAAAGGCAATAGTGGTGACCTCCCTCCCTCCCAAGCTTCTGTTTCTTTTTTGCGGCCCTACCCCTTCAAACAACATGAAGTCTTGCTATATTATAGACATTAGCAGTTTGTTCCAGCTCTAGAACTGCCCCGGAGTGAAATGGTTAAAACCATTCCAAAATAGAATTTTGGCACGAGAGCAGCTCTATCTGTGTCATTTCAAACTTGAACTGTCAGATTCTTTACTCCGCCTCAGTGAACAGTCGCTCCGGAGATTTCTCCTTCTGCTCGGTTCATTTCTCGGTTGGATTTAACCGAGAATAGTTTTATTTTAACCGCAAAACCGTTCGGTTCAAGCTCTATCTGTGGTAACTGTAAGTAAATGAAGGTTTTGTCTGTTTGAACTTGTAGTTATCGGTTCGGGTTTGAACCGATCAGTGGGTTTAAACTCATTTAAAACTAAAAGTTACTATTTTAGAGTGCGGTTCCGTTCTTATCGGTTCTAAAAAACAGATTTATTACGTTTTTCCAATACCCGTGACACGGTTAGGAACCGATAAGGGTGTTCCTTGGCACTGCCGTTAAAGGGCAAGTTTTTGGTTAGGCTGGCATTATGTCTGAGAAACCCAAAAGAAAACCGGCCCACTGGGTTTCAACACTGTGATGTTTGTGGGGAAGTCTTTGCCAAGGCTGACCCACACACCACATGTGTTTATTGTCTGGGGGTTTGACCACCTCCAGTCAGACTGCCAGGTATGTAAGAATTTCCCTGCAGCCACCCTGGAAAAAAGATTGGGCAGGCTCAGGGAACGAGAGGCCAAAAAGTCCGCTGACCCGGATGGCCAGCCCGGTTCAGTGCCAACCGAACCAGAGGGAGTGCCCTCTGACCAGGGCCAGACTTCCTCGGGCAAAAGAAAAGCTGGTTCTGAGGAACCAATTCCAGTAAAGAAAACAAGAAAATCAGCAGGTCTGGAGTCTAAAATTCCTTCTCCAACTGCTGCAGAGATAGCAAAAGCCATACAAATTGTCCAGTCACTGTCTCAGGGTCCGTCCGAACCACCACTATCTGGTAAAAGGTCGGTTCGTCCGGTCCCAGTGGTTCAGGATTATGATATTGAGGAATTTTATGACCCAGAGGAGGGGGAGGAGGATTATGAACAGTATGAATGTGGCTGGGAAGGTCTGGGTGTGCCCATTGAACCGGACATCTCCCCAGACAGACCTTTAGAATCTCCCCTATGCTGTCTGAGTCCCATCTCATTTTATGTTTTATAAAAAAGTTGCTGAAACCCTCCAGCTTCCTTTAGAAGAGGCTGTGGATGAGCAAGAGGAGCCTGATTTTGTAGAAATGATGGATATTCCAGAGTCTAGGAGATTGTCTATTCCTTTACATAAGTCTTTTAGGAAACAAACAATTAAAATTTTAAAAGCTCCTAATTCTGTGCCTCCTGTAGATAAAAAGATGGACAGAAGGTATACATTGTCAGGCCCTGATACAGAATTCCTTTCTCAGCAATGCAGTCATGTTGGGGTAGTTCAGGCTGCTGCCTGTGATAAAGCTAATATTCCCTTGGCTTCACATCCTCCTGACAAGGATTCCAGGAAGATTGATGCCATGGCAAAAAAACAATATATGGCAGCCTCTCTGGGACTCAGGCAAGCAAATTATATGGCTTATGTAGCTAGGTATCAGAAATCTAGATGGGATACTGTTATGCAATTGGCCAAGCAGGCCCATGGCCAGCTGGCTAGTGAACTAGAACAGGTGGCTGCTGATGGCATTGAAGCCTCTAAGGTTCAGTTTCATGCTGCTGTGGATGTTAATGATGTTTCCTCTAGGGTCATGGCCACATCTGTAGCTTTTAAGTAGGTTGGCCTGGCTCAGGTGTACTAGTTTGTCCAGGATACCCAGACTAAGGCTATGGATTTTCCTGTGGTGGGAAATTCTCTGTTTGGAGAGCAGACAGAGAATTACATGAAGAAGATGGATGAATATAGGACTACTTACAAGAGTGCCCAGGCTAAGGAGGCAAGCCACTCCTCAAAGGCATGCCCCCAGGGGTAGGGGTAGGCCTTTTCACAAGCCTTTCTACCAGACTCAGGCCTCCTCTGCCTATGCTCAGAGGGGCTTCTTCAGAGAAAGGGGCAGACGAGGGGTGGGCAGACCTGCTCCCACCCCCCAGCCTAAAGCTCCTGCGAAACAGGCACCCTGATGGGGTGCCCAGGGCCGATTCTCCTGTACCAGTGGGAGGCAGGCTGGCTTACTTCAGTCAGAATTGGGCTTCTTTAACCTCAGACAAGTGGGTTCTGGAAGTAGTAAGCCAGGGTCTGGTTCTCAGCTTCAAAAGTTTCCCAAGTTGAGAAGCAGACTTTTCACCTGCAAGTGCTTCAGAGACCCTTGCTCTGGAAACAGAGGTCTCATCCCTGTTAGCTCTCAGAGCAGTAGAAAGGGTTCCTCCCCTGCATCAGGGCAGGGGTCTGTATTCCAGATACTTCCTTACCCCAAAAAAGACAGGAGAATGGCGGCCCATTTTAGATCTCAGATATCTGAACAAGCATCTTTTGAAACCAAAGTTCAAAATGGTAACTCTGGCAATGATTTTACCTTCCCTAAGGCCAGGGGACTGGCTAGCCTCCCTGGACCTCAAGGATGCCTATTTCCATGTCCTAATCAGAAGATCCCATCGAAAGTACCTCAGGTCATTACCAGTTCAGAGCAATGCCCTTCGGCCTTACCTCTGCTCCAAGGGTATTCACAAAGTGTCTAGCAGTGACCCACTTAAGGAGGCATAGGATTGCTGTTTTTCCCTATCTAGACGACTGGCTCATTGTAGGCCAGTCCCCAGAACAGGTAAAATCTCACCTGCAGGTCACCCAGCAGCTTCTCACCTCCCTAGGTTTTCTGCTAAACCTACCAAAGTTGGTTCTGGAACCAGTCCAGGTACTCACCTTTATAGGGGCAGAATTGGACACAAAGCTAGCCAGAGCCTTTCTTCTCCCAGAAAGGGTAAGGAATTTAGTGGCTCTGGCCTCTTCCTTCACTCTGCAGGTCTCTCGACCAGCAAGACACTTTCTGCAGCTCCTGAGGCACATGGCTGCATCCACAGCTGTTGTGCAGGGAGCCAGATTTCAGATGAGAGACATTCAGTTTCACTTGAGAACCTTTGGTCTCAGAGAAGAGACCCTTTCCAAGTTGGTCCCAGTGACTCTAACCTTGATCCTAGCTCTCCAGTGGTGGCAGGATCAGAGCATTTAAGGCGGGGTCCCTTCATTTCCCCTTCTCACGACTTGACTCTCACTACAGATGCTTCCCTTCTGGGTTTGGGAGCCCACATGGGCGACCTTTCCACTCAGGGAGTTTGGTCCCCCCAGGAATCTGTGCTCCACATCAGTTTGCTGGAACTCAGAGCTGTCTTTTTAGCTCTTCAAGCTTTTTCTGCATCTGTCCACGACAAGGTGATACAAGCCAGAACAGACAACACCACAACAATGTGGTACATCAACAACAGGGGCACTCGGTCTTGACCTTGTGCACCGAGGCAATGAAGTTGTGGTCTCTGGCCTATTCCCTGAACACTTCCTCATAGCAGTTCATCTTCCAGGGAAGGACAATGTCCAGCGGATGCCCT
Organism: Neoceratodus forsteri; assembly: GCA_016271365.2. Classification (NCBI taxonomy): domain Eukaryota; kingdom Metazoa; phylum Chordata; order Ceratodontiformes; family Ceratodontidae; genus Neoceratodus; species Neoceratodus forsteri. Next base: position 836,436,036 of record CM028134.1, read on the forward strand.
CAGCAGGATTTCCCAGGGCCATCACGAATGGTCCCTGGATCCTCAAGTGCTGGGATAGTTTTTGCCAGGTGGGGCATCCCTCAGATAGATCTTTTTGCAGCCCCAGACAATCACAAACTTCCTCTGTTCTGTTGCAGGCCTCCAGTGCTGGGCTCAGTTCCCCTGGATGCCCTTCTTCTGGATTGGGAGGGGAAGTTCCTCGATGCTTCCCCCCCTTTCCTCTCCTATTCAAAGTACTAGTCAAAATCAGATCGCAGCCTTGCAGGGTGATTCTGATTGCCCCGGATTGGGCCAGGCAGCCCTGGTACCCACTCCTTCTGTCTCTGAAAGTCTATCTTCCCCTGTGCCTCCCCAGGAATCACAATCTGTTGACTTGTGCCCAGGGAAGGGTTTGGTATCCGGACCTCAAATCCCTCAACCTCAAGGCCTGGCTCTTGAGGAGTTAGAGTTTGCTGATTTACACCTCTCTCAGGGTGTTCTTGAGATCCTAAAGGCTTGCAGAAAACCTTCCTCTAGGGCTACTTATAGTTCTAAATGGAAAAGGTTTTCCATTTGGTGTGCTGGGAAAAATATTTCCCCAGAATCTGCTGAATTGCCCATTTTGTTAGATTACATGGTACATCTTAATTCCTTGGGTCTCAGACCAGCCACCCTGAGAGTTCATTTGGCAGCTGTGTCTGCTTTTGTGTCAGCAGGAAAGTCATCCCCTCTTTCCTCTCATCCTGTGTCTTCCAAGTTTTTTAAGGGATTACTCCATACTAATCCTCCTTTGGGAACCGGCCCCTGCTTGGGACCTTAATGTTTGCATTGCCCAGTTAATGCAACCCCCTTTTGAACCTCTGTCTTCTGCAGAGCTTAAGTACCTAACTTGTAATACTGTGTTTCTAGTGGCTATCACTTCTGCCAGACGCATAAGTGAATTGCAAGCCTTGTCAGTGGAGACTGACTTTATTTCTTTCCACAGGGATAAGGTAGTCCTTAGGACTAATAGGAAGTTTTTGCCTAAGGTGGTTTCAGATTTCCATCTTAATCAGTCTATCTCCTTCAGTATTTTCACTGATCACTCCTCTTGGGTGAGAGGAGGTTGCACAGCCTGGATGTTAAGAGAGCTCTTAGTTATTATATAGAAGCGTACCAAAGGTCAAGGTTCGAATCCTCCAACTTTTCCTTACCTGTGGTGAAGTTGGGAAAGGCAAACCTGCCACTAAGAGATCAATAGCCAGGTGGATTGTCTCTTGTATCCAATTTTGTTATCAGAAAGTGGGCAGAGCCCCTCCTGGTTTGAGGCTCATTCTACCAGGGTACAGCTATGCCTCTAGCTGCTGCCAGAGATATCCCTTTATTAGAGATTTGCCAGGCTGCTACTTGGAAAGCGGTACACACTTTTACTAAGCATTACCCCTGGATGTCCAGGCCAGGAGAGATGCTCGGTTTGGCACAGCTGTTCTTCAGAGCCTATTCCTAAGTAGGTTCTGCCCTCCTCCATGGAGGTACTGCTGTGTATTCTGCTAATGTCTATAATATAGCAAGACTTCATGTTGTTTGAAGAAAAAATTACTCACCTTAGTAATGTTGTTTCTTCTAATGGAGTCTTACTATATTATAGACCTCCCCCCCAACCTGCCCCTCTCAGAACCTCTACTTGGTGGGGTGCGGGCAACTTAGTGTAGGCACTACTTATGTCCTGTTAGCATTTTGTCCCCTTTGGGACTTTGGGAGTTGATGTGTATGCGCGTGTGTGTTTTATTATACTTATGTTCCATTTCATATTATTAGAATGGTGTTAGTATTTCTGGTCCCCTGACTTGAGTCTTGGGTGTTGGGACCATCAATGGTTGTTATTATTTAGGTAGCCATTTGGCTAGTGTAGGTTACAGCTTCCACACAGACCTTAGTGAGTTTGGCTCATAAAGATCTGACAGTTCAAGTTTGAAATGACACAGATAGAGCTGCTCTCATGCCAAAATTCTATTTTGGAATGGTTTTAACCATTTCACTCCGGGGCAGTTCTAGAGCTGGAAACAAACTGCTAATGTCTATAATATAGCAAGACTCCATTAGAAGAAACAACATTACTAAGGTGAGTAATTTTTTCTTCTCCTTCCTCTGTGAACACTGAACTAAAGTATCTGTTTAGGATGTCCGACTTTTCCTGGTCTCCCCCCTTCCCTTCTTAACCTTACAGTCCCACCCCCTGGTCTTCCCCCTTTCACTTACATACCTAAAAATAGTCTTGTCCCCTTTCATTACCTCCAGGGCTATTCTCTCTTAAGTTTGTGCCTTTGCGCTCCTTACTGGTTTCCCTGCTTCTCTCCATTTCACCTGATACACTTCCCTGTCATCGTCCCTCTGCATCTCCTTATGCCTTCTGACTGCTACCCTTTTTAGCCTTTACGTCTACAGCCATATCTTTCAAGAACTATAGAGTTCTTTTTTCTCTTGATTTTGCTCACTTGTTTGATGCAGAGATTTGTTACTTTTACTTTATTTTATTTATTTATTTGAGTCTAGGATTTCAAGTACCTTTGAGCCGGAGCTCTTTTATAAAGGTTCCACATCAGTTCAGGAACAGTACAACGAAATACAGCAATGCAGGGAGTACAACACAACAATGGATTACAGGCAGGATATGCATGAATACATTTTGGGGAGACAGTGGAAGGGCAACTGAGTGTTTACAATAGTGTTACAATACAAGGGTTGGAAATGGGGAAGGAAGAGCTGCCAAAGGCATTGTCAAATCACATAGAGAAGTGCAGGTAGCAGGGCTGGGTGGAGAGGGGGAGGAGGAGAGACGAGAGAAGAAAGGAAGTGCTAGATGGATGAGCTGAGGCAAGGACTGTAGGATAGTCTTGTGGGCTGTCTAGACGAGGCAGTCACAGGTGCTGGAGGCAGAGAGGGAGCGGCAGAGCCTTGATTTGAAGGGGCCAAGATTGGGGATGGAGGAGATCTCCCTGTTGACTATTCAACCAGCTAGGGGCCCTGTAGGTAAATGAACGTGTATATATATATATATATATATAGTTCCTTTAAGACTCTCTCGCTTCCTTAAATTAACTGGTGTCCACCTCTCTCCCAGTGGTGCTTCCATCGCCTAACTTTGGTCCCTCCCCTACTCTTTCATTTAGACATCTCAAGTTCTGGGCTTGCAAAAATGAAAAGATTGCTATTTAGGGATATTGTGTGAAGTAATTGGATCCTCAAAGAATTTGAAGGGCCTTATAGGAAAAAAAAAAAATCAACCAGGCACGCCTAAAAATCCTTCTTGCTGCTACCTTGCACCCACACCGGTAAGGCCTGGTTATCAGTTATTGACAAGAGAGGAGCTGTGACTTAACTACCCACAGTATGTTTGAAGGTCTTGAAATGACAGTATCAGAGGATTACTACTGTTTCCTTGGGACCACGTGTTGGCCTCTAGTTCCAGTAATGTACTCTGAGAATGATGAGGTACAACCAAGTCCTCCAACAAATACCAAAAAGCCACTTGGGGGAACCACCCTTTTCCAGATGATCTTTAGTAGCAAGGATAAGGCATATAGGTGGATATCAGGAATTCCCAGACCTCTGGAGATCTCAAGCTGCATAAGCCAAGCCAAACCAATGCATGCTGGCGTCCCTGCACAACAATTTCAGAAAGGGGACTTGTGATTCTTGCCTTCAATCCCTTAGACCAAGGGTAGAGGACAGCATCCTAAGTACAGTAGGTAAAGAAATTTGGGGAAATGTGTCCATCTTTCTTATGTGTTGCTGATGCACAGAGTTGAGTTCCTTCCTGTCAGAACTTAATTTTTTTTGTTTTTTAAAATGTATTTACCTAGGATAGCCCCTCTGAGACGCAATATCTCATTTTAGTGGGGTCTTGTTTTTACCCAGTTTTACAGCTGGATCCACAGATGAAACACTGAGAGGTAGATTGACTTACTTAGGGGCACCCCAGTGAACTACTAAACCAACCTGTCTCTTACTGTTTTCTGGAATTGGTTAATGATCAAGTGTAATTATAATTCATAAACTTAAGTCAAAACCTTGTTATAATTCCTTCTTTCTCTCACTTGTTTCCAAAGCATATTGTCATCAACACCCCAGGGCACAAGTTGGTATGGGACCATTCATAGGAATGGCAGCTTCACTGTGGTCCCCCACTTGCTGAATGGGCCACCTACGGCTACGGCTCCACTGCTGTTTGCTTATGGTAACATCCAAACAAACCACCACCATAACTACTATTCCACACCGCAGAACTACCACTCGACTCCTCAAAACGTACACTCCGCACCACAGAACTGATGGGGACAGCCTGCGGTTGTGGTTCACTCTGATGTTTACGTGAAGGCAAGAATGTATGACTGAACTCAACAGTTTCAGAAATGAGACTCCGCTAAGTAAACATTCCTTTACCTGATGTAGCTGGAAACAAAGCTCTGGATATAAACTGACTCCATGTAAGAAAGACTGATTGTATGACTCTTGTGGTACTATGTAGCATTTGGAGTAGAATAACCTTCAGAAGCTTTGCTGTGACCTGTTCTCAAAAAGCTCATTGGCAGCCAGTAGTAGCTGAAATTCTACTGACTGCAGTAAGCTGGAATGCATATTTGCACTTTTACCTGCACATTCTTCTTGAACAAAACACATTTGATCTTTTTTCCACAGCATATCCACCGTGACCAATAATGCCGTTTTTTACAGTAGATTTTAGCAGAAAGGAAAGGTAGCTTTTGTACAAAGACTGGAACATCGCAAAGTATTGAACTAATTGTTAATTATCCTGTGCAATATTGTCAACCACTAGCAGTAACAAGTGTGCCATTTAAAAGACATTCTTACGGGCCATGAACATGCACTACATTGTCTTATTCGATGTATGTAGGGCAGAATATACAGCCTTACATTGCACCATACTGGAGTGTTCATATGTTCAACTGTTTAAACAAAATATTGATTACTATTTTAGTATTAAGATTTAATGTCTCCAAACATGGCCATGCTACAGATAGTTATAGTCTAAAGAAGGTGTTTAAAATGGCAAGAGGAATTAGGCTTGGCTGGTGAAAGTAATGCTATGGAATAAAACTAAATGTTATGGCTATTAATTTCTTTCAATCACTGTTTTAACAGACCCAACACTAAGCACAGAACAAGAGCAATTTATTTTTAATGCATAAAATGTGACATGCTCTTACTATCTCTGCTTGTTCGGAACTGCGAAGAGTAGAGGAAGCATAGAACCACGTGCCAGTTTTGTAGTACATGACTTCTGTTTGTTTTTTTGTTTCTTTGCTTTCTTTTCTCTTTATGCTCCTTCTGACTCCGGCCAGACCCTATCAGCTGGCACCCTCCTATCCTTCTGTTTTGTCTTCCTCGGGAATTACCACCTTCCTTGTACACCCATGGCTCTCCCCTATGGATTGGTTCTGTTTTCAGGGGTTTCCTAGGCCATCTGGAGATGAAGTCATTGTCCTGCCTTGTGGAATGGTACACAGACAACCGTGCAAAGCCTGTGTAGATTTAAAGCAATTTTTTCTCTGTGGCCAGGGTTGTTTTTTCCTTCCCTGCTTTTGCCCACAGTCTTGGGAAGCTGGTTGCACAAGGGCATCATAGCCCTGACATGCACGCTGTGTGTGCCATTGAGCTGATGCGGAGTTGTATCCGTCTTCCTAGTAGGGCTGAAAACTGCACTGCCTTCTGTGGTCACCCAGGTGTCAGTATTGTAGAGGACCCCCCCCCCCCCAAAGTCCTGTGGGATGCCTAGGGAGGCAGTATAGCGCAGTGGTTTAAGGCTCTGAGCTGCAAATCTGGAGACCTGGGTTTGAATCTCACAGCCCCCACTTGCATACTGTGTGACCCTGAGCAAATCACTTAATTTTCCTGTGCTTCCAGGTCGCACCTGTAAACAAGCTTTCAGCTTAGTGTGCCACTCCTGGTTAAACAATTGGGGGAAAAAAAAAACCTCCTCCTCTTGGCCATCCTCAGCAATCCTGGCTCACCTCTGAGCCCAGGTAGCAGACATTGCTAGAAGTGACACCCCCACTGTGTTAGTGGGCCAGCCAACTTCTGTATTTTGTTTAAAAAAAAAAACATATATATATATATATATATTTTGTTTCAACCATGTTATACTTTAGTTTAGAGGGTTAATTTCTCCAGGCAGAGTTGTTGAAAGACAAGAGAGCTCAGATATGAATAGGTGGTGTAGTTTCCAAAGGAAGATTTGCAAACAGCAAAAGGTGTATAGCAGTTTCTCACAGCATTCCATATATACAGAAAAAAGTTGTGTTTTTTTCCTTTTTGTAAAAACTTCCTGTGAAGTATGCTAAAAAGAGATGGTGTTTATCAAAAGATGAGTTTGTATCACATGCTGGAGATGACTGAATAGGCCAAGTGCTGTAATTCTGCATATTATTGTACTGTATTTCTTGTGCTTTAAAAAACAGTCGCTGCAAAGTTACAGCCATTTTGTCATATTTTTCTTTTTTTAAAGCAGCAGTGCAACAAAATTAGGCAAAACATTCGATCCTAGCTTTTTTTTTCCCATTGTAAAAGATTCCAGGTATCGTGCAGTTTTCTAATTCCATCAACATTTGAGGATTTTATAAATGTTTTAATACAATTTTTTTCTCAAGAAAAAAAGATGGCCACCACATTTTGCATAGAAATAGTATTGTAGACCTGGCAAGGTTTAGTATCGAAAAATAAAAAGACTCGTGGTGCGTAGCATACAAGGTACCTAGACAAGTAAATTTGACAGGTAAGCTAATGTTTTTCTTAGCTGTAGCTGAAACAAGCTTTTTTGGAAAAACGTTTGTTGCACGTCTGCTTTAAGCTATTTTGAACATTTTGCTCACGTCCCAGTAAAGGTACACAAATGTGTCCTGCAGTCAAGCAGGCGAAAGTCACAAACATGTCAACATCTCAGTATCCTTCATGAAATATTGGCTTACGTTGATTGGATTGTCTTTGGGGGCTGCCAAAAGTAACATACTTGAGAAGAAATGTAGACAAAACAGTTCAAACCACATGTGCCGAGTATTGGGTTTTCTGTGCCTGCTGCGGTAGAGTGACTTATCCATGGCCTTTCATTAGAAGCCACTTAGTTGGGACACTGTTTGCAAGGACCACCTTTCTTGGGTACAGATGGTTTCTTGTCCACTGAAAGTAATGTAAACAAATTCTGCTTAGTAAGGACAGTCTGAAGATGGGGCCATTTTGTTTGCCAGTAAAGTTTACCCATCAACATGCTTCTGCTGTATCAGAGTCTGATAGTTAATGTGTGTCATTGAAAATTCAGCAGCAAAATCCCTCATGCATTCAGATCTTGGGGGCCCATCCATATAACGTATACACCAACCCTCCCACCTGTCATGTACAGGTCTCCCACTTTGATCCCATTCTGCCACTGCAGTTACACAGTTGACCAGGTCAGCAGGTATGTTGGTAGTGAGGCTACTCTCCATGGCATGCCAGAAACCATTCACAGATGGCTTTGGGTATCCAGTAGGTGCAAAGGTTACACCATGGTGAGCCCTGCTGTAGCTCTTCCATGTCCTTCAGAGATTTCAAATGCCCCCATAGGCCCACCTACACACAGATCCCCAAACCTCACCTGTGACACAGATGGCTGAGAAAGGGAAGTAGGCCACTACCTAACTTACAAATAAAACAAGAAAAACATGTGCAAAGCAGTTCTAGCCATGGACTGTTTCATGCCATGTTTCCCTGAGCTTGTGGAGTTGGGGGTCCACTGGAGGAGTGACCTGGGCTTCTAGTTTTAAGCTCAGTGTCCAGACCAGCTTCACACACAGCACCCCCCCCCCCACACACACACACACACCTCCCAGCTGCCCTATCCTTTACACAGAGCTCTGTACATGGGGCAGCCGATGTACAGGAATGTTGCCTGTTAGCAGGACTCATGATGCAGTATCCAGGTGCCGAGATGCTTACTCTGGCTGTTGTGACTTGGGCCCTTAAAGCTGAGCCAGAGGTTACTCTGGAGAAGTGCAGCAGTATGAATCCATGTTAGAGACTACATACGTTAAATAGTGTGTTACAAAGTCATTACAGATTCTGATACTTGAATTACGTGGGGGCAGTAAATTAACTAATTCACACCATCTTATATTCCACAGCATCTGTGTGATTTTTTTAATGTCCAAGTGCACTTCTGGTGCTCATTGTAAATTGCACTCCATGCACCCATGTAGATGGTTGCAAAGGACTTGTTTCCAGTGAGATATTCTAGGAGTGTGGCTATAGTTCACTGTCTACACTCTGACAGTTCCACTGGAATAGTTGATTCTCTGGATGTTTTTAAGCTAAGTTCCACCCACCACCTGGGTGAGATCCCCCCCTGTGCCCGGGATGTCAGATCTTTCATTCCACTGGAAGAACAGGTCACCTCCTCCTTCGTGACTTCCATTTAGGATTTAGTGCGCCACATGCCAACCTTTCCTTAGACATTCTTTGAATGAACATCTACTTAATCCTCGGTCTCTTTGACTCCGTGGCTTGGGCAAAGATGGAGAAACAGAAGCAAGGGTTCAAATTTTGTGTGTGGTACCATAGAAGATGTCGGTCACCAATCTGCATGACACGTGTGTGTACTGCCTGGGTGAGCGGAAAAACATGGCTGGGTGTGGCCTCCGTATGTCTGTACTCCCTGAATCTCTTGAGGATTGGAAGTTTTAGTTAACTTTAGGTCGGCTTTTGGAATGGGATTTGAAGCACTGTTCTAAAGGCTACAAAAAGGCCTCGATAGCTGCCAGGTCGGCACAGCAGCTTGTGGCCTTGAAGTGGAAGTGGTGGGTGCCACAGTGGGTACCTCCTTGATCTCTGCACAGTTCCCAACTGGGGCCAGCATCAGAGGGTCATTCACCGGAGGTTTCCAGGATATGTGGTTGGCCCTACAGACCATGGGGGAGAGCCCCGCACACTGTGATTTTAAGCACAAGTACTGCAGGTGTCAGTCATTGAACCAGGAGAGGTTGAGGTCCTCACAATACTTCAACTCCTCTAACCGCTTGACAGTGGCCAAGCTACCTTCAGTCGAGGGGAAAGTAAAGTGCTCTTCAGCACTCCTGTTGACCGGTTGTCTGATGAGGTTGAAGAGTCAGTCTGGCAGACCCTGGTTCTTCCAGTCCTCACTCAGAAGGATGTGGTATCCCTGACCAGTCAGCTACAGGACTGGCCTCCACCAGCAGTCGAGTGTTTCTGACTGTCTTGGTCAACTGTGGCAGGCACATGGTGTACCACAACCTGCTGAAAGACTCATTTGACATTGATCATCTAGTCGAGGTCAAGGCCCTCTCGATCCCTCTTGACATGGAGGCATTGCTGTTGACATTCATTGACCTCGGATGAAGAGAGGCACGGTGGAAAGGTGTGTCAGTGCTGTGAGGAACTTCTTTGGCAACAGTGGGCCATCGTGGGGCAGGATAGGGCTCCACACCAAGGATCTCCAGTCACCTGGCAACTGCCAGTGGTGCCCTCGGTGGTCCACACTGCAAAGGTGCTACCTGCAACTACTTCTTCAACCCTTCAGGTGGAGCCACCACCACCGCAGCCAGAGGTGGGCACCTCAACCAAGAAGGTTCGTTTCGCCACCGGCTTGCCTGGCCGGTTGTCAGTGCAGATCACCCCGGGAGAGGATACTCAGGTGGCCCATTGTGAGAAATGGTAAAGGACCATTTCTGAGGAATCCTCAGACAACTCAGACCATGAGTCCATGGCCTCCTCTGCGATTCTGCTCGACCGCGGTTCAGTCAAGGAGTTCTTCACTGAGCATGGCTTTGTGTCATTTGGTGTGCTACTCCAGTGTATATCTGAGTCCGTGTCAGTCCCTTTGGAACCACTTCAGAAAAGGGCCAAGTATCCCTTTACTGATGTTCTGGACCGGGACAAAGCCCCAGGAGGTTGCCTTTTCCATGACTGAATCCATTTTGGACCTGCTCTGCAGCTTTGGCAGCGTTCAACATCCTGCCCAGCACCCTCTACTTGTATGGTCCTTAAGTATGTGGTCTCCACAGGGTCCCTTTTGGGGTCCACAGAGGGCTGGTGACAGATTTGGGTTTTCATTAGTGGGGAAACCAGGGGGACATGGACAGGCCTCCAGACAAGGAGTCCCATAAGTTTGACCATGCTCCTAAAAAGGTGTACACTGCAGCGCACTTGGGTCTCTGTCAGGCTAGTTATGCCATGATGAGGGCTAGTTTCGGTCACTCCTTGATGGGAGTCTTTAGTGCGATCCTTTTACCTTCTGGCTAGGCAGCAGTCAAAATCTGTGGTCATCAGAGGCCAGGGTCAGTCATTGGCTAAATACCAGCTCCAGATGGTCTTGGACATGGGTAATTTGTGTGCCTGTGCCATGGAGGTGGACATCTCCATGCATTGTAGGGCCTGGTTGCATCTGTCCACCATCACGGCAGTCACCTAGCACAAGCTGGACGATGTCCCTTTCTTGGGCACCAACCTGTTTGGCCCTGGGGTGGAAGGACATCTTACCGGTATTGAGAAGTCCAGTGCCACCCTCGATTCTGTGGCATCATCCCAAAAGGACCCAGAAAAGAAGCCTAAGAAATAGGCTTTCCAGTACCAGTCCTTTCAGCCGCAGCCTCCTCTGCAGCAGCCCCAGCAGGGGCAATACCATGCATGGCACTGCAGCCAAAGTCCAGGGGTCAGGGTCCTCAGTGGAGGGGAGCAGTGGTGATGGTGATGCTTCTGCAAGAGCTGCCCAGTGATGGGTTGGAGAGTGTCATCCATCCACCCCTCCTGTCCCCGTCTGCACTCCCAGTAAGTTGGGCTCTCATGCCCTGCCCGAGATTTCCTGCAGCTACTAGGATACATGGCATCCTGCGCACTGATGGATACACCACCTGCAGTGGGAGTTGAGCCATCAGTGGTCTCAGCATCTAGGCCACTTGGACCAGTTGGTTATGGTGACCTGGCTGATGTGGGATGCTATCCAGTGATAGCTGATCCCCTTACACCTGAAGGAAGGAATCACATTTGTCCGTCCGGAACCGACAGTCACGCTCACAACAAACGTGTCTCTGTTGGGGTGGGGAGCACACCTGGGAGAGCACAGAGACCACAGTTATGGTTGCCCTGGGAGTCCTGCCACCTCATAAACCTGCTGGGGCTCCATGCAATGTGGCTTGTGTTAATGGAATTAGCTCCCCTAGTCAGGGGGTCTGGTCGTGCAGTTACAGAGTGACAACACCACGATCATGTTCTACCTGAACAGGCAGGGTGGAACAGACTCCATTCCTTTGTGTGGAGAGGCACTCAGCAGCTGGGCCCTCATGGACAGTCTGAGTGCAGATCAGATCTCCTGGCGATCTGTGTCATGGGATTTCACGGTCAGCTGGCAGATGCTGTCAGTCAGAGAGGAGAGCCGCTGCACAAGTGGTCCCTGAAGCAGGAGGTGATGAACCACCTGTTGTTCTGGTGCGGCACTTCTCTAGTGGGCCTGTTTGCCTCCTTGGGGAATGCCAGAGTGAGGCTATTTTGTGTCTGCCCCACACAGTCTGGGACACTGTTGGGGGATGCCATCACGAAGCTCTGCACCAAAGGCCTCATGTACGCTTTCCCTCCCTTCCCCTTGATTCACAGCATGATGGTCGAGGCCTAGAAGGAGAAGGCATGGATGTTCCTGACAGCTCCGTAAGGGGCAAGACAGTTCTGGTACTCAGATCTCCTCAGCCTCGGCAGTAGACCTCTATGATGGCTGCCTCTCCACCAGGATCTGCTTACCAGACAACAGGGGACAATCCTACACCTGCAGTCCCTGAACCGCATGGCCTGGTTCCTGACCGGCTAGAGTGCTACACCTTGGGTTTTTTGGATGATGCCCTCCACATTGTGGAGGCCTCCTGCGAAGAGTCAACTCGTAAATGCTTTGCATTTAAGTGGTAGAGGTTCTCCATTTGGTGCCAGGACAAGGAGCTTAATCCCCTTGCCTGCCCTGTGATGATCATCTTGGACTACCTCTGATCCCTCTCTCAGCTGGAACTTCGAGCGACGAACCTTAAGTTGCACCTAGCAGCCATCACTGCTTACCAGGCACAGGGTGGTAAGTCAATGGTGGACCAGGAGAAGGTAATCAGGTGCTTTTTTCAAGGGCCTAGGCACCTTTCCCCTCTGGTATGTGAGCCTCATCCACCATGGGACCTACTGCTGCTGTTGGTTATGTTCATGGGCAAGCTGCTTAAGCCTATGCACAGGTGTGAGATTTCACATCTGTCGTGGAAGACTGCCTTACTGGTGGCTATGATGTCAGCCAGAAGGATAGCTGAACTCCAGGCACACTCAGTGGAATCTTCCCTACCTTGTCTTGCACAGAGACAAAGTTGTCCTTCATCCCAGTCCAAAGTTCCTCCCAAAGGTAGTGTCAGAGTTTCGCCTTATCCAGGTGATTAACTTACTGGTATATTTTACCAGCCCTTCCTTGGAGGCCAACCACAGGCTGCATACCATGAACCTGTGGAGGGCGCTGTCTTATTAAAAGGAGCACACGGCTGGAGTTCAGGGAGAGGCTCGCCAGCTCTTTATAATATATGCTGAAGCTGTGCCTGGCAAGCGAACAGCAAAGCAGATGATAGTCAGATGGCTCACATCCTGCATTGACCTTTGCTATAGGTTGGCTGGTAGTGAGCCTCCTGTAGGGCTCCATAGCTCATTTTCACCAGACATATCGCTGCCTTGGTGGCTGCTTCCAGGGATGTCCCTATCCAGGAGATCTGCAGGGCTGTTACCTGGAAGTCAGCACACACCTTCATTTCCCCACTACTGCATCGCCCTAGAGTTTCATCGACATCCTGGTTTTAGGACCTCAGTTCTCTAGCCTCTGTTTGCCAAATAGGGGTGCATGCCTTGCCCCCTCCACCCGGAGAACTGCTAGGAGTCTGCCAGAGTGTGGGTAGTGTACTATATCCATGTCCCTAGAAAATAGGTTACTCGCCTGTAACTGTAGTTCTAGGGGTGGTATATAGTTCACATCCACACAACCCATCAGGCCTCCCCTGGAAAGTGGCACACAGATGCATGCTTCCAGCCTGCAAGATCTGACGTCATGGGGCAGAGTCAGGGGATATACCGTCCAGGTGATGGGAGGAGATTAGCTTAAAGATTTCTGGCAAATCGGCTATTCCAGTGGAACTGCCAGAGTGCGGACGTGAACCATATTCCACTCCTAGAACTATGGTTGCAGGTGAGTAACCTATTTTTCATGTGCATGGTTTCATTGCCTTTTTGTAATTTTTCAGATAAATGCACATAGGAAAAACAGTTTTGCCTGCCCTTTCTGTTTCTTCACTCTTGTTTAAAGTTCTACCATTTCTCACTCCTCTGCTAAAACAAGCAAGTAAACCCTTTTGCACTCTACCAAGAACAGTAGGTTCTCTTCATGCAGTAACATTTTTTCGTCTTAAATGTCTGTACTGATAGATATCCAGTGATTTGTGTCCCACAGCAGAAATGCTTTGTACATGCACTTTCTGTAGAAAATGTATATATTTCAGAATTTTAATACTAGGCATAATCTGCAAGATTCCTGCCCCATAGTAAGTTGTAGTTATATTTTAAAAGGGGAAGAGAAGCATTACATTTCCAAATTATATTTGCTCACTCCATCTCTTTATCTTTCTGTTTTCTGTCTCCATTCCTTAAAGAACTAGTTGTGCCAACCATAGCTGGCAGAGAATGTTAATTTTTAAAACTAGGCAGTTGTTACTTTTTACTTCTGAAGTATTTGTCTTTTTCCATTTGCTTATTATAAGGTTTCCTGCTTGACAGGATTAGGTGTGATGTGAAGAGCAGTACTTTACCTGGAAACTGACATATCTAGTTCTGTTCATCTTCATATCTCATCAGCACTGTGACCTCACTTACTGTGACATCACAAATGACCGTTCTGGCAGCAGATAATTAGTTTGTCTTGGTCAGTTGTGATGACACAGTGAGATCATAGAGCTGACGATGTATGTGGAGGAATAGAACTAGATGTGTCTGTCTCCAGGTAGAGTACTGTTTCGCACATCATACCAAGAGTTGTCAGGTATTTTTTTTTTTTTTTTAATTCATTGGGAACCGAGTAAGGCCCACTAGGCGCACATGCCTGTTTTCAGGGGGACCCAGGGACACTGCGGAGGTTAAGTGACTTGCCCAGACTTGCGCAGTATGCAAGTGGAGGTTGGGAGAATCGAACCCAAGTCTGATGGGTGTACCAAGCTCATTCACAGCTCATTACTCTAACCTCTAGTCTATGCTGGCAGCCCGTTATCAAAAAAGTAGTAGTTCACTACTTTTAAAAATTAATATTAATTTCAGGCAGTACACTAGTTCTTTAAAACCATCTCTGTATGCCTCCCCCTATTGTGCCATAATAGATGCTCCAGCCAGTGACATCATCGGTTTTGATATACTGGTGGTGGTCTAAGAATATGAAAAATGAGCATATTGAGGTGCTGCTCCATTTTCATTGGTATAGCACCCCATGCAAGAAACAGTATCCCCATCAGAAACCATTAACTTGATTGCAGCTTATGTCATTAGTTAGCGCATCTACAGTATAATGGAGCGAATAGGTGGGCAACATATAGAGCTGGTTTTTAAGACCAGGGAACCAGAAAATGAGCGACCTAGAGAAAAAGAGGATGTAAGAAAATATGAATAGGGGACACTGCAAATACTTCCCTCCCACATTAAGTGTAGGGCAGTCTTGAACTGGGACATTGTGTGACTGAAGATTCTGTATCTGTCTCCATCTTTGATCTTAAGCAATGTTATGCATGCAACCTTAACACGGTCACTGCTACCAGGTTTGCAATGTTAAAAGCAGGAATGAATGTAACTTTTAATGAGCTGGCATTAAATTTTGAAACGCTGTTGTTAAACTTGGCATTCGTTTTTCAGCCCAAGGGAAAACATATGGGCCAGTTTGTATTTTGCACCTTGTAGATAGCTATACATTTTTTTTTAATTTTTTTTAAAATAGCATTACTATACAAATGAGATCAAGAGGCCGTTGATTATTGCTGATATGTTTGACAATTTCACACAACTGTAGGAATTTGATAACTTTCATGTTTTGGGTAATTCATACAATGTTTTTAAATATGAGGGATCACAGTTGGATCTCTTAGTCAAAAACTTGTTCTGTCTAGTATAGTACTGAAAAGGGGTTTCAGAAGTAAATATTAATATGAAAAGCAGCTCTAGAACAGGGCATTTAAAATTTTAAAGCAGCCATTCATGTTATGGCGAAAATGTTGCACACAAACCCTTGTATTCCATTTTAGAGTGCCCTTTTAACCTGCCTTGTAAGGTGCCCCCTTCCCCATTCTGAGTTTGATTTAGCATTTTTTAAAATAAATATAATTAAAGGAGACCCTCTTATCAAATATGACCCCCCTCCCCCCGGCTTTTCATTAATCTTCTCCACTGTATTTGAACAGCCTTAGTTTAACATCATTTTTCTTGTGACTAAAAGGAGCTGCACTGGGAATGTCAGGACTTATTCCAGGCCACAAAACTAACATTCTGACGTGGTGAACGTATAATGACATACAGCACCATATAAGTGGATTTGGAAGGAAGGCAGTATTTTTTTTTTGTTTACTCTTTTTCGCTCCGGTCGCGGCTCATGGGGCCATCTCTCAGGCATCCAGTCTTTTATCCTGCCCGCCTGTGGATCTCTCGGACTGTGCCTCCTCTCCCCCCGCAGCCAGCACCCCCGGTTTCACCCGCCCAGGGAGGGCAGCCCTACGCCTCTTGAGCTCACTTAGGAGACAGACTCCGACTGTAGGTGGGCCCCGGAGGGAGGAACTTGAAGGCCATCCGAGGAGAACCTGGCGGAGGGCATGGGGGACTGGTGCCGTCGCCTGCCCTGCGAGCTGGGTTTTTCCTTTGTTCTGCGCTTCTTCCCCCTCCCTCCATCTGGGCACGCTTCAATGCATAGGCACACGGCAACCCTGCCGGCGTCGTCTATGCGAGTATGTGCAGCCCAGTGCTCTGCAGTGCCCCCGATCTCCACCAGGGGCCACTGGAGCACCGGGCTCCCTGATACCCTCTCCCCAGGATAGGAGAGCAGCCTAATGAGTGCTCAATTCAATTCCTCCCCTGCCGACGCCCGCACCCAAGCTCGCTCCCAAACTCAGGTCACCAGCGTGGTGCGAGGTGTTGCGTCCAGTGCCTCAACCAGCCAGCCGGAAGTCAGTATTTACAGCGCGACTCAGTTAACATCAAGGTTAAAGATTGTGCAAAGAAGTGTAAAAAACTGCATTTTTTTAAACAGGAATTACTGCTTTAATTTACCTTTAGGCAAGAATGAGGGTAGCACTTTTTTTTTTTGGTTTTTCTTGTTTTCAGTCTCACTTACCTTACAACTGAATAGATCAATTAATATTAATTCTCACAAGTTGTGGAACAGATATTTGTTCCTTTTTCAGATATTGTATTTACCGAATGGTAGAAATAGGGGACCCACTTCAGAGAGACAAAGATATATTTTCCCAAACTTGTTTTTCATATCTGCTGTTTTGTAATTTGTCAGTGTGTAGTCAGCTAGTTATGTCACATCCATACTGCTTGTACTCAAGACGTTTGCAACTTTTATGTTACAGTGGCCAATGAATGTACATACTGTATGTGTTTCCTGTTAAGTTCCCTCAGCTGTAACCAAGCACTACCATGCTTAAATAAAGCTCTTTTATTGCACTGTTAAAAGTAAATGTTTGTTGTATACCCGTCTTTGTTCTCTTTTGTGATATTTTATTGCAGGGCTATTTGCACACAATATAAATCACTGCTTGGAGGATTACTGGGTTAAATATTAGACTCCAAACAAATAAGATTTATTGGCATTATGGTCCCCTTTTTGCATGACTCAGGGGCAAACCTCTTAGCCCAAAAGTACACTTTTTGTTACAGATGAAATGAATTTACCTTACAATTCACAAGTTTCGGTGACGTTCTACTGAGGATATAAAGCATTATACAATGGCAGAAAAGTAATCTGGAAACTGGATTAGTCAGATGAGACCTTGACCCATGTTGTTATCCCAATACAACATCATAGATCAAGTCCCAGCACACACAAGACCACATGACAAGCTGTATATAAATCACTGCATATTCCATGTCCAAGTTGCCCACATTTGGCATGGCCGCCTTGCACTCTGCCTTTACCTCATAAAGGTTTTTAAACATAAATCCTGCCCTCCCACCCCACAAACCCCAAACCTTCCTGCACCCATCTCATGTGTCCAACATGACACAAACTGTAAACATTATGCTCCTTCTTTCTTTTTCCTTTTTTTAACTCGATGGAAAACGGAAGCCCACACAATGATCGGCTTCACTCCCGCCCTCCTCGCCAACACTACTCCCCACTTGTAAACAATGGCTGGACCCAAGGAGGTGAGCATGTGTGCTGTTCAAAACCATACTGTGCTTAACTTACCCATCTGCAGTCCCTTTTTCTTTCTCGTGGTACAAACACCAGCTGTACTGGGCAAACCAGAAAAAAACGCAGATTGTCACAGCACAGACCATTGGTCAGCAGGGCATGGAGTAGAATGGGAACTACACGAACTGCAAGTCAGCAGAGGGGGAGGCTTGGAAAGGAGGAACTGCTTCCCTCAACACAGCGGGCCACAGGACGGGAATAAAGAGCGAGAGGGGTAAAAACGCAAGCAGTAAAAACACACAGTTGAGGAGGGGTACAGAGAATCATTTAAATTTCTGGTGAGAGAAAGACCCTCATTACCAGCACAGCAGTTCCATCTACACCTATTATACATGTGGAAACCAACGACCTAACCGAGGGAGGATTTTGAGGTAGTGCAAAGTAGGTTCAGGGAGTTAGGGAAGATCTGCAGGGAGGAAGCAAGCTCACTGGCCTTATCAGAGCTGATACCCATACCAAGGGCCAGCACAGCCAGGAAAAGAAGACTAGAGGAGTTTATTGATGGCTGAGGAAAGGGTGCTAGGAGGAGATGTTCAGCTGTATTGGGGACTGGGAGGAGACCTGGTCAAACAAAGCACTCTTTTCACCAGACAGGCTACACTTCAGTAGGAAGGGTTCTAGGGTACTCTGGGACAAACTCGGGGAATATATAACCACTGCACATAATGTAAACTACTTAGGGGGGCAGTGGGCATGCAGGCCCAAAGACTGAGAGAATGAGGTCAGTGAAGGCCCCCACAGTGATGGAAGAGGTCTGGAGGGAGGAGGTGGAAGGGGTGAGAAAGCAGCAAAGGATGGAGGGGTGAGGAACACATAAGAGTAGATGGGGGTGCATACAGAAGGGAGAAATTTGAAGAGAATAGAGGGAAGGGAAGGAAGGTCAGATTCTAGGTGGAGGGTGGTGTCGTTGAACACACGGAGTCTTGGAAACAAGATGGACGACCTGCAGGAACTATTAGCAGACAGGAGTGTGGACATGGCAGCAGTAACGGAAACTTGAGCAACACCACACCATGACTGGGACCTTGCAATCCCTGGATACAAACTATACAGGAGGGACAGGGTAGTCAAGAAGAGGGGAAGGGTGGCAGTTTACATCGGGGAGAGAAAAACTTGCATGAGGGAGGAGTCAGAGGAAGGGAAGGTGGAGGCATTATGGGTTCAGTTACAGTCTAGTAGAAGGAAAGAAAGGTGAGGTTGGGGTGGTTTACAGACCACCCAACCAGGATGAGGAGAGGGGACAGGAAACTGAGCTCGCAAACATTGGAAGATGCATAGAAAGGCGAGGTAATTGTGGGGGACTTCAACCTGTCCAAGGTGTACTGTACCATCCACAACATGTGCTTGGAGTCAGGTGATCATGGAAGGACTGCAAAATGGGTTCCTGATTCAGGGCATCACAGACCCAACAAGAGCAGAGGCAATTCTTGATCTAGTGCTCACAAATGGCGAAGCATGTACAGGAAATAATGGTCAGGGAGCCCCTGAGTGGGAGTGACCAGTGCACAGTGTGGTTCCAGTTGGATACGAGCAGGGAAAGCATCCCAACTAAGACTAAAATCTTGGATTTTAGGAGGGCAGACTTTAGGAAAATGTGCAAAGTGTTAAGGAACCACCAGGCAGGCATCAGAGCAAATATGGGGGTGAACGAAAGGTAGTTCATCATTAAAGAAGGAATACTGGTTGCCACAGAGGAGTGCATTAGGCTCAGGGGGAATAACACAAGGGCCAAAGCACTCCACTGATTTCGTTTTGGGGTCACCCTGGCAGTAAGGGAAAAGAGGTTAGCCTATAGAAAATTCAGGAAGACCAAGAGCGAGGTGGATAGGGAAAATTACCTAAGGTTGGCTAGTGAGGCAAGTAGGAAGTCCAGCAAGCTGAGGCACAGAAGGAGCTGCAGACAGCTGAACGAATTAAGAAGGCGGAGAAGTCCTTCTTTTGCTGTATAAGTGAGAAAAGGGACAAGGAGGACGGGTTTGTTAGGCTTAAGAAGGGGGAGAAGTAAGTGGAGGATAACGGGAGAAAAGCAGAGATATAGGCACAGTCCCGATTTTTGTGTGTCACTTTGGATCAGAGTTCTGTGGCAGGGTTCCCCATTGCCGCAGAACTTTTGTGGTGGGGGACTGTTATTTCTGAGGCAATGAACTGTTGCACTGGTTCCCTTATTTTTATTCTATGTTGCTGTTTTTCTTCATATTTGACATTTTCTTAGTAGTCAAGTGCTTATATTGTAACATATACCCTTAATATTCAGTTAAGTTTTTAATGTGTCAATTTGGGGGTGTAGTGTGACATGCTAAATTCTTAATATATATTATATATATATATATATATATATATATATATGCAATAGGCGTGGAGATAAACATAATGAGATAAATCTGTGTATCTCAGCTACTATGTGTATAAATTCAAAATGTAACATTTATACACATAGTAGACACGTCATTTTTAGTTTATCACCACAGTAGACGTGTCATAGCTTCGATTGGCAACACAGACCAATGCAGAGACAGCCGGACTTGTTAGGAAAAAAAAAAGAACTTGTGCCACTCTGTCAAGTGCGTACCACGAAGCAAACAGTAACGGTAAAAAAAGGCAGTTAGCACAAGTCGAGTAGTCCGCATGCCAACCGACTCAAGTCCCAATATCAACAGCAGCACCATCCGACGGCAGCCATAGTAAAAAGTAAAATGAATATTAGCGACCAATATCACTAACACCCGTAAATCCCCTGAAAAAGAAATGACAGACAGTGGGGCAAATAGCAGCTTTAGCGGAGCTTGAGGAGATACTGACACAAATTGAGATGGATACCGACCCCCTTGAGGATCCAGCAAGTGTACTTCAGCATGGACCGCAAACCAGAAGTGCTTCCGTAACAGCAAGTACAAATAAAACATCAAAAATAGATTTGTCAGAGATAGATAATTACATAGACAGGGCAAAAAATGTTAACACTGCCAGAAAAACCCATGCAGATGTGTCCTTATTTACAAATTACCTCAGAGAAAAACTAAGTGTTACCAAGGTCCTACAAGAAATATCACCAGCAGACTTATAAAATTATCTCTGCCACTATTTCATCTATTGTAAAAACAAAAACAAAAAAAAAACAGCTCTGATTATGAGCCCCTAACCTTACATTCAATTTTTCAAAGCATTGAACGATTCCTACATGGCAAAGATTATCCGTGTTCACTGTCAACCTCACCCGTTTTTGAAAAAGCCAGACAGGTATTGTTGTCTAAGCAAAAAAATCTAAAGAGTGAGGGCAAGGGTTCAAGACCCAAGGCTGCCGACGAATTAACAGACAATGTAATTGAAATCCTATATGAAAAGCAACAGCTTGGCCCCCACACCCCTGACTCCTTGCTAAACACTATGTGGTTGACAATAAGTATGTATTTTGGAGTCAGGGGCAATACTGAGATGTGAAATATAAAGTGGGGAGACATAGAATTACAACAAGACGAAAATGGCAATCGTTATTTGCAGTACTCCAGAGAAAGGCAGACCAAGACAAGAACCGGCTCAAACCCAAAAGACACCAGGAAAATAAAGCCAAGAGCCTACCAACTCCCGGAAAGGCTTGAAAAATGCCCCGTAAGTAACTACTTGTTGTACAAGGAAAAGACACTAGTCCCAGAGTCTCTGTTTTTCCTAGTGGTCAACACCAATGCTAAGGACTATTACCCAACAACCTGGTACAAAAACCAGCCAGTTGGAGTAAACAAGTTGTCCATACTAGTAAAACAATGGTTAACAAAGCAGGGATTAAAACAGAAAAAAATCTAACAAACCACTCTGCCAGAAAGCATTTAATTCAGAAGCTTACTGACTCTGGAGTTGCACCAACTGACATAATCCAGGTAACAGGACATAAACAGCTGAGCAGTATAAATGATTATTCTAAAATGAATGAAAATAAACAGGAACAAATTTCCAAAATACTAAGCGGGGAACCAGAGCCCATAATAAAAGCAGAGCCAATGAAACGATCTGTACTAAGTACTATAACGAAGAACCTAAGTGAAGTATTGGGCCCTTGCTTCAACCGTCCTAGAATAAAAGCAAAAAACATCACATTTAACATAGTCCAAGGTAATGCACACCCAACCACACAAAAGCCATAGCAACATAACACAGTAGTAATGTAGAGTACACTAATCAAAAATAAATAAATAAATTACGTATTTCTTTCCCCCCAACCTGCACAGGCCATCAGTTCGAGTCAAGAAAAAGACCACTACCAAAAGTGTTATATTCCGACTCTGACAAAGACAGGTAAGCATGTATAAGTATCTATACTGTATAACCACTCAAAGGACAACGTGTAAACTCATTTCACCTGTGAAAAAAGAAATACATGATCTATAAAAAAATTTTTCTCCCCATCCTAGCAAAACCGGAGATGCCATACCACCCAAAACAAACAGAAGCTGTGGTCAAAATACAGAAATTCTCTCCAGAATCAGCTCATGGAAAAGCATGAACACTGAAGCAAAAAAGTTTTTGTTCCTGTTTCCCTGCTATCTAACCAATATCTGTAAACAATTTATTCAACACTCCTATGGTTTACTATACTTTTCTAGTGCCTGTCTAGGATGCTGCTTTTTATGTATAACTGTTCCCAATAAAATGTTAAAAATTACTCACTTTTCGGTAGTCCTCGTCCATGGATGTCAGAAAAAGTTATATAATCCAGCAAATACAAGGGTGAAAAAGGGTGTAATCCAAAATTGTTTGCCACAATAACGTCCACTCTTCAATGTGGTAATCCCACCCCCAAAAAAAAAAAAAAATCCCATGAAAGTGCAGGAATTCCAATTATCACCGCATATGTCCTGGTCTGCCTCCTCGAAGATGCCGAGATGAAGACCGCCACGCAAAAGTATCCCCAGATAAATCACGCCATGTCCCCGACGATGAAAAGTGTAACCAGCGTCCTCGACTCCACAACGAAAAGTGCAGACTCCCCGTTGATGAAAGGCACATCCTCGAACTCCATGATAATCCTTCCCGCTGTACTTGAAGGCCGCTCCAAGACACGCTGCTCCACATGTTGCTCCATTGACGCCTCCCTCCGTACTGATTAAAACCTGCGCAATAGACTTTAACCACGCCCCATCAGCACGGAACCACGCCCATCAACCAATAGCATTAACCAGCCAAGTGACCCTCAGACCAATCACCGTATTTTCAGTTATGGCAGGCATCCAATCAAAAGTCACACACGACGATACCCAACCAATTATAAAGCTCAACTAACCCCATTCATAAAAACATAGAAGATACGCGCATTTACACTTAGCCGGCAGTAAAATGACATAAATAGTCCAGTTTAAAAATAAAAGCTGAAGCGAACTAAACAAAATGTCAAACAAAACCAGCATCTCCCTCAACAATAGATATGCCTATTGCATAAATTGAACATGTAGGGGTCTACTGTGTGATACATGATTTATTTTTACTCGTGGGCAGTGACCGCAGCACCACCATTCGTGGCTATGCTACGCTCCGCCACTCATGATGTCAGCAGCGGTCACTGCCCACTCGGAAAAATAAATCATGTATCACACAGTAGACCCCCACATATCCCTTATATATTTGCTCCTGAACTATATTTCATACTATATTTCATACTCCTTATCCACAGGACACATCTGGAAGTAAGCTGTTAACAGATCAGTATCCCTGGTAAATGTTTTGAAGGATTTTTGACAAATAGATTTGTTTGTGTATATACAGTATAAATGTGTAGATGTACATATTATGCCACGTTCATTAAAACAGTCTTTGTGATTTCACTTTCTACATTTCAGGAAAACGAGTAATATTTTGGACGAAAGCAGTAAAGAATGGAGTAAATCAGACTACCTTCTTATAATATGCTTTTATTACAGAAATTGAGAATGACTTAAGAGCAGGGAAACTGTCGTTTGATCACAAACGGGAAAGGTTTTCTGCTGTTAAACCCTTTTCACAACAATGTGTCCTTGTTTTATTTGTTCTATGAAATTAAAGATGACAGATTCACTACACACCACCATTAGCCTAGAACACCAGACAAGCCTTACACAGCAACAGCGTGTTTTTTTTCTAGAATTCAACACACACACACACACTCACTCACACTCTAACCATTTCCCTATGTTTCATACATTTATTTTTACATCACGGTGGGCATTCAGTTGGTTCATTTAGAGTAGTTCCACAACAGGATAAATGAGTAGATACTCGGACAGACAGGTAGATAGATTTTTTTGTTTTGTTTTTTGGTTGTTGTAGAATGATGTGTAGTGGGTTGGAGTTCAGAAGCTTCAGTTAAAATTTAAATTTTCCTGCTTCCGCCTGCGGTCCCAGCAAGGGTGGTGGTGGTAGTGGCGGGGATCAGTTAACTGTGGCCAGGTGCCAGTCAGGACAGGGCCACACTGTCTGTATAACCAAAAATGAATTCAGAAAAAGGAAGTGTTAGAAAACTCATTTTGGTTACATAGACAGTGTAAAGATTTCTTGTGTCCCTGCCCTGGCTGGTACCCGGCCACGGTAAACTGTTGAATGTTTAATGAATATCCAGTGACAGTTGGTTTAATTTGCACAAAACAGAGCACCTGATACTGCTGTTTTCAACTCCCATACTAAGTGCTTCCAAGGATGTGTGCTGCAACAATTGTACACTACTTGTACAGTAGGTGAAAATAGCAAATTAAAAATTAGACTTGACTGTGAGCCGGCAGGTACTGGGTATTCATGTCATAAAAAGTGAAAGTGTGTATGTATTCATTTTGCAGTTTTTTTTTTGCCCATGCAATAAAGCTGCTGAAATATTATTTGAATCTACATGCATTCTGTCATCTGTCACAAAAGCTGTAACCATCCTTGTTGTGCTCATCCATGGCTTAGCGGTGCTCCAGTTGGGGGGGGGCACATAGCGTTTTTTGTTACTCTAGCACTGGCCATTTTATTATGAATTATTAAATAGAGAAAGAAAGAGAGAAGGAAGGAAAGAAAGAAAGAAAGAAAAGCAAGCTCAGCCCTGGGTGCCAGCATGGGGGTTTAGGTTAAAATGTAACCAATGCCTTCCTGGCTCAGCTGGGGGGGGGGGTCATGCTTTTGTTATTATAACTGTAGTACAACACTGGCTGTTTTATTATATATTTTTTATTGCAGCAGGATGTTCACAAAAAGAGCCTGCAAATCAGCCTTGCATAGCCAGGGAAGAACTGCTCTCTGGGGTTCTGTGCTGTATTGGAGTGAAAAAAAGTCTTTAAGCAGAATCCTCTGTGGCTCAACGGGGGATATTATACCCGCTAAAGCAACAAATTAATAAATCACATCCCCTACTTTCTGGCATCCTCCCAGATGGGGACATCTTACATCTGGCCCCACAGAATGTATTGAAGCAGGACGTTATGAATGGTTGAATAAATAAATGAAATGAATTAGCAAGTTCAGCCCGGGGTACCAGCGTGGGGGTTAAAATGTAACTGATGCCTCTGTGGCTCAGCTTGGGGGGTTGCGGGCTTTTGTTATATTTGTAAAACAGCACTGGCTGTTTATTATTTTATTTTATTGCAGCAGGATGTTCACAATTACTTCTGTCCTGAACTGCCTGCAAATAAGCCATATTGGAGTGAAAAAAAAAGATATTTAAACAGAATCCTCTCCAGTCTAATATCAATGTTAATATTTTTTTTTTCCCTCAGCTTGGAGCGACTTGCAGAGGTCAACATTTATGTGTCATCTTTAGTTGCAGTGTGACTATGGTATTAATACCCGTGGACATGCTGAATTAACTTGAAACTGGAAAACAGGTTAATTCTTAGCTGTAAAATCAATGAACCATTGTTTAGCAATCATTTTTAAGCAATGTTATTAGTTGCAGCCAGTCAGGATGTTTGTGGGTTTTACAGATCGGGTCATCCAAAGCACAAATTACGAACGTTATTGCTAATACCATGATCAATTTTAAAACAGTAAATATAAATATAAAGCTTGACTACCGTGGATACACTTCAACAAAAGATGACAAAAGCCATGTCAGTAAATGTCAATCTCTGCAATTTGCTCCAGCTGTGAAAAAAACCCAAACAACTTCAATATTAGACTGTCGGCAGCACCAAGACACCCCAAATAAATGGTAGAAATTGGGGGGGGGTCTCTTATTTAAAAAACTGTACCTTTTGGTGCCCACTAATGTTCCAGTAGTGCAGATTGAATTTTTTAAAGCTGCTCAGTATAGAGCCACGGTCAGTGAACCACTCCTTCACCACTAGTGCCACCCTGTACTTCAAGCAACTCCAACCGTTTTCTCGCTACACAGGACAGGTGCACCCCAGCCAGGATTACAGCCAACAAGACCAGAGCAAATATCACAGTTTGCACCCACCTTCCTGCAAATCAGAGATACCGTAGTTCCCCCACAAGGAGACAGAAAGAGCAGTCCTGCAAGCCAGCAGGTGAGATCGCCGATGCGACACACCACCATGGAAAGATACACAATGTTAAAGCATTTTCCAGTGGCTACACAAACTAAAATAAAAGTACTATAAGTAAAAGGCTAGCCTATAAAACTGCTACAAAACAAAAATGTGCATAGTAAAGATATACTGTATTTCAACAGAGTTACCCGACAGTAATATTTTCCAGTACCTATGAAGCAGGTTCTTTTTAATGTGCAGCTATTTTGTAATTCTGCTCACAGTGTGGCTCTGCCCAGAATTTTATCTTTTTTCGTGGGAGTTCCGTGGCCCCCTTGACTTCCGCGGGGTTCCTTGGCCGGTTGTGACTTTTGCAGGTGAGGCGCAATTCTGCAATTTTCCACTGATTGTTCCGCGGCCGCAGAACTGCGGAAAACTCAGGGGCCTTGGATATAGGGGATATGTGTTGGGCTGTGGTGGAATACACTGCATGAGTGCACACTGACCTCCTTCATGAGTGGCATAGCATAGCAGAGCCATGAGTGATGCTGAGGTCAGTGTGTACCAGTGCAGACGAATAGTGTATTCCACCGACAGCCCAACACATATATTCGGTTTGTACAATAGGGGTGAAAGAATATGGCATTGAAAGGTGGTGTGGTGGTGTTTTTTGTGGTGTGGTTTTGGTGTGTTTAATATTTATTTCCCTGTGTGTTATGTTTCTTCAGAGGTTTCCGTTGGTTGAAATGTTTTTCTCCATGGTAGTTTAAAGTTCTGCATTTTGTTTCTTCATGATGCTTCTCTTCCTGCTGTTGGTCTGTCTGTTTGCCTGGGTTTTGCTTTCAGATTCTAGGTGTAGCTGTTATTCTGTGCAGGTATGTTGCATTTAGTTGGAGGGGTCAGGTGTTTTGAGATTTGCTGCTTTCTGTGACATAGCTACTGTGTAGATAAAGAGAAGGATTGGTTAAGTCTGCTTTCTGGCTGTGGAGAATATTTCTGTACATTTTGCTATTGTTTTTTAAACTACAGGAGAGAAGGATTAGTTAATTCTACTTGCTGTTGAGGGAGTTAATGTATAGAGGAATCTTATCTGTGTCAGTCTTCACCATTCATCACCTTTGGGTATATGGTCGGAGGTTATGAACCCCGCAAGAGCTTTTTTTTTTATTTTTGGGGGGGGGTGGAGTTGACGCAACATTGGCACTGCCCTCAAGGCCAATGCACTGCGTAGCGCTCGTGGGTTGGCCGTTAGGTGCTGTTGACTCTGCCCTCCCACCAGTTCTTCGTCTCCCGCCGTCGAGGTCACCTCATGGGAAGCTTCTGAGCTACTTTGAGACCTACTTTTACGCAGTTACGTTGCAAACGTTTGACTCTGTCGACCCTGTGCCGCAGTTCATCAGCCCCATTCTCCTGCCGGTTCTGATAGCTTACTCGACATCGCCTGGTAAGGTTGTTCCTTTACTTGTTTTAATTTTGCGACGTCGAGTCTTGTTTTGGTGTTTCTTTCTCGTAGGTCATGTCTTGGTCAGAGGGCAAGAAATCTTCTAAGATGGAATGGCCCCCCATGCGACGGTGCTCTTGTGGCCATAAGTTCTCCATCACCGACCAGCATGACCGTTGCCTCGCATGTCTTGGCCCACTTCACGACATGGATTTGTGCGATGCCTGCTTCTCCATGGACCACCAGGGTCATCGAACAATGCGCGTGGAAAGTGGGGCAAGCTCTGATGACTTTTGGGGGTCGGGCATGTGCTCATCAGGCCAAGCTGCGTTCTCTCGGCCTTTCCTCTGGGTCCCCTCCATTCTGTATGAACCAAGGAGGAGGGAGCATCAACCTCTCATAGCCTAGCCGTGGCCGAGGCTCCTCCCGTGGTGCAGGAGGCGCAGTCTGTTCCCTCCGGGGGACAGACGGGAGACACCGCATTGGCAATTGCCCCTTTGGGGGTGAAGGCTCCCCTGGTGTCGGACTGATGGTTCAGAAGGCCTGGGTTGGTGCTGTTCTTGATGCCATCTGTCAGCACCATCTTGGGCCTCTGCGCCATTCGCAGCACTATGAGCCCTGATGGTGCCATCATCGGCACCGGTCCTTCACTTCTACGGTGCCGTCTCTGACTTTTTCTCACCTCGGCACCATCCGCGGGACCGAGGTTGAGCATGGCGCCTTGTCCAGCTCTGGAGCTGTTTGTGGTTCCAGGCATGGACACGGCACCGTGGGGGTTCCGGATCTCGGTGCCGAGAGCGCTGTCGGAGCTGTCATTGGTGCCGTCTCTGTCCTCGGTGCCATGGTAGTATCTGGTCTCGGCGCCGAGACTGCTGTCAGAGCCGTCGGTGCCGTCTCTGTCCTCGGCGCCGCTCACAGTGCCATGGGGTGGGATGGCACTATGTCAAGCTCTGGCATTGAGACTGCTGCCCTTGTTGGAGACGTGTCCTCTTCTACCACCATTTGTGGTGCTGTGGAGGACACTGGTACCGACTCTGGTGCGGTCTCAGCTTCTGGTGCCCTATTTGGTCAGGATGGCAGCAGGCGCCCACCCACTGTTTGACACAGGACTTCAGTCTCTACCTCTTCGGAGGAGGAGTCGGACTCTGATTCATACAGACAGTCTGGCTCTTGGAGTTAGCTGCTGGCGTGGACACCCTCGTAGTGTCCTCCACAGGCTGGAGTCAGCCCCCCCTCTGAGGAGCGGACAGTGACTGCCTGGATCAGGGGTTCTGACCAGCAGGCAGTGGCGCAGGCCACCATTGCACTGCAGCCTGGCCTCAGAGGGTTCTCTGACCCCTCAGCGGTGGTACCCTCTCATGTGGTGTGCCTGGATCGCCCAACTTTGGGGCCAATTGGAGCACCCAGGGGAGGGGAGGGTGCTGCTCCCTGGATAGCTCCTTCGGGGGCCAACCAGGGCTGTCGGTTGCCTAGGCTGGATCTCTCGAGGAGGAGGGTGCTCTCCAATTCTGAGGGGTCGAGGGGCATGGGGTCTGTACGGCAGCCTTTTTCTGGAACCCACCTGGGCTCTGGGAGAAGCTGTAGTGTGGATCTCTGCTCTTCCCCCTCGGTTTCCTTGAGAGGCTCCCGTTCTTTGGAGGTAGGGGACCATCCTTCTGGACCTACACGGCCCCGGTCACCTCACAGGGGGGATTCTTCGGGGTGCAGCCTATGCAGTACCAGTTTGGTTGTTCAGCTCTCGGCTGTGGAGTATTCTGGAGCGCCTTCTTCCCCTAGGGCTCCCAGTGCGCTCCCTAGCCCAGGCGGAGGTCAACCGATTCCCACTGTCAGTTCTGCCCCTATTCCTTTGCCACCTTTTCCTGTGCTCCCAGGCATTCATGGTCCTGGCGGGCCTCTCTCCTGGGAGCAGTTCAGAGCTCAGGCTGCTCAGTTTCCCTATTACGTTGGGGCAATGGACAGACAGGTTTTTCAACCTCCCCCTGAGCAGACAGCTTCTGAACCTTTGAGGTCCTCCGACTCTTCATCCCCCCTCTTCTGGGGTAGAGGAGCAGTCTGTCCACATCTCTCCAGCTGCTGATGTCACTGAGTATCAGCGATTCCTCGTGGGGATGTTGGAGGACCTGCTCATTACCCCTCCCACTCTACACAATCCAGAGCACTCGGCGCATGCCTTTCTAGGCGATTTCAGTGAGGACACCCTTGTGGTGCCCCCCTGGTCTGCTCCCTTTTGGGAGGTGTTGCGTTCCTGGCAGAGACCCTTTTCCAGAGTTCCTGCCCCTAGGGATCTCTGCCAGCGGTATTGTGCCCCCCCCGGAGTCTCCAGGTTCCATGCCTCATCCTCAGTCAGGATTGATGCAACTGGATACTCCTGATGGGCTTTGCGCCCTGCACCTTGACCAGCCCCCAGATCAAGATTCCTCGAATTTTGACTTCTGGGGGAGGAGGACTTTCTACTCGGCACGGTTGCTGCTTTCTATTCAAACGACATGAAGTCTTGCTATATTATAGACATTAGCAGTTTGTTCCAGCTCTAGAACTGCCCCGGAGTGAAATGGTTAAAACCATTCCAAAATAGAACTTTGGCACGAGAGCAGCTCTATCTGTGTCATTTCAAACTTGAACTGTCAGATTCTTTACTCCGCCTCAGTGAACAGTCGCTCCGAGATTTCTCCTTCTGCTCGGTTCATTTCTCAGTTTAAAAGTGTTTTCTCGGTTGGATTTAACCGAGAATAGTTTATTTTAACATAAAAACCGTTGAGTTCAAGCTCTATCTGTGGTAACAGTAAGTAAATGAAGGTTTTGTCTGTGTGGAACTTTAGTTATCGGTTCGGTTTTGAACCGATCAGTGGTTTAAAACTCATTTAAAATTAAAAGTTACTATTTTAGAGTGCGGTTCCGTTCTTATCGGTTCTAAAAAACAATTTATTACGGTTTTTCCAATACCCCGTGACACGGTTAGGAACCGATAAGGTTGTCTTGCCTAGCACTGCGTTCAAAGGCAAGTTTTGTTAGGCTGGCATTATGTCTGAGAAACCCAAAGAAAACCGGCCCACTGGGTTTCAACACTGTGATGTTTGTGGGGAAGTCTTTGCCAAGGCTGACCCACACACCACATGTGTTTATTGTCAGGGGTTTGACCACCTCCAGTCAGACTGCCAGGTATGTAATAATTTCCCTGCAGCCACCCTGGAAAAAAGATTGGGCAGGCTCAGGGAACGAGAGCCAAAAAGTCCGCTGACCCGATGAGCAGCCTGTTCGTGCCAACCGAACCAGAGGGAGTGCCTCTGACCAGGCCAGACTTCCTCGGCAAAGAAAAGCTGGTTCTGAGAACCAATTCCAGTAAAGAAAACAAGAAAATCAGCAGGTCTGGAGTCCAAAATTCCTTCTCCAACTGCTGCAGAGATAGCAAGAGCCATACAAATTGTCCAGTCACTGTCTCAGGGTCCGTCCGAGCACCACTATCTGGTAAAGGTCGGTTCGTCCGGTCCCAGTGGTTCAGGATTATGATATTGAGGAATTTTATGAACCAGAGGAGGGGGAGGAGGATTATGAACAGTATGAATGTGGCTGGGAAGGTCTGGGTGTGCCCATTGAACCGGACATCTCCCCAGACAGACCTTTAGAATCTCCCCCATGCTGTCTGAGTCCCCATCTCATTTTATGTTTTATAAAAAAGTTGCTGAAACCCTCCAGCTTCCTTTAGAAGAGGCTGTGGATGAGCAAGAGGAGCCTGATTTTGTAGAAATGATGGATATTCCAGAGTCTAGGAGATTGTCTATTCCTTTACATAAGTCTTTTAGGAAACAAACAATTAAAATTTTAAAAGCTCCTAATTCTGTGCCTCCTGTAGATAAAAAGATGGACAGAAGGTATACATTGTCAGGCCCTGATACAGAATTCCTTTCTCAGCAATGCAGTCATGTTGGGGTAGTTCAGGCTGCTGCCTGTGATAAAGCTAATATTCCCTTGGCTTCACATCCTCCTGACAAGGATTCCAGGAAGATTGATGCCATGGCAAAAAAAAAAACAGTGAGCAGCCTCTCTGGGACTCAGGCAAGCAAATTATATGGCTTATGTAGCTAGGTATCAGAAATCTAGATGGGATACTGTTATGCAATTGGCCAAGCAGGCCCATGGCCAGCTGGCTAGTGAACTAGAACAGGTGGCTGCTGATGGCACTGAAGCCTCAAGGTTCAGTTTCATGCTGCTGTGGATGTTAATGATGTTTCCTCTAGGGTCATGGCCACATCTGTAGCTTTTTAGTAGGTTGGCCTGGCTCAGGTGTACTACTTTGTCTAGGATACCCAGACTAAGGCTATGGATTTTCCTGTGGTGGGAAATTCTCTGTTTGGAGAGCAGACAGAGAATTACATGAAGAAGATGGATGAATATAGGACTACTTACAAGAGTGCCCAGGCTAAGGAGCGGAAAGCCACTCCTCAGAGGCATGCCCCCAGGGGTAGGGGTAGGCCTTTTCATAGGCCTTTCTACCAGACTCAGGCCTCCTCTGCCTATGCTCAGAGGGGCTTCTTCAGAGGCAGGGGCAGACGAGGGGTGGGCAGACCTGCTCCCACCCACCAGCCTAAAGCTCCTGCGAAACAGGCACCCTGATGGGGTGCCCAGGGCCGATTCTCCTGTACCAGTGGGGGGCAGGCTGGCTTACTTCAGTCAGAATTGGGCTTCTAACCTCAGACAAGTGGGTTCTGGAAGTAGTAAGCCAGGGTCTGGTTCTCAGCTTCAAAAGTTTCCCAAGTTGAGAAGCAGACTTTTTACCTGCAAGTGCTTCAGAGACCTCGCTCTGGAAACAGAGGTCTCATCCCTGTTAGCTCTCAGAGCAGTAGAAAGGGTTCCTCCTGCATCAGGGCAGGGGTCTGTATTCAGATACTTCCTTACCCCAAAAAGACAGGAGAATGGCGGCCCATTTTAGATCTCAGATATCTGAACAAGCATCTTTGAAACCAAAGTTCAAAATGGTAACTCTGGCAATGATTTTACCTTCCCTAAGGCCAGGGACTGGCTAGCCTCCCTGCACCTCAAGGATGCCTATTTCCATGTCCTAATCAGAAGATCCCATCGAAAGTACCTCAGATTCAAACTGCCCTCAGGTCATTACCAGTTCAGAGCAATGCCCTTCGGCCTTACCTCTGCTCCAAGGGTATTCACAAAGTGTCTAGCAGTGGCAGTGGCCCACTTAAGGAGGCAGAGGATTGCTGTTTTTCCCTATCTAGACAACTGGCTCATTGTAGGCCAGTGCCCAGAACAGGTAAAATCTCAACTGCAGGTCACCCAGCAGCTTCTCACCTCCCTAGGTTTTCTGCTAAACCTACCAAAGTCGGTTCTGGAACCAGTCCAGGTACTCACCTTTATAGGGGCAGAATTGGACACAAAGCTAGCCAGAGCCTTTCTTCCCCCAGAAAGGGTAAGGAATTTAGTGGCTCTGGCCTCTTCCTTCACTCTGCAGGTCTCTCGACCAGCAAGACACTTTCTGCAGCTCCTGGGGCACATGGCTGCATCCACAGCTGTTGTGCAGGGAGCCAGATTTCAGATGAGAGACATTCAGTTTCACTTGAGAACCTTTTGGTCTCAGAGAAGAGACCCCTTTCCAAGTTGGTCCCAGTGACTCTAACCTTGATCCTAGCTCTCCAGTGGTGGCAGGATCAGAGCAATTAAAGCGGGGTCCCCTTCATTTCCCCTTCTCACGACTTGACTCTCACTACAGATGCTTCCTTCTGGGTTGGGAGCCCACATGGGCGACCTTTCCACTCAGGGAGTCTGGTCCCCCAGGAATCTCTGCTTCACATCAATTTGCTGGAACTCAGAGCTGTCTTTTAGCTCTTCAAGCTTTTTCTGCATCTGTCACGACAAGGTGATACAAGTCAGAACAGACAACACCACAACAATGTGGTACATCAACAAACAGGGGCACTCGGTCTTGACCTTGCGCACCGAGGCAATGAAGTTGTGGTCTCTGGCCTATTCCTGAACACTTCCCTCATAGCAGTTCATCTTCCAGGGAAGGACAATGTCCTAGCGGATGCCCTCAGCAGGATTTCCCAGGGCCATCACGAATGGTCCCTGGATCCTCAAGTGCTGGGGATAGTTTTTGCCAGGTGGGGCATCCCTCAGATAGATCTTTTTGCAGCCCCAGACAATCACAAACTTCCTCTGTTCTGTTGCAGGCCTCCAGTGCTGGGCTCAGTTCCCCTGGATGCCCTTCTTCTGGATTGGGATTGGAAGTTCCTATATGCTTTCCCCCCCTTTCCTCTCCTATTCAAAGTACTAGTCAAAATCAGATCTCAGCCTGGCAGGGTGATTCTGATTGCCCCGGATTGGGCCAGGCAGCCCTGGTACCCACTCCTTCTGTCTCTGACAGTCCATCTTCCCCTGTGCCTCCCAGGAATCACAATCTGTTGACTTGTGCCCAGGGAAGGGTTTGGTATCGGACCTCAATCCCTCAACCTCAAGGCCTGGCTCTTGAGGAGTTAGAGTTTGCTGATTTACACCTCTCTCAGGGTGTTCTTGAGATCCTAAAGGCTTCCAGAAAGCCTTCCACTAGGGCTACTTATAGTTCTAAATGGAAAAGGTTTTCCATTTGGTGTGCTGGGAAAAATATTTCCCCAGAATCTGCTGAATTGCCCATTTTGTTAGATTACATGGTACATCTTAATTCCTTGGGTCTCAGACTGGCTACCCTGAGAGTTCATTTGGCAGCTGTGTCTGCTTTTGTGTCAGCAGGAAAGTCATCCCCTCTTTCCTCTCATCCTGTGTTTTCCAAGTTTTTTAAGGGATTACTCCATACTAATCCTCCCTTTCGGGAACCGGCCCCTGCTTGGGACCTTAATGTTTGCATTGCCCAGTTAATGCAACCCCCTTTTGAACCTCTGTCTTCTGCAGAGCTTAAGTTCCTAACTTGGAAAACTGTTTTTCTAGTGGCTATCACTTCTGCCAGATGCATAAGTGAATTGCAAGCCTTGTCAGTGGAGACTTTTATTTCTTTCCACAGGGATAAGGTAGTCCTTAGGACTAATAGGAAGTTTTTGCCTAAGGTGGTTTCAGATTTCCATCTTAATCAATCTATCTCCCTTCCAGTATTTTTCACTGATCACTCCTCTTCGGGTGAGAGGAGGTTGCACAGCCTGGATGTTAAGAGAGCTCTTAGTTATTATATAGAGCGTACCAAAGGTCACAGGTTCGAATCCCTCCAACTTTTCCTTACCTATGGTGAAGTTGGGAAAGGCAAACCTGCCACTAAGAGATCAATAGCCAGGTGGATTGTCTCTTGTATCCAATTTTGTTATCCAGTGGGCAGAGCCCCCCACCTGGTTTGAGGGCTCATTCTAACGGGGGTACAGCTCGTCTTTAGCTGCTGCCAGAGATATCCCTTTATTAGAGATTTGCCAGGCTGCTACTTGGAAACGGTACACTTTTACCAAGCATTACTCCCTGGATGTCCAGGCCAGGAGAGATGCCGGTTTAGCACAGCTGTTCTTCAGAGCCTATTCCCTAAGTAGGTTCTGCCCCTCCTCCATGGAGGTACTGCTGTGTATTCTGCTAATGTCTATAATATAGCAAGACTTCATGTTGTTTGAAGAAAAAATTACTCACCTTAGTAATGTTGTTTCTTCTAATGGAGTCTTGCTATATTATAGATCCTCCCCAACCTGCCCCTCTCAGAACCTCTACTTGGTGGGGTGCGTGCAACTTAGTGTGGGCACTACTTATGTCCTGTTAGCATTTTGTCCCCTTTGGGACTTTGGGGGTGTGTATGTGTACGCGTGTGTGTGTTTTATTATACTTATGTTCCATTTTCATATTATTAGAATGGTGTTAGTATCTCTGGTCCCTGACTTGAGTCTTGGGTGTTGGGACCATCAATGATTGTTATTATTTAGGTAGCCATTTGGCTAGTGTAGGTTACAGCTTCCACACAGACCTTAGTGAGTTTGGCTCGTAAAGATCTGACAGTTCAAGTTTGAAATGACACAAATAGAGCTGCTCTCGTGCCAAAGTTCTATTTTGGAATGGTTTTAACCATTTCACTCCGGGGCAGTTCTAGAGCTGGAACAAACTGCTAATGTCTATAATATACCAAGACTCCATTAGAAGAAACAACATTACTAAGGTGAGTAATTTTTTCTTGCAGCACATCAGGCCCACTATGCAACCTTTGACAGGTTCTTGTGGTCCAGGCTGGGTCAGCTCCTAGCCTCCATGCCTGACATGGAGCAAACCAGACAAGCCATTGCACTCTCTGCACGTGGCCTGGAGCTATCAAGGCACCAAGCAAGGGCATTGTATGACACCAATGAGGTAGCTACTAGGGTCATAGGGACAGCGATCTGCACTAGGCGGACGGCATGGCTGCATCTTTCCCAGTTGTCACCCTTGGCCCAGCGTAGGGTGATTAACTCCGCCCACCAGAGAACCTATCTTTTTTCCCATAGACTGAGGCGGTGTCTGTTGGGGCAACTTCCTGCCCCCTCCGGGGGGTCCCCATCTCACTCTCCCCACACTCGGGCCTCACCAGGCC
Source organism: Neoceratodus forsteri (assembly GCA_016271365.2). Classification (NCBI taxonomy): domain Eukaryota; kingdom Metazoa; phylum Chordata; order Ceratodontiformes; family Ceratodontidae; genus Neoceratodus; species Neoceratodus forsteri. The sequence continues at coordinate 836,471,897 of CM028134.1, forward strand.
CTGAAGTTTCTCCCTCTTAGTGTGTCATCCACTGAGAGCTAAGGGACTCTGTCCCTTAGGGTTGATAACCCCCTTTGAGGGGGCTCGGCACTTACACAAAGGTGATGAATGGTGAAGATTGACACAGATAAGATATGAAAATTATGTACTTACTGTAATTATGATCTTTCTGTGTATCTTCACCATTCATCACAATCCCGCCCACCATCCCCCTGGGGCCTCAGTCTCTGGGTCCCCCTCCCTTTCTGGGTCCCCCTCCCTCTCTGTGCCCATCCTTGCCCCCCTCCTTTCTTTGGTCAGGGGCCGGGCAGACAGGGGCACATAGGGGATGATATTTCTAGGGAGAGTGGTCGGGGGCACTCCTTCAGTGCTCTAGGCTCCACCCCTGTGGGGTGGGAGTAGGCAGTTGCCCTCTATCCTCTCCTCCTCTGTTTTTCTTCCATCTTTCCTCAGTTCCCTTGTCATTTGTCATATCCTTAACCATTCAAGAAAATACTTTTATTACACCAACAGTCTTTTTCCCTTGAGAGGGGGGAGAATCCCCTGTAGCCTGTCTCTCTTCCAGAATAGCTGACTCTGCTTAAAGGAAGTTTTTGCCAGCGATTCTGTGCCTTGAATTATGGTAGTAAGCCTTTGACCACTCCTTGTAGTTCCTATACAATCTGGAGACAGGTCAAGGTCCCAGGGTATGTTTTTTACCTTTTCCCCCCCTCTCAGTCTTCTTAATGTCTAAGAATCCCTAACCCATCCTTCCTCATTCTTTTTATTACCAGAGATTGGGGCCCCTACCCAATCCCCTTAGTTTTCGTCTTCTTTTCTAATTCTGGCCTCTCAGTCGTAATTTCTCCTTTCAGTTTTTATACCTTTTCCTTTGTCTGTCCCTTGGACTTCCTTGTCCCACCCTCCCAACCCTTCTAACCTCTCTGGTGACTCAGAACTGGTGGGAGGGTGGAGTCAACTAACACCTAACGGCGACCAGCCGGTGAGCTCGCAGTGCATCGCCTCGGGGCAGGGCCGATGGTGTGTCGACTCCACCCAAAAAAGCTCCATGGGTCATAACCTCCGGCCATATACCCAGAGGTGATGAATGGTGAAGATCCACAGAAAGATCATAATTACGGTAGGTACGTAATTTTCATTTTTGTAAGTTTTGATATTGTTTTATTTTCTTTTTAATTTAGTTTGAAGGCTTCTGTGGCTGTAAAATCCTCCCACCCACCCATTCCACCAGCCTTTCTTAAATACTGAAATACCACTGAGGTTTGGGTTTGAAGGCTGTGAGGGAGGAGCTTGAGGAGCTGCAAACTGATCTGAGCTCTCAAAACAGGCCAGGAAGGAAGAAACAAGGGACAGCCACATGTGCCAAGTCTTAAGGACATATAAATATACAAAATGTGTGAGTAGATCTATAGTCCTTATGAGTAGGATTGTGGTTTCCAGTTAGTACTGTAGTTAATTGTCATATGCTGCATGCAAGGGTATTTAGGATAACCATTTCTGTTGGAGGCTGGACTAGGATTAGTTGATTCTACTTGCTGTAGAGAGAGTGGTGTGGAGAGGCTGTATAGGTAGTGTGGACCATGAGTAGGTTTGTAGGGTGCAATGGTTGTGGGGCAGCAATGCAGATGAACATACTGTGGAGGCTGGGAGGGTGTCCAATATGCCACAGGTTGAGGAGGCTTGAGGAAGAGGTTCAGTGGCTTGGCAGGGAGCTGGGGAGGTTGAGGGAGGAGGGGAGGATTGCATCGGTAGGAGGGCTGACATCTGAGAGTATTGTGGGGGCACCACAGAGAAGGAACAGTGGGGCAAGGGAGAGGTCAGGGGGAGGAGGCACAGTAGATGGGAAGCCAGTTGATGAAGGGTGGACTGTAGTAGGACCTAGAAAAAGAGGAGCAGCAGGAGGGAGGAGGAAATGCACAATAAGGCAAAGGGAGGAGGGAACATGTTTGCTGTACTAGCAACACATTGGAAAGAGGACATAGGAGGAGATTGCACAAGGGATAGTACTCACAGAGAAGGGAGAGAGGGGCATTACTAGTGGAACGACTGAGTATGGCATGGCGGGGAGGGATAATACTCGGAGAGGTGAGGAGGGAGCGGAAGGTTGGCAGCCAAACTGGAAGAGGGGGAGGAGTCTCAACTGAGAAGGGCAGGGGGGAAGACACTGGGACACACTGTAAAAGCACCGTCTTGAGTGACCCCAGAAATGAGAACCTGGGTAGGGGGGTGGCGATGGGCGCAAGGAAAGAGGAGGGAGGTGAACTAGTGTTGAGGGACTCCATACTCAAGGGGATCAGATGGGGCAGCAAGGGGATGAGGCACAGTCAGATATGGGTGGAGTCCATGCCAGGATTAAAGGCAGACAAGACAGGACAGGCAGTCCTAAGGTGCGTAAGGAGGGGTAGGAGGAAGCCACACATTGTAGTACATGTGGGGACAAATGACCTAGCGGGGGAAACGGTGGAGGTAACAAAGGAGAGGATTGAGGAAATGGGAAGGTTGTGTGAGGAGACTGGGGGGTTTGTGGCATTCTGTGAAGTGCTCCCAGTACCCTGTGCAAGCATAGTGAGAAAGGAGAGGATTAGAGAGTTGAACACATGGTTGATAGAATGGTGTCAAACTAAGGGATATGGGGTTGTGGGTGGCTGGGGCAGTTCCTGGGATAATAACAATCTGCAAGAGATAGGCTGCACCTGAGTGGGGAGGGGAAGGAGGTATTAAAGCAAAAACTGGGGAGGTATATTACGACAAAGGTGGATTTAAACTAGATGGGGGGGTGGCAAGTGGACAGCAGGTAGGCAGGGATCTGATAGAGTGGAGCCTACCCCCCAGGCTAGCAGGGAAGGACTCGGGTGGCCAAAAAAGGAAGGAAATGGAGGCTAATGAAGGGAAGGGGGCAGGATGGAGGATGGAGGGTGGTCTTGCTGAATGCAAGAAGCTTAGGCAACAAATGTGCTGAGCTACAGGCACTCATAGCTGTGTGGAGGGTGGATTTTGCAGCTGTCACAGAAACGTGGGCAGCTGAGCACCAGGACTGGGATCTGGCAATCCCAGGATACAAAGTATACAGGAAGGACCATAAGGAAGGGAGGGGCGGTGGGGTGGCAGTCTATGTGAGGGACAGGATCAAATGCACATGGGACGAGGGGGAAGAAAGGAGAACAGAGGCAATCTGACTGCAGCTCCTAGACTCATGGGGTAGGAAACTGAGGTTTGGGGTGGTATACAGGCCACCGTCCCAGTCTGAGGAGCTTGACAGGGAATTAGCAGGACAAAACAGAAAGGTATGTGAAAGGGAAGGTTGTCATCGGGGGATTTCAACTTGTCGGGGTTGACTGGAGCATTCCAGTACAGGAGCAAGTGCCCTGGACCGATCCAGGAGGGTCTCCTGACACAGTTGGTTAGTGTGCCTACTAGGCTAAAGAACACTTTTAGATCTGGTGTTGTCGAATGGGGAGGCAGTAAGGGAAATAAAGGTGGAAGACCCACTGGCCGACAGCGATCCCCAAACGTGTGGTTTAATATCACGATGAGCGGGGAGCCAAAGAAATTAGCTACTCGGGTAGTAAACTTCGGGCGGGGGCAGACTTTGAGAGGATGCAGGAAGTACTGAAACGGAAACTAGAGGGCATAAGGCAGGAGTTGGATGCAGAGCAGAAATTGGATATTATTAAAAGGGGGATTACAGAGGCAACAGAAGCTTGCACCAAAACACAGAGTAAGAGGAGCAGAGCAAGAAAACCATGCTGGTTGAACAGCGAGGTAGTGGAGGTGGTGAGAGCAAAACGAGAGGCACACCAGAGGTATAGAAGAACAGGGAGGAGTATGCAAGACGGTCCAGGGAGGTGACCAGAAAAGTGAGAGAAGCCAAGGCCCAAAGGGATCTGATATTAGCGCAGGGAATTAACGGGGGAGAAAGACTTTTTCAGACACATCAGGGAGAAAAGGAAGTGCAAGGAGACAATAGTGAGGATAAAAAGGGGTGGGGAGTGGACGGAAAAGGGTGAGGATCAGGCAGAAGCACAGAATGAATACTTTTGCTCAGTGTTCACGGAAGAAAAGGGGGGACCGCTACCACCATGGGCTGGGAAGGTGGGGACAGGGGGAGAGGAGGCAACAGATGGAAGAATTGAGGCAAGTAGAGTCCTAGAGGGACTGGGGGCACTGAAGGTAGATAAGGTACCAGGTCTGGATGGTATCCACCCCGGGGTGCTGAGGTAGATGGTGGAGGTGTTGGCGGATCTGTACAGCACCTCACTGGAGTCGGGATGTGTGCCACTGGACTGGAGGATGGCACATGTAGTACCATTATACAAGAGCGGACTAAGGGATGAACCGGGTAATTATCGCCCTGTAACTCTCACCTCCATAGTGTGCAAACTCATGGAGACAATTCTAAAGGAAAGGCTGATGTCGTACCTGGAGGGCAGTGGCCTCCAGGATGTGAGGCAGCATAGGTTTGTTTCAGGAAAGTCTTGTCAAACCAACCTGATACAATATTATGACTGGGTGACAGGTGAGCTGGATAAGGGTCATGCAGTGGATGTTCTTTACTTGGACTTCAGCAAGGCATTCGATTCTCTGCCTCATGGGCGGCTTGGGGGGAAGCTAACTGGTATAGGGGCAAAAATGATGAACTGGATTACAAGCTGGCTGAGTGGGAGGCTGCAACGCGTGGTGGTGAGAGGGGAGCTAACTCCAAGGCTGGTGTCGAGTGGGGTGCCACAGGGCTCTGTGTTGAGGCCAGTATTGTTCGGGCTCTTCATATCAGACATTGCACATGGGGTGGTGAGCAAGATAAGTCTGTTCGCTGATGACAGCAAAATTGGAGTAGTGGTGAATGGAGAGGAGAGATGGAAGCAGCTGCAGGGGGACCTAAGCAAGCTAGAGGAGTAGTCAGAGAGATGGCAGCTGGGGTTCAATGCAAAGAAGTGTAAGGTTATGCACTTTGGGGTGAAGAACCCAAGGAGAGAATACTGGCTGAGAGGGGTTAAGCTGGGGATCACTGAGGAGGAGAAGGACCTGGGGTAATGATAACAGGGACCATGAACAACACTGCCCAGTGCAGGAGAGCGGATGCAAAAGTGAACAAAATGCTGGGGTGCATAGCGAGGGGTTTTTCATCCAGGTGAAGAGAGGTTATCTTGCCCCTTTACAGGTTACTGGTAAGGCTGCACTTAGATTATTGTGTGCAGTTTTGGAGGCCATACTTAAAGCGTGATATCAGGCTACTGGAGGGGGTGCAGAGGAGGGCAACAAAGATGATATGTGGAATGGAAGGGACAGACTACGACAGCAGGCTGAGAGACCTGAATATGTACACCCTGGAGGATAGAAGGGACAGGGGTGACATGATAGAGACATTCAAGTATCTGAGGGGAATCAATAAGGATGGGGCAGATGGGGTCTTTAAGTTAAGGAGGGAGGGTCACCAGGGGGCATGTGCTAGAATAGAGGGGGGAAGATTTAGGAAGGAAATGAGGAGATTCTATTTCACAGAGAGGTTGGTAGCAAAATGGAATGCCCTACCAGAATGGGTGGTGGTATGTAAATCTGTGAACAGTTTCAAATGGGCATGGGACAGGGAACGGGAGAGTGAGGGTGGGGGGTGGCAGTGGGATGACAAATGGGAGGGGGTGGGGCAGCTGCAAACTAGGGGTGCTAGCTGCACACTCGAGCAGACTTAGACCGGGTGGTCTGTTTCTGCTGGCACATTCGTATGATCGTATAAATATAAATACTGTGGAAATAAATGCCGTTTATTCCACTGTAGCTACATTTATCTCTTGGTAGGTCTGCTAAGCATGAATCACTCATTTTTATCCGGTTACTACGGCGGATATGCTGTTTTATCCCATAGCATATCCTTTCACCCCTATTGTATAAACTAAATTAATACTTCTGTTCTGTCTTCACCAGGGAGGACAGACCAGCACCTACGGGAGGAAGAAGAGGAGTGGGGGGGGAAGGGAACACAAATGTAGTGATCGAGGAGGATAGAGTGAGGGAGAGGCTGCTAGCATTGAAGGTGGACAAATCACCAGGCCCGGACAGAGTACATCCAAGGCTACTAAGGGAACTGGCTGGCCTATTTACTAGTTCACTAGAGTCTGGCATGGTATTGCAGGACTAGAGAAGAACACATGCCCCTCCACAAAAGTGGTCCCAAAAAATTATGGATCAGTCAGTCTGACCTCAATCATGTGCAAGCTCATGGAGACCATACTTAAGGAAAGGTTGGTAGAATATGTAGAGGAGTATGGTTTCCAGGATACGAGGCAGCACAGGTTTATGGTGGGGGGGTTGTTTCATACAAATCTGACTTATTTGACTGGGTCACTAAGACAGTAGATGGGGGCCAAGCGGTAGACATCCTCTATCTGGATTTCTGCAAGGAAGAGGAGGAAATTGTTTAACCGGGAAAGGCACACTAAGCTGAAATTTGTTTTCAGGTGCAACCTGGGAGCACAAGGAAGTTAAGGACTTGCTGAGGGTCACACAGTATGCAAGTGGGGGCTGTGGGATTCAAACCCCAGTCTCCAGGTTTCCAGCTCAGAGTCTTGAACCACTGCACTATACTGCCTCCAAGACCTTTGGCTCTGTGCCCCACAAAAGGTTGATTAGGAAGTTGGTAGATCTTGGGATGGGGATGAGATGTCCAGATGGGTAGAAAACTGACTTAGGGACAGAACCCAGAGGGTGGTTGCAGGGGGAGAATTACCTGGCACCTGAGAGGTAACCAGTGGTGTCCTGCAGGGCTCGGTGCTGGGGCCGATGTTGTTCAATGTCTTCATCAGTGGCATTGGGGATGACATTAAGGGCAAAATGTGCCTATTCGCAGATGACACCAAGCTCTGCGGGACAGTGGACATAGCTGGATACAGGACATACAGAATGATCTTGAAAAACTGAGGAGGTGGTCTGGGATCTGGCAGCTTGACTTCAATGCCAAAAAATGCAAAGTTATGCATATTGGAGCCAAGAATCCCAGGACATACGAACATACATACGAAGAAGCCAGCAGAAGAAGGCCATTTGATCTCTCAAGTCTGCTCATATTTCAGGGTCCACAGCTTGAGCTACTGTCCCTGCCCTCCCATCCCACTCCTCCCATCCTCCCTACCCATGATCCTTACCTTCCCCTATGCCTATCCCAGCCTCTCTTAAAGCTTCCCACTGTCTTCAATGAGATGACCTGTTCTGGCAGTGCATTCCAAGTATCCACCACCCTCTCTGTGAAGAAGTGCTTCCTGACCTCCCTCCTAAACCCCCACCCTCCAGCTAAAGACTGTGCCCCCCTCGTGTTATGGTTGCCCCTCAGCTTAAAGAGACTCTCCTTATCAACCTTATTTATCCCTTTCAAGTACTTGAAGGTCCCAATCATGTCCTCTCTCTCTCTTTCTCTCTCTCTCCTGTCTTCCAGAGAGTACATGTTTAGTGCCCTCAACCTCTCCTCATATGCCTTACCCTGCTGACTGGCTATCATCTTTGTAGCCCTCCTCTGGACCGTCTCCAGATGGAGACTACTTGGGTGGAGTCCAGGTTCTGCATCAGAGGGGGAGAAGGACCTGGGAGTAATGATCACTAGTGACTTGAAGCACTCCAAGCAGTGCAAGAAAGTAGCATGGGCAAACAAGATGCTGGGATGCATAGCTAGGGGGATCAGTAGTAGGAGAGATGAGGTTATACTGCCCTTGTACAGGTCGCTGGCGAGGCCACATCTAGAGTATGGAGTTCAGTACTGGTGCCCACACCTTAAAAAAGGACAGCTTGCTGGTGAAGGTCCAGGGGAGGGCTACAAAGATGATAGTGAGTCAGCAGGGTAAGGCATATGAGGAGAAGTTGTGGACACTGAACATGTACTCCCTGGAAGGCAGGAGAGAGAGGGGACATGATTGGGACCTTCAAGTACTTGAAAGGGATAAATAAGGTGGATAAGGAGGATCTCTTTAAGCTGAGTGGCAACCATAACACGAGGGAGCACAGTCTTAAGCTGGAAGGGGGAGGTTTAGGAGGGAGGCCAGGAAGCATTTCTTCACAGAGAGGGTGGTGGACACTTGGAATGCACTGCCAGAAGAGGTGGTCTCATTGAAGACAATGGGCAACTTCAAGAGAGGCTGAGATAGGCATAGGGGGAAGGTAAGGAACATGGGCAGGGACAGTGGCTCAAGTTGTGGACCCTGCAATATAAGCAGACTAGGCAGACCAAATGGCCTTCTTCTGTTGGCTTCTTCGTATGTTTGTTTGTATGCAGCAGCTCCAGGTACTGGCCGAAACATCAAAGAAGCAGTACACCCAGAATTTGTAAAAATATACGTTGTGCAGAGTGTTTTGCTTCATGTGTGAAGCCTTAGTGTGTCCTTCCCTCTGTCTGCTATCAGGGTTTTTATCTGAAATTAGCCTGCTAGCTTCATGGTAGTTTTATGACCTTAGGGATCTCTATCACAGCTAAGTTTATTGCTTTTCTTGTACCTACAATACATCCTGTCTCATGTGACAGTGATGTAGCCGAGCCTGTTGATTCAGCAACAAACACTGCTTTACAATACAACAGCAGAGATGACTATATTTTAAAAACTAGACCGAGTTCAGCTTGGTGACTACCCTCATTGTAAGGGTCTTTTTTGTTGTGAACAATTTTGACACTGGTTGTGTATGTGTAACTTCCATGATTTTCCAGATATTAACATTTGTTTGGCATGTCTACTTGAGTGCTCACTCGGAGAGAAAAAAGCATCTGCTGTTTGTAAGTGCATCTGCACACATGCCAAACAAATCTAAATACCTTATAAACTACACATGCTACACAAAAACAAGTAGCAAAGTTCAGGACAAAAGGATTGTTACAATGAGGATAGTCACTAACCTGAAATCCTTGGTTTTTAAAATAGTTGCCATCCAAAGTGGGAAATTCAGTAAAAAAAAAAAATCATGGAAATTTGGTTAATTATGTGGCTATATTGTTAAAAACTATACAGAGTTCAACCTGGTGACTACCCTCATTGTAAATGTCTTTTTGTCACGAACAACGCTGCTGCTGGGGTATTTATGTGTAGCTTGTAAAATTTTCAAAATATTTATATTTGTTTGGAATATACACAAATGGCATAGAATTCTGCACAGTGTCTTAGGAATGTCATAGCAAAGCTGCCGGGAGTTCATTCTGAATGCAGAATAGAGTAGAATTAAGCAGTAAGGCATGGCAGGATTGTGTTATTTAAGCAATATACCATGACAGGAAGTGGGTATATTGGTGGATTTACCACACCTGGTGTGGTTCGGTCACGAGGCACAGTCAAGTGACTTAACCACACCAGAAGTGGTAAATCCACCCATATACCCACTCTCTGTCATGGTATATTGCTGTTATACAATGGTCAACTTTTTTTTGTTTTTATAGTGATATAAAACTTTTTCAGTGGTTATACTGGAGGATTTATCACAGTCATGTGATGTGTTTTGACCAATGAGGTTACAGAATTTTCATAACCCATTGTATAAGCAATAAGACACGAGGGTGTGTGTATGAAACATATTTTACCACACGCCCAAGGGCATGGGGAGTGGCCCAGTGGCTTTCAGCCCCTGGGAGTGTGGTAAAATATGTTTCATACACACCCCAATTTGGCTTATTGCACTCATAAAATGGGCTAATTTTTTTAAACATTTTATAGTTGGGAAAAGCATGTTTATACAGTACATAGAAACAATAGATTTACTTGTGTGCATGCATGATAAGAGTCCTTCCGCCCACTTCAAATGATGTCATAGATGATGTCATTGTATTACTGCTGGACAAAGGTTGTCCTTTGCTGGCATCAAGATTCAAGATACAGAGTGTTTATCATGGAATGTTTCCCATGGAATACATGGATTCAAAATTCTGCTCAGTTCCACTGGCAGAATGTTTCTCTCCTAACATACAGTACACACACAACAAAGGCCTCTGTTACAGCAGGAGACTCAATTATCTCACTGTCAGGGCAAGAGGAAAATATTTCCCCAATGAGCAGGTAAAGATAGAAGGGGGGTTTTCTTTGTCAGCAAAGAAACAGTTGTAGTGAAAACTATAAACAATATTTAATGTTTCTAACATAGAAACATAGAAGTTGATGGCAGATAAGGACCGAAAGGCCCATCCAGTCTGCCCATTTCTTTTTCTACCTTATGAATCTGCCATAGGCCTTTGCTCTGTCAATGACCTATCTATTCATACTTATCTGTATTGCTTCCTTATGCCTATCCCATGCCTGTTTGAAGCCTTGCACTGTATTCTTATCCACCCCTTCTTGAGGTAGGCCATGTGACACAGACAGCTAGCTGGTTCTGATAACTCTATGATTTTTTGTAATATAAAAATGTAGTGGGATTGTCTGTCATGAAAAATCCTGTGCCTGGTATGACAAAACCCCACCCCCCCAGGTATCCGTTCAAAAGACAGGATATATGTTAAACCAGCAGATCTCTGAATGCAATTAACTTGTCAGTTTGCTTTGAAGCCAGGAACTAATATATCCATTTTATAACGTCCCAGGAAAGTCATGTAATTACACCTGGTGTCATAAGGAAGTGGAGTATCCATTTTATGACGTCCTCAGGAAAGTCAGTTGATTGCACCTGGTGTCATAAAAAGTCCTTTAATATGTTTGAGGAAGGGAACTGCTCATGGATCAAAGGGACTGAGAAATTAGTCTTAATTAAGAGTGTCATCATTTGGACAATGGGTCTTGCTGGAGTCATAGAATTCAATACCCTGATGAGACTTCTATCCTGAAAGGGAGGAGCTAGATGATGACATCATGAAGAGGGATGAAACACAGCATTTTTAAACTGCAGTCTGTATTCCATTGCTAGACATTCATATACTTGGACTGAGACAAGGAACATCTAAGAGCACTGAAAGATTATAAGAAATACCTTAGATAAATAAGTCTAATGGTTGGTAGAACTTTTGCACTTTTAAACCTGTTTTGTTTTTAAGATTGTATGTGTTGGGGAGATTTTGTTTTGTATTTACTGTTTACCTATTTTTATCGATCTTAAAGTAAAGATATATATTTTAAAACAGAAACTGCCTGGTGTGCCTTGAAACTTCTTTTTTTTTGTGTAAGTAAAGCTTAGATGGTTAAAGTTGACACTGTGCTTAAGCTTATTGGGATACCAAATTGGGAAACAGGTAAGAGTTTCTCCAAGGTCTTGAATAGAGTTTTAAGGGTTCATTTTGTAATACCTGGTTGGGTGCCCATAGGTGAAAGATATCTGGCATTTCCCCGAAGAGCAGATTATCTGAACCTGACAATTGGGTACACTAACAAGAGGTTAACAGTTTGAATCCCTCCAGAACTTGAGACCAAAGTTTGATTCGAACCCACAAAACAGACAGGAGGGTTACCCTGATCTGTTAACTGTTGACAATACTACGCTCAGAGGTTGGCACTTTGGGAGTAGAGGGCTGACCTGCTGAGTGGCTTTATTGTTCAGTGTGTCAGCTTGAGACTGTTCAGCTCACTTGGAAAAAAGAAAGGCAGTGTTTTATTTTAAAAGGAAACAGAACTATATCCCTTGGCTTACAGTCAAGTTCCTACCCATTTAATTTTTTTTTCTAAAGTGCCAGTCAGAGTGGCAGTAGTTAGGGAAGATGGCTTCCAACTACAGTAAGCACACTGTAGACTACTTAAAGCAGTAGTGCGGAGACAGAGGAGTCCCGTTCGAGGTGAAAGTCACAAAGCAGAACCTCATGGATGCCCTGATGGTAGCAGATACCCAGAGCATAGAGTCACAGACAGTGACTGTAAGGGACCAAACCTTGACTGTGGAAGGGCTAGTGGCCAGTGCAGGGTCCAGATCTGATGAGGAGGACAACAGGGCTAGTGCTAATGAAGGGCCACAGCAGCAGGGGAAGGTCACCAGTATCCTGGATCCAGAAGTACTCAGGCTGCAAATTGAGTTGTGCAGGATGGAACTGGAGTTCCAGAGGGAGAGGGAGTGAGAGAAGAGAGAGGCGGACCGTGAGGCAGAGCGAGAATGCCATGAGGCAGAATGAGAACAGAGAGATGCAGACCATGAGGAGCATGATCACCAGCGAGCTGCAGAGGAGAAGAGGGAGCGAGAACACCAAGACACAGACTGTGAGTAGTGTGAGCGCCAGAGGCAACATGAACTGGAAAAGCTACGACTCCAACCACCAGCACCAGAGCAGGTAAGTGGCTTGGGTTTAACTGGGACTACAGGACTGGGTTACAAATTTAATTCCAAATTGATAGCCAAATCTAAAGAAGGGAACGATATGGATGCCTTTTTAAATTCTTTTGAAAAAGTTTGCATTCAGGCTAAAATTCCTAGGGAGTCCTTGAGCTTCCAGCTATCTCCGCTACTTACCGGGAAAGCTCAGGATGCATTGGGTCAAATGGACAATGAGGACAGTGATGATTACAGTAAACTTAAAGCTGTACTGTTAAAAAAAATTTGAATTAACTGCTGAATCATACAGAGCTAAATTCTGTAAGCTCAGGAGAGGCCCTGACATGAGCTACAAGGAGCTAGCCACGAAACGACGTCAGTTTTTAAAACAGTGGGAAGGAATTGAGGCAAACTCTGTTGATAAAATTGAAAATGTGATTTTGTTAGAACAGTTTTATTGGGCATGTTCAGCAGAGCTGAAAACCTGTCTGGAGGACTGAGATCCCAAAACAGTGCAAGAGGCTGCTGAACTCTCGGACCGCTATGCCAAGAGCAGACCTGCTCTGAGAGCAGGTCTGCTCTTGCTCTGTACCTTTATAGGTACATCAGGGAGCGAAGGAAGACCAGGGAGGGATAGTGATGCTTAATAAAGGGAGGGAGGAGGGTGGGCAGAGGGAGACTGTGAAAGGCAGAGATACTGAACAAATATTTTTGCTCAGTATTTACAAATGAAGAGGGGGAGGTACATAAAACAAACAGTAGAAACACACTGGATACAGAAGTTGATACTAGCCCATTTACAGAAGAAAGGGTTCTGAAAGAACTCTTAAAACTGAAGGTGGACAAAGCAATGGGGCCTGATGGGATTCATCCCAGAATTCTAAAAGAACTAAGGGTAGAACTAGTGACACCACTGACTACCATTTTTAACAATTCATGGGAGGATGGTGTGGTACCCAAGGACTGGAGGAGGGCAGATGTGATTCCCCTACACAAAAGTGGGAGCAAGGCAGAAGCAGGAAACTACAGACCTGTTAGTTTAACCTCAGTGATAGGGAAAATAATGGAATCACTTGAAGGAAAGAATTGTTGAGTATCTAGAGGCCAGAGGGCACAGGACCCTAGGCAGCATGGATTCACAGCAGGAAGGTCATGCCAGATGAATCTGATAGATTTCTTTGACTGTGTGACCAAAGTAGTAGATCAGGGAGGGACTGTGGACATGGCCTACCTAGACTTTAGCAAGGCATTTGACACAGTCCCATACAAAGATTAATATACAAGCTAGCCAGCCTGGGAGTGGGTCCCAAGATGACAGCCTGGGTAAAGAATTGGCTGGAGAATAGGACACAGAGAGTAATAGTAAATGGAGTCCACTCAGAAGAAAAGAGGGTTACTAGTGGGGTACTGCAGGGTTCAGTTAGGACCGGTCCTCTTCAATGTCTTTATAAGCGACATTGCAGAAGGACTGAAGAAGTATGTCTCTTTGCAGATGACACAAAGATCTGCAACAGAGTTGATGCACAGGGTGGGGTGGAAAGGATGAGAAGGGACTTGGCAAGGTTAGAGGAATGGTCAAATGTGTGGCAGCTTAGATTCAGTGCTAAGAAGTGCAAGGTAATGCACCTGGGAAACAAAAACCCAGGGGAAGAGTACACAATTGGGGGTGAGATACTAACAACAACAAAAATGGAAAGGGACCTGGGGGTAGTCATATCAGATGACCTAAAGGTGGGCAAGCAATGTGAGAGGGCAGCAAGGAGGGCTGGGGGGATACTGGGATGCATAGGGAGAGGCATCACCAGTAGAAAAAGGAAGTTATTATCCTCTGTACAGACAGCTGGTGAGACCCCATCTGAGTACTGTGTGCAGTTCTGGAGACCCAATCTCTGCAAAGACATAGACAGGATGGAAGCTGTTCAGAGGAGGGCAGCTAAAATGGTGCAGGGTCTGCACAGAAGACCTATGAAGAGGCAGGGAAGCAATATGTATAGCCTCGGGAAAGGAGGAGAGGAGGAACATGATAGAAATGTTCAAGTACCTCAAGGAATCAACAAAGTCCAAGAGGGTAGCATCTTTCAAAAAGAGGTGTGCAAGAACAAGAGGGCACAATTTGAAGACAGAGGGGCGGCTCAGAGGTAATTTAAGGAAGTATTTTTTCACAGAGAGGGTTGTGGATGCATGGAACGGCCTTCCGGAGGAGGTTGTGGAGTCAAAATCAGTGGTGAAATTCAAGCATGCATGGGACAGTCATAAGGCAATTCTAGGGGGTGGGGGTAGGAAGAAGTAGGCTGCTGGTTAACTAGGATCTGCAGCTTATCCAATAGGTAGGGAAATGGGCAGACTGGGTGGGCCAAGCGGTCCTTATCTGCCATCAAATTCTTTGTTTCTATGTTTCTAAATGGGGTGGACGTGGCAGCGCAGAAAGGGAAAAGCGTGCCTTCAGGGCAGCTAAAAACCCTTCCTGCCTCCACCAAAACCAGTTAGCCCCAGGTTTCAGAGAAAAGATTTCTCTGAAAAGAGAAGTGAATGTTGGTTATGTAAAGAAACTGGGCATATTGCCAGACAGTGTCCCAAAAGAATGAACAATAATACGCAGAATGGCACTAGAAAAGAAGTGGGTTGTTGTGTGTCCCTGGAAGCATGCCTGTGAACATGAGGGAACACCTGCACCCAGTCATGGTGAATGGGGTACAGACGCAAGGGTTAAGGGACACAGAGGCATCCCTGACAGTAAAAGGGGATCTGGTACAGCTTGGTCAGCTTATACCCAATAAATACGTCACTGTACAGGACTTTACTGGTGAGGCGAAAACATTGCCCCTAGCTAGTGTTCTCCTAGACTGGGGTGAAACGGGTAATTGTGCAACAGGTGACTGTAGCCAGAACCTTAGCAGTGGATGTGATCCTGGGTAATAATCTCAAACAGGGGATGGTATGTGCAGTTACCCGTAGCCAAGCGGCAAGGGAAAATTGTAGTTCCCTGAACCCCACAGAAGCCATTGTGGAAACCACTGAGAGGCTGGTTCCCCAGCCTGTCTCTCCTGAGATGGGGACTAATGAAGAGGGGGTAGAAATTTCCCCAGTAGCAAATAACCACACAGCTACAGAGGGGTACTCTGAAGAGGGAGGGGTGACCCATTGACAGTGATCCTGAGTTCCCTGATGCTAGTGCTAGGGGCCCTAGTTTAGCGACTGAAGGGGACCTGTCCCATGCCTTGGGAATGTGTGAGGAGTTTGCTGCTGCTCAGAAGAGTGACCCTACACTAGAGAAGCTGAGGGCTTGGGAAGACTCGGACGGGGCACAGGGAGGTGATGGCAGACATAAGGTTTATCAGGAAAATGGACTTATGTATACTCAGGCTGTGCAGACAGGGGGCAGGATGCTAGGCAGGCAGTTTGTCGTTCCTCAGGGGTATCGTGAGCAGTTGTTCAAGATTGCACATGATATTCCCTTGTCTGGTCATCTGGGAAACACGCGCACTATGCAGCGGTTAGCCCAGTACTTCTATTGGCCTAACTTCACCTAGCAGGTGAAGGAGTATTGCAGGTCTTGTCACCAGTGCCAAGAAATAGGGAAGGCAGGCAAGAAAACCCAAGCCACCCTGATTCCATTGCCCATAGTGGAGGAGCCATTCCAGAGGGTGGGAATGGATATTGTGGGGCCTTTAAATACCCCAAGCTCCTCAGGGAAGAGATTCATCCTGACTGTGGTGGATTATACCACCCGGTACCCAGAGGCAGTTGCCCTATCCTCACTGAGGACAGACAAAGTGGCAGATGCCATGCTTGGGATGTTTTCCCATGTTGGGTTTCCACAGGAGGTTATCACCGATCGAGGGGGTTCCTTCATGTCGGACCTGATGAAATGGTTATGGGAGAAGTGTGGGGTGGTGCAGAGATGCACGACACCATATCACCCACAAGCCAGTGGGCTTGTGGAAAGATTCAGTGGTACCCTGAAGTCAATGCTCCAGGCGTTTGCTGAACAACATGGGAGGGACTGGGAGAAATACCTTCTCCACCTATTGTTTGCATACAGGGAGGTGCCCCAAGAGTCGACAGGATTTTCTCCCTTCGAACTCTTATATGGATGCCGGGTACATGGGCCCCTAGACTTGATCTGGGAGGACTGGGAAGGCAAGCACACCACCGAGGGAACTCCCATTGTGGATTACATCCTTAGGTTTGGGGAAAGGCTGAAGGAGCTTATGGGAACAGTCCAGAGCAACCTGGCAGCTGCCCAACAGAAACAAAAAGTGTGGTATGACCGCAGAGCCAGAGCTCGCTATGGTGGGTCAGGAAGTCATGGTCCTTATTCCGGTCTGGAAAGATAAGCTGCAGGCTGAGTGGGCAGGACCGTACAAAGTGGTTAGGAAGGTAAATGATGTGAACTATATTGTAGAGTTGCCTGACAGAAGACAGACAGAAAGGATGTACCATGTCAACATGATGAAGACATATGCAAATAGGGCTGACATGGTGTTTGCAGTGTGTAGTATTGGGGAGGGGACAGACGAAGGAGACCCCCTTCTGGACTTGCTGGAAGAAAGTAAGCGGGAGTCCTCTGTGGAGGCAGTTAAATTGTCTCCCCAGCTGACCCCAGACGAGATCCAGGAAGTAAGGGAGGTTCTAGCAGACTTTGCCCCCTTGTTTAGTGCCAAGCCTGGACTAACCCCTTTGGCGACACACGATGTGGAGACAGGGACCCAGACACCCATACTGTGGACAGCATATCGGGTGTCAGGGGCTGTCCAAAAGGACATTAGGAGGGAAGTGGAGGAGATGCTGGATTTAGGGGTAATCCAGAGATCCCACAGTCCCTGGGCCTCACCCGTAGTCCTTGTACCCAAGCCAGATGGCTCTACTCATTTCTGTATGGACTATCATGGACTGAATGCAGTCACAAAGTCAGACACCCACCTGATGCCCCAGATGGACAAACTCCAGGACAAGTTTGGGGGGGGCGACCTACCTTATGACTATTGACCTGACCAAGGAGTACTGGCAGGTAGAGTTGACAGACAGAGCTAGGGAGAGGTCGGCCTTCATCACTCCGATAGGCTTATTTGAGTTTAAAGTAATGCCTTTTGGAATGAAGAACGCCCCGGCCACTTTCCAAAGGTCGGTGAACCGGTGTTAAATGGTGCTGAGGAGCACGCTGTGGCATACCTGGATGACATTGCCATCTTTAGTGCCAGCTGGGAGGAACACCTAATCCACCTGAGGTAAGTGCTGGGCAGGATACAGAGGGCTGGGCTCAATGTCAAAGCCAGAAAGTGCCAGTTGGCCATGTGGGAAGTAGCATACCTCGGGCATGTGGTAGGCCAAGGACAGCTCCGTCCTAACCAAATAAAAATAGAGGTTATCCAGGCATGGCCCAGACCAGAAATGCAGAAGCAGTTCAGGAGTTTTCTTGGGACAGCAGGGTACTGTAGAAAATGTGTACCCAATTACAGTGCCCTGGCTTCTCCCCTATCTGACCTGGTAAAGAAAAGGATGCCAAAGAAAATTACCTAGGGACCAGCCTGTGAAGAAGCCTTTACCAGATTGAAGGAGGCACTGTGCAGTGCTCCTGTTTTGACAAGTCCTGACTATAGCAGACCCTTTATAGTTCAAACTGACGTCTTAGATGTAGGTATTGGGGCAGCACTGAGTCAGACATCCTACCAAGGGACGGATCACCCTGTAGCATATCTGAGGAAGAAGTTACTTCCCAAGGAGCAGGCATACTCTACTGTGGAAAAAGAGTTTCTTGCCATAGTGTGGGCCCCAAAGAAATTAGAGCCATACTTATATGGGCAGCACTTTGTGGCACAGACTGACCACAACCCCCTGGTTTGGCTGATGCAGATGGGGAAAAAAAACAATGGTAGATTGCTAAGATGGAGTCTTGCTTTGCAAGGGTATGACATGACCATTCTACATAGGGCTGGAGCGACCAATCAGAACTCAGATGGGCTGTCTCATGTTCATGAGGAGTGAACTGATTTGGAAAGCTCATCCCATGCAGGGGATAGAGCCCCACAATTCAGTCTAGGTGGGGAGGATTGTGACACAGACAGCTGGTTCTGATAGCTTTATGATTTTTGTAATATAAAAATGCAGTGGAATTGTCTGTCATGACAAATCCTGTGCCTGGGATGACAAAACCCCACCCCCCCAGGTATCAGTTCAAAAGACAGGATATATGTTAAACCAACAGATCTCTGAATGCAATTAACTTGTCAGTTTGCTTTGAAGCCAGGAACTAATATATCCATTTTATAATGTTCTCAGGAAGGTCATGTAATTGCACCTGGTGTCATAAGAAAGTGGAATATCCATTTTATGACGTCCTCAGGAAAGTCAGTTGATTGCACCTGGTGTCATAAAAAGTCCTTTGTTGTGTTTGAGGAAGGGAACTGCTCATGGATCAAAGGGACTGAGAAATTAGTCTTAATTAAGAGTGTCATCATTTGGACAATGGGTCTTGCTGGAGTCACAGAATTCAATACCCTGATGAGACTTCCTGTTTTGTGTATATGTATGTGTGTGTGTGTGTATGTGTGTATATATATATATATATATATATATATATATATATATATATATATATACAACACATACATATACAAGAGAGTGGTAAATGAGTGAGATAAAACAGTGCATCATCCACTGCAGTGTGATATTTTACCCTCTGCTCTACTGTGATGATATGAGACATTTACACACACAGGTCACAAAAGGTCACTGATATCATCACCCTAGGCAGTTTTCCCCCTCAGCATGAAAGAAACACCTGTGCTGTTACCATAGACACAAATGCAGAACTACCTGAGAGGTCTCACTGCAGCCTACAGCTAACTCAGTGAGCATTACAAAACACACCTATCCCCCCCCCCCAACTTCCAGCTCATTACTGTGATGCTCTCAACTTGATGCAGCCAGAATTCCTAACAGCACAGCTTCACAGAACAGTCTAAACTACTGCCTGCAGCTAACTCAACTACCACTGAAACACACTCTCACTTGTTCCTCAGACTCTGATTCTCACCCAATTACTGTGACGATTTCAACTTCACTGCAGCCAAAATCCTAAAGAGCACAATTTCACAGAACACTCTGCCTGCAGCTAACTTTAATTGCCACTGAAAACAGTATCAACTGTTCTGACACTCTGCCTCTCAGTTCATTACAATTACTGTGATGCATTTAACTTCACTGCAGCCAGACTGCTAAACAATACAGCTTCACAAAAGTATGTTTCTCATTCCTATCTAAAACTAACTCATTTCGCATTGCAAAACACACTCATATGTCTCTCAAAGTTTATAACACTGTCAGCTCATTCAGAAAAGCTCACACACAGAATGAGCAAACACATTAACAGGAACAGAACACAAGACAGCATAACAAAACTTCTGAAACTCTTGGCCCTATTGTATATATCGAATACATGATGGGCATATCGTGTGCTATGGCAAATATTGTCACTCCTGCATCGTGAGCTTGGATATCTCACTCGTGCCTTCGGCACTCGTGAGCTATCCAGAGCTCACCTGCAGGAGTGACAATATTTGCCATAACACACTATGCCCATCATGTATCCCCTATATATATTGTATATGTATATATTTTATGTATATATATTAGATATGATATGGCCTGACTGAAGATATCATATTTATCTTCACGAGAGGCCAATGATATCATGATACACTCGTGAGATACCTTGATGTCATTGGCCTCGAGTGAAGATAAATATGATATCTTCAGTCAGGCCATGTCATGTACTGTTTATACAACTTATGTGCTGGTCCCACAACATGACCCCCAGATATGTTTTGCCCCCACTCCCCACAGAACTGACCACATCAGATACTTACAACGATACTGCACATAAGTTATAAGGTAGGAATAAGAGCACCTCCCCCCTCTGCTGCATTGGTCCTGTCATAATTGGTAAAGATATGATTATTAAAAATCCATTATTTGGTTGATTGTTATTTCCCCCCTGGTCTCACTGAGGAGTTGTAGTATACATGTGTAGCTTGACCAAAAGGGTTTTCAGTGAGGAGCGGGCAGACGTTTAAAAGAAAACACTCTCTTTTGTAAATTAAAAAAAGCTCTGTTGCTTTCAGACATTTATTAAGTTGTTGAAAATGTTATCTGGTTGATCCTGCAATTTTTCCCGTGTGTCACCAAAACAGTTTAATTCCTGACGTCCTTTATTTGTAGTGTCACAGAGCAGCTTCAGTACGTTACTGTGGGTACCTGACATCCATCTAAAGCAAAGCACTGTCTCTTCAAAATCATACAAATGCATTCAGTTTTTATTAATTTCCCTGGACTTGCTAAGTAAAAAACAGGCTGCAGTTAAAACCGAATAGAGAGCAAGGAACTCGGCATCTCGGCAGCTTCAGAGAAGTGCAAGTAAGCGCGAGTGAGTGTTGCTATAGCAACACTTAAAACTTGACTGAGGGAGGAAATTGACTTTTATTTCTTCACTAATCTTACCCCCAGAATGTCTGTCTTAATGGTTTGGGATGCATTTAAGTCTTATATTAGGGGCCTGGTTATTTCATATGCCGCTCATATTATTAAGCAGTGCTGTAAGGAGGTAGAGAACATTTTGGCGTGAATTTGGGGATTGGAGAAGTTGCTGTATGCTACTCTAGGAAATAAGGTTAATATAGTTCCTGAAATTGTGCAATGTAAAGAGAGGCTGAATTATATTTTTCACCAAAAGGCCACAAGAGCTTTATTCTTTATGAGACTGACATACTGAGAGACTGGAGAACAGGCGGGGAAGCTCCTAACTTATCATCTCAAGAAAAAGTCAGCTAGAAGCTCATATGCCCTTTCTACAGGAGAAGGAGGGTGAAATTATCTCGGATAGAAGGAGGATGGCTGATGAATTTCCAAGGTATTATGCCAAGTTGTACAATTCCATGGTAGATACCACCTTTGGGCAAATGCATTCATTTTTTATTAATTTCCCTGGACTTGCTAAGTAAAAAACAGGCTGCAGTTAAAACCGAATAGAGAGCGAGGAACTCGGCATCTCGGCAGCTTCAGAGAAGTGAAAGTAAGCGCGGTGAGTGTTGCTGCAACACTCACTCGCTACTTCACTACTGGCTGCCGGGCTCATCGTTGTCATTTAACTGCAGCCTATTCCAGAAAGAAAATATAAAAAATGAATATTAATTCGAAGAGACAGTGCTTTGCTTTAGATGGATGTCAGGTACTCACAGTAACGTACTGAAGCTGCTCCGTGGCATTACAAATAAAGGACATCAGGAATTAAACTGTTTTGGTGAGACTAGGGCGAAACGGCAGGATCAACCAGATAAGTTTATTTTTTTTATTAAATATGGTTTTAAACTGATGGCAGGGTCAACCAGATGTAAGAGTCACGTTGGTAGGGGGACAGGGGTCAGGTCAGTAAGAGGCAGAGCCTTATAACAGCTGCGTTTCTTGAGGGGGCCAATAGAATTTGTTACAGATTACGTATAGGAGTTGAAAAGATAAAATGATGACGTACAGGAGTGTAAAGATATCATGATGACGTATAGGAACATGAAGATAACAGTGTTATCTTCACTGGCTTCTACAGATATTACTTTTTATACTGGAATGTATCCCAGCACATACGTTGTATAAATATATATATATATTTTATGTATCCTGAAAGGGAGGAGCTAGATGATATCATGAAGATGGATGAAACACAGCATTCTTAAACAGTAGTCTGTATTCCATTGATAGACATTCATATACTTGGACTGAGAGAAGGAACATCTAAGAGCACTGAAAGATTTTAAGAAATACCTTAGATAAATAAGTCTAATGGTTAGTAGGAATGTTGCACTTTTAAACCTGTTTTGTTTTTAAGACTGTATGTGTTGGGGAGATTTTGTTCTGTATTTACTGTTTACCTATTTTTATCTATCTTTAAAGATATATATTTTAAAAAAGAAACTGCCTGGTGTGCCTTGAAACTTTTTTTTTTTTTTTTTGTAAGTGAAGCTTAGATGGTTGAAGTTGACACTGTGCTTAAGCTTATTGGGACACCAAATTGGGAAACAGGTAAGAGTTTCTCTAAGGTCTTGCACAGAGTTTTAAGGGTTCATTTTGCAATACCAGGTTGGGTGCCCATAGGTGAAAGATGTCTGGCATTTCCCCGAAGAGGAGATTATCTGAGCCTGACAATTGGGTATGCTAGCAAGAGGTTAACAGTTTGAATCCCTCCAGAACTTGAGACCAAAGTTTGATTCGAACCCACAAAACAGACAGGAGGGATACCCTGATCTGTTATCTGTTCACAATACTACCCTCAGAGGTTGGCACTTTGGGAGTAGAGGGCTGACCTGCTGAGTGGGGTTGTGACAGGCCATTCCATGCATCCACCACCCTTTATGTGAAAAAGAACTTCCTCACATTACCCCTTAATCAACCTCCCTCTACTCTCATGCTGTGTCCTCTTGTCCTGCTATTTTTCTTATATTGATACTACTAATACACCCCAACATCCCTCTAGCCTTACCTACTGCTTTAGAGGTCTGCTTGGATGATTTCAGGTCATCTGTGATGATGACGCCCAAGTCTCTTTTTTCCCTTGTGACTGCCAGCAACTCCCCTCCCAGCCTATAGGTGGCTTCAGGGTTTCTCTTCCCTATGTGCATGATCTTGCATTTCTTTGCATTAAACCCTGGTTGCCATTCTTCCACCCATTTTGCTAGTTTATCCAGATCTCTTCTCATTCTGCCCACCCAATCTGGATCATGTACTCTGTTGCAGATCTTGGTGTCATCTGCAAACAGACAAACCTTACCCTCCAGTCCATATGCAATGTCACTGATGAAGATATTGAAGAGGACTGGCCCCAGGACTGATCCCTGAGGTACCCCACTTGTGACTTGCATCTCTTCTGACTGTATACCGTTTACCACCACTCTCTGCTTTCTGCCCATCAACCAGTTTGCCACCCAGATGACCAACGTCTGAACCACCCCAAGCCTACCCAGCTTATTAATCAATCTTCTATGTGGAACAGTATCGAAAGCTTTGCTGAAGTCAAGGTAGGCAACATCAACTGCTCTCCCTTGGTCCACCACTCTGGTTACCCAGTCAAAGAAGTCTATGAGATTAGTTTGACAGGATGTTCCTTTTGTAAACCCATGCTGTCTTGGATTCTGTGCTCCTATGGATTCCAGGTGTTGCAGTATCCTTTCCTTAAGGAGTGTCTCCATAATCTTGCCCACTGCTGAGGTAAGACTGACTGGTCTGTAGTTCCCTGCCTCCTCCCTGCTACCAATCTTGTGGAGCGGGATCACATGAGCCCTTCTCCAGTCTTTATGGGACTTCTCCTGTGCTCAGAGACTCACTAAGCAGTTCTGCTAATGGCTCTGCTAGTTCCACTCTTAGCTCCTTTAGTACCCTGGGATGTATGCCATCAGGTCCCATTGCCTTGTCCATCCTGAGCTTATCAAGCTCTTGTAGGACCCTTTCTTTTGTGAAGGGACTCGTGCACACCTCTCTCCCCTGTGTCCATGGTGCAGAGCTGTGGGCCCTGCCCTACCTTCTCTTTGGTAAATACTGAGCAGAAGTATCTATTTAGGATAGATGCTTTTACATGGTCCTCCTCCTCACATGCCCCCCTTATCCCCTTTGATCTTAGCAATACCCCCTCTGGACTTTCTCCTTTCACTAATGTATCTATAGAAAGTCTTGTCACCTTCTTTTACTGTTCATGCCAGTGTTTCCTCAGTTTGGGCCTTTGCCTGCCTTACTGCCTTCCCTGAGGGAAGTTTGGTGTGCCTCCCTTGCTTCATCCTGCTGCGTTCCCTTATATTTCCTGAAGGCCAGCCTTTTGGCTCTGACCTTCTCTGCTACTGTGTTTGAGAACCAAAGTGGTTTCCTTCTTCTTTTGCACTTCCTTTTTTCAGTAACACAATGGGATGTTGCTTCAAGTATTGCATCTTTAATGCTTGCCCACTTTGCCTGTACCCCCTCACCTGTATTTCTTTTTGTTAGGGGCTAGCTTAACTCTGTTGACTATCTTATCAAAGTCAGCTCCTCTGAAGCCCCATATTTTTGCCTTGGAATGGGATGATTTTGTTCTAGTGGTCAAATTGAACCATACCATGTGATGGTCACTGGTCCCAGGTGACCTGCTACCTGGAGATCTGTGATCCTTTCCCTGTTAGTCAGTACTAGATCTAGAATAGCCCTGTCTCTAGTGGGTTGTTGTACCAGTTGTTTGAGGCCCTCCACCTGCAGGGAATCCACCATGTGTCTAGTTCTGGCAGATATCCCTGCTGGTATTGACCAATCTGTATCTGGCATGTTGAAGTCTCCCATTATCAGAACCTCCCTTTTAGCTGTCATGTTTTGTATATCTTCTAACAGTAACGTGTTTATGTCCTCCCCCTGGTCTGTAGG
Source organism: Neoceratodus forsteri (assembly GCA_016271365.2). Lineage (NCBI taxonomy): Eukaryota > Metazoa > Chordata > Ceratodontiformes > Ceratodontidae > Neoceratodus > Neoceratodus forsteri. The sequence continues at coordinate 836,496,503 of CM028134.1, forward strand.
CCTGTACACAACCCCAGTTCATATGGCTGTCCCATTTCCTGTTTCCAGGGTGACCCACAGTTCTTCTGGCTCCTTATGTGTATTCTGAATTTTTGTAGCTTTGATATTTTCATTGACATAAAGGGCCACTCCACCCCCCCTTTTTGCACCTCGGTCTCTTCTGAATAGTACATAGCCAGGTACTGAAGTCTCCTAAGTGTGGTTACTGTTAAACCATGTCTCGCTAATGGCTACTATGTCCTGTTTAGCCTCTGTCATTATTGCCTGCAGGTCTGGGATCTTGTTTCCCAGACTGCGAGCATTTGTGTGCATGATTTTCCATTGGTCAGATTTCAGTGTGTTAGTTGTTGGGCAAGGTCCGGCATTTCCCCTGTGCATCGTATGGGGAGCCAGACCTTTTTCTTTACCTGGTGATGCAAATGAACTACAAACATGCTGAACTCCTGTTTGACCATTAGCCGAGGGGGGGGGTTGTTCTTCCCATTTGTTGTTTTGGGTGCTGCTTATGTGTGTAAGGAGAGTGTGATGATCAGGGAACAACATTTAATTAATTTGTTTTATTTTTTATTTAAGGTAGTTTTATTTTTAAGGCCCAGTTGAAGATTTTTTTGCCATGTAAAGGTGGCAGCCATGTTGGTGATGGAAGATCAATTCAAACCCCAGGAAATCTTACTGTATTCTGACAAATGCAGTATGGTCTTACTATAGGACCTGCCCTGGAGCCAAAATGGTTAATAGAGCATATGCAAATGGTGGAATGCTAGGCTTGAGCTCAGTTTTCAAACCACTGTCCCTGGTTGCACTTCTTTGAACTGTCAGATTCTTATGAAGCATGCACAGTGAACTATCCAACTATACTACTACTCTAACAACTAAATCCCCCCTTATTTAAAAAGTCACTCCCCCTCATAAACCAGAAGGACATCCCTAAGACTCAAGTCACAGATGCTCAAGAAAGAACACTATACCAGCAGGTTTGCAACAGTATATTTACAGCTGGAATGCAGTGACCATCAGGTTCTAGCAGGAGAGGTAGGGAGGGAGGGAGCTCAGAATACAGTAAGCTTCCCCTGGAAGAAACAAGATCACTATGGTAAGTAATTTTTTCTTCAAACCCCAGGAAATCTTATTGTATTCTAATACAGACTACCCAAGCAGTACCTTTGGAGGTGGGTAGAGAACCTATTTAGGAAACAGGCTCTGCAGGACTGCTGTGCCAAACCTGGCATCCCCTCTGACCTAAACATCCGAGCAGTAATGCTTGGGAAATGTGTGGACAGTTTTCCAGGTAGCTGCTTTGCAGATTTCCATTAGGGGAACATCCCTAGCAGCTGCTAAGGAAGTGGATGTACCCCTGGTCGAATGGGTCCTGAGGCCTGCAGGTGGCTGCTTGCCCACCTTGTTATAGCAGAACTGAATGCAAGCAACAATCCATCTTGCAATAGACCTTTTAGTGGCCGGTTTTCCCTTCCCCACTTCTCCATAGGTGAGGAAGAGTTGAGTACGGTCCTGTCTGTGGCCTTTTGTGTGATCAAGACAGTAGCTGATAGCTCTCTTAACATCCAAGCTATGCAGTCTATGTTCCCCTGAAGAAGAATGGTCATTAAAAAAGACAGACAATGGGGTTGAGGTGGAATTTAGGTACCACCTTGGGAAGAAATTTCCTATTAGTCTTTAGGACAACCTTGTCCCTATGGACAGCAATGTAGCCAGGCTCTGTGGATAATGCCTGGAGCTCACTAATCCTCCTGGCAGAGGTAACAGCCACTAGGAACACTGTTTTCCATGTTACATACTTGAGTTCTGCTGAGGACATCAGCTCAAAGGAGGACTGCATAAGCTGGGCAATACATATATTAAGATCCCACATTGGTGTAGGCTCCTTATGTGGAGGATGTATATGCAGCAACCCCTTGAAAAACTTTCTGAACACTGGGTTGGAGGCACTGGACAACCCTTTTCCAGCTGACAGGTAAGCTGAAACAGCCGCCAGATGCACCTTAACTCAATACCAGCTGGAGTGCTTTTTGAAGTCCAAGTTTTCCATTGCTTAACCTTGATACAGAATTGCCGCCGAGGTATAAATGAGTTAAGGGTAGCTGCTTTTAAGCCTAGAGAGTGAAGATGGGTTAAGTAATCTAGGACCACTGACAAGCTGGCCTAATTGTGACCTATGTCCCTTCCTCGACACCAGATGGAAAACCTCTTCCACTTGGAAGAATAGGTTTTCCTAGTGGAAGACTTCCTAGATACCCTGAGTATCTCCATCACCCCTTCTGAAAGGTGTGAGTTTGTGTCCTCTAAATCCTCAAGAGTCAGGCTTTGAGCCTGAGGGACTGAAGGTTGGGGTACATGATCCTGCCCTGGGAAGAGGTCAGTAGGTTGTGCCTCCTGGGGAGGCTGATTGGCTTGGCTACTGACATGGACTGAATCAGAGAATACCAGGGCTGCCTGGCCCAATCTGGAGCAATGAGGACCATTGTTGCTGGCTGGAACCTGAGCTTGTTCAGTACCCGTAGTAACAGAGGGAAGGCATACAGGAACTTCCCCAGTCCAATCCAGTAGCAGTGCATCCAGAGGGATTGTTCCTTTCACAGGAGGTCTGTAGCAAAACTGAGGTAATAGATGGTTGTCTGGGGCTGCAAAAACATTCACCTCTGGAGTGCCCCATCTCCTGAAGACAACCTCCAGGACCTGCTTGTTCAGCGACCACTCACGGTGGTTCTGATTGATTCTGCTGAGGGCATCTGCTAAGACATTGTCCTTCCCTGGAAGGTGGACTGCTGAGAAAGAGACCTCTAGGGGAGTATGCCAGGCTCCAGATTTTCATGGCCTCTGTGCACAGAGGGGTTGACCTTGTGCCTCCTTGTTTGTTTATGTAGTGCATGGTGGTTGTGTTGTCTGTTCTTACTTGCATTACCTCACCTTTTATTAGACTGGCAAAGAACTTGATACCCAGAAAGGCTGCTCTGAGTTCCAACTGGTTGATGTGCAGCAGATTCATGTTTGAGCCATGTGCAGTGTGCTCCCCCAGATGTGCCCCCATCCCAGTGGTGATGCATCTGTGGTTAGCACCAGTGAAGGGGGGCTGCTGCAGGAATGGCACACCTTATCTGAGGTTGGCCCTGTCCTGCCACCACTGCAGTGCTTGAAGGAAGACTCCTGTAACAGTAATCCAACAGCACATAGAAATTGGACTACAGCTTCCTGTTCTGTCATGGTGTTGTCAGTTTTGGGTCTATTTTGTGGGACAGAAACACAGAAAGGAGCTTGTTAGTCCTTTTAAGGGCCAAACAAGCCCTGATACATTGTTTGTGAGGGTTTTTAAGGAGCTTTTTACTGATGCTAGTTGATCACTGTGGTCACGTGACCTGGAAGAGGCTTCCGGACTGCGACACCATATATTGGAGCACCCAGCATGAGTGGTCACCATGCACTGAGACATGCACATCTGCATGTGTTACGCATGTTAAGTGGGGAGCAGGAAGCTAAGACAGAATGCTACTCTTAAACCAGTAGGATAAAAACTGCACATAATTGTGAGTAGAGATAGTGGTGGATTGAGATAAGCACAATGGATATGAATGTTGTGAAATTAGAGGGCGGCATGTTGGGGCTGAGATGCATAACGTGCAATATGATTAGCACTGAAGAGGCAAATGAATTATTAGTATATAAATGTGAGCAATGTCATTGCATTAAACAATTACAGGGTAGACTGGTAGAAGTTGAAAAGGAACTGACGGTATGTAAGCAGAAACTGTTACTGAATGATGAAGCTAATGGAGAGCAGATGCAGCAAGGTACAGAAGAAATGAGTGAAATGGACAATAGAAAGAGAAGAAGGGAAAAAGAAACTGAGGGTGACTGGGTAGCAGTTGAAAGAAAAGTGAAGAAAAAGAAAAAACAAGAGGAGGAGCTTTGGAGTTTTCTATGGAGGAGTCAAATAGCTTTGGACCTTTGATTCTGCTTGACATGGACGATAATAATAGTAACAAATCAAATTAAACCAATTGTGAAATAAACATAACGTCCGGACCCTGTGGCAAGGTTAATGCACCAAGTACATCTTGTTTTGAGCAGACAAGTATTGTGAACACACATATGGGGATAAATAAGGATGGTAATAAATGTGGTAAACCAGTAAATGGAACAACACTTGTGGAGTTGGAACAACAGAAATAGATTGGCAAGGAGAGAGTAACACCAATGAAGGGGAGCATGGTGACATAATTGCAGAACAAATGAATGAGGAAATGTAAGGAAATTTCAACTGCAGGTGGGATAAATGATCAAGCTGAACAAATGAATATAGGGTATAAGGAAAGAAAGGTTTATGTACTAGGAGACTCCATACTGAAATATACAGATAGGTATACATCGAGTAGCAGCAAAGAAAATATAACAACTAGCTACTTTTCAGGAGCTAAAATAGGGGAGGTTAAGCAAATGCTACGGGATATAATTAGGGAAAATGATGGAACAGCAACATTAATCTTACATTTAGGTATAAATAATATCAAGAATCAGGAAATTGAGGATATTCAGAAAGAATGTGAGGAGATAAGAGAAGCAGAGGCACTACAATGCAAAGTGTACTTCTCAGAAATTCTGCCAGCACCTAGAATGAATGGAGCTAACAGTAGAAAGATCAAAACAGTGAATAACTGGCTTGGGGCGTATAAAACACTGGGAAGAATACATTTATGAACCATCATATTACTGTAAAGACGGATTACATCTGAGTAAAAAGGGGAGTAGGAAATTGGGGTTGGAAATAAAAACAGTCATGGACAGTAATGTAAACTAGAATGTATGGGGAGAAGGGCACATCTTTTAAACAAAGCAATGGTAACAGCATATGTGCCAGGAGTAAAATAAGGAAAAGAAACATGGGAATATCAGTTTGGTCGTTAAATGCCAGAAGTTTTAAAATGGAAAAGAAGGCTGAATTAGAGGTTAAACTAATGAGTGAGAAGATTGATATGTGTATGGTGACAGAAACATGGTGGGAACCAGAAATAAAATGGAATACCAATATAGAAGGATATAGATTATACTCTAAAGAAAGGAAAAAACAAGAAAGGGGGAGGTGTGGCAATCTACATTAGAGAGGACATACAAAGTAATCTATATAATACTGCAGCCAATGGAGAAATTGAATTTTATGGATTCAAGTGGCAGAGGGTGGATAAAATATATATATATATATTTTTTTTTTATCCACTCCCCTGCCACTTGAATCAATATATATATATATACCACCAAACAGTGGTAAGGAAACTGTCACCTTAATTAGAAATGAAATTGAACAAATGGCCTTAGAGGGAGATGTCATCATTGCAGGAGATTTTAATTTACAGAATGTTGAGTGGGGAACAGGTGAAAATAAGGTAAACAATGTGAAATTTATTCAAATGTTTGAAATGGCAAACCTGGAACAACTTATTCATAAACCAACTAGAGGGGGATCTATTTGGCTGTGTTGATAACAAATGGGGTAGATATTATACACAAAATAAAAATAAGGGAGCAATTGGGAAACGGTGACCATTATATCATAACATTTAATGTTAGAAAACAAGTAAATTATATAAAAGATGTAGGACGATAACAAAAAATGACAATAGGGCAAATTTTAAACAGATTAGAGATAAACTAAAAAAATGGAATTGGAAAAAGAGTTTTGAAGGACAAAACATGGAACACATATGGCAGGTGTTTAAAACCAAATTAAGACATTTAGAAAAAAAATATGTTCCGGATAGGAAGATGCACAATAGAAAAGGGAAAAAGCCACAATGGTGTAATAATAAAGTAATAAAAGCATGTTAAAAAAAAACAATGCATATAAAAAGATGAAATTACTAGGGACGGAAGAAGTTATAACACATTATCGAGCCACTCGGAGGACAGCAAAAAAAATAATTAAGGAAAAGAAAAGGAAGGTGGAGGTAAATTTAGCTTATAGGAAGGATAATGGTAAAAGTCTTTTTTTTTTTTTTACATATATCAACCAAAATAGGAAGGATAAGCAAGGAGTGGGGCCATTAAAGAAGGATAACATAGAAATTAGGAAACCAAAAGAAATGGTTGATGCACTAAATTCATTTTTTGGTACCGTATTTGAAATTAATGGAGAGGTCATGAATGTTAAAGTTAATGAAAATCATAAGATATCTGTTTCGTTAACAACAAGGGATGAAGTAAATAAATTAATAAAGAAATTAAAGATACATCGACAGGCCTGGACCAATTGCACCCTAGGTACATAAAATAAATGCCATTAATAATGGAAATATTGGTAACAATCTTTAATCAATCATTTACAACAGGTGAGATGCCAGAGGATTGGAGGCAGACTCTGGTGGTACCGTTGTTTAAAAAGGGTGATAGGTCGGACATGTCTAACTACAGACCTGTGAGCTTGACAGCAATTCTGGGAAAAATTGCAGAAAGTATATGGAAAACTAGAATAGAATAAAATCTGTAGATACTGGGATTTGTAGATGAAGAACAGCATGGATTTAAGAGGAATAGATCCAGTATTATTGACCACTTGTGCTTCTACGAAGCTATAAATGAGAAAGTTAGTGAAAATATACCGACAGACATTATATTTCTGGATTTCCAGAAAACTTTTGATAAAGTGCCACAGGACAAATTGATAAAGAAAATAGCCAATATAGGATTGGAAAGCCCTATCGTCGGTTGGATAAGGAACTGGCTGGGGAAAAGAGTACAGTGAGTGAGAATTACAGGTGAAGTTTCAGAAACTATAAGGGTGATGAGTAGTGTCCCATAGGGATCAGTCCTCGGGCCCATTCTTGTTTCATTGTATACAAGTGATTTGCATCATGGTATTATCAATCAGATTGCCAAATTTGCTGACAACATAAAAATAGGTGGACCTGTTAATTCACATGAACAGTGGGATTCAATGAGAATGGATCTGGAAAGGATCAAGAATTTGGCAAAACATAACAGGATGAGTTTTAGTATAAAAAAAATCAGTGGCGATGTATTTAGGGAAATCTAATAAGAAAAACAAATATATGTTGAATGGAGAGGAATTGCAGGAGGTAGGGAAGGAAAGAGACTGGGGTAGTCATTGATAATCATTTGAGTTTTGAAAAACAAAGGACACACATCATACAAAAAGCTAATTACATGGTTAAATATATAAAATGCAGTTTTGTGAATAAATCAATTGGCTGTTTATTGCCTATATATAGGTCATATGTGAGACCTTAGTTAGATTTCGGGTCACAGCTGTGGAGTCCCTATAAAAAAAGAGAAATTAAGAGAGTGGAGGTGGTGCAGAGACGGTATACTAAAATGATGGGAAAATTAGGTAACGATGGGTATGCTGAAAGGCTAAGGAGAACTTGCCTGTTCTCCTTGGAGCAGAGAAGACTAAAAGGAGACTTACTTTCTTTGTACAGAATTATTAACTACAAATTACTAGTAAATGAGATAGGATTGAAATTTCAAACAAAACCTAAGGGACTAAGAGGACAAAGAATGCAAATTAAGTTGGATACAGTTAAAAAGAGCAGGGTATACTACTCATTTCTGAATAGAACTTGGAGACTATGTTACCAATGGAGGTAGTGGCCAGTAAATCAATAGAGGAATTCAAAAAAAGAATAGATCAAATGATAAGGGATAATAGGTTAAAATGTGCCCACTAATGTGGGGAACAGTTTTCATATGGACCAAGGTCTTCTACCATTCTTGACCCAGTATAACAGGCACTAGCTTTGACAGTGAATCTCTCTTTTTGTTGCCAGTGAGCTCTAAGGTGAAACTGAGTGTCCCTCATCTGGAACCTGACACTGTTGCTGTGGGTGCTGCCATGTGGCCTAGCAGCTACAGAAAATGCCTTGCTGGCCTTGCAATGTGCAGCTTGAAGGAACTGACTATCTGCACCAGGCTGTCCACTCTCCCTTGTGGGAGGAAAGCCCTCCCTTTCTGGGTATCCAACTTGGCTGCTATGGATTCCAGGAGCTGAACTGGTTCCAGTACTGACTTCTTTAGATTCACCAGGAACCCCAAAGACTGCAAGGTATCCTGTGTGACTGCCAGTGCCTCCCTGATTTGATGAGGTGACTGGCCTACGATTAGTCACTCATCCTGGTAGGGGAATACTGTTAACCCCTGCCTCCTTATGTGCACCATGGCCACAGCCAGGCATTTTGTGAACACCCTTGGGGCAGAGGTCAGTCCAAATGGCATTGCCCTGAAATGAAAATGGCCTGATGGCATTTTGAACCTGAGGTACGTTCTGTGGGATTGCCTGATAGGGATGTGAAAGTAAGCTTCATTTAGGTCCAGGGATGCCAACTAATCTCCCCCGTCTTAGTGTTGGGAGGATGGTGGCCAGAGTCACAATCTTGAACTTTGGCTTTGACAAATGTCTGTTTAGATGTCTGAGATCCAGAATGGGTCGCCATTCCCCTGTTTTCTTTGTTGTGAGGAAGTATGTTGAGTAGAAGCCTTTTCCCCTCTGTGCCAAGGGGACTTTTTCTACTGCCTCCAGTAACAGGAGATTGGCTACTTCCTCTTGTAGCAAAGCTGTTTCTGATGGGGAGGAAGGTCTGAAAACCCTTGCCCTCAGCTTTGGCAAGAACTTGAAGCTGAGGGCCAGACCCTGGCCCACTACTTCCAGGAGCCAGAGCCACCTGTCTACGGTGACATTTTGCCACTCCTGGAAGTAGTGGGCCAGCCTGCACCCTACTAGGATTGGGGAGGCGACCCGAACATACACCTCAGGGTGTCTGCTTTGCCTGGGCTATTGGCTGAGTGCTGGGACTAGTGTGGCCACTGCCCCTTTTTGCCCCTGTCTTTGAAGTATTCCCTCTGTTGCTGATACTGAGGGAAAGCTTGAGGCTGGAAAAAGGGCCTGTAATGAGCCCTGCCTCTGCCGCCGCTACTCTGGTGTTTTTGGATTGTGGATGCCCTTTCTTTTGCTGTAGCACTCTTTTAGGCAGCCTTGTACACATCCATTTTCTTCATATATGCTTCTGTTTGTTCCCCAAACAGAGATGTAGGGTCACAGGGAAAATCTAAAACCTTGGTATCCTGGGTCAGATTGGTGGTTCTGAGCCAGGCAAACCTTCTGAGGGACACTGACGCTGCCATGAAGCAAAGCCAAGTGTGTCCACCACCCCAGGAGTGATGTTATTACACGTTATAAAATGGGCATCCAGAATAAAAGAAGTCTGATTGGTCAAAATACATCATGTGACTGTGTATAAAATCAGTTTCATGCCAAGTCATCCTGGTCCTAAACCACATCACACAATGAGAATATCAGTCCTACAACCAGAACTATCTTCCATTAGTCCCCCTACAACTGGAATTGATCTTTCATCACAAACATGGCTGTTACCTTTATATGGTAAACTTTTGACTGGGCCCAAAAATAAAACTACCTTAAATAAAAAATAAAACAAATTAATCAAATTTTGTTTCCCTGATCATCACACTCTCCTTACACACATTAGCAAATTAGAAACATTAAATATTGTTTATAGTTTTCACTACAACTGTTTCTTCACTGATAAAGAAAAATCCTCCTTCTATCTTTACCTGCTCATCGGGGGATCTCTTCTGCTTGCCCTGACAGTGAGATAATTGAGTCTCTGGCTGTAACAGAGGCCTTTGTTGTGTGTGTGTGTACTGTATGTTAGGAGATAACCATTCTGCCAGTGGAACTGAGCAGAATTTTGAATCCATGTATTCCATGGGAAACATTTCATGATAAACATTCTATATCATGAATCTTGATGCCAACAAAGGACAAACTTTGTCCAGCAGTAATACAATGACATCGTCTATGACATAATTTGCAGTGGACGGAAGGACTATTTTATCATAAATGCACACAAGTAAATCTATTGTTTCTACATATTAACATGCTTTTCCCAACTATAAAAAGTTAAAAAAGGAGCCCATTCTGTGTCTTATTGATTACATAACACACATCCTCCCATGCTTTACTGCCTAATTCTACCCTATTCTGCATGCAGAATGAACTCCAGTCAGCTTTGCTATGACATTCCTGTGACACTGTGCAGAATTCTATGCACATTTGTACACATTTCAAACCAAATCTAAATATCTTGACAACTTTACAAGCTACACAAAAACACCCAATAGCAAAGTTGTTCAGGCCAAAAAGACCTTTACAATGAGGGTAGTCACTAAGCTGAACTCTGTATAGTTTTTGAAATATAGCACTCTAATTAACCAAATTTTCATTTTGTGTTACCAAATTTCCCACTTTGGATGGCAAATATTTTAAAAACTAAGGATTTCAGCATAGTGACTACCCTTATTGTAACAATCATTTTGTCCTGAACAACTGTGCTGCTTGTTGTTTTTGTGTAGTGTGTATAGTTTTCAAGATGTTTAGATTTGTTTGGTTTGTGTGCAGATGTGCTTACAAAACAGCAGACGCTTTTTTTCTCTCTGAGTGAACACTTAAGTAAACATGCCAAACAAATGTAAATATCTTGAAAACCATGCAAGTTACACGTTCACAACCAGTGTCAAAATTGTTCACAATAGAAAGACCTTTACAATGAGGGTAGTGACCAAGCTGAACTCGGTATAGTTTTTAAAATATAGCCATCTCTGCTGTTGTATTGTAAAGCAGTGCTTGTTGCTGAATCCATGGGGTTTGCTACATCACTGTCACATGAGACAGGATACATTGTTGGTACAAGAAAAGCAATAAATTCGGCTGAGATGGAGATTCCCAGGGGTTGTAAAACTACCATAAAGCTAGCAGGCTAATTTAGGAGACACTCCTGATAGCAGACAAAAGGAAGGACACACTAGGACTTCACACACAAATCAAAACACTCAGCACAACATATATTTTTACAAATTCTGTGTGTACTACTCCTTTAAATATGGCCCTATAAGTATTTCAGATCATTCCATAGTTAATATAATCATACAAATTGGTACATAAAACGCTAAGGATAAAATATGGAAATTTGACTCAAAATTACTGAGTGATAAGGTCTTTATTAATTTAATAAAAAAAGAGATTAAGGATTTCTGGGACAATAACTCTCTTCACAACATTTCCTTAAGAAGTATATGGGATACATTTAAAGCTTATGTAAGGGGTATGTAAATATCGTATGTTGCCCAAAAAACAAAGCAGAAGCCCAAGTTTTGAACTAATCAGAATTAGATTTAGCTTCTGCTGAAGCAAACTTTATTTACTCTTCTGCAGAAGAAGAGCTGGTCAAAGTTGTAGTATTAAGACACAAATTCAGCCATATCATGGAAGAACGTGCAAAGGGGCAATGATGAGAGCCCAGAGCTAAATATTATTTCTTGACTGAAAAACTAGATTGACTGTTAATGTTCCAGATACAATGTGAGAAGGTCGACAATATAATTAATGAAGTAAAAGATGAGCTGGGTTATAGATCATATGACACAAAAGCTGTTTTCACTAAATTCTATAAACAATTTGAAGAAAAACCTGATGTTGAACAAATACATTCCTACTCAGTTAATTTAGACTTGAAACAACTAGACAAAAAGTAAATGATCATTCTAGATTCTGACTTCTCCCAATAGAGGTATTAGTAACTTTCTCTGATTTAGTCTGTGGTAAGTCATCTGGCCCAGATGGCTTTGGAGGTGAATTCTTTAAATTTCAAAGGCAATGTTTCATTTTTTTTTCATAATTCAGCTAATCCCTGTGTTAATTTAATAAAGAGGCATGTGTCTAAACATATGAATTATTATGTCTTCACTCATTTCCTTCTATAAAGGTAATATTTCAACTTTAAAATATTCATGGTTAGAGTGGCATCCGATCATTTCTTCTCACATGCTGTCCTGGAACTGGCAGCCATTGACGTCATTCAAGGACTGACATCAATTGCCGGTGTGCATGGAGTACACAGAAGCTGCCGGTGAGGTCAGTCTTGAGCTCCAGCTTCTTCTGGGAAAAAATAAAGAATGTTTTTTATTTTTGACAGTTCATTAGCAATGTACTGTTATACTCTATTTACAATAAGTAATAAAGTTTAAAAAAAAAAAAAATGACCAGTCATTCATTTAAATCAGTTAAGTGCCACATTGCGTTCATGATTTTAAACCTCGTACATTTTTCTCTTTGCCTGCTTGTTTATGATTTTAAAACTTATTATTTTATTATTACTTTTTTCTCCAAGTGAGCAGTCTCAGTAGAATTATGAGGGTGGGTTCACCACAACATAACCCAGATAGACCATCTTAGGGTAGCTGGTTCATTCCACTGGGATGTCAAACAGATGAAGTATACTGATGAGTCCTGGTAGGACAAAACATGTGTCTACGTCTTCTGTTGGCATCCTTTGCAAACTGTGTGAGAGGCCTTTTCGCACCATGCATTTTTGCTTAAAGTTGAACCAGCATAATATTCTGTGGTGATTTGCATATGCAGCTCATGATGCTTTGCATTGTGGGGGTATGTGTGATTTTGAATCTCAGTAGAACATGCATTGAAAGAAGCAAAACAGAAAAGATGCTCTATGGGCAGACAAACTATATCTGATACTGTTACAGATACAGTGGAATTAAAAAAAAAATCCTGATAAATGGAAGTGATAGTAATGGAAGTAATAGAACTGTAAATTTGAACTTAGCAGTTTGCCATTTTACTGTAAGAAAACTGTAAGTATGCCAGCTGACAAAAGTTCTCCTATCAGATAACAGGAATTACATGCACATATTGGGCTGCAGCATTTTGAAGAGTTTATTAACTGCATACCATCAGAGTTCCCAAAGCATTCAGTTTTAGAAAAATCAATCATGCCTGGCTAGAGTGTAGTAAGCCAGTGTGTCACAAATCACGCTCTAAAAGAGACACGGTCCAGTGCACTGTTACTAAGCCAGTGTGTCACAAATCACCTTCTAGAAAAGACAAGGTCCAGTGCTCTGTTACTAAGCCAGTGTGTCACAAATCGCCTTCTAAAAAAGACAAGGTCCAGTGCTCTGTTACTAAGCCAGTGTGTCACAAATCACCTTCTAAAAAAGACAAGGTCCAGTGCTCTGTTTTTTTTATTTATTGAAATGTTTCACCAGGAAGGCACACTGAATAAGTTGCTCATCTCACGGTGTAACCTGGGGGGAGGGGGGTACAAGAGAATATAAACAGAGAGTATACATACAATTACGGTTTGCATACATGAGGGTAAATTGGGTACAGACTACAGAGGTGTGAACAGCGGAATCACCAGCCACTGCTGGAATAGTGTTACAATCAATACAGGTAAGCAGTGAATATTAAACAATGAACGTGCTATGGGAAGAGGAGTAAGTGGGACAGTGGAGCCCAGCTGGGGGAAGGAAAGGCAGTGAGCCCGGAGAAACCAGGACATTCCAGTAAAAGCAGATGCAAGGCCTGGTTGAGTAAAATAATTGACACTGGACTTGGGTGAACTGAAGTAAACAGCTCTGATAGTTCAAAGTATAGGTACATAGGGAGAGTGATTTAAAACAGTGCATGTAGGTAGTAGGGCTACCTAATTAAGTGCCAGAGGTATAATGGAGGGATCAGGAGTTGGGGGGGATGGATAGGGAATGGGCCAGCCTTGCCTAGAACTGAGCCTCTCCAGGGTCTGAGAACCCTGCAAGGGGCAGAACTGGTCAATGACAATAGGGGAGAGAAGATGGTGGGTGGGGTGGGAGTGTATGACAAAAGACAGGGGTTGGGAAGATAGGTAGCAAAGAGGGGGAGGGAAGGAAGAATCATGCTTATTTATTTATTTAGTTTTTGTTGACTGGGTAAGTACACTAGACAAATTCTTACCTATTTTCAGGCACCACCCAGGGAGGGGGAATACAGATGAATGCCAACTGACCTTGAACCAGATTAAACTGTTGGTGGTATTTTAGTGAAAGAGGAGAAATTTGGCCAGGGCACTAGGGAAATTCCCCTACTCACCACAGGGGGAACTTCTGGCCATCAAAGATGGCAGACGAGTCCAGAAGGGTGGGAGGAAGGACCCTGTGGAGGTGGGAGAGTTGGTCTTCTCTCACACTTCCACAAACTTAGAGACTATGGTGCAAATTGATCAAGTTCAGCAAAAAATGGATCTGGAGGTATTACAAGGAACATCTAAGCAAGGATGCATGGCTGTTACTGGTGAAAAATGAACCTTTATCTGAGCAGGAGCAAGATGAAAGTATGGACAATAATTTGGAACCTGAAGTGCTTGAAATCATTTCAGAAGCAGAGAAATCCAAAATGGAATCGGAAGAAAAGCTGGAGCTACGGCGCTTACTGGAGGCTGAGGAGCAAAGGTTCCGATCTCAAAAGTCGTCACTGATGCAGAAAATCCATCAGTCTAAGGCTGTACTCGTGGCTAACACTGTCAGTATGAATCAGCTGGAGAATGAAAAGAATGCCTTAAAGGTACCATTGTCTGCCGGGGACTCTAGCGAAACCACGACTGCTTGTTCTACTCAGAAATTCCATCACAAAATGTGAGTATCTCCTTTAATAATGTACAGACTGTTGTGGATGTTTCTTCTGTGGTGAGGGCTTCTACTTCATGGACCATCGAGAAAGCCCTTCAAGGAGCGGGGTGGAAGAAGCAGCCTGAGTCAGGACAGTGGGTTTCAGGCAAGTCCCCAATCAGAATGCCAAAGCCGGCTAATTTTTTGGATCCTGCAGGGCAAAGTGAAAAGACTAGCTCTGTACAAGAGCAGGGGGAGTCAATTTTGTAAGATGATTCACTGGCTATTCCCGACGGCTTAAAGGGACACTGTCAACTTGTTTTTCATCACATTATTTCTAGTTGAAACCCCCACATTTTATGATTGCTTACCCTCTCTAAAACTCACTGATGTTGCTGTTTGTTTTGTCTGTAGCCTTGTTAAGTAGAACTGAAATTCATGGCAATGTATATTTATAAACAACCTTGTTTTTGTTTACAATCATGGTTCTGTTCTTACTGCATATGTCCTGAGTGTTAGAAACACACACAGATAATACAGTCACTCATGAGGCAGTAGCCTCCTAATCTCCCAATGCATCATGAGGGCTAGACTGTTTTGTGGGTGTTCCCAAGTCCAGGAAAGATGCAATTGGAGTTGATCAAGGAATGTAAACAAACCTGTTTTGGTGTGATAGCACCAGTATGTTGGGAAGTCTGTTTTTTACTTTTTTAAAGAAAATAAGAGTCAGAATCAAACTTCCAGATCCATCAACAATCTTTACAGAATTTTGGCAATCATAAAATATGTTTTTTAAACTAGGGACACTTTCAGACTTATGGGGACTGACAGTGTCCCTTTAAACCTGACCCAGAATCCAGTTCTTGTACTTCCTGATGGGGGGAAAAAATGTGGCACCAACCCAAGTGGAAGCCCCGTTAAATAAACAACCAGACAGGCAAAAGAAGATCTTCTCACTATTTCATTTACCTGTCCTCCCAGCTAAACACCACGAGCAGTCAGGCTTTCCTACGTAGGTGGCATGCCTGAACCTCCAGACTGAGTGTTTGTGGCCTGATCCCTACTAAAAGACTCAATGAAGTTTTTTTCACATGAAATATATGCTCTTATATTCATTTCTGGAGAAACAACTTTTGACGTCAGTTTTAAAACCTCTCCAGGTCTAGAGAGGTTTTAGACAAAATATTCTCTCAAGTGTTCAGCATTATGGAGCCCTTTTCTAGCTATCCCTCTTACCAAGCCTGCTTACAAAACTATTTCAGTCTTACTTTGAAATGAGGGAGTGGATTTATCTGATGTTCTCTACTGGCTTAAGCTTCATTGCACAGTTATTGGGGACCCAGAGGCTATTTTGGACACAGAGAACATATGGACTTGGGGGGGTGGAAAGTAAATGTACTTTTATTTATTTTTTTTTACATCTCTGTTTCTCACCTGCAGCCACAGTCCTGCCAATTCCAGCCACTGCTCCTCCTTCACTGCCAACCCCGAAGCTGATGTGCCCAGCTGGCATATGCAGCTGTACCACTGAAAGGGGCCCCCCCATGCCCCCGCGCCTGGCCAGGATCCAATACCGGCACACGCCTTGTTCCAGGCATCGTCGGCTGGTGAAGCTGTGGCCATCAAGCTGCCATGGACTATGCTGCCTTTTCTCTGTTTTTTCTTTTTCCCCGATGGGAATGCGGATGTGCAATGATGTCCATGCACAATGTGTGGGTGTCCACAGTGCCGCCCCCAGACACCCGCGCATCTGTAGTACCTCTGGGCATCCACAGGGACCACCACAGCATGGTGTGCATCCACCCCTTTCCCCAGGAATAGGAGAGCTGTCATCAGATGCTCACTCCTAGTCCTCCCCTGCCGACCCCCGATGACCTGGGCTCATTCCCGAACCTGGGTCACCGACATGGAGCGAGGTGTTGTGTCCAGCACCTCAACCCTCAGTGCCACCGGGCCAGCACACATAAATATACTTTTAAAAACTAATGAATCAGGGGTAATGCATCAGCCAAACATTTTTTTTCCTAGACTAGGACGGGGGAGTGTTGTTCTATCCTGGCCAGCCAAAGGCCTGTTATAGGTATGGGGACCTTCACATCTTAGCAGTGTATGTGATACTGTAAAGTGCAATTTATGTGGGGAATTGAGACACCTGAGTACTGTTTGTTGAAATGAATGCGGATGCAACCTGTGTGATGAATTGGGGTACACATTTCAGAATTGCTCCTGGGCTGCTCACAACCAGGAGCACCACAGTGGGGGTGCAGATCAACAGTTTCTAATCTCACAGGCTCAAAAAAATTAAATTCGAAATAGGGCTACCACAGCTCAGCCCCCTCCTGACCATGAGAGACCCTCAACCTCAGCTGCATTACCCTCGGAAACTCAACAAAAAGCTCCATCTGTTACAGAGATGGAGAGTTCCTCCCCACCTGTTATAAGGATACAGGAGGAGTTTTTGTCAAATGCAGCATCAGTGGATCCCCAACCCAAAGAACAAGAAGCTATGCCCTGCCCAACCTACTCAAATTGTGTGTAGGCACTCCTCTGGAGCAAAGCTAAAAGCCATTCCCCTTCCCCCAGTAAAACTGTTAGAACCTCCCCCGTGCAGTTGTCTAACCCTTATGATATCCTGCATGAGACTTCTGTGGAGTCTGATGAGGACACAGATTATTCATCTGTCCCCTCCTTATCCTGAAGTCACAACAGATACAGAAGTGTGTTCTAAAGGTAGAGGTTCTCAGAAGCGTAAAGCAAGATTAAAAATGAAAAGTGTTGGTGGGTCTGGAAGGAGAAAATAATGAGTGTACTTATTAGCCTTCCTTATCCCCTATTACATTATAAATGTCTTGTACTGCCTTAGCATGTCATACTATTAATGTAAATAGTATAAAGAGGAAAGACAGAAGGAACACAGTGCTTGCCTTCCTCACATCATTACAGATAGGTATAATTTTTGTACAAGATGTTCGATTCCATACATCCCAAGAAATAAAACAGGCTCAAAGACATTGGTTACTGGGGTCTTCATTTTTGTCTATTGGCCAGGAATCATGCTCTGGGGTTGGTATATTGATGCACTCAATTGATTTTAAATTATTGAAACTCTATGATGTGGTTCTAGGTAGAGTTTTAATACTTGATGCCATAATTCAGAAGCATTCTTACTGTTTTAGCAACCTTTATGCCACCCAGACAAAGTCAGCAAGAATTGATATAATGTCTCACATCCAGATTTTCCTACACACATCTAAAAGTGTAGTTTTTGCTGGTGACTTTAATTGTGGTCTGAGCCTCTAGGATAAAGGTTTGCACTCAAGAACACAAAAACTATATTGTGATTCTCATTCTTTAAATTCTATCATCTGCACTGCAGAGTTGCGAGATGCTTATCTGGAACATACAAAAAGATATACACCGACCTTTTAAGAGGGCTTTCTAGCGACAAGAATAGACTGTTTTTTTTGTCTCAAAATCTTATCATTTCAGCAACATACGTGGATTCACTAGAATTCACAGACCATAAAAAGTCTCTATTTCCATTGGTGATAACCCATCATGTATTACAGGCCCTGGCACCTGCAAGTTAAACACCTCTTTGTTAAAAGAGGAACCCTTTCTTAATACATTAGGGCAATTTCTAGCAGCTAGAAAATCAGTGCTGATCTGCTATGAAAACCCCATCTTATGGTGGGAAGAAACAAAATCAGACCTAGTCCGTCTTCTTAAAATTTTTAGCAAAGAAAGATGTAACACGGCCTACCTCGCATACTTGCAAAAGCGCCAACTCTTACAAAACATATTTATGATGGTCTACACTACAAGTCAGGACCTGAGAGAACAGGTAAAGCTAGTGCAGGTGGATATGATGGCTTTTTCAAAACAGAATGCTACAGTACTTTTCCAACAACATAAGTTTGGTACACAGGGGAAAAAAACAAGAAACATGTCCCTTTATAGGTTCATAGGTGAAATACACGATCAAGGGACAAGCCCATTAGGATCATGCCACCTAAGCTAGGTGGGATACAAATTTTAAATCATTCATATGTACATCAAGTTTTTTTTTTAAATTGAGCCAAGTTATCACAGTATACTACCTCATATGGGAGTGAGTTCCATATTGGAACTATTCTCTGAGTATAAAAATTATTTCTTTTCATAGATCTATTAGTAGATGTAATTAGTTTCAAATTATGTGAACGAGTATGGACAGGAGTAGGATTCCATGTCAGATATAATGTGTTAAATAAATATTCATCTTCAGTCGCTTTATAAAGCAAACAAAGATCCCCTCGCACAGATCTATATTCCATACTATACAGATTCAGTTTCTTCAATCCTTCCTCATATGTCAAGAGACCCATACCAGTTATATTTTTAACAAATCTTTTTTGGAATTTCTCTCTAGATAATCTATCTCCCCTCTGAGTTGGAGCACTAAATGATGCACAATAATCAAAGTTAGATCTTATAATACTGGTATACAGTGGGATCATTAAAGATGGGTCTCCACTTTTTATATTTTTAAATAAGCAATTGCTTAATCTGGAACATTTTTTAACTGTAGTATTTAAGTGTTCTGTGAATTTTAAATTATTAGTAATAATAACACCCAGATCTCTCTCAGAGGTGATGACACTTAGTGCGTTATTGCCTATATAATAGTTAGCACACCTGTTATTCAAACCAAAATGCATAACCTTACATTTGTTTATATTAAAGTTTAATTTGTGACTGATAACCCACTCAGAGATTATCCTGTAAATTGGATATGGATTTCGAATTATTAACAATCCCACCTAGTTTAGCATCATCTGCATACTTAGTCATCCAAATACCATTACTAGTATTCATACTAGCTATAAGGATGTTAAATAACATAGGGCCCAGTACTGATCCCTGATGTACTCCACTGCTGACTTCACTCCACATGGAAGAATAACCCCTCAATGATACTCGCTGTCTTCTATTGGATAACCATTACATTATCCATTTAGATAAATATTTGTTAAGGTCTAATTTTATTAAACAGAATCAAAGGCCTTTTCAAAATCCAAGTAAATAACATCCACTGGCAGACCAAGGTCCAAAGCATCACTTACCGGCTCAAAAAAAACAATCAAGTTAGTCTGACATGATCTACCAGGTTGAAAACCATGTTGGAAAATATCTGTTTGACCATTTTCTATTATATGTGTACTAATTTTACTTAGAATAAGCTTTTCCATAATTTTACATGTGGAAGATGTTAAACTTCTAGGTCTGTAATTTTTCAAATCCTGCCTTGAGCCATTCTTAGGTATAGGGATGACCAGAGCATCTCTCCAGTCATTAACCACTATACCTTTTTTCAATGATTCATTAAATAGAAAAGTCAGTACACCTGCCAGATCATAAGAAACATTTTTTAAGAATATAGAAGGAATATTATCAGGACCTACCGATGTGGAAGATTTTAAGGAATCAATAATGTTATAGGTTTCTGCAACAGTGAATTGAAATATAGGATCCAATTTAGAAGGATTCACATCCATAAAATCATCCTTTTTTTAAAATATACTAGCAAAATAAAGATTACATTTATTTGCCATAATTTGTTCGTTATTAATAATAACATCATTTATTCTTAACGGTCCAACTAAAGTGGGAGAGGATTTTAAGGAACCAATGTAATTGAAAAACTTCTTATTATCACCTTGCGTACTAATTAAGTTTAGTTCTGATTCATGCTTGGACCTTTTAATTGCATGTTTTGCTTTTTTGGCTTTAGAGACAAATTTAGCCCAGTTGGATTCTGATTTATTTTTCTTATATTTATTAAAAGCCTTTTTCTTTGCTAAGACTAACCTTTTTATTTTTTTAGTAAACCAGGGTGGTGATCTTTTATGTCCAATATATTTAACTCTGATTGGTACCCATTCAGAAATACAATATTCAATTTCCTCTTTAATTCTTAGCCAAATATTGTCCACAGGTAATCCATTTAATTCATTTTTCCAATTCCACCTCAAAAGATATTCTTTAATAGCCATATAATTTGCTTTATTGAAGTTTCTAAATTGGGTTTTACCATTAGATTTATTAATATAAAAATTAATTGACCATTTAATTATTAGATGATCACTATTACCTAAAGGAGCCATAGTACCAAGAAACTCAGTATCAGCTTTGATATTAGTAAATATCAAATCCAGAGTATTGTTGTTTCTAGTTGGAATTTTAACAAATTGGTCTAATCCTAGATGGGAAATTGCACTAATAAATCTATTTTCCTGTTTATTTGAACCCAACCCATTAGGCTAATTTATTCCAGGATAGTTGAAATCACCCATTAGAATAATATCTACATTTATATTAAGATTCTCCAAATAATTACACAAGTTTTCATTATTAACAGGGTCCATAGATGGTGGCCTACAGCATATCCCTAATGTAACTGGACATTGTTTATTATTAATTTTAATCCATAGTATTTCAAAACCAAAGGTAGAATCATTATTCATACTAACTTCAGTACGTATAATGTCTTCTTTAACATAAAAGGCAACTCCACCTCCTTTGGAGTAGGTACGATTTTTATTAGAGTATAACCACTAATATTATGTCCCCATTGGTCTTCATTAAACCAGGTTTCTGTAACACCACAAAAGTCAATATCTTCATTATGTAAGATTACTTGGAGTTCATTAACTTTATTACTCAGACTCATGGCATTTAGAAGAAGCAGATTTAAATTGGATGTTTGATAATTTTCACAAGTACCAGAAGTAGTTTTGACAGGATTCAGAATTGATTTCTGTTTGTATGTATTCGTAACCTTATCTATTCCTACCCCTGGGCATTGCATAAAAAAAACATCAATTGCTGAATTAAACACATGAACCAAAACCTCCTTGCCCATCCTACTTAAATGTAAACCATCCTTGCATAATAAGTATCCTTGCCCTGGAACTGTTCCCAATGAGTTAGACACTTAATATTTTGTTTGAGACACCAAGCCCTGAGCCAACAATTTATGTGCTTGATTTTATTAGTTAAAATATGGTTAGCCCTGGGTACTGGGAGAATCTCCGAGAACACTGTGTGGATTCCAATATCGGCCAGAATATTTGCCATTCCAACATAGGCTTCTTTAATATTTTGGGTACTCTGATGCCATATATTATTCACCCCAACATGAATTATTGCTAGATCTTTCTCACTACAACCTTGCAAAATCTGTTTACTCATTCTACCAATATCACCAGTCTGAGCCCCACGGAAACATGATAATGTTCGAGTGGTTTTATTGGGATTACAAATCATTCTGTCTAAATTAGATAACATAGAGCCCCCTAACACAAAAATTTGTGGTACTTTTGTAACATCCGGACTCAATGGTCTCATATTTATATTTTCTTCATTATTGAAGTTGTTCTCTGTGAAATTAATGAGATTCCCTTGTAAAAGATTATTTGCACTATTTTTCAGTGCTGCAGAATTTTCTAAATCATTTATTGATAAAGATACTACAGTTTCAGCATCAGCAACCACATCTATATCAGAATTAAACAGGGGATCAAATTTATTCTGTAATGGTAACTGAAAATTTTCTGCTTTTCTTCCTCTTTTAGATGTTTTTTTATATTGAATAGTAAACCATTTTCTGAATCAGAACCATTTTCCTCTTGTCTTGGTCTCTTTCTAGTCGCAATATCAGGTTGAGTAATAACATGAGTGGGTTCTACACTAGATTCTTCCATTATATTTTGCCTTTTCGTTATTTGTAGCCTTTTAGCAGTTTCCCTTTGACTACATTCCAGTATTCTTAACCTGTCGTCAAACAGTTTAATTTCATCCTCCAATTCTTGAATCTTTATACATTTATTACAAATGAAGGCTTCAATATTTTCTGTCCCTAATTCCAGATCAAACATATTGCATAATAAGCATCTAGTGCCTACTCTCCCGTTAGTAGTTAAAATACTATTGGCCATTTCTATTTTTTTATAATAGCTCTTTATTAGCTTGTTGCTTACCTAATTTAATTCTTGAAAAACTAAACACCATTCAGGAAATAGCTTTATAATGTTAACTCCAAAATGCTCAACAAGCATAACAGCATGTCGTGTGTCTTTCTTAAACGTGTCTTAATTTCGATGCCATCTTCGCCCCGCTCGAAGCAGGGCAGCTTAAAATAGCCCCAAGAGACCCGGAAGTGGATTCATGGGTCATGCTACACCTCCGATAGTTTAGATGTCATAAACCTTTTAAAATATCTTTAGATTGTGCGCTAAGGGATATAGTGCAGGTTAGCAGTCCCCAGTATTAAAATAAACTTTTTTTTAAAATTAAGTTCTGAGGTGTAGTCAGGAAGTAACCTGAAAGACTACAGCTCCTCCTCCTAACCAGAGTTATAATGCATACCAATTTAGGAAGAAATCCATGACTGGGTTACTTGACCAGGCTGGGGTCCTCCAGACCTCCCTAGACAAAATGGTACACATAGTATTTGACTTTTCTACAAAACCCTTCATGAAGATTCCTTCAGACTTGCAGAAAATTAGAGAATTCTTACAAGATATCCCAGTACCAATAGTTTCCCCTCAGGTAGTGGCGGAGGTATACCGACCAGTATCAGTTGGGGAAGTGTTAGATGTAATTCATCATCTAAAGAATGACATTTCACCTGGGCCAGATGGCCTCCCAAATGAGTTATATAAAATTATAGGTGAAAGCCTAAGTATGGAACTCGCATCTGTCTTTAATGCACTCTTAGAGACTAGAGAAATACCACTCAGCTTTAATAAAGGTACCTTAATCTTTTTGCACAAAAAAGAAGATACAGCTAATTTAAATAATTGGAGGCCTATTAGCATGTTGAATGTGGACTGCAAACTCTTAACAAAAATCTTAACCAATAGACTATTGATGATGGCAGATTTGGTTATTTCCCCGGAAGAGGCCTGTGCCATTCCTCAGTGGAGAATACAAAATCACCTCATTCTAATAAGGGAAATTATCACTAAAGGTTATTCCAATATGTGCCTAGGGTTTGTGGTGCCTTTAGATCAAAAATAGGCATTTGATTCAATTTTCATGAGTTATTATGGGAAATGTTATCACACTATCAAATACCTTCCAAAATGGTAAATAGTTAATGGAAAGCTGGGGCCTATGGTGCCCATTAAAAGAATGGTAAGGCAGGAGTGCCCAGTGAACCCCCTCCTATATGGCTTTCTTAAAGACCCACTACTAAGAAAGCTTAACCAAGGCCCCTTGAATTCTGCAGTTCTGAGGTTGCAGAATTTGCTGCAGAATTTGCATCATGCCGCAGAATATATATAGTGCCGCAGAATTCATTGTTTTTGGTGAATTTTCATATAAATATACTGTTTTTCCATAGTGTGAGGCTTTCTTTCCCACCTTGTTTATCCTGAAGCCCCTCCTCTATAGCCAATGACCAGACTACATTCTGCCAGAGAAATGAATAAATCATGCCACAGAAATCAGAAAATGCTGCTGCAGAAGTCAAGGAGCCCTGCCGCAGAAATCAGAAAATTCTGCCGCAGAACACCAGGGGCCCTGAGCTTAACATGTCTCAGTCCATTCCATCTGTAGTGGGGCCAAATCTGCAGGTACCACCCAAGGCCCTGGCATATGCAGATGACACTTGTCTTATAGTAAATGATAAGCCGTCAGTTCTTGCTGCCATCTCAGAATGTTCTAATTTTGGAATGGTATCAGGGGTGGCTTTAAATCTAGATTAGTGTAATGCCTTAGCACTAGGCACTGCCCCTGCACAGGGGAACTCTGTTTGACCCATCCAGATCTCAACCAGTACAATAACAATTCTGTGAATTAAATTTGGCCCTCCAGGCATGGATATTTTGAACTGGGAAGAAAACATTTAATAGGGAAATTTAAAATTACACAGTGGATTAAAAACAAAATTGATAGAAAAGAATATTTTTTGATCAAAACCTTTTTAATACCTGTTTTTTTTTTTTTTTTACATCTCAGTTACATATTTCTAGTTCCAAAAAAATTAAACAACTATTATGAGTCTTTTTTTTCAAGCAGTTTGGGGCAGCCACCTTAACCCAATAAAGAGGAATACACTATATTTACCTATAAAAGGTGGACTTGGGATGATTAACCCTTTTTTATTTTATAATAGCATATTTCTGTTTACCAATTTAATTAACATGCAAAAGGGGTGGGAAGGCTGGATGTATGAAAATTGCAAAACTTGGTTCCATAAATGGGAACAGGGTTCTCTGAAGATAGTACAAAGCCCTGACACCCTATAGCGTATCAAAGAGACTTTTTGGAGATTGAAACAATGGATAGTAACCCCCCCCAACAGATTTTAGTATCCCCTACACACAAAATGCTATACAAAAATTTGCAAGCTTCTGTTTGTGCATGTCCTGAGCTTTTTACTTTGTGCCCCACCCAATATAGAAGCTCCCTTAAGGACTTGTTAAGAAACCCAAGAATTCCAATACATATATGGGAGTTTCATTGGCTGTCGTGCCATGAAAAGATAAACATAAAAAATAATCACAAACACAAGCAGATTCAAGATAGGATATGCAATAGGTTACAATGTATTAATACCTTAGAAACAACAAAGCACCTTTTTTTCCAATGCTCCTTTATTAAAGATTTTTGGACACTTTTAGCTAAGCATTGGCATGAACCATTATTCTCAAAAATTGTTATTAATATTATGTATGGGCATGTCTCCTCAGTCTGGGATAGATGGAACTTGAGTACGATGCAGCTGCTTTTCACTATAATCAAGTGGAATATTTGGATGGCACGATGTTTGCTCACCCTACAACAGAAAGAATGTACATATACTGAACTAAGGAAAAAAATTGAGAGAGACTTACAGTTAATTTACATTTCAGAGTGTAACCAATTGTCAACAATAGATATTAGAGAATTGTGGAAGGAACTGCCATGGATTACAAACACAGATGCAGCAGTGACCTAAGTAATGGAAAAAAATGCTTAACTAATACTATGTTGTATACTTATGTTGTATGATTTCTCTTTTTTTCAATAAAATGTACCCCTACTCTTTTCGAGAAATGCCATGGGATCTTTAACATCCACCTGAACTACCACTGGAATAGGCAGATGGGACTTCAGTTTAACATCTCATCCGAAAGACGGTGCCTCAGGAGTGCAGCACCCCCTCATGCTGTACTGCAGTGTCAGTATTGGGATATTAACCCAAGTGCCTGGCGTGGGGATAGAACCCTCAGCTTTCTGATGATCTGGCCTCAGAGGTGAGCATGTTACCTGCTGAGCCACTGACACTGACTGACATGAGTGTAGCAAGATAACCACCAGCAGGGGTTCAAGGTTCACTTCCTTCCTTGCTGTTCTACTGTGCTCAAGATGGATGCTGCTTGCCATGAGGCTGCCTGGCTGCCCAAAATGGCAATTCCTGCAGCTGCTGTCCTTCTTCCCCACCCAGGCAAGAAAAATGGTGGGCTTTATCTGGTGAGTCACAAGCTGAGAGGGAAATTTTATTTTATTTTTTCTTTGGTTCCCAGGCTTTCCCTCAGGGTTCTTTTATGTTCTGCCCCCAGGTTTTGTTTTATTTCTCTGTGTGACAGGAAGCTCCTGCCACTCTTGAGGACTGACCTTTTCTTAAATCTGTTGCAACAGTTCTTCCGTTTCTTAGCCTAATCTATCCTTTACAATTTCTAGTCCATAAGGTTGGCCACCTATGGGCACCCCCTTCCCTTTCTTGACTATGCTATAGTGTCCTCTTTAATTTTCCTTTTCCCTCTCAGGTCCTCGTACAGGGAGGTTATTATTGTGACCTCCAAGCGTATGTAAAACAGGTTGTGTTTATCGTTGTTGGATTTAGTATGTAATAGCGCTATGTCATAATATACTTTATGTTTATGAAATCTGTAAATCTTGAAAATACCATGCCACTAGGTGTTTTTGATAATGGTAAAAAGCACTAGGTGACTATTATAGAAATTAAGTTAGTTGTGCTATTTAAATTGCATGTAAATTGCTGTAAACTAAACAAGTCTGAAATGTCATGGTGTTTTGCATATATCTCATGAATCTTTGCATTATGGAAGTATGTATGATGATGTATTTCTTTGAAACTGGATTTGTTGCCAATGCCCTTTGGGATAACCCTTTTTTCAGTGTTTCAGCACTGAGGTTCTTTGTTTTTCACTTGTTTTTTTTTTTCTTTTTGAGCCCCCACTACCCAAGCAGATGGGGCCCACATAGGGATGAAGGGTTTTCACTGAAAGTGGCTAGATTAGAGATCAGTGAGTCAGTAGGTGCTGGCTAAGTGCAGAGAAAGGTCATACATAGTATGTTGCTGCAAACTGATGTACTGAAGAAGGAATATGCTATTGCTGAAGCTTATTTCCTGTATTTTGAATAAACAACACACAGAGACTGTGTGTTAAACCTGAAGTTCGGTGTTTGGTCCATCTGTTATCCCACAACCACTCCACACTCTGCTCCCATTTTATGTTGATGTGTGCCTTGGTTTATTGGTTGCACCCTGCCTGCACTTTGTTGTTGTATATATTTATTTTCTCTGCTGCCTCTTTTTCGTTCCCTCTGACGTTTTGTTTTTCCTCACAGTTTCTATTATTTATTGTTTGTATGGCCCCATTTTGAAGCAGCACCGAGTGGGAAGAAGGAGCAAGCTGGAGGGCCAAGTGTGGAGTGGATCGCTCTGTTATGCCGCCTGAGTTCAGAAGGAATGCAGCGTTTGTGCTAGAGGAGTGGACCTGAGCCACAGTCCGATGCAGCTGTTGGGGAGGGCCACTAGAGGTGTGGAGCAAGCAGGAGGAGCTCAAGGCAGGCTTGGTGGTCCCCTGTGTAGTGAGTAGAGGATCTGAGCAGGGGAAAAAGGATGCAGCGGTTGGGAGGAGCTCTGTACAGCTGCACGGTGAGAGCTGTGGTGTTTCAGGAGGAATGTAATTCAGCCTTGGTCCTTTACGGCAAGAGGCAGGAAGGCAGGCAGTTCGGGAGGAGCTTAGAACTAACCCCTCCACAATACTGAGAACCCTGCAAAGGGGCAGAACCTGGCAAGGACATAGGTTATAGAAGACAGAGGGGGATCAGGTATAGGGCAGAGTAATTAGGCAAGGGGAGGCCTTGGACAATAGGGGTGAGAAGATAGTGGGTGGTGCGGGGGTGTATGACAGACGATGGGGTTGGGAAGAAATGTAAAAAAGGAGGTGAGGGAAGGAAGAGTCATGCTTAGAACTAACCCCTCCAGGACACTGAGAACCCTGCAAGGAGGCAGAGCCAGGCACGAACATTGATTATAGAAGATGGGGGGGGGTCAAGGGATAGGGCAGCACAGTTAGGCAAGAGGAGGGCTTGGGGTGGGAGATAGGATTGTGTTCAGGGGAGCAGGTGCAAGGGAAGTAGTTAAGAAGGATCAAAACAGCTAGAGGAGAGATGGTTATGCAAGGCAGAGGTAAGGGAGTAAGTGGAGGAGTGTCGTATTGGGGGGGAAGAGTTCCAGAGTTTTGGGAAGCGATGGGCAACAGTAGACTGCCCGATAAGGGTCGATTGGTGAGGGACCAGCAAGGTATGAGTGTCTGCTGATCTAAGGGAGTGGGAAGGAGGGGGGAAGAGAGGGAGCTAGAGAGGTGGGGGGGGAATTCACTAAGCCAATATTTAGAAGTGTGTTTTACACAGTGAGTGAGACATCTGTTTTCAAGCGTGGGAAAGGATAGGGCAAGGTAGTGATGAGTTTGGGATGGAGTATCGAGTGCGAAGTGACAGAAGGAGTTAAAGAGAGTGTCCAATCTGGTCAGGGAGGATTTGGGAGCAGCACCATAGACTACGTCATAGTAGTCAGAGATGGTGGGGAGTATCATCTTCTGGACATGTTCATGCCGCCACTTACTAAGCCAATGTGTCACAAATCACCCTTTAAAAGAGACCAGGTCCAGTGCACTGTTACTAAGCCAGTGTGTCACAAATTACCTTCTAAAACAGACAAGGTCCAGTGCTCTGTTACTGAGCCATTGCATCAAAAATCACCCTCTAAAAGAGATGAGGTGCAGTGCTCTGTTACTGAGCCAGTGTGTCACAAATCACCCTCTAAAAGAGACAAGGTACAGTGCTGTTACTGAGCCAGGATGGCACTGTGGAGCCCGAGCTGAGAAGTCGCTCTGCATTTCAGCTCCGCGAATAAGCTTTGTTAAACTATGAAAACTCCCTAATACCGAATTTCAAGATGAGTTTCAGATAAACTAACAGAAACTTAGAATTTCCTGGAACCAAATGGGTAAAACTCATAAAAACCAGCCATCTGGAGATGGCAGAAAAGAGATGGGAAAAAGGTCTGGTATCGGGCCCTCACACGCGCTTTGCACAAAATGTCGCAGCAGAGGGAGCCGACTCTGAGGAAACTATTCAATTGCTGGGAATTAAAATGCAACAACTTCTGGCCTCCTCGATGGTGATGAATCAGAAATTGGATTTATTAACGGGCCATTTTAGGCACAGTGAAGAGTGCTGTGGACTCCCTGCATGGGAACATGGAGGAGGTGAAACGTCACTCAGAGGTCTGTAAAATTGCCATGGTGCAGCGGGCTGAGGAGCGACAGCATGCTGATAACCAGATCGAAATACTGGAGAATGAAGTGTGAAGCCAAAATATCCTCTTGATCGGTATAAAAGAAGGTGCCGAAGGGGACTCTGCTAAATTATTTGTCAAGGACTGGTTTGCTGAACAGTTCTGATCACGTATCTCTGCATTGGAGTTTAACATTATCAAGGTATGCTGGATCCCACATAGAGGTAAACCAACGACAGAACTCCCAAGGGTTCTTATGGTCATTTTGGATAATATCAGGACTCGGGGCACTCTGTTAAACCTGGCAAGGTGATTTGGCCCTTGGATGGGGAGACGGTACACATGTTTCCTGATTCTTCTATTGGGCTCCTACTTGTCATAGACTGTATATGAAGAATTGCTCCTGAGTGTTGGAGGTTTGCTTGCTCTATCTCAGCTCCTGGATTTTGACTGGAGATTGTGAGAAATCCTCCTTTAAGCACTGTTGTACAAAATACTGTTGATCGAAGGACTGCCGGAGTGAGAGTCTGGTGTTTGTCATTGGACATTTTAATTATCTGCTCGCTGGGGGTGAGAGCCTCAGTATAGCAGATTAGCAGCTGGATTAGTGGCTGAATTTATTTCCTCATTTATATTTGTTGTCTTCATCCAAATTTGAGGGGGGTTTTATTGTATTTATTTGAGGGGTTATTTTGGGGGGTTGGGGTTCGTGGGTGTTTTTGTTTATTAAGTAATTTTAGTGGTACAGGGCTATTTTATTTTTTATTTTGTTTTGGTAATTAAGTTGTCGTTTGATAAAGTACTGCCAGAATGTATTGGAGGCCTGCCCCCACGGTCATGCACTATTTGCCCTCTGCTCTCCGCCCCTTTTACCCTCCCCATTGCAGGTTACAACATATCAGTGCTATGGGGCACTGGGTATTGCTCGCATGGGGAGGAGGGGGACTGGGGGGCATGAACAGTGGAGGGTGAATGAGAGGGGCCATCACATCAGGGTTGTGATATCTAGGAGATGCTCTGGGGCGAAATGGAACCAAGAACTTGGTTTAACATGTTTGGTTTCCATACCCAAGGTCACTACCAGTATTGGTGGGCATGTGGTTTGGGCAGCTTTGGAGGTTCATCCAACTCGGGCAGTGTTATGCAATGCCAGGTCCATTAAAAACAAGACTGCAATTATTGCAGATCTTGTAGGAAAAGTGGACCTGGCTTGCATCGATGAGACCTGGCTGGATGAGTACTCTGGTCCCATTTTGGATGCTTTAACTCCAGCCAGGTACTCGGTGATTCACCACTCGAGATTGGATCGGGGGGTGGTGGTGGTCTGTTTCAAGACCAAACTTAACCTTGCGAGTGTATCAGTAGAGGAGACTGAGTCATTTGAGTGTACCGTGGTAGCATATGTAGGCTGTAGAATCGCTCTCATCTACCGTCCACCAGGAGATGAGAAGCGTTTCCTTCAGGAAGTGGTGGGCTTTGTCATCGATGTGGCATTTGAGTCACCCAGACTGATGGTTCTGGGTGACCTCAGTGCCTGGGTCAATGACAAACTCTCGCCGTTTGGACAACACTTCCTCCAGTTGATGTCATCTCTGGGCTTTACTCAAATAGTTACCACCGCTACCCATAAATACAGTCACTCCCTTGATTTAGTCTTCCTCCTGTGGAATGAGGCCTCTGACTTGGGGGTTGAACCAGTTGGATGGTCCGACCATTACACCATGGGGTTTAGTTTTAGCAGTCCCCTTCATAGGCCTACCCCTGTGGAGATGGTCAGGTACCGCCCTTTATGAGATATTAGCTCTGAAGGCCTGGCAGCGGTGCTTGACCTATCATCCCTTCCAGTAGCAAACAGCGACCCAGAGGCCCTCATGGTAGCTTATAATTACAGCTATATTGGTAGCCCTGGATGTCGTTGCTCTGGTCCGTGTTCGTCCTCTCTCCCTTCGCCCTCTGTCCCCATGGTTTGATAAGACCTTGAGGGAGATGCGACGATTAGGACGAAGGTTAGAGCATTGCTGGTGGAGATCCTCCCTTGATGCTTGATCTCCTGTAGGAAGGCAGAATTCCTGTCCAGGGAGATTGCTGTTGCTCAGAATCGACCAGTTCAGCTTTTTCGCACTGTGGACAGACTGTGCAACCCAGCCTGCCTACAAGTGCGAAAAGCTTTTTCTCAAGTAGAGTGCGATGATCTTGCTTGATTCTTTGCTAATAAGGTGGCAGACATCAGAACGGCATTCCATCCAGCACACTCTATGGGTACTGCTCTGGACCAGCATGTGGCTGCTGCTCCTCAGCTGTCCTGGAGTACTTTTGACCAACTGGAGTTCATGGATGTCATGAGAATTGTCTGGGGCATGCGCCCTATGTGCTTTAATTTGGATCCTGGACCGACTTCCCTGATCTTGAGTTGTATTGATTCCATTGGTCCAGTCCTTGCATGGATAGTCGGGTGCTCCTTGGAAACAGATGAATTTCCCAGTTCCTTGAAGGAGGCTGTGGTAACACCTCTCTTGAAGAAAGCTTCTTTGGACCCCGACTGCCATGCTAACTACAGACCAATCTCAAATCTTCCCTTTTTAAGGAATATGATTGAGAAAGTAGTGGACATACAGCTGGAGAACCATTTGACCATCCATGACATCTATGAACCCCTCCAGTCCGGTTTTTGAAAGAGGCATAGTACTGAGAGTGCTGGTTCTGGTGCTCAATGATTTCCTGATGGCCAGAGATCAGAAGAGCCATTCCATCTTTGTTCTTCTGGATCTCTCATCAGCGTTTGATAATATGGACCATGGGGTATGCTTAACCATCTGAGGTTCATCTGTGGATTATCTGGTGTAGTCCTCAGGTAGTTTACATCTTACCTCACCGGGAGAACACAGAGAGTGGTGTCTGGGTTCCTCAGGGTTCAGTTTTGTCCCTAATGTTGTTCGCAGTGTACATGCTGCCCCTCAGAGACATTGTAAGAAGGTATGGGCTGAGGTTTCACTGCTATGCCGATGATACCCAGCTCTATCTTTCTTTTGCACCTGATCAGGATGGTGCTCTCTCAGCCTTTAACAACTGCTTTGCAGAAATCCAGGAGTGGATGGATTCAAGTTGGCTGAAGTTGAACTCGGATAAGACTAAGGTGCTGGTTGTGGATCTGACATGCCGGATAGAGGGTCTGGGGGTTGGTTTGCCCTTAGGGTTATACCTTGGGGGGCTTATCACTCCCGACCTCTGAACACTTGCGGAACCTGTGGGCAATTTTTGACGAAGGGTTTACTCTGCATTTGCAGGTGTCTGCCATCATCAAATCCTCTTTTTACCATCTGAGGAACATCTCCAGGATTAAGCACCTTGTTCTGTCCGGGGATCTTCCTATGCTGGTCCATGCCTTTGTGTCTTCGTGCTTGGACTATTGCAATTCGCTTTACCCAGGGCTACCTGGGGTAGAAATCTGCCACCTACAGCTGGTGCAGAAAGCAGCAACCCAGCTTTTGACAGGAATTTCACAGTCCAGTCATATTTCGCCAGTGCTGCGCGGACTGCACTGGCTGCCAGTTCAGTGGTGGATCACCTTCGGTCTTCTGACTTTTAAAGCCCTGCACGATCTGGGCCCAGACTATTTGAAAGAGCTCCTGGTTCCTTAAAACCCTGGGTGATTGCTCTGCTCAGCTGGCAAGGGGTTGCTAGAGATCCCGAGGGTATGCTTAAAATCTTCAGGGGCCTGGGTATTTATGTTTGCGGCCCCTACCCTCTGGACTTTTCTACCCCATCAGTTACGGGAATGCGCAACCATGGAGGGATTTAAACAGGCCCTGAAAAATTATCTGTGGATGCAAGCTTTTGGTAGTTAATCTTCTCTCAACTATATTATTTGTTTTGTAGTCACTTTGTATTTTTAAGACACTGAGCTGTATGATGTATCTTAAATGTTTAAAATTTTGTTTGGCACCTTGGCATTTGAAAGGCACCATAAAATTAAAGTTTTATTATTATTATTATTACTCCTATGCAAACCGTGTTCAAAGAAAAAGGTTCAATGGGTTTCATTTGGTTCTTAGAGAGTGCAACATTCCCCACACCATCCAGTTCCTGGCAAAGTTGCAGATCGTTTATGATAGTAAGATTTATATTTTTACTGATCCGGGGGACGTGGGGAAGTGGGCCTCGAAGATGACTGCTATAACTAAGAAGGCCAATGATCCTACAGCCGAGGAGGCAGAAGATATCCCATGACAGTCTGTCCCTTTTTGACTCTATATGCCACTCTGCTGTCTGTACACATTCTATCACTAAGATTCTGAACTTTGTGTGTCTGATCTCAATAGAGTTAAAATAAGTATAATTTCAAACTACTGGGTCGTTATCATAGTGGAAAAGTTTAACAAAGTTAAATGTTGGTGGGGAAGTGTTGAATATTCCTTTTGTGGATCTCTAACTCCCTGCTTGGTCTTACTCCTTCTATAATTAAAGGGAGCAATATTGTTTATCTGTTTTAACAGTTATGGGGGTAGTGCCTGTATTTAATTAATCCGATGTCCTCTTGAGTTATGGAGTTGAAATTGCTGTTCTAACTGTTTTGCTAAAATATCATGTAAATTTACATGAAGCTGTATACATGGCACCATTTGCCCTTTTGGGCCTGGTTTGACTGGATACCATTTCTGGACTATTTAATCTTGAACTTTTGCCATGTGCTATTGGGCTACAATTCCATGGCACTATTTGAACTTATATTGTGGATGATGAAAATTAAAGGGGCTGCCTCTGTTATGGAAAAAAGTATGGAACACTGCCAAACTGTATAAGAAATTATTGTGAATTGTTGATGTTCCTTGCTTGCTAAGCTTGTATTTTGTACAATCTGTAAGATGAATAAAATACAAAGTATAAAAAAATCACCCTTTAAAAGAGACAAGGTCCAGTGCTCTGTTATGCTCACACTCATCTGCAGCAAAAAAGAGAATGTGAATTTTGCAGCTTGCCGTTTCATAGTAACAGAATGTAATGCTTTGCAAGCTGCCAGTGTGCCGTACTGTTTCAGAAAACAACTGATATGAGTCACTCCCTCTCTGTCACACTGTGAGGTATTTGGCTGCGACATGTTGTGGCACTTAACAACTCTGTGTCAGTGGTTAATGTTCAGAAACATTCCCATTAATGAAAAATAAATCATGGCTGTCAAAACTACTAGATTGTACTAAGATAAGCATATGCCAGAAATCAACTCATAAAAGAACGATCACCCAGTGCTTGGTTACATTCATGCTTAACTGCCACAGTCTTTTATTCAGTTCATGTACTTGTTTTAAGAAAAAGAATGTTTTTTCTAAATGTAATTAAATAACATGTGGAGATGAAAACAGTAGATTATAGGTGAATGGGCAATTTATCAGTATGAGCCGGGACCACAAACAAGCAGGCAAAGAAAAAAACAAAGTGCCAGGTTTTAACACCATGTGGCACTTAAATGATTTAAATGAATGGTAATTTTTTTTTAAATAAAACATTTATTAGTCATTGTAAATAGAATATAACAGTACATTGCTAATTAACTGTAAAAAAAATAACATTCTTTATGTTTTCCTGGGAGAAGCTAGAACTCGAGAGTGACCTCACAGGCAACTTCTGTGTACTCCACATACATCAGCAATGATGTCAGTCCTTGAATGACTGTCAGTTCAAGGACTGCATGTGAAAAGAAGCGATCAGCTGCAGCTCTAACCCTGGGTGTTTTAAAAGTTGAAATATTACCTTTATAGAAAGAAATCAGTCAAGACACAGTATTCAATTGTTTAAACACATACCTCTTGTATAAATGAACACAGGGATTAGGTGAATTATGAAAAAAAGAAGCATTGTCTTTGATCTTTAAACAACTGAAGGATGAACTTCTCCCACTTTTGCATAAACTATACAATAGCTTACTAAGAGCAGAAGGCCTTCCTCCTACTTTTGATGAAGCCATTAGTTCATTAATCTTAAAAAAAGAGAAACACCCCCAAAAACTGTGGTTCTTATAGACCCATATCATTGTTGAATATGGATTATAAGATATTTATGAAAATACTTGCTAAAAGACTTAATAAAATTATACATCCCAACCAAGCTGGCTTCATCGAAGGTAGGAAACTGACAGATAACAGTAGAAGAACTCTGAACTGAATGGAAAAAGCTAGCTCAAAAAATGCAACCCTAATAGCTTTAGATGCTGAAAAAGTATTCAACAGAGTGAATTGGGATTTCTTCTTAGCAGTTTTAGAAAACTTTGGCTTTGGAGAGAAATTCAGAAAGTTAATAGCCTTAATATATAAAACACCAAATGCAAAAATCAGGTCAAATTATCAGTTATCCCCTTCTACTGAATTGCAGAGAGGCACTAGGCCAGGATGCCCTTTCTCCCCACTCCACTGTGACATTTTTATAGAACCATTTGCACAAACAAATAAGTTAAGCAAGAAATGGTCTTCTAGTCAATGGAAAGAAACATATAGTATCTCTATATGCTGATGATGTTCTGATTTATTTAAATGAAACCCCAGCTTTTATAGTACTGTTATTCAATTTTGTGGCAAATTTCTCTGCAGTCTCTGGATATAAGATAAACTGGGCTAAAATGGATATACTCCCAATCCATAAAGAATTTTCTAACCAAAACAACCATATCTTCAATAATATACTCATATGTACTAAATAAGGGATATGCAGTGGGGATGAGTTAAATGAATGATTTATGTGCACAAGATCAGTTTGACCTCGGGTAACCTCATGGTATCATGAGTGAGGTGTCCAAGGTCAAAGTGCTCGAATGCACATAAATCATTTATTTAACATGTTTCCCATTGCACATTCCATTTATGCAATAGGAAAGGAGTTTTTAGGATGATTTATTTATTTATTTATTTTTAGTGCAGTTTGTGTTTTATATTTATGAAATTAGTGGGATTATTTTATGCTCCGCTATATCTTCCTACTCAGTAGTAGGGTGGCTGCTAGGGTTGCTAGCATGGTTGCTATGCACCCAGTGGTCTGACGTTGACAGTGTGAGTTGTGATTGGTTGTTTTTGCAATGTGGAAGAGCCAGATACTCTTCAAAACATAGCAGCTCTGTTTATCACTTAGTGAGACTTGGAGAGAGCCGCTGTGGTCTTGTTGATTTTTTTTTGTTCCTCTTTTGATTTTTCTGGTTGATCCTGCCTTCAGTGCCTGGTTCTCCCTTTTACCATGTGGATTGATGGGTGTCTCTGTAAGAATTTGGGGCCAATGAGTGAGTGGAAGACACCAAAAGCTGGCTAGCTGCTTTGTAACATTGTGCACGACTGAGTGAGAGGGACTGCAACCCATCTAGATGCCTCATAGCACTGTGTGTGGCTCTGTAGTTAATTTTAAAAAGTATATTTTTTGCTTGTCAGTAGCTTTGGTCTTGTCAGAAGTTTATCAGACAAGAAGAGTACAATTGGATGTGGTCTTGGGCATGCCACCGGTGAATGTGCAGCGCTGAAGTCTGTGCACCATTAAAGTCCTCGGTGCTAAGAGATGATGACTGTCCAAATGCAACACCATTGGGGAAAAAGGACAATTAAAAAAAAAGAAAGAAAATTTATGGCAAGTGTTTTTGCTGAATTCGTACTGTGCATTGTTGGGGACTGGCATATGGTGGTGTCTGTTATTTCTTTGTGGAGTTTGGAGGACTGCTGAAGATCATGTTCTATGACCAGAGGAGTGCTTGAGAGAGGATGAAGTGGAAGCAGTTTGAGGATGAGTGGATGTTGTGGGTACTGAAGTAATGGAAAAGAAGAATAGGAGTTTTGATAAATAGTATTGGTTCATATGGGTACTTATGTAGCAGAGAGAGGTGAATGCTGCAATGTTGTGAGAGAAAAGGAGCTTGGTAACATTTATACAACATATGTGAAAATAAATGGATTTATGCAATGGCTTTATGTCCATGCTTGTTGCATATATTTAGATATCTCAGAGTTATTATCTCACAAGATAGATCTGAATTATTTAAGTTAAACTAAGAACCATTGCTAGAAAAAAATTATAAAGACCTAGATAAATGGATGTTGCTCCCATTAACTCTTGTAGGCCAGGTCAACATAGTAAAAATGAATGTCCTACCAAGACTACTATTTCTTTTCCAAAGGCTTTCTATCTGAATTACACACACACACACACACACACACACACACACACACACACTTACACTTACACTTTCTGTAAATTAGAAAGTAAAATTAGAACTTTTCACCTCCATTTAAAGATCTTACAGGAGCCCTATATCTGCACCTTGTAAATAACAACCAGTTTAACTCCTGTTTATCTATTACAAAATTGTCAGCCAAGTTATGGCAAGAATCCCACTTTGTTCTAGACTAGAAAGTAGAAGCATCTCCATTTATGTATATTAAATTCATCAATAAAATCCCAACTATAAAAAAACAATATTTTTATTCATAAGTGGAAAGAAAAAAGTGTGCATCCATCGAAGCACGTTTATAGAAATGGGCATTTTTTTGTATTCCCAGGGTTTAAAAAAATACAATCTTGAACAGGGTTATTACTTGACATACCTTCAAGTAAAGGATTTTATCAGACAAAGAGAAGAAAATCTGAAAAAAAAATTGTCACCATCATTAATAGAAGACACTTTGATGAATGAAACCTTTAATAAAAAACTCATATGTAAAATACATAAAATCTTTAAACAAAGGAAGGCAATTCCATTAATTAAGCTTCAAAAAGCCTGGCAAAAGGATCTTGGATCTGACTTAATTGAACAACAATAGGCAACAATCATATCACAATTCCAGAGGTCTCAAAAAATAATAAACTAAAACAAATCCATAGAAACATAGAAGTTGACGGCAGATAAGGTCCGTAAGGCCCATCCAGTCTACCCATTTCTTTTTCTAAATTATAAATGTGCCATCGGCCTTTGCTCTGTCAGTGGCCTATCTATTCATACTCATCTGTATTGCTCCCTTATGTCTATCCCATGTATGTTTGAAGCCCTGCACTGTATTCATAGCCACCACTTCCTGAGGTAGACCATTCCATGCATCCACCACCCTTTCTGTGAAAAAGAATTTCCTCACATTCCCCCTTAATCGGCCTCCCTCTAATCTCATGCTGTGTCCTCTGCTATTTTTCTTATATTTAAACATGTTAGACTCTTTCACCTTGTTAATGCCCTTAAGGTGTTTGAATGTTTCGATCATATCACCTCTCTCCCTCCTTTGCTCAAGGGTATACATATTGAGCTCTGTTAATCTGTCCTCATATGTCTTCTGATGCAGTCCCTGCACCATTCTGGTTGCCCTTCTCTGGACTGCCTCAATTTAGTTAATGGCCTTGTGAAGGTGTGGCCTCCAGTATCGCACGCAGTACTCCAGATGGGGCCTAACCTATGTCTTGTAAAGAGGGATTAATACCTCCCTCTTACGACTTGTGATACTCCTACTAGAGTCTGAGATTTTTATTGGAGTCATTTATTCTATTTTACTTTTAGTTAAATAATTTTGTGATGTTGTTGTTCTGTTTTCAAATGCTGTTCTATAAACAATTTTTACGGCGCCCAGAGCCTCTGGGATTGGGCGTCTTTTAAATAAACTTTGCCTTGCCTTGCCTTGCCTAGCCTACTAATACACCCTAACATCACCCTAGCCTTACCTACTGCTTTAGAGGTCTGCTTGGATGATTTCAGGTCATCGGTGATGATGATGCCCAAGTCTCTTTCTTCCTTTGTGACTGCCAGCAACTCCCCTCCCAGCCTATAGGTGGCTTCAGGGTTTCTCTTCCTTATGTGCATGATCTTGCACTTCTTTGCATTAAATCCAGTTTCCACTCTTCTGACCATTTGCTAATTTATCCAGATCTCTTATAATTCTTCCACCCCATCTGGATCATCTACTCTGTTGCAGATCTTGGTGCCATCTGCAAACAGACAAGCCTTACCCTCTAGTCCATCTGCAATGTCACTAATGAAGATATTGAAGAGGACTGGCCCCAGACTGATCCTGAGGGTACCCCACTTGTGACTTGCATCTCTTCTGACTGTATACCATTTACCATCACTCTCTGTTTTCTGCCCGTCAACCAGTTTGCCGCCCAGTTGACCAACTTCTGACCCACCCTGAGCCTACCTAGCTTATTTATCAATCTTCTATGTGGAACAGTGTCAAAAGCTTTGCTGAAGTCAAGGTAGGCGACATCAACTGCCAGGGTCGGACTGGGGTACAGAGGGCCCACCTGGAAAGAAGACACAAGGGCCCACCTGGAAAATAAATAGAGGAGGGCCCAGGTTGACACACTCATATCAATATTCCACTTCAGTCTGGTATACTAGCTCTGTCTTTGCATCTTACATTTATCAACAGTGTCCCAGATACCCCATTTAATTAGAAAAAAGAAGATAAATGCAAAAGTTTTCAGAGTTCAGAAGGTCACCATTTACCCAACTGAGGGGGGCCCACCTGGAAATTTCCAGGTATCCAGGTGGGCCAGTCCGACCCTGTCAACTGCTCCCCCCTTGGTCCACCACTCTGGTTACCCAGTCAAAGAAATCTATGAGATTAGTTTGACAGAACCTTCCTTTTGTAAACCCATGCTGTCTTGGATCCTGTGCCCCTATGGATTCCAGGTGTTGCACTATCTTTTCCTTAAGGAGTGCCTCCATAATCTTGCCCACTACTGAAGTAAGACTGACTGGTCTGTAGTTCCCTGCCTCCTCCCTGCTACCACTCTTGTGGAGCGGGATCACATGAGCCCTTCTTCAGTCTTCTGGGACCTCTCCAATTTAATATCTTTAATAGAACATATTACATCCCAGCCAAACTTCGTAAATATAATAGCAGTCTATCAGATAAATGTCCTAGATGTACTGATTCAGTAGGATCACTATTTCATATGTCTATTAAATGCCCAGAGTTAAAAAAAAAAATAAAAACCTTTTCAGTATTATCAGAGCAACAATATGCACAGTAGTAGAACTGGACGTCCCCTTTGATCCAGGAACTCTATTATTTATTGAAGCCTTTTAACCATAGATAACTGGAGTAAGGAAAACCAAAATTCTCCAGCGTGGCACTAATAAATGCCAGAAAAACTGATCTTGCAACATAGGCAAGATTATAATCCACTTCATATTAAAAACTAAGTTTGTTAGCAGACTGTGCAATTTTAGTGAGAATCTTACATAGCCAAGGAGAAAAACAATAATTTGATCTTATATGGGAACCTTTTCTGCATTATTTGGATCAGAATGTGAGTATAGGGGAGACTCCCTTGCTCTCCTCAAACTTAAATTAACTAAAATCAACTATAGGTAGCAAGGTGGCCCATTTAGAGAGTTAGCTCTCCCCTCCCAAAAAAAAATATCTTGGGGAATATGATGACTGGCTATTACATCTTTTGAAAGAAATATAGGGTAACTAGCCATTGTCTGATCCCCAAGAAAGCAAATGAGGCACCCCTGCCTTGGTAGCAGCATCAAGGGGTATCCCCTACAGGAAATCTGTAGAGCAGCTACCTGGAAATAATACATACTTTTACAAAGCACTGTTGTCTGAAGATACTGTCCAGGAGATATGCCAGTTTTGGCACTGCTCTCTTGCAGAACCTTTTCCCTAAATAGGTTCTGTACCCAGTCTTCCAAGGTACTGCTATGGAGTCTGCTGTTGCTAAGCGTAAGTGAGGGATTCCTTGAGTTTGAAGAAAAAAACTACTCACTGTAGTAGTGTTGTTTCTTCCAAAGGGATCCCTCACCGTGCTTAACAATCCCAAATCCCTGCCTCCCCTTCCAGAACCTGGTAAAAGATTCAAAGAAGAATCACTTTCTTTCTATTTGCTTCAGCATTACTTGTTACAGTATTTACAGTTGTTGCTCAATGATCTGAATTATCTTGTTTTTCATAACAAATACGTTTGTTGTGTCTTGTTTAAACTATTTTTCAAATGTCTGATAACATTTTATAATTTTTGGTAGACATTTAGCTAGTCTTAGGGGGTCGCAGCTCATTCTAGCTCTAGAAATAAATCTGACATTAGAGTGCAGGGGTGAGCATAACCGCACAGCAGAGTTTGAATTTCATTCTAAATTCCATAACTTGCATACCATTCTTAAAGTTCCAGGGACATGATTGCTGTTATTAAGCATAGTGAGGCATCCGTTTGGAAGAAACAACGTTACTACAGTGAGTAATTTTTTTTTTCATCTCAGGCATTCCTCACTATGTTTATACTGTATGCATCAATCTCTTTGGATGCAGCTGCCTAGGAGAAAGAACCTATTCTAATTCTAAGAGTTTAGAATCTAAGTTCAAACTTGGTGGCCATGCTCCACTCGCCACTCTGGCAGTTGGCCAGATTTGTTTTTATAGCTAGAGTGGAGCAGTAGCTAGTAAAAAGAAGAACTACATAAGAACTTACCATAGCAGTAGATCTTTGAGAGGATGTCCTCCATTAGACCACACCTTTGGATCTATAAGACGTCAGCATTGGGACCACTTAGAAAGAGTGTATGGCATAGCATAATGAAGGAGATTCTCTTGAAGATCTACTGTTATGGTAAGTTCTTGTGTAACTGTTCCATCTTCATCAGGGTTATCTACTCCACTTGACCACACCTTTGGAATGACTACCAAGCAGTACAAAGTAAACTGGGATGATGGCCTAGTCTGATATGTAATCAAGATGGAAGCCTTGCAGTACAGCAAGACCAAAACCAGTACACCTACGAGAGAGGATACCCCAGACAGTAATGTTTAGTGAAAGTGTGAATAGTGCTCCATGTGGCTGAAATACATCTGTCAGCAACAGGGACAGGACATTTTTGAAATAAACAAAGTGGCCTTATCCCTTATGGAGTGATCACAACAACACCAAGAAGTTCCTCACCATATTTCCTATAACAGTATGTCATACAATGTGCCAGCCATTTAGACAGGCATTTAGACACAGGAATGCCCTCTTTCACATTAGTAAATGAAACAAAAAGCTGAGAAGACTTTCTGCAGTCCAAGGTGCAATCAGTATACTATCTTAGTATTCTATATACATCCAAAGTATAGATCAGTGCTTCACCATGGTTGGCATGTTCCGGGATAATAGACAGAACGGCGTATCATTTAATTCATGGTAAATTCAGAGACCACCTTTGGTAGAAACTTAGGATTCATATGCAGAGACTCTGTCTTTGTGAAATATCAAATAAGCAGACTCACACATTGGAGCCTGATGATTGGAAATCCTCTGAGCTGAAATCATTGCAACTAAAAACAAGGCTTTCCATGACAGGAAATGTAAGCCACAACTTGTGGCAGGCTCAAAAGGAGCAAATGTCAATTTCTCAAGAACAAAATCAAGTCCCAAGTCAGGACTGGATTATGGATAGGAGGTTTCATATGAAGAATCCCTCAGAAACATATGGGACACTTTTAATTGGGCCACTGTACAACCATCAGCAGGGGCATGGAAAGTAGATATAGTAGCCAAATGTACTTTAAGAGATGACTACTACAGACCAGAATAAGACAGGAAAAGCAAATATTCCAACAGAACATTCACAGGACATGTAAAAGGGCAATGTCTCTGGAAAGCTGAAGCACTCACTCACCCAATAATAACCAGACCCAGAGCTACTATTTGAAGTATTTATTGCACCAACTAATACACCTGACACGCTTGATATTTAGCTGAAAGCACCACTGCTACAGAGTGCATGGTTAATTTGTGAAGACATGTAAAAGGGCTCATATTCTGGGAAGCAGGCCACAAAATGAAATGCTTCCATTTCAGAGAAAAAGCATGTCTGGTAGGTCTGGTAGAAGGCTTACTAGCCTCAAGCAGAACATCAACAACCTTAGGGAATATCCCAAAATGTGCAATGACTATGTTTTCAGGAACCATACATGCAGGTGTAGGGACTTCAGCTCTGGGTGCACTAGAGACCCCTTGCCCTGTGACAACAGACCCTGACAAACAGATAGGAGGATAGGAGACTCCACCACCAGACACTGAAGGAACAGAAACTATATCTGGTGATGCCAGAATGGAGCAATGTGGATGAGAATGGCACTCTCCACCCACATCTTGAGGAGAATCCTCTGTATTGGAGCAATGGGGGAATGTGTATAGGAATTTCCCTTTTCAGGAGAGGGACAACGTGTCTCACAAAAAACTCCAGGCCCTGGAGCGAGCAGAAATATGGCAATTTGGTGTTGTAGGGGGGATGCAAAAAGGTCCAGCTCTGGATGACCCCATCTTGTGACGGGGTCATTTACCATGGAGAACAGCAGTTCCAAAGGTGTAGCCTAATGGAGTAGATAACCTTGATAAAGATGGAACAGTTACGTAAGAACTTACCATAACAGTAGATCTTTAAGAGTCATGAACCATCGACTGCGACCTGCTTAACCTGCCTGACAAGACATTTTGGAGACCTGGGAGAAACACGGCCAACAGCTGAAGGCTTTGAGACAGAGCTCAGAACTATACCCTCAATACAACCCTGCATAGGGGATAGTACTGAGTGCCCCCTTATTTGTTGATGTAGTGGACCACACTGATGTCGTCCATCTGGATTAGCAGAGGACTGGGGCAGAGATGATCCTGAAAGGCCTGGAGGCTGTGCAGGACAGCCTGCATTTCCAGGACATTTATGTGCAGTTTGACTGCCACCTTGGTCCATGACCTCTGCATCTGGTAAGGGCTGAGATAAGCACCCCAGCCATAGCCCGACATCTGTGGTGAGGATATGTGTCTGCTTATGACCAGATGAGGAGGATGCCCGAGATGACTACCATTCCTTAGACTTCAACAGCCACCTCTCAGCCAACAATTAGGGAGAAGCAGATTTTGAGCCCCTTTCCTTCTCCATAGCTGTCAGTGCTTTTAATACAAGGAATGTTTCTGGAGCTTTCTAATGGCATTGCCTCATAGCCTGCTTGAAGCTCTGGCAATCTCACAAGTTCTAATGCTGTAAGAGAGACCCAAACAGCATGCACAAACTGTGTGTGTCTTCTTTATAAATTTTATATCCACACAATAACAAAAGAAGGCTCTTTCACCTTTGGTGGCATACAGAAACAATAAAAGGAAGTGAAATAAAGGGAAAATAAACAGCAAAGGCTTAGTTGATGACATTTCCTTCAACGGGTCCAACAAGGATGATGGACAGTGGGAGAAAGAACTGTGGAGTCATGGAGTCACTCATATTATATACATGCAAACACTGGATGTCACTGTGGGAGGCATCCGGCTTACAAAAAGTTTCTGAGTGGTCCTGATGTTGATGACTTATAGTTCCAAAGGTGTAGCCTAATGGAGGAGATATCCTTGATGAAGATCTAGCTAAGATGCTACCAAAAATGTATGCAATTGTAACAACGTTTTTGAAAAATACCAATTAAACTGAAGCAGAAATTTAAATGTAAAAAATAGAAATGTTAAGAAAATCCAAGGTTTACAATGCTAGAGTAACTGTAGTAGTGATGCTAA
Source organism: Neoceratodus forsteri (assembly GCA_016271365.2). NCBI lineage: Eukaryota > Metazoa > Chordata > Ceratodontiformes > Ceratodontidae > Neoceratodus > Neoceratodus forsteri. Next base: position 836,541,054 of record CM028134.1, read on the forward strand.
AGCATCCTTCAGTGAAAAGAACTGATTCATGCAAGAACCCATTTTCAGGTTCTGGAAGGGGAGGCAGGGTGGGGAGTGTAAACATAGTGAGGGATCCCTGAGAAGAAACAGCATTACTACAGTGACTAGTTTTTTTCTTCTAACCCCCGGAATCTTTCACTTAATGTTTATACTCTATGCTGACACAATAGCAATACCTTGGGAGGCTGGGAACCAGAACCTACTTAAGAGGTTCTGAAAGACTGCAGTTTCAAAGTTGTCCTCCCTTCATGGACTGAATGTCCAGGCAGTAGTGCTTTGTAAAGGTATGAACTGTTCCCAGGTAGCTGCTTTGCAAATGTCTAACAAGGGGATACCCCTTGTGGATGCCACAGAGGTAGAGTTACACCTTGTGGAGCGTGTCCTTAAGCCTCTGTGCAGCATTTCCCCAGTTTTTCATAACAGAACTGAAAGTAAGAGACTATCCAACAAGACAACAAGAGACAAACCTCTTGGTTGCTGGTTTACCTTTGCCAACCTCCCCGCAGGTAACAAAAAGCTGTTTGTATCTCGTGATGACAGCAAACACAAAACAGCAAGGGAATAAGAGTGAATCCAAAATAGTGAATGCTATGTTGTTGACGTGGTCCAAATAGTGCGTGGGTATGTCAACAATAAGTAGTGTCCTTCAGCAGTGTAAGGAGGAAACAGTAGAAGTTCATGTAGTTGGTAGTGTCAGGTTAAAAGCTGTGCTGGCTCTGTAGCGTAGAGGTTAGAGTCAGTAGCATTGTGTTTAGTAGCTTTGCCCATACCTGTGCCTGAAACTTGGTGTTGCTCTAGTTTTGTGCCTGCTTTTGTGCTAGCCCTGCTGAGAGAGAATATGAAGCATTTCCCCCTCCCAAGTTCCTTCCCCATTCCCGAGTTGCGCCCCGAGTCTGAATATGTTATCTGCCCCCTCCCGAGTTTCTCCCCATCCTGAGTTAAGTGCCAGCTGGTGATGGTTATTTTATTTTGGGGTGGGTGATGTTCCCTCACAAAAATAGTAGCAGTGTTTTAGCGATGTGCACAGATCACCTTTATTGGCGGTCACTGGATGTGTACTCGCTGTTTTGGACTCGCTGTTTTTGTAGTTTTTTTTTTTCCTTCACATTTTTCACATGGAACTGTCTGTTTTGGGACCTGACTTCCTTTGTCCAGTCCATGTAGATACCAAGAACTCATTTCAGGTTTTTGCTAACCTGGACTGGAATGTTCTGGACAGAGCACATGAACTGTTACTGACTGGTTCAGATGGAATTCAGACACCACCTTAGGTATGAATTTCCGGCAGGTTATAAGGACTACCTTATCCCTGTGGATGATTATGTAATTTGGCTCTGTGCAAAGGGCTTGCAGTTCACTCACCCCCCCTAGCAGAGGTTATGGCAGTCAGGGATATGGTTTTCCATATTACATACTTTAGGTCAGCAGCATCCATAGGCCCCAGTGGAGCCTACATCATGGTGGGACTGGGTTCCTTACTAGTGTGTACAGAAGACTAAAACTTTTAAAAATGGATTGTGAGGCCAGGGATGTTCCCTTGCCTGCTGATATGTAGGCTGACACTGCTGCTAAGTGTACCTTTAGTGTTGAAGGTCTAGAGAATGCAGGTGTACTAGGATTATAGACAACCCTGCCTCTATTTGGGATTATTCTGCAGGTACACCAGCAAGAAAATCTCTTCCATTTAGAGAAATATGCTTTCCAGGTTACAGGTGTACTAGGACTATAGGCAACCCTGCTTCTGCTGGGATTATTCTTCTGTGGAACACCCGTAAGAAAATCTCTTCCATTTAGATAAGTATCCTTTCCTGGTTGCTGGTTTACTTGAAACTCTATGCACCTTCAGGACTTCCTCTGAGAGATTTAATCCAGAGTATTCTAACTTTTCAAGAACCATGCTCTCTGCCATAGTGCCCTGGGGTTTGGGAATATTATCCTGCCTTGAGATAAAGTTAGTAGATTGTGACTCAGTGGTAAGCTGATTGGAGACTTGCTGGCTAGAGCCAGGAGAACTGAATACCAGGTGTGTCTGGCCCAGTCTGGGGCTATCAGGATCATTGTTGCAGGTTCCCTCCTGAGCTTCAGGAGGACTTTCTGTATGAATGGAAATGATGAGAAGACACACAGTAACCTTCCTGTCCAATCCAAAACCAGGGCCTCCTCTGGGACTGTCCCTCAGATTGGTAGTCTGCAACAAAACTGTGGGAGCTGATTGTTCTCCCAGGAAGCAAACAGGTCTATTTTGAAAGTGTCCCACCTTCTGAAAACTGGCCAGAACCTGTCTGTTCAAGGCCCATTAATGATTTCCCTGGCTGACTCTGCTTAAGTAGTCTGCCTGGATATTGTCTTTGCCTGGCAGATGCACCACAGAAATGTTTGCTTCTAAGGTGTATGCCAGATCCCAGATCCTCATTGCTTCTGTACACAGCTTTGAGGATCTTGTCCTTCCCTTCCTGCTTGTTTATGTAGTACATTGTTGTGGTATTGTCTGTTCTGATTTGGACAGACTGACCCTGTAACATGGAGGAGAAAAACTGCATTGCTAGCAGCACTGCCCTTGGCTTCAGGAAGTTAATGTGTTTCGGTGACTACTGTGGGCTCCATGTGCCACTCACTGTGAGGTCCTTGTGACAGGGAGATCCTGCCACTCTTGAGGACCGACCTTTCTTAAATCTGTTGCAACAGTTCTTCTGTTTCTTAGCCTAATATATCCTTTACAATTTCTAGTCCATAAGGTTGGCCACCCATGGGAACCTCTCCTCTTTCTTGACTGTGCTATAGTGTCCCCTTTAATTTTCCTTTCAAACAACATGAAGTCTTGCTGTATTCTGACATATGCAGTGATCACCAACCTTTGAACTGCCCCGGAGAACAAAGAGTTAACTTTCCATGCAGGGCATGGAATGCTGAGCTCGAGCTCAGTTGAAGCCTCTGTCTGCTGTTGTTTAAACTCCAACCGTCAGATTCTTTACTCCGCCTCACTGAACAGTCGCTCCGGAGATTTCTCCTTCACTCGGTTCAAATAAAGTCGGTTAAAGTGTCGTTTTTTTGCTCGGTTTCAACCGAATTTCTATTTCTAAACCTGTCGGTTTAAGTCTCTGTCTGTGGTACCATGAGTACTAGATAGGTTTTTCTGTATTAGTTTCTGTGTGGAACTTGTAAACATTGGATCGGTTCAGTTTGAACCGATCAGGTTTGTGTAAAAAACTTCTGTCCTTATTAGAGTGTGGTAACCGGTTCGTATCGGTTCTAAAAAAAAACAGATTTCATTATGTTTTTTTCCAAGACCCATAACACGGTCCAGAAACGATAGGGGTGTCTTGCCTGGCGGATTGCCGAGAAAAAGTGCGTTTGGTTAGGATTGGCCATGTCCTGAGAAACCCAAGAAAAAAAACGGGCCCACTGGTTTCAACATCAGGTGTGTGTGGGGAAGCCTTTGCTAAGGCTGATCCCTCACACCATCTGTGTTTATTGTCTGGGGTTTGACCACCTCAATTCAGACTGCCAAATTTGTAAAAGTTTTCCCAAAGCTACCCTGGATAAGAGAGTAGGTAGACTGAGGGAAAGGGAGGCCGAGAAGTCCGCTGACCCGGATGGCCAGCCTGGTTCGGTTCCGACCGAACCAGAAGGAGTGCCCTCTGACCAGGGCGAAACTTCTTCGGGCAAAAGGAGAACCGATTCTGAGGAGTCAGTTCCAGTTAAAAGAAAGAAAAGGGATAAATCATCTGGTTCGGATCCACAAGTTCTTTCTCCGACCGCTGATGAGATAGCCAAAGTGATAAGGATAGTTCAATCGCTAACTTCGGTTCGGGCCGAACCGGCACCATCTGTCAGGGGCTCGGTTCAGTCGGTTCCGCCGGTTCCGGATTATACTTTAGAAGAATTTTATGAACCGGAGGAGGAGGAAGAGTATGAAGATAATGATGATGATGGTGACTATGAAAGTCTGGATGTGCCTATTGACCCGGACATCTCCCCAAACAGACCTTCAGGTGTTTCTCCTCCTAGGCTTTCTGAGTCCCCTTCCCACTTTATGTTTTACAAGAAAGTGGCTGAAACCCTCCAGCTTCCTATGGAAGAAGCAGTAGAGGATCAGGAGGAGCCTGATTTTGTTGAGATGATGGACATCCCAGAGTCAAGGAGATTGTCTATTCTCCTCCATAAATCTTTTGGGAAACAGACATTTAAAATTCTAAAAACTCCTAATTCCATACCTCCTGTGGACAGAAGAATGGACAAGAGGTATACTCTTTCAGGCTCAGACACAGAGTTCCTTTCCCAGCAATGCAGCCATGTTGGGGTAGTGCAGGCTGCTGCCTGTGATAAGGCGAATATTCCCTTGGCTTCACACCCCCCAGATAAGGACTCCAGGAGGATTGATGCCATGGCAAAGAAACAGTACATGGCAGCATCTTTGGGACTCAGGCAGGCTAACTATATGGCCTACACAGCTAGATACCAGAAGTCCAGGTGGGACACTGTGCTGGCTCTAGCTAAACAGGCCCCTGACCAGCTTGCCAAGGAGCTGGAGCGGGTGGCTGCAGATGGGATTGAGGCATCCAAGGTGCAATTTCATGCTGCTGCTGTGGACTCCAATGATGTTTCATCTAGAGTCATGGCTACATCTGTGGCCCTTCGGAGGATGTTTTGGCTCAGATGTACTAGCCTATCACAGGATACTCAGGCTAAGGCCATGGATTTTACTGTCATTGGTAATTCTCTGTTTGGGGAGCAGACAGAGAACTACATGAAGAAGATGGACGAGTACAGGAGCACCTACAGGAGTGCTCAGGCCAAAGAAAGGCAAGTCACTCCTCAGAGACAGTATTCCAGGGGCAGGGGCAGGCCCTTTCAAAGGCCTTTTTACCAAGCCCAGGCCTCCTCATCTGCTTTTTCTCAGAGGGGGTTCTTGAGAGGGAGAGGCAGATGGGGTATGAGCAGGCCTGCTTCCACCCCTCAACCTAAAGCCCCTGCCAAGCAGACACCCTAATGGGTCTGCCCGGGCCGATTCTCCAATACTTGTAGGGGGCAGGCTGGCTTACTTTGTCCAGGACTGAAAGTCTTTAACATCAGACAAGTGGGTCCTGGAAGGTGAAATAGGACTGCTCCCAGCTTCAGAAAATTCCCAGATGAGAGAACCAGATCCTTCCACCTGCAAATCCATCAGAGGCCCTTGCCCCTAGAGGCAGAGGGTTCTTCCTCTTGGCTCTCAGAGCCATAGAAAGGGTTCTACCTCACAGGGGCAAAGGATTGTACTCCAGGTACTTCCTAACCCCCCAAAAGACAGGGGAATGGCAGCCCATCCTGGATCTGAGATATCTAAACAAGCACCTTTTAAAGCCAAAATTCAAAATGGTGATTCTGGGAATAATTCTGCCCTCTCTAAGGCCAGGGGACTGGCTAGCCTCCCTGGACCTCAAAGACGCCTATTTTCACATTCCCATCAGGCGCTCCCACAGGAAGTAGCTCAGGTTCGAGCTGCCCTCAGGCCACTATCAATTCAGAGCAATGCCCTTTGGGCTAACATCAGCCCCAAGGGTGTTCACGAAGTGCCTGGCAGTAGTGATTGCTTTCCTAAGGAGAAAAAAGATCTCCATCTTTCCATACCTGGACGACTGGCTCATAGTGGGTCAGTCTCCAGACCAAGTCAAGTCACATCTTCAGATAACTCAGCAACTGCTCACTTCCTTAGGATTCCTCCTAAACCTTCCAAAGTCAGTTCTGGAGTCAGTACATCTCCTCACCTTTATAGGGGTGGAGCTGGATACAATAAGAGCAAAGGCCTTCCTTCTCCTGGACAGGGCAAGGACACTAATAGAATTGGCCTCTTCTTTCACCCTTCAGGTGTCTCGACCAACAAGGCACTTCTTGCAGCTCCAGGGCCACATGGCAGCCTCTACAGCAGTGGTCCAGGGGGCAAGATTTCAGATGAGGTACATTCAGTTCCATTTGAGAGCCTTCTGGTCCCAGAGAAAGGATTCCCTTACCAAACTAGTCCCAGTGACTCAAACCCTGATCCAGGCTTTGCAATGGTGGCAGGATCAGGACAATTTAAGGCAGGGAGTTCCTTTCATCACTCAGTCTCATTCACTAATCCTCACCACAGACGCCTCCCTCTTGGGCTGGGGAGCCCACTTGGAGGATCTTACCACCCAAGGGCTGTGGTCACCTCAAGAATCTCTGCTTCACATCAATCTCTTGGAACTCAGAGCAGTGTTTCTGGCACTGCAAGCTTTTTCCAAGTCTGTGCAGAACAAAGTAGTCCAGATCAGAACAGACAATACCACCACAATGTGGTACATCAACAAGCAAGGGGGCACTCGGTCTATGGCCTTGTGCACAGAAGCAATGAAGTTGTGGTCTCTGGCCTGTTCCCTGCAAACTTCTCTGACAGCAGTTCACCTCCCAGGGAAGGACAACATCCTAGCAGATGCTCTCAGCAGGATATCTCAGGGCCACCACGAATGGTCCCTAGATCCCCTAATTTTGAAACCACCACGAATGGTCCCTAGATCCCCTAATTTTGAAAGTGATTTTCTCCAGATGGGGTACTCCACAGATAGATCTTTTTGCAGCCCCAGGCAATCACCAACTTCCTCTCTTTTGCTGCAGACCCCCAGTCTTGGGCTCAGTCCCCCTGGATGCTCTGGTTCTCAATTGGGAAGGGAAGTTCCTGTATGCTTCCCCCCCTTTCCCTCTCCTGTTCAAGGTGCTAGTCAAGATCAGGTCTCAACCGTGCAAGGTGATTCTGATCACTCCAGACTGGGTCAGACAGCCATGGTATCCACTGTTGCTGTCCTTAGCAGTCCACCTTCCCCTGCTTTTACCAGGAATTACAACCTGTTGACATCCTCTCAGGGAAGGATATGGTATCCGAATCTCAAATCTCTCAATCTCAAGGCCTGGCTCTTGAAGAGTTAGTTTGCTGATCTGCACCTCTCTCAAGGTGTTCTGGATATTCTTAAGGCTTCTTGAAAGCCTTCCACCAGAAAGACTTACAACTCCAAATGGAAAAGGTTCACTATTTGGTGCTCTGGTAAGCATATTTCTCCAGAATCTGCTGGGTTGCCTACAGTCCTGGACTATATGGTTCATCTCAATGGCTTGGGACTCAGACCAGCTATACTTAAAGTACATTTGGCAGCTGTTTCTGCCTTTTTGTTAGTAGGCAAGCCCTCTTCTCTATTAGCCCATCCTGTATTTTGTAAATTCTTCAAGGGATTGTTGCACACCAATCCTCCCTTCAGGGACCCTGCTCCTGCTTGGGACCTTAATGTTTGCATTGCTCAGCTTATGCAACCCCCCTTTGAGCCTTTGTCCTCTGCAGAACTCAAGTACTTGACTTGAAAAACTGTGTTTTTGGTAGCCATTACTTCTGCCAGGCGCATCAGTGAATTGCAAGCCCTGTCAGTGGAGCCTGATTTCATCTCTTTCCATAGAGATAAAGTGGTCCTAAGAACTAACAGGAATTTTTTGCCTAAGGTGGTTTCAGATTTCCACCTTAATCAGTCTATGTCTCTCCCTGTTTTCTTCACTGACCATTCCTCCTCTGGGGAGAGGAGGTTGCACAGTCTGGGTGTAAAAAGAGCCCATAGCTACTACATAGAGCACACCAAGGGTCATAGGTTTGAGTCTCCCCAGTTGTTCCTCACTTATGGGGAGGTCGGTAAGGGCAAACCTGACAATAAAAGATCTATTGCCAGGTGGATTGTCTCTTGTATACAATTCTGCTATGAGAAATTGGGTAGAACCGCACCCTCAGGCCTGAGGGCTCACTCTACTAGAGGTACAGCTGCTTCCCTGGCTGCTGCCAGGGATATTCCTATCTTAGAAATGTGTCAAGCAGCCACCTGTAAAACAGTCCATACATTCACCAAGCATTACTCTCTGGATATCCAGGCTAGGAGTGATGCTCGGTTTGGCACAGCAGTACTTCAGAGCCTATTCCCAAAGTAGGTTCTGTCCCTCCTCCTTGGAGGTACTGCTTGGTAGTCTGCATATGTCAGAATACAGCAAGACTTCATGTTGTTTGAAGAAAAAATTACTCACCTTAGTAATGTTGTTTCTTCTAGTGGAGTCTTGCTGTATTCTGACCTCTAGAACCTGTTTTTTTGGGATGTGGGTGGGCAGGAGCAGTGTTGGCACCTAGAGGTGCCCCCTTTCTCACCCTCCTTTATTTTGGGTGTGTGTTGTGTTTTGTTTTTTGGGTTTCCTGACTTGAGTCTTTGCTTTGAAACCAAAAAACCCCTTTTTATCAAATTTAGTTGCCAGTTGGCTAGTGTGAGTTTACAGTTTCCACACAGAACACCCAGTGAGTATAGCTCATAAAGATCTGATGGTTGGAGTTTAAACAACAGCAGACAAAGGCTTCAACTGAGCTCAAGCTCAGCATTCCATGCCCTGCATGGAAAGTTAACTCTTTGTTCTCCGGGGCAGTTCAAAGGTTGGTGAACACTGCACATGTCAGAATACAGCAAGACTCCACTAGAAGAAACAACATTACTAAGGTGAGTAATTTTTTCTTCCTCTCTCAGGTCCTCATACGGGGAGGTTATTGTGGTGACCTTCAAGCTTATGTAAAACAAAAGCCTGTGTTTATTGTTGCTGGATTTAGTATGTAATAGCACTATGTCATAAAATACCTTGAAGTATATATCTTATGTTTATGAAACCTGTAAATGTTGAAAATACCATGGCACTAGGTGTTTTTGATAAAGGTAAAAAGTACTAGGTGACTGTATTATAGAAATTAAGTTGGTTGTGTTCTTAAATGTATGTAAATTGGTACCATGCTTTCCTGCTGTAAACTGAGCCAATCTGAAATTTCATGGCAATTTGCATATATCACATGATGCTTTCGTTATGGAAGTATGTGTGATGTTGTGTTTCTTTGAAACTTGACTGATTGTCAATGCCCTTTGGGGTAGCCTTCTTTCAGTGCTTCTGCACTGAGGTTCTTTGTCTGTAGCTTTTTTTTTTTTTGAGCCCCCACCACCCAAGCAAACAAGGCAACCATGGGGATGAAGAGTTTTCACTGAAAAGTTTAGATCAGAATTCAGTGAGTTAGTAGGTGCCTGCAAAGTGCAGAGGAAAGACTTGCAGTCTGTTGCTACAAACTGATGTACTGAAGAAGGGATATGCCATTGCTGAAGGTTATCCTTTGCATTTTGAATAAACATCACACAGAGATTGTATGTTGAACTTGAAGTTCAGTGTCTGGTCCATCTGTTATCCCACAACCCCCCTTCTCCACAGTCCTGTAAGTGGGTGCCCCAGTCCAGATATGAGGCATCTGTAGTAAGTATACTTGTGATTGCTGCAGGAAGGGAGTGGCCTCGCTCAGGTTGTTTTCTTCCTTCCACCACTCTAGTGACTTTGCCAGTGCCTTTGTCACTGGCACTAGCTTTCAGAGTGGATCCTATCTTTGATACTAGTTGTCTATTAGGTGGTCCTGGATATCTCTCATTTGGAACCTGGCCCATGGAATCATAGCTGTGGATGCAGCTATGTGCCCCATTAATTGCAGAAAGTTCCATTTAGGTCTAGGGCATCCAGCTGTGAAGGATTCTGCTGTGGTTATCAAAGCTTTAACTTTGGCTTGAATGAGGAAGGCTTTCTCCTGCAGGGTCAGTTCTGCTCCTATAAAGTCCAGTACTTGAACAGGTTTTACTTGTGACTTCTGAAGATTTATCAGGAATCCCAGAGACTACAAGGTACTTGTGTGAAGTGAGCACCTTATCTCTTGCTCTGTTTCCCCTCAGACTATCCAGTCACCTAGGTAGTGAAAAAAACACCACACCTTGCCTTCTGAAGTATGCTGCCACCACAGCCAAGCACTTTGTGAATACCCTTGGTGCTGAGGTGAGGCCGAATGGAAGAGCGGTGAACTGGTATTGGCAGTTCCCCAGCTTGAACCTGATATATTTTCTGTGCAATTGCCTGACTGGGATAATTGAAATAGGCAACTTTTAGATTCAGTGATGCCAGCCAGTAACCTGACTGCAAAGATGGTATCGCTGTTCTCAGTGTGACCATACTGAATTCTATATGCTTGTTCAGATACCTGAGATCTAAAATGAGTCACCACTCCCTATTATCCTCGTGGATCAGGAAATAACTTGAGAACAGGCCCTTGCCTCACTGAGATGCAAGGACTTTTACTACAGCTTTTGGTAGCATTATTTTATTTTTACTTCTAACTCCAGCAGAATTCTTTCTGTGGGAGAGTGAGCTGAAAAGCTTTTGTGTTTCTGAAGTTTGGGGAATTTTTTGAACTGCAGATACAATCCCTGACCCACTGCCTCCAGAACCAACTTGCCTGTTGTAATTTTTACCCATCCTGGAGGTACTGAACCAATTTCCCCCCTCTGGGAATGGTTGGGCAACCTGGGCAGACTGTTAGGGTCTTTTGCTTTGGCTGGGGCTTGGGTGCTGCGCTTTATGCCCCTTCTGCCCCTGCCCCTATAGTGGCTGGCACTTGCAAGGGGCATGTGTGGTACAGGCTCTTGGGAAGTAACCCCTGCCTCTGCCTCCTCTTCCATAGGGCCAGTAGGAGATATAGCCTCTTCCTTCTCATTGTCTCTCTCGTAAGTGGTTTTGTATCCATCCACTTTTTTCTTGTATGCCTCTGTCACAAAAAGTGAATTTCCCTCAATGTAGAAATCCATGGCTCTGACTTGAGTATCTTGGGAAAAGATGGTAGTCCTTAACCAGGAAACTCTTCTAAAGGACACTGCATGAGGTAAAACTCTAGGTGCAGAGTTGTTGGTGTCCACAGCAGTGTGGAAATGGTACTTGGTGGCATCTAGGGCTGATCTTGCTGTGGCGATTAAGTCCTATGCCAGTTTACTATCTGCTTTATCAGCAAGTGCCAGAATTATGTTCCACAATGCCTTCTGGTACTGTACTATATGTGCTGAATAAGCTGCCTGCCTGCCTGATGAGCAGGTAAGCTGAGATATAACCTTTCTATCCATAGCATCCAATTTTCTGAAGTCTTTTTCAGGGGTTGTGTAGACAGGTTGACCTTTGTTCTCTCTCAAATAGCAGCCTCGACTACACCTTGATGATCAGGATGAGCATTTTGGTATTCCACCCCCTGTCTGTCCACCTGATATTTTCTTTCAATTTTCTTATCAATGCCTACAGCTGAGGTTGGTAAAGACGTAATTTTTAATATGGCCTTCCTAAGCGATTTATATATGCGGACTAGCAATCTCCTTGCAGGTGCTATCCCCATCATATCCACAAATTCAACATCTTCTTCATCTTCCTCCTCCATCTCTTGAGAGAGTGATGTGGGAGTATCAAGCATTTGTCTGACAAATGAGGAAAATGTCCTTATTATGCCCTGGTGGAGAGTCAGAGTCTTGCTGAGGTGCACTTTTTAGGGTTCCCACCGGTCAGGTTTTTTTACATGGTGATCTGGTTTTCAGGGTCCCTGTCCGGTAATCCAGTTTTCCTCAGCTCTAGTCAGTTTTTGAGCCATTTTGAGTGCTCGCATACAATTGAAACATATTTTGTTTCAGCTGCATTTCCACGTTACAAATAAGTTTTGTTGTCAGTATAGCCCTTTCTTTGTAAAAGCAGTCAACCTGGGTGATGTAGAGTATGTCCATTAAGACCATTAGCAGATACTCGGCCTAGTCTTTTCCACTCTGCATCTGAAAGCAGCACAGCAGCAAATCTTAAACAAAAAGTCTGACCCTACCTTTTGTAACAGTGAAATATTCAGTTATCTTACACTTTCATTTACTATCCGAAAAAAGATTCATCCAATACAGCCAAATTCCTCAAACAAAATGTATAAGGAAAGTATTAGTAACTTATCATGGGGAGGGACCTTGCAAATACCAGTATAAAAGCTGACGCTTAATGACAAAAAACAATATACTGGATAATAGGGCCCACTCACCCTATAAAGAATAAATCTGAAAATTCAGCGTATTTCTATCAAAAATTTAATCATGTGACTTCCAGTATTCACAAATCAGCGTACCTCATAGAAATGTATCTCAGTGTCTGGCGTATTATGTAGTGGGGGTTACCCCCACTACATAATACACCAGACGCTGAGATACATTTCTACGAAGTACACTGAAACGCATTGAAATGCTTAAGATACTTGAAACAGTGGCTGTAAGTGGGAGTCAAACCTGAAACTAAAGTAATTGAAAGAAAAGATGATTAATTATCTGAATTTCAAAATAGTAAACCAGTTTCCTGAAGAAGAGTTTACCCGAAACGTTGATTTGTGAATACTGGAAGTCACATGATTAAATATTTGATAGAAACACGCTGAATTTCCAGATTTATTCTTTATAGGTTGAGTGGGCCCTATTATCCAGTATATTGTTTTTTGACTTTCATTTACTAGTAAACATTTCAATCTGTAACAGAATTTAGGCATTTTTAAATAGTTTAAATTAGTGTTTAAAATCAGTTTTTTTTTTCCTGTAGAAAAAAAGTATGATCACTTCTTTTGGCTACAAATTAGTTCTGTGGACATGAAAATGAACTGGATCCAGAAAATAATATAATTACACATTGTAGGAAACAATTTATTATATATCTTTGTATACTAGTTACAGTATTTCCCTTTCTACCCCGATCATATCTGTAAATGAGATTTCCTTTATCTGTGTTATCTGGTAAAATAATTTAAATAAATTAATAACTAAATAAATACATTAATAAATATGAAGAACGCAGAAAAGCAAACTTTAACAGTTACAGTATGTTAACATTTTTGTTGAATTGCTGCTTTAAGTGTTCTTTTACTGTTCAATTAAAGTCTTCACTGACATAAATTGCTTTTTTGATCATGAAAAGGGGTGGGGCTAGGGATGGAGTTTAGGGTATGGTGTCCAGTTTTTGCCTCTCCCAGAGGTGGCAACCCTAGATTCCATCGGGTCAAATCCACCTTCCTCCACTTGTACATACTATTCTTCTTCCTCCTCCTCCTCTGCAGGCAGATAGGTTTGATTCTGAGCTGGGGGGTTGGGTGGTGGTGGTGGTGGAAGTTGCATTATTAAAATTTCCGATAGCCTGGATGGCCTGGAAAAATTGCCACATCTTTTTTTTTATTTTTTTTCCCTCCTCCTCCCCTGGCACTCCCTTCCCTTCAGGAGACATCTGCGGCCTGTTACATCCCCGCTCACTTACCTGGTGACCGGAACGATCCAACCCCCCATGGAGCCGTGGTTGTACCCCCCCCAGGCGGGTATGTGATGAAGGCCCTTTCACCCTGACGTGTCTATCTTTTGTCAGGTTGTCGTCTCTGGTGCTGGTAAGGGCATTGGGGATTGGGGCCATGGTGCTCCATCTACCAGGAGTGCCAATGGGTGTTTTCCCAGTGTTCCTGTGGTGTGCTGTGCCTGACATCAAAGAGCCTAAGGCGTAGCGTCCAAGCACATCTGTCCAGTTGCGGCAGTCAGGCTTGGTGAGCCTCATGTTTCCACCCGGTGTCGCTAAAGCGCCGATTGCGAGTGCTCCCCCCCCCCCGGAGGAGGTGAAATATATAGAAATATAGAATCTGATGGCAGATAAGGACCGCTTGGCCCATCCAGTCTGTTCATTTCTCCCTACCTACATTATTACCGCAACAAGATATTGTATTAAAATATGAGGGGTGGAGGGTTTTATTTCTGTTGTTTTCTACCCCACAACAGATTGGCATCCATTTAAGCAAATCATTCTACCCTTCTTCATTGGCCAGGTAAGACAGCTATCATAAACCATGCCAAACATGTTGAGTTCCTTGTATACTTGTCCACATACATATCATCTGTATTGCTAATGACTAGTCAAGTCCAACACAACCTAGGTAATAATCCAACTTAAGCAGTTCTGTAACAAGTCAAATGTGTAATCTCTTACAGCTGTACAACATTTCTTCACATTTGTACTCCAAGACAGGAAAGAAGCTAAGATCTATTGACATCCAGAAGAAAAGTCAGTCATCCTATCTTCTTCACTCTCTGCCCAGAACAACCTAAAGTGCAGAAGCTGTGCGAGTTGAAGAAGAATGCTGATTTCATCATTGGGGGACCACTTCCTTTAAGGAGACCAGGTGAGCTGTCCATAGGATGCTCAAGCATCCCCCTCGGCTGGCCCTCCAGCTCCCGAGCTCATTCCTGAAACCAGTTCGCTGGCATTGCAAGCGGAAATCTAACTGCTGCGTCGACGAGCCATCCAAAAAATTGCCACATCTTTGATATGTCCTCAGATGAGGGCATTTTTTTCTGTGTCATCTGCCTGCTCCTTTCTCTGTTCAGGAGGAGTGGCAGTGACATTATTTTTTTTAGCAGGTACAGTTTCCAGTGTCTGCTCAGAGTCTCTTTTGTTTTTATTTTTGCCTTCAGCAGAATCAAGGTTCCCATTTCAGGCACCCTGGTATCTGACCTAGCTTTCCATCTTTACGATGCCTTTCAGACAGTTGAGCAGTTTTATGATGTTTTTTCTTGTCGCCCTTTACAGTACTTGATGCTGCTGCTGAATATGAGGAGATGGACCATTCAGCTGCATGCTTTCCACCATCATTGGGAATTCCCTCAGAGCTGGGCAAAAAACAACACAGAACTCACAGTTAATAAAGTTGTGGTCTGGACCCAGGCACTTTATTTATTTTTTGATAACTGGGTAAGTGCTCTAGACACAGAAGTGACTATTTTCAGGCATGACCCAGGAGGTTACAGTATCAACAGGAAAAAACAGTGATGATACAGTACAGTATAGGAGTACAACATATTAGGGATACAATTAAAATGGATAACAATTTGAGCAACTTGAAGTGACAAGAGAAATATTCCATTGTACTTCATATCAGAAGTGAAAGTAAGTGAATATTATACTACAGCATTTAAGGATATAGTAAAAATGGACAATGGTTTGAGCAATTGGTGTAACCAGAAGACAATACAGACATTTCACATATCAAAGCACAGCAAATGTACAGAACTCATGGCAGTCTGTCTTTGCCAGGAGCTGGGAAGAAATTTTACAAACATTTAAGCATGTAGATCTCCCAGGTCTCTCTGGCATGCCAAATTAGAGGGCGATCCTGGAAAAAAAATCAAAACTATTCACAAAAAACCAAAAACAGCAAGAGCTCAATAGCAAAAAACATCTCTTACCTCCAAAAACACTGTGCCAAAGGTCAAATTGTGGTTTCCTGTAACAGGAACAAATTAATTAAGGTGAAAAGGCGCAGGCAGAAATGGAAAGAGAAAGTGTTCTGTTTCCTGTATTGTAAAAGAATGAAAAATGAAACCACTTAAGGAAAAAAAAGAATGTGGTTAATTTAAGAAAAAATAATCAAATAAGAGAAAGGGTAGCCAGGCAGGGTGGCCGCTGGTTCTTGGAAATCAAAACAGGAACCGGAAAGACCAGTGTAAAAATAATAATCCCTAACTAACACAGAGTAATTGTGGAATTAACTTAAATCAGTAAGAGCACTTACAATAACTATTTCTGAAATAACTAAACCAGCTGGAGACCCAGCAATACTGGAGCTGATTTCGGGTGACTGCTCTCTCCAGGCTCAGAACCATATCTAGCCTAACTGCCAGAGCAGAGTGTGGCTGTAGAGTTTGAACCAAGATTCTAAATTCTTTGAATTAGAATATGTTCTATGTCTGGGGTATCTGTATAAAAAGAGATTGATGCATAGAGTGTAAACATTAAGTTAGGGATTCCTGGGGTTAGAAACAAGGCAGTTTCAATGGGAGTTAATCACTTTTGTCATGCAGGAAACTATGACACTGTGTTTCATCCTTTCGGGCTCCACTTTACAGATAGTTAGGACAGCATATTCCTGTCTATCCAAGACACCACAAGGATATTGCCTTCTGCATGGAACTCAGTTCAGAGTCCTGCCATTTGGGCTTGTTTCAGCACCAGGTGTGTCTAGTTTCCAGTACTAGCAGTCTACCTTAGAAAGCAAAGCCTTCGAGTCTTTCCTTACCTGGGTGACTGGCTTAAATAAAAAGCCCATTCAAAGGGGAAACAGAAAAGTGAGTTGTAACAATGTAGATATACTGTATAGTACCATGTATTAGCGGTTATTTTTTTCGCTTTAACAGCTGATCATCGACATTCGCACCCTTTTGCATTAGCGTTCCGATGATTAGCTGATAAATGCCAACTTTCACTCACCTCATTCTACTCTGTGGTGCCTGTCAGTACTGATAAAAAAAAACACACTGTTCCTTATTTGTGTGGTTTCAGCAGCAAAAACAAACAAAATGTCAATTCTCACATGGCTGACAGGAGGCAAAAGAAAACGTCAGTATCCTATGGATGTTACCGATGCAGATGCCGATGTTATTACTTCCAGTTCTGGCATACAGCCACATGTTGCTGCTACCGTAGCTCATGAATTAATGAGAACACCACTGGCAAAAAGAAAGCGGGCAACAACTTATCAAAATTACAGTTCTGAGGTGCGCTTTGAACTGGGCATTATGCTTCCGAAAATGGTGTAATGTTGGCAGTAAGGCATTACAGTGCAAAGTATGGTGGCACCATAAATGAAAGCACTATCCAAAAGTTTAAGGCAAACTACCTGCTTCTTCTACAGACAAACCCCGACCAAACATAACTTGCCTCTGTGTTACCCCGCAAACCTCGAGGCCACCCTACCATGCTCCTAAATGACTTAGAGGAGCAACTGAAGGTTGTCCACACCTTGAGATGCGAAGGTGCAAAAGTTAATTCAAGAGTTGTTTAAGCTGTGGCATTAGGTGTTGTTAGAGTCAGTGGCCCTCAACTCCTTACAGAAAATGGTGGTCACCTCAGTCTGACGCTGAAGTGGGCTTTGAAATTCTTGTGGCATCTGGGTTTCAGTAAGCGCAAAGGAACAAAAGCTGGAAGGAAGATGCCATCCAATTTTGCAGTTTTAAAATTGGGCTTTCTGAAAAGAATCACAAAAGCCTGTGCCCAAGAGTTAATCCCAAAGGAGCTTGTTATTAACCTTGACAAAACTGGTGTTGCCATGGTTCCAGTGTCTGAATGAACCATGGCAGTAACTGGTTCCAAGCAGGTATCCCTTACAGGACTCGGAGATAAGAGGCAGATTTCTGTGCTGTTGGCATGCACCCTCGCTGGTGATTTTCTAGCCCCCACAAGTCATTCATAAAGGGAAAACCACTGAATACCACCCAACCCATAAGTTTCCCACTAACTGGGGCAGAAGCCAGTCCATTAACCACTGGGCGAATGAGTACACTTTTCTGGAGTACATTCTCAATGTGCTTGTCCCCTATTTTATTAACATTCGAGACCAGCACAGCCTGCCACAAGAACAAAAAGTTCTAATTTTATTGGATCTTTTGAGAGCTCATGCAACCTCCACAGTTTTGGAAACTTTGGCTGAGTACAATTCCATACCAATATTCATACATGCTGCCTGCACTGATTTACTCCAGCACTCTGGACTTATCAGTTAACATGCTCTTTAAAGACATGATAAAAAAAGGTTTCACAAATTGGTATGTGGGGCTTGAGACAGAACAGATTTCAGAGGGTAATGCTGAAATAAAGGTTGACTTGAAGCTACAAAATTTGAAAGAAGAGCATGCCCAGTGGCTAGAAGCAAGCTGAGTGGAAGGAGAGAGAGGACTGCATACAAGGGTTTGAGCAGTCCGGAATCGCTGATGCTCATGAAAATTGCCTCAAGTAAGTGTAAGTGCTGCTGCATCTTTAAGAGTAGCCAAAGAAAGTGCCCATGCATTAATTCATTCATTAATTGTTTTTTTTCTTTACAGTACGAGAGGATGTACCAGATGAATGAACAGTCAGAGGAACACCCACAAATGATCACGTGGTCAAGACGTGACGACGAATGAGATTGAACACCATTTACTTTTGGGATTTTTTTTTTTTGGACTTCAGCTTTCTTTTTAAAAAAAAAAACAAAATCAAATAAAGGATTTAAATTTGAGCCTGTTTTGAATATTACTCATTTACTCTACAAGGACGCTGAATGAGAGAGTGACTGCGAGCGCATGGAAAACAGAATTAGTGAGTGCAGAGTGCAGAGATATGAGTTTAAATTTTGCCACTTTTAAGCAAACACTAAAACAAGTAAAGAAGACAAAACACAGAAGATTAAGCTGTGGTTAGTTTCTCATCAGTCTCGGCATTGTTTCCGACTGAGGCCAGCATTGGAAGGAAATTCTCTGATTTCAGAGAGATGCACATGGCTCTCTAAACCTTTGGGGAGAGCCCTTCTCACCACAGCAAGAAGCATAAAAAGCAGCACTGTTGTGGGACTGGGAAAGATCATGCGCTTCCTGCTTCTTTGACTTCACCCGACCACTCGGTGATGGTCGCGCTTCCTCCGGTCAAGGACTCCATGGTAATTTTGTTGGCCTTGTAGGCTTGACTCCATTTGAGCAGGTGGTTGAGATCTTTCTTGAGCCTGTCAAGCAGCTGTTGGAGGAGATTGATGAGGAGTTGATCTCCCAGATCCCTGTGCTCTTAGTCCTCATTCTGGACGACATGGTTGAATTGGTACCACTGGTTGTCATGCCTCCAAAACCAATTGTGGTTACCATGTAAAAGCAGGAAGTTTATACCAATCTTCCGGAGGACTTCTGTTGATGTTGGCCTTTTGGTTGAGGTTGTGGCCCCATTCTCGCTGTTGATCTCACTTGACTGGGAAGCATCGCTGTCAACTCTCCTCATCCTCAGGTGAAGAGAGGCATTGTTGCAAAATGTGTTATTGCTACGAGGAGCTTGTCTGACAACAATGGGCTGTGGCTGACTTCTGGTGCAGCTTTGAACTGAATGGCAGTTTGAAATCGGAGCTACGCTTAGACCTCCCCCCCAAAAATATTAAAAAGTCAAAATCGAATGAGAGAAATAAGTAAATGGAGACACTTTTGCAGATGGCATCGAATACACAAAAGGGAAATATGAACAGATTCAAAGTACTACCAATAGAAGAAGAAAAATCGGGAGCTAAAATATCGGACTCGGAGATTTCTGAAATATCGCAGACCCAGCTGTGGTCTTCAGGCAAGAAACCCCTAACGAAGAAAACTTAAAAACAAGGACTTAATCCTTAACAACAAATTAGAATAATAACCGATCTACATGACATGAAAAAAGATTTCCAAGACTTTCGATCAGAACAAGATTTGTTAAAAATGGATGTATCAAACCTACAGAATCAAGTAAAGACTCTGGAACAAAAAGAAACAGATCAGGCCGCAGAGATTGCGAATATACAAACAACTATAACTCAAATCTTGGAGATAACTAAGGTGCTAGAAGAGAGAGACAAGAAGATGCTGAAAGAGAGAGACACCAAAATATAAGAATATATGGAATTCCAGAAGATAGTGAGGGCAGAGACATGAGAGGGTACATTGAAAAACTACTAAAGGGAGAATTAAATCTCCAACAGGATTGTTCGTTAGACATAGAGAGAGCCCACAGAGCACTTGGCCCTAAACCACAAGATCCAGAACAGAGGCACCACTCAATAATAGTTCAATTTTAAGTTAGCAAACCAAAGAGAGGATATTACAAAAAGCATGGGAAAAAGAGAAAGTATTCAGAGGAAAACAGAGACTTTTCTTTGACAACAACTACGTGAGAATCACAATGCAAAGGAGAAGAGAATGTGTACCTTTATTTCCAATTTTAAGACAGCTGCAGCTTAAATTTCAGACACTTTATCCATCCAAACTCCTAATTCAATATTCCAATGGCCAGACGACATACAATTCTGTGGAAGACGCCATGAAAGACTTAAGAGAAAGAGGATTCGAGCTACCCACAAAATTACCAGGAAAACCAAACAGGCCATACTTGGGACTGAGAAAAGAGAGAAGACCAGAAAGAGAATTACTGCAAGTAGTTTTAGACAAGATAAAGAGACTACTAGGCCAATTTTGTAAATCAAAATAATATGTGTTGAGCACCTCCCGATGAGAGGCTGGTCGGGGAGCAGGAGCACAGCTCTGGGGTGAAGGGGACAGCCAGCACTCAAGGGTGTAGGCCCTGGATGGAGATCACAATGGAAGCCTGAGAGGGGTGATTCCATGCTAGGTAGGGTATAGATATTCCCGTGCGAAGAAGTACACAAATCTTTCCTTAAGTGGAGAGGAGATCCTGAGAAGCAGGTTGTGAGCTTTCTAATTGATATCCTCTTACCAGAGACAGCCAAAGAAACCCAGAGTGAGAGATTGCACTCAGAGAAGGTACTGATGGGCCCTGAGATCCAGAACAGGGAATGCTTAATAGCTGTGGAGAGAAGATCAGGAAGCCGGTCGCATTCTTCATGGCTTGCAGATAAGCAATACAGAAAGCCCTGTAAAAAGAATGGTGATGTAGGGGCTGGTACACCCAAGGTGATAAACACAGGAGAGGTGTCTTAGAGAGGGCGAACTCAGGAGAGAGGACTAAGGAGAGCAAGACCAGCTATATAGGGGCTCATAGGGTGGAAAAATCCCAGGGAAATACCCAGACTGGGCCAGGTGAGCTCCACGGGGCCCGAGCGACCTTGGGGGGGGACTGCCAGAGACTCGAGTGAAGGGTTGGAAAAAGGAGATTGAGGC
This sequence comes from Neoceratodus forsteri, assembly GCA_016271365.2. NCBI lineage: Eukaryota > Metazoa > Chordata > Ceratodontiformes > Ceratodontidae > Neoceratodus > Neoceratodus forsteri. The sequence continues at coordinate 836,561,642 of CM028134.1, forward strand.
CCTCTCAGTGTGTGGAAAGGATGATCACCTTGTAAATTCACCTAGGGCACGCTCCGCTCTTGGACCGGGGGTTGGGGAAGCTCTTCACAGAATATCTCTAAGAAAAGCAAAGATAAAAAATATAATGTTAAAGGTCACAACAGGATAATAGAACTGAAGAAGAAGATGGAAACTGGAGACCAAGTGAACTGAACATTAACTTACAGACTTCTGAAAAATCAATTTTTCTTGTTTTCTTTATATTTTATGTTGATAACCATGGATATTATTTGGTTATTCATTTAAAGGGACCAGTAGACCAGTAAGGGAATCCAGAAAAGATCCGAGTTGATTTTCATTTAAATTATTGAGGATATGCACAACCCCTTGGGCAAGCCTACAGGGTAAGGCAAATAGCCCAAACTAGATGGAATATTCTGACCTTGTCAGGGATGAATCTGACATTGGAAGTCACTATGTATATAGTTAATAAGCAGAGGGAAGAAGATAATCAGTTAGGGAGGGGGCAGAAACAAAGGAGAAGGCACAAAACTAAAGCAGAGCAAAGAGAATTGAAAAGTTGGTTGGGAAGATGCAGGTCAGAAGTAAAGAAACCCAGAAGCATAAACACATTAGAAGTAACACAAGGCAACAGATATAAGAGAATGCGGATTGGGGATACTGTCAGAATGGATAGTCAATGTCACAGATTAAGAAAACTGTAAAAGTGGTGTCCCACAATGTCAACAGACTAAGTAATCCTACAAAAAGAACTAAAATAATTTCCCACTTAAAAAAAATGCACCCTCAAATTATTCTCTTACAAGAGACCCACCTATCAAAAGAAGAACACCAGAAGTTACTCAAATATGAAATGACAGGAGTAGTGGCTAGTTCATATACAAGAGGCACAGGAGAGACACAGCAATCCTTATCCCACAAATGTCAACATTTCAGATAACAGATACATATCAGGAGGGGAGGGCAGGTTATCTTTAATAAAGGGAACTTGGGAGGGACAAACATACACAGTAGGAAGTCTATACGTACCATCAAACTCAGAGAGTACAGTATATCAGGCAACCTTCAACAAAATAATAGCTTTTAAGCAAGGGAAACTAATTTTGGGAGGGGACTTAAATCTTTTAATGAATCCAACAAAGGATAGCTCAAGCTCTAACACCCCCAAGGCCACAAAGGGCCAGAAACATGGCAAGAGGTTAATAAAAGACCTAGCCTTAATAGATACCTGGAGGCATTTTCACCCAGCAACACGGGGATACACACATTTCTCAGGGGTATACAACACTTACTCTAGGATTGACTACTTCTTAGTTGAGGCAGGATCACTTGATATAATATATAAGACCAATATTCACCCAATCTTCCTATCAGACCATGCAATTATCACTATAGAACTAGAAGCAGAGCAGGAAACACAGATAAGACAATGGAGATTTAACAACATGCTAATAAGAGATAAACAATTTAAAGAAAAAAATACAGCAATGGATCCCTAGAATAATACAAGAAAACACTATAGAAGAAATAACAGAGGGAACACTCTGGGATACATTAAAGGTAGTACTAAGGGGGAGAGATAACAGCATATGCAACACGTCAAAAGAAAAAGAGAGATAAAAAGTAAAAATAGTTGGAAAAGGAATTAGAAAGATTGCAACAAGATCATGCGACAGGGAAAACAGATAAGATTAAACAGACTAACAAGATTAATCAGGTAAAGGCAAAACTACAGGATATATTAAATCAAAAAAACGAACAAGCTTTGATGTGTGTAAAGCAAAAGTAGTACGAGGGAGGAAGCAGAGCAGCTAAATTACTAGCCTGTAGATTAAGAAAACAACAGGCATTAGCACCAATCGCTAAATTAAAACACCCAACACAAGGTAATATTTTAAACAAAACAAAAGACATATTAGAAGTCTTCAGAATATTCTATTCCAAATTATATCATCAACCACAGGAACCAGAAGAGGAAGAATATAAAAAATTATTTACAAAAATGGAACTACCCCAAATTATGGAGGAACAAGGGAAATTTCTGACAGGTTCAATTACATCCCAAGAAATAAATAATATATTAAAAAATTCCAAACCAAATAAGAGCCCGGGCCCAGATGACTACACAGCAAAATTATATAAAACATTCAAAAAACATTTTACTCTCACCATTAACTAAATTATTCATAGCAGCACAAAGCAATGAATCCCCTATCCCTAACAGTTGACAATATGCTAATATTTCAACAATACTAAAGTCAGAAAAAGACCCATTGAATTGTGAATCCTGTAGACCAATTTCGGTTTTAAATCACAATTACAAACTCTTTATAGCCATTATGGCCAAAAGACTAGAATGTATACTCCCCCATATTATAAATGAAGACCAAGCAGGTTTTATAATAAAATGCCAGACAGCAGATAATGTTGAAAGAACAATATATTTATTAGAAGAAATACAAAAGAGAATAAAAACCTCTCATACTTTTGAGTATGGATGCACAGAAAGCATTTGACAGAGTCTCCTGGAGATTCTTAAGATATACAATGGAAAAATTCAACTTCCCAATAGGCTTCCTAAAAACCATACAAAATATATATACATTTCACATGAGGCAGTATAGCGCAGTGGTCTAAGGCTCTGAGTTGTAAATTTGGTGACATCCAGCAGACCAGACCTGGGTTTGAATCCCATAGCTTCCACTTACATACTGTGTGACCCTGAGCAAGTCACTTAATCTCCTTGTGCTCCCAGGTCGCTCCTGTAAAAAAGCTTTCAGCTTAGTGTGTTATACCTGGTTAAACAACTAAATAAATAATAAATTTCCACAAGCTATGATAAAGGTAAATGGCTCTTTTTCAACTCAATTCCCATTAAACAGAGGAACTAGACAAGGTTGTCCCCTGTACCCCACATTATTTGCTATATATGCAGAACCACTACCACAGGCTATTAGGGAAAATGAAAGCATTACAGGGATTAAATACCTCAATACTAATCATAAAACAGCATTCTTTGCAGATGATCTACTGATCTACCTAACAGAACCAGAAACCTCAATACCAAAACTGTTTGTCCTTTTAGGGGAGATGGAGGCTATCTATGGATATAAATTAAACACAGGAAAATGGAAGTTTTAACTATTAATTATCAACCAAGTGAATCCATACAGGCAAGATTCCCACTGAGGTGGACAAGTAATACATTTAGATATCTAGGAATAATATTAACAAAAGACACCCAAGTCCTATATGAAGCTAACTATGGCCCACTAATACAATCTATTAAGGAAGATTTTCTGAGGTGGGATCCATTACCCCTCTCCCTAAATCAAAGAATAGAGATAATTAGAATGAATATACTTCCAAGGTACTTATACCTCTTCCAGACCCTACCAATATACCCGCAACAATCAGATTTAAAAAAATGGAATAGCATGATATCTAAATTTATATGGCAGGGAAAGAAACTGAAAATAAAATATAAAATTCTCCAGTTACCAAAAAGCAAGGGAGGCCTTTCCCTCCCAAACCTAGAACAATATGCACAGGCAGTAGTAACCTCACATATATTACAATGGCTAAATAATAGGGCAGATCCACATTGGAAAGAAATAGAAAGAGGACCCCAGCCGAAAGAGATAAAGTACTTATTTGATCACATTATACCAAGACCAATTATGCAACAAGAAATCAGATTACAACAAACTGGGCAATTCTTGAAAGTATGGAGATCATTACTTAAACAAATTAATGATTCTAAAATTTATTTAATCAAAAAAAATAATAGGAGATCCTAGATTGGAGCCAACGAGACAGGACAATAATTTTATTAGATGGCACCAACAAGGCCTGACCAGATTTTATCAATTATATGACCAAGGAGTATTTAGCCAGTTCAGAACATTACAAGAAAAATTCCAATTGAGAACTCAGGACTTCTTCAGATTTCTCCAGATAAGACATTATTGCACAAGTGAATTAGCCAAGGAATGGAACCAAAGAGAGATACATCCATTCACGAAGATAATAATAAACACAATAAAGAGAACAGTACCAGACCATATAATATCAAAAGCTTAGCAAGCTATAATAAATAATCAGAAAAAGTTTAAGGTAAATTCTCAGCAACGCTGGCAGGAAGAATTAGGTATTAATACAGAAGAAGAGGGTTGGGAAGAGATATACACTACAGTACATAAAATCACGAGATCACTAACCGGGAGAGAATTTGGCTGGAAATGTCTGATAAGATTTTTTAGAACCCCACGGATAGTGGTAAAATACAAACTGCAACTAGGTAAGACATGTTGGAGAGGATACAGAGACCAAATAGCTAACCATACCCACATGTTTTGGAGTTGTCCAGTACTGGAATTATTCTGGAGAAAGGTAGGAAGAGTACTGGGAAAATTGTTCCCAGAAATAGGAATTTTAACACCAGAAATAGCACTTATATTAAAATTCACAAAGGAACTGAGAAGAGGCAATACCAAGCACTTACTAGCTACATTACTCTTGGCAGCTAATAAAGCAATCACCAGGAAGTGGCTACAGAGTGACTCACCTACTCCTAGGGAGTGGGTGGACATAATATATCAAATATATAGAATGGAATTAATGACTGCCCAGTTCCACCTACAAACTCAGAAAACCATTGGTATGTGGACCAAATGGTGGCTCTGGATTTCAGATCAGAGACTAGATTTGATTCCATAAATAAGAAGAATTCTGTTGACACGACAGGGACTACCACAAGGAATAAAAGGAATATGACACAAATAACTGACATATGTATCATTGAAATAATGAGATGAATTATATGAGACCAATATGTATGATGAAACTAATGTGATGAAATGCTACATAAAATTGTATCAAGAACTCACACTAGTACCTCTTCTGGAAAAATGGAAACAATAATAAAAAAAAATGGGCTGTGGCTGGGAGGATAGGGCTCTGCCCTGAACCTTAGGTCCTAGGACCTTCACCAGTTCATGCAGCTCAGCAGTCCCCAATGTCTGCTGCTCTTCCACTTTGAGTGGAGACACCTTCATCTCAGCCCCTGTTTGGCACCCCAACAAAAATACTCTCACTCTGCTGCCATCTTGCCAGGCAGGCTTTCAGAGGATGAGGATACCAGCATGGTCCATGGTGGCAAATAGTACAGGGCCATCTTTGAAGAATCCTCCAACTCAGAAGGTGAGTTGTCAATGGCCTCAAGAGGGACACACACCTTTAAACAGAAATTGGTTGAAGAGCAGACTATGGCTCACGAGTCACTGTCCTTTGCAACTCTAGTCTGGTCAATGTCAGAGTTCATGAAGGTTCTCTTAGTAGCACTGCAGAAATGAGTTGAATGCTCATCTACTAACATACTAGATAGGGACGCTTCCCCAGGAGTTGCCTTTCCTTTGGCTGAAGCCATCTTGAGACCAGCTCGGGAGCTTTGGCAGCATCCTGCCCTGCACCCTCTACTAAGAAAAGGGGCCTATGAGGACTACATACTTGTAGACCATAGGGGTCCACAAGTATGTGGTCCCCACAGGCACCCTTTCTTGGTTCTCTCACCATCCTTTTGTGGAGGGTGTGGTTACAGATTCTGCCTTCTGTAAATCATGAGGTCCGGGGGATGTGGATAAATCTCCCAAGAAAGAACCCAAGAAGATTGGCCATGTGGCTAAAATGGTGCACGCTGCCATGTCACTGGGTCTCCATCAGGCCAGCTATTTCATCATGATGGTGAATTTTGACAAGTCCCTCTTCAGAGTGTATGGGGGAACTCGCTCAAGTTCTGGATGGTCACTCTGAATCGGATCATACCAGCTCTGGAGCAGGGCATGTGTTTCCCTCCCTGGACCTCCAGGATGCATTCTTCTACATCCCAGTCTGTCCATCCATTGCCAGGACCTTTGTTTCTGGGCAAATGAGATCCTGTACCAGTTCTAGACCATGCTCGCCTGCCTCTTGTCAATGCTCAGTGTCTTCACCAACTGGATGGACAAAAAGGATTAACTCCCATTTGGTGCATGGACATCAGGATGTATCCCCACCTGGACAACTGACTGAAAGTCAGGTTATCCAGGGACACTGTGGGGAGGTCCAGATATCTGACCCTCCAGACCTGTCTGGATTTGACCCTTATGGTCAACTCAACCAAGTCAGAGCTGGTCCCCTCACAGGTGATCAAGTTCATTGGGGCAGAATTAGACTTCTGGTGGATCAGGCATTGGACTTTACGACCTTTGCCTGATCACTTCAGGTTGGGCACTCACACCCTGGCATGGACTTCCTGCAGTTACTGGGGTACATGGCATCTTCCACCAGCATAATCCATTGGGCTTTCTGGCAGATGCACCACCTGCAGTGGGAGTTGAACCAGCAGTGGTCCCAACACCTATGTCACATTGGACCAGCCAATCATGGTGACTCAGCTGATGTGGGATGCCATCCAGTGCATCTGGCTTGGCCAGAATTTGTTCTGTTTATTTGGGGTCAGGTCATTCAGGTCCAGACAACACAACCACCATGTTCTACCTGAACTGGCAGGGTGGGATGCAGTCCTTTCCCTTCTGTCAGGAGGCTCTCCACACCCGGACACTCATGCACACCTGGAAGCAGATCTCCTGGTGATCTATGCCATGAGGGAGACCTGCCAGCTGGCAGATGCTTTCAACCAAGTTGCATGAGTGGTCTCTGCATTAGAAGGTGGTAAACAACAGGTTCTCCCAGTGGGGCACCCTTTGGTGGATCTATTTGCTTCATGGGAGAACAGAAGGCTGAGGCTATTTTGTACCCACCCCAACAGTCTGGGAGACTGATGGGGGATGTCTTCAGAAGGTCCTGGACCCTGGGTCTTCTGTATGCCTTCACTCCCTTTCCCTTAATTCACAAGGTTGCAATCAAGGGGCCAGAAGAAAAAGGTGCTGATAATCCCGATAGCCCCAGACTGGCCCAGGCAGTTCTGGTATCCTTATGTCCATAGCCTCAGCAGCAGGCCTCCATGGAGGGTTTCCTCTCCACGCCGACCTACTGATCAGACAACAGGGGAACTTCCCACACTCAGACCTTCAATCCCTGGTTCCTGAGTGGCTAGAGGTCCAGGCTCTGGGATTTTCAGAAGATGTCCTCCACATTGTGGAGGCATCCCATCTTGTGAATGCTATGCATTTAAGTGGAAGAAGTTTTCTGATCTGGTGCCAGGGTAAGGAGCTTGATTCCCTTACCTGCCCCATGGCAAGCATCCTTGAATACTTATGATCCCTGTCTCAGCTGGGACATCAAGCGACAACCATTGAGGTGCATCTGGCAGCCATGTCTACATACTGACCATGGGCTGGTATGTCAGCAGTGGCCCATGAGAAGGTCATAGGATGCTATTTCAAAGGCCTGAATCACTTGTCCCTTATGGTGCATGAACCTCTGCCTACAAGGGACCTCCTGCTGGTGTTGGCAAGGCTCATAAGCAAGCCATTTGAGCCAATACACAAATGTGAGATGTTATATTTGTCATGGAAGACCGTCTTCCTGGTGGCCATCATGTCAGCCAGAAGGATTAGAGTTTCATGCACTCTCAGCGGAGTCCCCTTATCTGGTCCCACAAGGACAAAGTTGTCCTTCACCCTCACCCAGACTTTCTACCAAAGGTCATATCCTAGTTTCATAATTTTTTTGTACATTCTATTTTATGTACCAGGGATCAAGACATCTCTCAGGAGTGCACACTCAACCACAGCCTCTACTCCCTGCCCTGAAACCAACTTCCTTCAGGAATCACCTGAGCATCCTTCTTCCCAAACCCAAGGAACCTTCTAGCCCCCCCAGATCACACACCCCAGGGAGGGCCCACCTTACCTACCTGGTGACCTGTCTGCAATTAGAGGGTTGGTCCTGGGTTAGTTTGAAGTGCTTCAGGAGAACCTTGTCAGAAGGATGATCCAGCCTTTGGGATGTGGGCTTTTGGTTCCTGGAGCCTCCGTTGCCTCCCTGTATCCTCTAGGATTTTTCCTATTTGCACCCTATTACCTCGAGGCCCCAGAAGTGGTAGCACATGCGCACCGCAGCTCTGGTCCACAGCCTCATCTGCCCTCCCCTGGCCTAGTGCCAGGGCTCTTCAAACGTGACACTGCCACCCAGCCTCCACCAGGAGGCAATCAAACCATGGGGAGCCCCTCAGTTCCCTCCCAAGGGTGAGAGCTGCCCACCAGCAGCCTCAGTCAGTGCCTCACCCTCCCCCATCCAACCCGCGATGACTCTAGTATGTTCCTGAACCCTGGTCACCAGCAAGGCATGAGTGTGGCATCCAGCACCTCAACCCTCAGCACTACCGGACTGGCCCTAGTTTCATACTGACCAGGTGATTAACTTGCTAGCATACTTTACCAGCCCAACCTCAGAGGCTGACCACAAGCTCCATACTCTGGACTTGTGGAGGATGCTCCCTTATTACAAAGAGCATATGCTGGAGTTCAGAGTGAGGTTTGCCAACTGTTTCTAACATGCACTGAAGCTGCACCTGGCAGACCAACAGCACAGCGGATAATTGCTAGGTGGATTACATCTTGCATCGACCTCTTCTAAAGGTTTGTCTTGTAGGGAGTTTCCCAAGGGGCGTAATGCTCATTCCACCAGACATACCACTGCCTCAGTGGCTGCTTCCAAGGATAACCCCACTGTGGAGATATGCAGGGCTGCAACCTTGAGTAAGGTGCTAACCTTAATGTCCCATTACAGCATTAACAAAAGTAGTCATTGGGATGCTGCTTTGGGTCTTCGATACTCAGTCTGTGTTAGCTAAATAGGTGTGCATGCCTTGCCTCTCCTCCTGGAGGATTGCTAGGAGTCTGACAGAGTGTGCATCGTGAACTGTATCCACATTGTTAGAAACATAGGTTACTCACCTGTAGTGTAGTAAGGGGTACTACTTAATTCTCAGAAATCTCAGTTAGTACAGTCTCAACAGTTGCTGTTCATGTTTGCAGATGACACTAGCTCAGTGGCAGTGTAGACAGTGGGGAGGGGTTGTGGGAGTTGTGGAATGACCTGCAAAGGTTAGAGAGGTGCTTCAAAGTCTAGCAGTTGAAATTCAATGCCAAAACATGCAAACTGATGCAATAGGGAACAAGAACCCCAGGATGGAACACTGGATGGGAGGGGTTAAGCTGGCCACTATTTCAGAGGAAAGGGAACTGGGGGTCATCATAAGCAACTAAAACAAACAAGGTAATGCAGCAAGGCCTACAGCAAGTTAACAGGAATGTTGTGGCGTGGACTTTTGGTGACATCTTCTCCATCATGGCTGCCTGAACCGAAAGCTCTGGCCCCTGACAAACATAATATACCTCGTTCAGCAATCTAACGTCATTAATCTCACTTTCAAAACCTCACTCGAGGTATGGCTTCCAATAAGATTAAAGGTGGGAAAAATAGATTTGATGTTTACCGGTGGATGGCGAGTGATATATAGCCAAAATGTCCAACTTTGGGACCTCTGAGATCTCCCAGGCCTCCCACGCAATGGCCCAAACAATCTAGGAAGAACAAAGACCAGAAATTCAATCGCATTTTAATGGAGTTACAGGACTTAAGGCTGAATTGCTATCATTTAAAGATTTCATGAATAGCTTTCACACTGATCCAACCGAGTTAGAGGCCAAGGTTACTGCCACGGAGCAAAAAAACGGATTCACAGACTGCACATGTAACAAAACTACTTACTGCCTTACTTCAGTTTGCTAACACCCAGCAGAAAATTGCAGACCAACAGGAGGACTCTGAAAATCATCAAAGAAGAAAACATTAGATTGTATGGCATGCCAGAGGACTTGGAGGGTTCTGAGATGATCAACTTCTTAGAATCCTTTCTTCATACTGCACTTACCTTGGAGTCGGACATCTACTTGGATATTGAGTGAGCTCATCGGGCCCTGGGCTCTACACCTCATAACCCAGCAGCTAGACCACATACTCTTTTTATTATATGTTTCCTTAAATATCAAACAAAGGCAGGGTTTCTCAAATGGTGAGGTCAGCCTCCCAGGGGAGGCCCCAACCTGTTACAGGGGAGGCTCAAGCAAGCTTTAAAATGTACTATATTTTAACGTCAAGTTTTGGATGCTTCATGTGAAAGGATGCAGCAAAGTGAAAGCAAATAATGGCATGTGAATTTGTGTACAAAATGGTTTCCAGGAAAGACACGATCAACAAACACTTGTTTCCTGGTATGACATGGGGAAAATACAAGTCTTGGAAACTGTGTAAAACAAAATTCAAAATAAAGCAAATTAACAGGAACAAGGTAACAACTGACTCATTATACTGGCTGCAGAAAAGCACAAATACAAAGGCTAAGCAGAGAGATACTAGGAGCAAGAGCAGGAGGGAGCAAGATGGTCCCTGAGAAGGTGTTTAAGAGCAGGATAAAACTGATAAAGAAAGCAATCTAACTCATGGAGGTATTGCAACGAGGGGTAAATAGAATCCAAAAGTCAGAAGTGTGGAGCGAGTAGGCTGACCAGTGGAGGGGGGTTATAGAGAGGAAGAATAATAAGTTAAATAAAATGAGAATAAACTCAACTACTCACATGCACGTCATTGTATTCTTCCTGTAATGTGCAAAGTATGATAGTTATTATAACTATGGGGAGGCCCAAAATTATTTCTATATTGGGGGAGGCTCAAGATCTTTTCCGAGGCTTGGGGGAGGCTCAGTATGACAAAGTGTGGACTAAGGAATACATTCTACAAAAAGCATGGTTTCATAAAAAAAGTCTTCTATGGACCTGCAAAACATTTTTTTGATAAAGACTATGTCCCTTTAACAATGAAACATAGACGAGAAAATATAGCACTATTTTCAACCTTAAGGCAACATAAACTAAAATTAAGAACACCTTTTCTGGCTTGTCTAGTGGTCCAATATCCTGAGGGACAAGAAAAAATTACTCACTGCAGTAATCTTCTTTCTTCCAAGGGGTCCTTTAGCATCAGTAACAATAGCAGTTAGCTGGCTAGGTGCAACGGCTCAGAGGTATGCCTTTAAGAGAATTTTATTTAAATGAGCTTAAGGCATCAGCTGATCAAAAAAATAGGAGGGGAGTGAACTGAGTGAGAGCAGCCTGAAGGCTTCAGAATTTTTTGAAGGAAAAGAGGCAAATGCCCCAAAAATGAACCAACAGGATTCAAAAAACATCCAAATATCCAAAACTGAAAACAGATAATACAAAGTGAGCATGAAGTTCTTCAATAAAAGAACAAGCAAATTTGGTAATAAAACTGAGAACAGAGCCCTTCTCCTGACAGGTGAACTGGGGAGGAAGGGTGAGAGCTTACTGATGCTAAAGGACCGCTTGGAAGAAAGAAGATTGCTGCGGTGAGTAATTTTTTCTTCTTACCCCAAGAGTCCTTTAGCATCGGTAACAATAGCAGACTACCAAGCAGTACCAAGTGGGAGGTGGGCAGAGAACCAACTTGGGAAAGAAGCTCTGCAGAACTGCCCTGCCAAATTTGGCGACAGATATGGACTGCACATCCAAACTATAATGTATCACGCAGGTGTGCACCAATTTCCAGGTAGCTGCTTTACAGACATCCAGAAGGGGTAAGTCCCTTACTGCTGCCTCAGATGCTGCAGTGCCCCTGGAGTAGTGGGCCTTGAGCCCCACAGGAGGTTGATGGCCAACTTTTTTCATAGCAGAATCTAATACAAGAGACCAACCAGCGGAAAAAACTCTCTTGGTTGCTGGTCTTCCAATGCCTACATTCCCGTAGGTGAGGAACAAGTGAGAGGGAGAGTTTCTGGACTGCCTAGTATACTCCAGGTAGTAAAAGAGAGCTCTTTTAACATGCAAGCTATGGAGCTTTTTAGCTCATCAAGAGTGGATTTATCAGTAAAGAAGGCAGAGTACTGGGCTGTTTTTAGATGGAACTCTGAAACTCTCTTGGGCAGAAAACTCTCTATTCATCCAGAGCTTCAGATTTTATCATTGTAATAAATCATGAAATTAGGCTCAGTGCACAGGACCTGTACCTCTGAATTTCTTTGGCAGAGGTAATGACTACCAGGAAGACCTACCTTTGGGTCACAAACCTGATATGTGCAGTGGCCATAGACTCAAAGGAGGCTCCATGAGACTGTCAATGCTGAGATTCAGGCTCTGGGGGAGGACTCCTGACTGGAGGCTGGAGATGCAAAGAGCCTTTGAAAACGGTTGACTATGGTTTGGGAAAGAGTTGACTTTTTCTTTCCCACTGAAGAAAAGGCTGAAATCGCAGTCAGGTGAAGCTTGAGGGAGAGAGTTTCAAGTCGACACCTGCAGACGACTCAGGTAATCCAGTAGCTGAGGATCTGCTGCTGTAAGAGGGTTGGCCTGCTTTGCTCTTGCACCAGATGGGAAAACGTTTCCATTTGGTTGCATATGTCCCATCTTGTGTTAGTTCCGAGAACTGAAAAGATGGGACTCTAACTCCTCAAGAACAAGGCCTTGAGGTGAAGAGAGTATATGTCTGGGTAATGCACTCGTGTCTGAAGAGGGTCAGCAGATAGTGAGATAGTGGCAGGTGATTGGGAAGGAGAGGGTATCAGGCTTGACTGGGCCGATCTGGAGCCATCAGAATTGTTGATGCAGGCTGTTGTCTGAGTTTCAGAAATAGCCTGAGAATCAGGGGAAAAGGAGAGATGCATATAGGGACCTCCGTGACCAGACCAGGCTCAAGACATCCAGAGGAGTGATCCCCGGACTGGGGCCTGCACCAGAACTGAGGAAGCTGGAAGCTGAGGGAAGAGGCAAACAGTTCTACTTCTAGAGTGCCCACGCCTGAACACTGTGGCTAGTACTTAATTGTTCAGAGTCCATTCGCTCTGGTCTTGACTGATGTGACTTACAGCATCTGCCAGAGTATTATGTTTGCCTGGGAGGGATAGCTGAAAGGCTGACTCCCAGGGAGAAGGCGAAAGACCAGATTTATAGAGCCTGCAAGCAGAATATTCCTGATCTGGTCCATTCTGCTTGTTTGTGAAAAACATTGCAGTGGTATCTGTTTGACCTTGTACTGTCTGTCCTCTATGACAGGAGCAATTGTTTTGAGAGCTAGAAGGATTGCTCTGAGTTCTGAAAGATCTATGTGGACCTGTGACTCTTGTGCATTTTGAGACCAGCAAGCTAAAAGGGGTTTTGCGGGTGTTGTATCCTGTATCTGAACCCTGGGACCACTGCAGGCATTGAAGCCATGTGTCCCAATAGCTTGAGAAAATATCAAAGTTACATGATTTGCTCAGGACTGCATCATATACTAAATAAGTGAGGGTTAATGAGTCAACCCTGTCAAGTGCCTGCTGCTGGTCTCGCTGTCCCTGGATGAAGGATTTGCTACTGAGGGACAGCTTGAATTCTCACCTGTGAAGGGAAAGGCATATCCTCCCTGGATGCTGGGAGGATACCAGGTGAGCCTTTGTTTAGATTTGCCAGGGAACTCAGAGACTCCAGAGTGCGCCCTGTAAGGGAAATGGGGCTCCTCGACCTGACAAGGAGACTTTGGCACTATAGCCAATCGGCAAGTTAGGTGTAGCAGAGACACCCAGATTCCTGAATGTGTGCTGCTATCACATCCAGGCACCTTGTAAAGACGCTTGAGGCTGACGAAGGCTGAAGGGCTGTAGTGAGCCCATGCCTGTGAAACTGCCTGTGAGACTTTATTATGGGCTGTATGGACAAAAGGAGCCCTTTAGGACCAGGGAGGCTAGCCAGTCACCCTACTGTAAGGACTGTATGATTAGTAACGAAGTGACCATTTTGAATTGGTTTTAACAGCAAGGTAGGTGGTCACTCCCCAGTTGTCTTTTATGTCAGAAAATACCTGAAGTAGTGGCCCTTTCCCCTTTTTGTGGGCCGGGACCCTCTCCACCATTCACAAAGCTAGAAGGTTTTCACCTCCTACTCCAACAGTAACACCTGTGTTGGGGACAGAGGATTAGACACCTGGGTACACATGAAGTCTGCCCACACTAATGTCAGAGCTAGATTGCAAAGCTGCTGGATGGGTAGAGGTAGTCACTTCCAGCCCCTTCTGCCCCCTCCCTATGAAAGCGCCCCTGTACTGAGAGAAAGGGGTAGCTGGAAAAATAACCTGTGCCCCTACTGCCCTTGGGAGGAATTTCCATGGGGCAGGAGGCCTTGATGCAGTCAGATGTTCTGGATCAAACAGAATGATTTGATCACAGGGAAAGTTCATGTCCCTAAAACTGTGAGTCTGGGGGTAGACCAGTAGTTCTAAGCCAGGCAAAGCACCTCAGAGAGGTGGCATGGGCCGTGGCTCTGGAGGTGGCATCATTATTGCCTGTGGAATTGGTACTACATAGCTTCCAGGACAGGTTTGCTGTGACCACTGGCTCTTCCACCGTAGCACCAGGAAAGAATTATACATTGTTTTTTATTTATTTTTTGATATTTGGCCAAGAAGCCACATAGGAAAAAAATTTGATCAGTATCTGTGTTAGCTATGAAGTATATTTTCTGGAGTCCTTGTCCAAGAGTAAGGAGGACAAAGGAGACTAACTTTTCATAAGGTACCTGCTGCACCCTACTCACATGGCTGGGATGTACAGACAGGCACCTAACATTGTCATTAAACAATTGATATATTTTTATGTTTATTATTTTCAGATCGCTTGCAAACCTCTGCCACAAAGTGGGTGTTTGAAGCAGTTTTGTGGTATTTTACTTATATGTTTTCAACATAGGAGGTATGATCAGTTTTTAGGAGGTGGAAGACCATTCAACCCACTAAAAATTTTTATCCTCATCCTCACCTAGGATGGACTCCTGAGAAAGGAGGTCCAGGGTGTCCCACATGTTTTGGATAAACGAAAACATGGAGGGGGAGTTCTCCTGGAGAGCCAAGGAAGTTTCAAGGAGCGGGTAGTGGACACATAAGGTCTAGACCTTCTAAAGTAATGTCAGGGGTATCCCAAAAATACTCATCATCTGTATCACCCTCAGTCTCTGGAGCGAGAACTGTGGAAGAGTGTTTAGCAGCCCCTGTAAGCAGGGGCATCATAAAATTATTCATCATCAACTGTATCACTTCACAGTCTGCGGGGAAAGAGAACTGTGGAAAAGTGTATACTAGCCCCTGTAAACATGAACCCCATCTCTGAAGGATGTGCCATACTTTTGCCAAAAATGTTAGCTGCGCAGACAGTGCTGAATATGCTTTGTGTTTTCTTTATTCTGTAAGATGCCTGTTGCTTTTTATTTGCTTTCCCAGGAGGAACAAGAGCATTTTTCTTGACAGAGTTCTTTTTAGCTACTTCATAGCAGCTTGATCAAGCTTCCTCTATTCTTTCAAATTTTGTAATTTGTGAGGAACTTCATCAGCCCCTTTGGAAGCTATATTTATTAGCTGGGAACTGGAGGCTTCATCAGCCCCCTGCTTACATATTTATTGCTATTACTCTTAAATGGCCCCTATCAGTAGCCTTTGATATATCCTCAGCCATAATATTTATTAGGTTTCTTTGCTATTGTGCCAATTTAACAAAGAGAACCCTAGTCCTGGACCACAACTGAGTGCAGGTTTCTCTGAATTGCTACCGGCCAGTCCTGACCCAGTTAAATAACTCTGTCTACTTTAAAATCTTTCTTTTTTGTAGTACTGGGATCTGTACCAGCCAATCTAATAGTAAACCCAGTAATAACAGTTAACTGTGCATGGGTTTCTGTTGTAATGCCACCGGCCAGTCCCGTGACAGATGAACTTAGGGTCCAGTTTTATGTAGTTAAAGGATTCTGTGATATTGCCAAGCAACTATCAAATTTTGAACCCAGTTGGTTGTCTTGCAGTGAAACCTGTGAGGTCTGAGGTAAAAATTAAGGCAAAAGACAAGAATTCGATGGTTTCTTCATGAATTATGTTAAAAAAAGTGAAGAACCATTGAAATAATGCATCCGCGGTAAAAACAAGATATAAATTAAGCAGATGCAGTAAAAAAGAAGTAAAAATAGTGCAGTTGCGCTAAAATTAACGAAAATGTAAAACTTTCACTCAGCACACTAAATAAAAGAATTTATGAGGAAAACTTTACCAAGATAAGTGATTAGGAGGCTGTCAAAAGGCAAGTTGAGAGACACCTCAGAGGCAATGTTGCTCAGTCATCAGAGAAAAATTCTGAAGCCTTCAGGCTGCTCACTCAGCTCACTACCCTCCTATTTTTGATTGGCTGATTCCCAAAGCTCATTTAAATAAAATTCTCTTAAAGGCATACCTCTGGGCAGTTGCACCTAGCCAGCTAACTGCTATTGATACTGATGCTAAAGGACTCCTGTGGTAGGAGCAGATATAATCTTCTGCAGCTGAGGTGGTCCAGGATCTGAAGAAATGCTGTTTAATGTCTCCTTCCCAAATTACCTCTCAACACATTGTTGATAGATGCACAAAGGACAGGATGCATCCAGTGACTTGGAGATTCGGCAGTCTGCTCAGGATACACTTAAAGGGACTCACCAAGCTAGCCTGAGGCACCACATATTTTGGTGCCTTATCTGAGAAATGCTGCCTGTGAGTAGTTGCCCCAAAGATTTCAAATTATTTAAAAAAAAATGCTTGTAAATTTATATCCATCAGGTCTCCTGTACTTCCCGGTGTTTAGATCTGCCCTTGTGCTCTGTCAACTTTATGATGTGATGACAGGGATGTGCTACATTATAGACTATATGGGGTAACTTTACAAACAATTTTATATATTACATTGATCATGTGGTGATGAAACGAGGGCACCAGACAATCTGGGGGCAGATCTAAACACCAGGAAGCACAGGAGATCTGGTGGATATAAATTTATGAGCGTTTTTTTCTTTTACATAACTTGAAATCTTTGGGGCAACTACTCACAGGCAACATTTCCCTCAAGTATGGCACCGAAATACGTAATGCACATTTGTTTTCAGATAGCTTGGGGAGTCTATTTAATGAGATAATTCAACACCTGAGAGGACTACAGGACACTTGAGCTTCCACAGGACTGTGATTCTTTGGATCTGGTGGGTGCATTGGGGAGTGTCCGGGGAGGGAGGGCAGCTGGCTGGGGGGCCTTGCTCAGTACACTCGCCATCCTTGGCCACCACTGTTGGATTTAATGTGTGTGTGGGAAGGCCTTGGCCCTGTTTCTGATTGCCGATGCTTCCCGATGGCCTTGTCCTTTACAACAAGCAACCTCATATTCTTTTTTCACTGACCCACAGTTTAAACAGTTGGGGACCTGCCTTCATAACATTAACCACCCCTTTGTTTGCAATCTGAAGGTTGAGGGCTGAAGTGATTGCTGCCACACAGAGGTGCATGGCACCACAGTTCCCTTTCTCCTCTACCAACGATAATTTTGCTAATCAAGTCCTAGAGTGGGCTTTCAATGATTCAAAGAAGTAACTGGATCTTACTGATAAGCTCCTGAAACTGCTTGGATGCTCTTTTTGATGACAGAGTTGCAGCTTACACAGTATGATCCCCAGGGAATTTTGGCCTCCTTGTGGCAATAGCAGGCACTGGTTCTTGACCAATGTTTCCCTGCCTGTACCACTATGGTGACTGCAATGTAAGTAATCTGGCTGGGTGATGGGCGGATTTTCTCCTGCTGTCCGTAGGCACCTCTTCTTTTGGGCTCCCTTGAATAGCTCCCCTGCAGTGTCATGGACTGATTTAGCTCCATGAATCTTCTCTCGGACATTTGGTTCCATTGCCTGATGGATCTCATAGCAGTGTTTCCCCCTTATACCTCACAGGGTTACTGTTGCATTGCTGATTGCTTTCTTGCAATCTTTGACACGAACTTTTAGTTTAAAATGAACACTAACATTTATTATACATATGAATACTTTTCACTATTAATGACTGCTATGATACCCAGGGTCCGGTTCTCCCTATTCTATAATTCTTTCCTCAGGGGCACTGTGGCTTGGAGTTTCTTCTGATATTCGCAAGAATTTCTAAATACTATGCCCATCCTGATATGAAATCCCATGCCTTACAAATTTCCTCCATTGTCCACTCCCTGATGGAGCAGTTTATTTATCCCACTCAAAATAAGGCCAGGGCTGGTTATGCCACCTAGAGTGGCACTTGGAGATGTATGCCTTTTTCACCTCGGATCCTGCCCTAATTTTACTTTTTTTCTTTATACTGGACTCCACCCTGTTCCCTCTTACAAGGTAACATAGCCCTCACAACAAGAAAGGACAAGATATGGGACACAGGAACATAGATGGGATTGAGAGGGTGAAGAGAAGGGCAACCAAGATGGTACATGGTAAGCAGGGAAGTCATATGAGGAGGGTGGAGGGAATTGGATCTGTACCCACTGGAGACTAGAGGGAGGGAATATGATAGAGACATTTAAGTATGTGAAGAGGATCAATAACTAAGGTAACGGAGGGAGCTTGTTTAAGAAGAAAGTGAGGGTTAAAACTAAAAGGAATAGTCTAATATTGGAGGGAGGAAGGTTTAGGGGCAATGTGAGGATGCTACTTCATGGAGAGGGTGGTGGAGGCCTAGAATAAACTACCAGAAGAAGTGGTGGGGCAGAAATGGAGGAAGGATTCAAGAGAGCATGGGATAGACATAAGGGGCTGGCACATGGGGGAAGGGAACGTGCTGTGACATAGGTAATGAGTAAGGTGGGGGAAGAGGCAGACTTGATGGGCCAGAAGGTCCTTTTCTGCCACCAGATTTCTATGATTCTGTCCTATGATTCTTACAGGAGTCTGACCCTATGTGATGTCGACTGTCTCCTGAGGCAGTATATCCACCTACTGCCCCTAGGGTGATATCTATTATACCCCTACCTTGGAAGTCATATTAGTCTTTTGCCCTTCCCTAGTTGGTGACAAGTGTGCTTTCAGGCTCACCATCTCCCACTGTTATATAGTTGGCCCAGTTGGCCAGATTTGTTTAGGCGTAGGCTGCAGCCTGTCTGGTTGTTTCTACATAGGGTCTTATTTGACCCCAAGTTACTCCTTACTTTTTATATAGTGTTATTCCACACGTTATTTTCACAGATTTGTGGTTTAAATGGTTGTACTCATTTTGCTGTCCTAATTGTAACAAGTACTGTCTGGCTGTACTGGTTCAGTATGCTTTCCAGTTTTGATTCACCTGTTCTGGCTGTGGGATGGGTGAAGGGACAGGGGCACTAAACTTTATTTTTAGTGTTTACATGGTTCAATTGGTGTTGGGGGAGCTCTTTTCCTTTCTTATCCCTCTCCGAGTTATGACCACTAAATTAAAAATAATTTCCCATAATGTAAATGAGCTGACCGGCCTAGTCAAGCGATATAGGACTATAAAAAACCTTAAAAAATTAACCATGATATATTATTACTACAGGAAACCCACCTTAATAGCTCAGAACACCAAAAACTCCTTTGGTTCAGGTTTGAACAAATTATAGACCCTGAATATAAACATGGTAGGCGTAGGGGGTGGCAATTCTGCTCCCCCAAAACTCACAGTTTAACATTGAAGATTGGTATGTGGACAAAGATGACCATCTGGCTGCGGCCATTGGCATCATACAAAGCTAACAGCTTATGCTTTGTAGCATCTACCCCCAGGCAGTGACGCATCCACTATACAAAGATTAATGGACACCATCAAGGCCCATAAAAAAGGGACATTAATTATAGCAGGTGATTTAATTGCTCCTTCCACTTCAGGACAGAAACACCTGAAGTGCCTTCTGAAAGAAGTAGGCTTGGTGGATGTCTGGCGACATCATCATCCTGCAACCTTACAATTCACATTTTACTGACACTCACATGAACATTATTCACACTTAGACTATTTTTGTATTAGTGGGGAACACCTTAGCTGGGCCAATTACACACACTTAGATACTATTTATCTGTCAGATCATGCCCTGCTAAGTCTTGAACTTGGACTCCAGAAACAGATAAAGAACACTTACTGGAGGTTTTTAATTCATTATTATGAGACACCGATTTTCTCCAACTGTTACAGGATCCAAATCTGTGGCTAACTCAGGAGAAAGAATCAGTCAACCTCCCGATAGATGTTTTGGGACACAATCAAGGCCATCCTCCGTGGCAAAATTATCACTTATGCTGCTAACAAAAAAAACAGCAAGAGGCACAACTGACAGAGCTTCAAGATAAATTTAAATTCTTACAGTTGGTCCATATGCAAGGGGATCACTCTTCACTTCCACTAATTCAACAAATACAAAACCTGCTGACTTATAAAACAGAACGAGTGGTATTCTTGCTACAACAAAAGTATTATGAGGGAGGGGCCAGAGTGTCTAAAATGTTAGCTTACCAGTTAAGGAAACAAAGTATTCTAACCCCAGAAATCACTCATTATGCTTAAACTGAAGCAGTCAGGCTCCTGTATTGGACTGCCCAGAGAGATGGAATTATATGCAAATGATGGAACTCTCAATTGGCTCATGCCACTTTAAAACTGCTGCCCTAGCAACTGTTGCACTCTGAGTGCTTCAGATTCTTTACTCCACCTGCCTAGTGAAGACGTTCCGGTGAGCTCTCCTTCAACTTCTTCGAAATCCATTTACCTGGATGATAAGTAGTGTTTTTAGTTTATATTTCACATTACTGCCATAGTTTTAGTTTATTTTGTAATTTGTGTTAATATTTAGTGTGTTTAGCGGTTCCTTCGTGGTTCAAACTGAGTGTTCCGCTATTTCTAGTGAGAGTTTTTACCTCAGTCTATATTTATATTTGTTCATTTTTTGCAGTCGGTTCCTTAACCGCATTTACTTATTTAAATTCTATTTAAAATTGTTAGTTTCTCTGTTCCCTTTTTTGTCAGGAACCAAGTAGTTGTCGGTTCCCAGAACCATTAGCGGTTGTTTATATTTAAAATATTCGGTTCTAGGGAACCCATAATTTGATATATTTCTTTATGATTCCTGCTCAATGTCAGAGGCTCCTGTTGTTAAGCCTAAAAAATGCACAGGACCCACTGGTTTCAAATTGTGTGAGTCTTGTGGTCAGATCATAGCTAAAGCAGACAAACATTCATTGTTATTTTTTGTCTAGGCACTAGCCATATTTTCGCAAATTGTGATATTTGTAGAACATTTTGCCTTAAAACTCTTAAGAAAAGGTAAAAAATTTGGAAGACATGGCCTCTGCTTCTACTGTTACTGATGATAGTGGCTCCTCCAACTCTGGCACAAGAAAGGATGGAGGTAAAAGCTAAGGATCCTGATAAAGGATCAGATAAGGTTGAGCACGGTAATCAAAAAGGACAGTGGATTCAAGGGACCGAACCTGTGCCACTGAGAAAAAATGAGAGAAAAACATGTCTCCGCCTTCTGCAGAGAAGGCTAAGGAGGTCTCAGCTGACAAAATTGGTATGCCCTCGGCTAAGGACATTGCCAAGGCCTTGCAAGCACTGCAAGCTGCAGTCCCGTTTCCAATACCGACTGCTCAGGTTTCTATGCCAGTTCCACCTTCTCAGGAACTGCAGGCCTCTTTTCCTGAGGATGATGATGATGATGATTTTGAGGAACCGATAGATCTAGAGGTTTCCCCGTAACAGGAGTTCGGTCCTCCAGGGGTCCAGGGATTATTTATTTATTTAGTTTTTGTTGACTGGGTAAGTGCACTAGACAAATCCTGCCTATTTTCAGGCACGACCGGGGGGAGGGGGATACAGATGAATGCCAACTGACTTTGAACCAGATTAAGCTGTTGGTGGTATTTTTAGTGAATGAGGGAAATTTGGCCAGGGCACCGGGGAAATTCCCCTACTCTTTTCGATAAGTGCCATGGGATCTTTAACATCCACCTGAACCACCACCAATCCAGGCAGATGGGACCTCGGTTTAATGTCTCATCTGAAAGAAGGCACCTCAGAAGTGCAGCACCCCTCTCATGCTGCACTACAGTGTCAGTACTGGGATATTAACCCAAGTGCCAGATGTGGGGAACTGAACCCACAGCCCTCTGATCTCCTGCCTCAGAGGCGAGTGCTACCTACTGAGCCACTGACACTGCTTTATACCTCACATTATGCTTTATTTAAAAGCATGGTGGAAATACTCAATCTCCCTCTGCAGGAGACAGAGCAGGATGTAGAGGAAGCATAATTTTTGGATATGATGGGGCTAACCCCAACAAAACGTTTATTACTGCCTATGCATAAGTTCTTGAAAAAGGCAGCATTACAGATATTCCAAACTCCTAACTCTATTCCAGGAGTTGACAAAAAAGCTGACAAGAAATATCAGCTGATTAGAACAACAGCTGACTTTCTATTTAGCCACCCTGACCCTGAAGGAGTTGTGCAGGCAGCTGCCTGCGACAAACAACCAGACTTCCCTTGGCTACCCATTCTCCTGGCAAGGATTCTTGGAAGATTGATGCAATGGGGAAAAAAGGATACATGGCTGCTTTGCTTATAGTTAAACAGGCCAATCATACGGCTTATGCAGTGTAATACCAAAAGTCACTCTGGAATGCGGTGTTAGCCCTGGCTGACAGAGTGCCAGGTGAGGTGGCAGTGGACCTACAGGATACAGCAAGAGCTGCTATAGATGCCACAAAATACCAGTTCCATATGGCCGTGGACACTAACTATTCTGCAGCCAGGTTGATGGCACTATCTGTCTCCCTTAGGTGATTTTCCCGGCTCAGGGTCACAAATCTGACTTTGGACACCCAGACCAAGGCAATGGACTTTCCATTTGAGAAAAATGTGCTATTTGGTGACAAAACAGAGGCCTATATGAAGAAGGTAGAAGAATACAAGACCACATATAGAAGTAATTCTAGGGATAGGTCTTCCACGTCCTATAGGATCCAAACTAGGGGAGGCAGGGGTAGGGGATCCTATCCCAGACCATTTTTCCAGACTCAGACTTCTCAGCTGCAACAACAGCTTAGAGGATATTTTCGAGGAAGGGGCAGGAGATCCATGAGGAGAGCTTCTCCTTCTCCTGTGGTTCAAGCACAGCTCACTCAGAACTCCTGACCAGGCGGTACAGGTCAGCCCCTGTCATAAATCCACCAGTAGGTAGACTGGCCATTACCCCAGGAATGGTATACCATCACCACAGACAAGTGGGTCCTGGAGGTGGTGAGCCAGGGTCTTCACTCAGCTTCAAATCTCTCCCCAAGCTGAGAGCAAGAACGTTTGCATCAGTCACATCTACAGACAGAATCTTACTGGAAGCAGAGTAAAACATCTGCTAGCAATGAAGGCAGCGGAGCTGGTGCCCCTAAACCAGAAGGGCAAAGACTTCTCTCAGGTACTTCCTTACAAGAAAGAAAAATGGGGATTGGCAACCTATTCTGGATTTAAGACTTCTAAACCGACACATTCTGAAACCAAAATTCAAAATGGTCACTCTGACACTGATCATTCCCATCTTACAAAGGGAGACTGGCTAGCGTCCTAGATTTAAAAGATGCCTGTTTTCACATCCCATCAGGCCTTCCCATAGAAAGTACCTGTGGTTCAGATTGGCCTCAGGCCATTATCAGTTGCAGCACTTCCTTTTGGTCTGACTTCTGCCCCAGAGCTTGCACAAAGTACTGGCCGTGGTAGTGGGTATCTGAGAAAACAAGGGTGTCAGTCTTTCCCTACCTGGATGACTGATTAGTAGTGGGTTCATCTCTACAACTTGCAGAGCAGGCCTTAGCACTTACAAAGTCTACTCTAGAATCCCTGGGTTTCCTCATAAATGAACAGAAGTCTCAGCAAACATCAGTCCAGGTACTCAAATTCACTGGCAGAACTAAACACCAGTCTGGGCAGATCTTTTCTGCCACATGACAGGGTAAACAGTATTCTGCAGATTGTAAGCTCATTTGTGCTGAGAAAACCCAAACCAGCCAGAGAATTCCTCAGGCTTCTGGGCCATATGGCAGCTGCAACCACAGTGGTACTAGGTGCCAGATTTCAAATGAGGGACATCCAGTTTCACCTGAGGCAGTACTGGTCACAGAGGACAGATCCTCTGTTCAAACTGGTCCCAGTCACCCACAGCCTGTTACAGGCACTGCAGTAGTGGCTGGATGAGGCACAACCTTCGGGTGGTGTGCCTTTCAGAAAGAACAATCTTCCTTAGTTCTTACAACAGATGCATCCCTTCTGGATTGGGGTGCACACATGTTGGATTATACAGCAAGTGGCACATGGTCTCCTCAACAATCCCTGTTGCACATAAATCTGCTGGAGCTCAGAGCAGTATACCTAGCCCTGCAGGCATTTGCTCCACACCTTCAAAATAAAGTGGTGCAGGTCAGAACAGACAACACCACCTCTATGTATTACATCAACAAATGGGGAGGAAGCCATCCCGGTGGTGCTGAGGGTTGAGGCGCTGGACACCACACCTCGTGCCACGCCGGCGACCCGGGTTTGGGAATGAGCCAGGGCCATCAGGGGTCAGCAGGGAAGGAGAAGATTGAGCATCTGGAGGACTGCTCTCTTCTTCTGGGGTGGGATCCAGGGTGTACCATGCTTTGTAGTGACTCCCGGCAGAGGCTGAGTGCATTTTCGTTCAGCAGCATGATCTGTAGAGGGGTTGGCATTGGCAGGATGTCTGTGGGTGGACCCGCTCTGGCATCGATTGCATGCCACACCAATGGGGGAAAAGTAAGTAAAAAATCCCTGCCTCTTGATAGGCGAAGGATGGTCTGGTGGCTGGCCTCCACACCCAGTGTCGGGTCTCTCCACTCGCTCCTCTGTTCTCCTCCCTGCCTGGCTGCTCTTCTATATTGTAAGATAGAGTGCCAGAAAGAATGTGAGTTCCACATTGGGGACTCAGAGCCGGGGGTTGGGTGACTGAGCTAGTGGGTGGAGAATCAGGGGTTCACGAGGATTCAAGTGGAGGACTTCAGACGGGTGGGATCTGGCTTCAAGCCGTGTGTCCATCTGGAGAGAGTTCAGGGTAAGGCAGAGCCATAAATAGAGTTAAAAAAAAACAGGGAGGAACCAGGTCAGCCCCACTGTGCACAGAAGCAGTGAGGCTGTGGTCCCTGGCTTACTCAATGAAGGTGTCCTTATCAGCTATACACCTTCCAGGAAAGGACAATGTGCTGGCAGACTCCCTCAGCAGGATAAGTCAGGATCCCATGAGTGGTGCCGAATCCTCAAATTCTCAGTTCGATTTTCAAATGATGGGGCACCCAGAGACAGATCTCTATGCCTCTGTGAAAATCACCAGCTACCAGTATACTGTTGCAGGCCTCCTCTCAGGGCACACTACCCCTGCATGCATTGGCACTGGATTGGACAGGGGATTCCTGTATGCCTTCCCTCCTTTCCGCTAATATTCAGGACCCTGCTGAAATTGAGGTGCCAATCAGCCACAGTGATACTGGTGGTATCAGATTGGGCGAGGCAACACTGTTCTATTGGCTCTGTCTGTAATACCTCAATTCATCTGCCCAGGAGGCACAATCTGCTGACATCCTCTCAGGGCAGGATATTGTACCCCAGCCTCAAATCACTAAGGCTCAAGGCCCGGCTCTTGAGGACTTACAGTATGCTAATCTTAAACTGTCAGAACTGGTGCTGACAGTACTTAGGGGTTCTAGGAAACCTTCCACTAAAAAGACATACTCGGCTAAGTGGAAGAGATTTTCCATATGGTGTACAGGTAAGGGTGTTGACCCATCCAGGACTGACCTAGCCAGTCTTCTGGATTACCTGACTCACTTGCATTCTTCAGGTCTGAAGCCTTCGACATGCAAGATACATTTGGCTTCAGCCTCAGCTTATTTGTCAGCTGGTAAAGAGAGATCCATGGCCTCTCATCCAGTTGTTCTGAAGTTTTTTAAAGGCCTTAACCTCTTGTACACTCCCTTGAGGGAACTGATCTCAGCCTGGAATCTATCTGCATTGCCAAGCTCATGGATGCCGCATTTGAGCTGATGGCAACAGCAGATCTGAAATATATCACTTGGTAAACTGTATTTCTGGTTGCTATTACTTCAGTCAGAAGAATCAATGAGTTACAGGCCCTGTGCACGGATGTAGACTACATCTCATTCCGCAGGGATTGAGTGGTCCTCAGGACTAATAGAAAATTTCTTCCCAAAGTGGTGTCTGATTTCCATTTAAATCAGTCCATCACTTTACCTGTCTTTTTTACAGAGAATTCCAGTTCTCCAGAAAGGAGGCTTCACTCCCTTGATGTCAAAAGGGCACTTAGCCAGTATATTGACAGAACTAAATCTTACAGACCAGGTCAGACACAGCTTTTTCTTACCTATGGAGAAGTAGGTAAGGGCAGACCTGCCACAAAATGTAGAATTGCTCACTGGATAGTGGCATGTATACCGTTTTGTTATAGTAAAGTGGGTAAACAGGCTCCCCTGGGCCTGAGGGCTCATTCTACCAGGGGCACAACTGCTTCAGTGGCAGCTTCAAGAGAGATTCCACTTTAGGAAATCTGCAAGGCAGCTACATGGAAAACAGTACACACCTTCACAAAGCATTATAGCCTGGATCTACAATCTAGAAGTGATGCCAGGTTTGGTACAGCAGTGCTGCAGAACCTGTTTCCTAAATGGTTTCTGCCCAACCTCAAAGGTACTGCTTGGTAGTCTGCATCAGTTTAATCATAATAAGTGATTCCTGGGGTTAGAAGAAAAATTACTCACCATAGTAATCTTGTTTCTTCAAAGGATCACTCATTATGATTAATGCACCCACCCTTCCTCCCCTACTAAAACCTATTAAGGTTGTTCTGCATCCCTGTTTTAGGATATTTTTCCATATAGGTCAGGTTAGAGACTCACCTTTTGCTACCCAGTTGGTTCCCTTGTGGTCTCAAGTTTTCTAGGTTTACTTATTGGGATTCTTTTGACCTGAGAGGACCAAAAAAGTTATTTTATAGAAATATTACTCTAGATAGTGGGTCTTACACCCAGTTTAGGCTACGTAAGAATCTGAAGCACTCAGAGTGCACCAGTTGCTAGGGCAGCAGTTTGAAAGTGGCATGGACCAATTGAGAGTTCCTTCATTTGCATATAATTCCATCTCTCCGGGCAGTCCAACACAGGAGGCTGACTGCTTCAGTTTAATCATAATGAGTGATCCCTTTGAAGAAACAAGATTACCATGGTGAACAATTTTTTCGTATGGATCCATTCTCAAACCAAAAGATCCTCAGACAGGTAGGATTCATACAGCAACCCGGAAGATCTTACAGATTTTCCTGAAACTATTATTCTTGACTATATACCAAGGAGGCCTCTCCTTCAGAGTACTCAGTAAAGGTTTCTTGGAGGAAGTGCATCTCCCAGCCCTCACGAAATCAATCATTCAATTGAGTTTATTTGTTCGCTTTGTTCAAAACCATTACAAACATCTTCATTAAACAAGCATTATAATGAGCTCGACATATAAGCAATACAAATATTAATAAATCCTAATCCAAAAATATAAAATCTGCAATAATTAAATTCTGTCAATTAATTAGTTATCTCAAGACAATTATTCTAATTATAATAATAAATAAGAGCCTTTATAACGGATATAATACTTAACAGCCAATACAGCTGTGACCATGTTTCCACAATTAATTGTTACACATCATCGATTAATTTACTTACATTCCATGCTAACTAACCAGGCTAATCTGACCTGTAAATAAGGTACAGTAGCTCAAAAGATGCAAAAAAATCCAGGAAAAAATACTCTCTCCTAAATGCGCTGCGTATTACCAAAAAGCCATACAACTGTTCTGATTTTTGTGGTATAGTACTTTACCAAGTAGGCAATTGTGTCTGAATGGGACTCCACCATATTTTAATTTTTACTATAAGCCATTAGATTGTTGCTCTCTAAGTTCAACCTGCAACCTTCAATATATCTATTTAGATTCATATCTATCAGTTTTATAAGAACCTGAACACACCCAATATCAGCAAAATAGAATACCAAAATGGTCCTGTCCATCCTGCACAACTACGACTCTGGTCATTCCCAAACCCCTTACTTTCCATACTGAGCATATGTGTCTGGCACCTGCAGTGCTTTGCAGGAAGCATCTCACCCAATCTCTGACAAAACTTCATTCATGGCCTAGAACAGGAAAGATGCTGCCTAGGTAGAAGCCACATCAACCTTACAACAGTTTATATTACATGATTAGGTAGTAATGCAACTAAAATAAGACCTATTAGGTTTAATCTACAGTAAAAAAAACTTAGTTTAACATATATAAAATAATTAAAGTGTTTTAGGTAATGCCCCTCAGTCATATCACTCTCTAATTAATATGTTAAGTGCACAAAAATAAATAAAATTAAAAGTAGAAATGTACATTTCACAAATACTCAGTGTTAGCTGGACAATATCATTTTAAGACCTGCAAGAAGAGTTTCTAACTGTAGAAAATAAAATAAAACATTTTGCGAAATGCCCATACGTGGCAACAAAACATGAAGGTACTGTCTCAGAACCTTAGTTTGCCATAAGCAAAGGCCAGGTCATTCGATCCATCTTCAAGCCTGGTATTTCTTAGGTTCACAAGTCAGCGTTTTAGCAGGAAAGAGAAAAAATGGTACCTGTGAAAGATAAAATTAATCCGCCTGCAACTATTGCTTGACAGTGTTCTTGTAATGTGCGCTTTTACCAACAGAATTAACTTTTATTCAAATCTCCTATGAACTGCAAAATAAGTTTTGTCTTCCCATTTCTTTCCTTGGTCCTTGTATAGGCACTGAAATGCTACTCTGATTTGGTTTCTTGTTCCCTGATTCCAGGTTCTTGGCCACTGATTCAGCTTTGACCAGGTCAGTTGTGCACCTCATCCTTTTCTTGTCACCCATTTATTCTGCCTCTGCCATTCTCTGCTGCAGCAATCTGGAGAAAAGAAAATAAGAACGCTACTCTAAGTGCAGCATTACCTTCGTGACAGCCCTTCCCCTCAGCAACAACAGCATACCTTCCGTAAATACATTTCAGGCCTATCTGTTGAATTCTTCTCCATCAGTTCTAGTGCCCTTAGAAAAATCTACAGCATCTGTCATTGAAAGCTTAGCTGTTAGACAAAAAGCATTTTAGCTTTGATGATTCTACAAGGCAGCAATAGTGTAGCAAAGGTCAAATCAGACACCAAAACCCAACAGTTGACGGAACAGACACTCGTTGGCATAAAGGCTGTGAACTTTTTAACTCTAAAAAGAGTACTTATTCTAAAACTATTACTTCAAACAATAGAAGTTTCATTCAAGACAACTTAGATATGGGATTCTAACCCAGAATAATAGAGATGCCACAGGGAACAGAGCATAGCGCGACCATCTTGTTGCTCTAACCCCCAGAATCCATAAACAAATTCTAACCTGGCCTATCCCAGCCGCAGAATTATCCTGCACTATTAAAAACCTGAAAAATAGAAGACCCAGGCCCAGACAGGTATGGGGCAGAGTTTTACAAGGCAACTAGAGAATATAGTCAACCTTTTTTGTGGGCCCTACAAGATAGTTATAAGATGGCCATCTGCCCCTTTTCATGGCAACAGGCCGCTATTTCAGCCATTTTAAAACCACAGAAACCTGCGCATTTATGTGACTCCTACCGTCCAGTATCGGTATTAAATCAAGATTATAAAATTTAGATGAGTATCCTGGCTCAGAGACTGGATACTATTCTTCCAGAACTCATACATCCTGACCAATCTGGCTTCATACGAACCAGACAAACAACAGAAAATATTAAACGGACCTTGTATATAATTAACCATGCCCATTACAATAAGAACCCTTTACTTATATTAAGTCTTGATGCCCAAAAGGCGTTTGACAGAATCTCATGGACTTTTCTATATCATGCCACTGTTAAATTTGGTTTCCCCCAAAACTTCTTAAATAGCATCCAAGGCATTTATACCAGACCCCAAGTAACAGTAAAAGTTAATGGCTCTCACTTCTCTCAGTTCACCCTATCATGCGGCACCAGGCAGGGTTGCCTGTTGTCCCCATACCTCTTTGCCCCGTATTTATTTTATTTTATTTATTAATTGAAAATTTTGGAATTACAATCCTTTGAGTCATAGACTCCTTTGCAAAGGCTCCACATCAGTACAAAAGCAGAAACATTACATTTAAACATATTGGGCCAGATATTCAAAAGGGTTGTGCCATGTGCAATAGGGTTGCGCCTGCACAAGTCCAAACTTGCTCCATTCTGCGATATTCAGCAGGAGGCAGTTGCGCCACAGAAAACATGCTGAGCAACAGTGCAATGCAAATTAATGCATGCTGAACTGGAGGGGGAGGAACCATGCATAAACTGCACAGCCCGATATTCAGCCGGGCTGTGCAGTGTCTGAGCACAACCCCAACCTCGCCTGCAGGACTTTGACCCCAAAAAGGCTTAAGTCAAGGGCCACCCACAGGTGAGCTGCTGTATTGCAGGGCGCAACACAGCAGCTGCCACCTGTGGCTGGCCTCAACCCTCTCTGTGCCCCCCTCACCAGCCCGATCGCGGGAAGCAATGTGTCCCCCAACACAGCCCTGGTGGTCCAGTGGACTGATAAGCCCGATCGCGGGCTGATGTAATTAACACCCCACCTCCCGAATATATCCCTGGTGGTCCAGTGGACTGATGAGCCCGACCGCGAGCTAGAGTTTTCAAACACACCCCTCCACCTCCCGATCATATCCCTGGTGGTCCAGTGGACCGATGAGCCCGATCGCGGGCTAGAGGTTTCAAACACCCCCACCTCCCGATCGTATCCCTGGTGATCCAGTGGACGAAAATCCCAATCGCGGGATATAGTTGTCACCCCGAACACATCCCTGATGACCTAGTGTCCCCCACCCACCACCCACGAAGCCCCACCACCCCCTCCCCCGCGGCCAGCGGGTGGCAGCATCCACCCACCTGCTGCCCGCCACCGCCGACTGACTGCCGGTGGGACTGCATGCCCATTGGTACAGAGCAAGAGCCAATGGGCGTGCAGCCATACCGTCCTAAGACAGTTAAGTTTTTGTGAATGAAATTCATTCACAAAACTGGACTGTCACAATACGGTATGGGCTACTGCGCCCGGTGGATCGCCGCACCAATGGGCATGCGGCACCACGGGTGATCGTCGGTGAGCGACAGGCAGGCGGGTGGGATGCTGCACCGCCCGCCCGGCTGCAGAGGCGGGTGGTGAAACCGTGAGTGAGGTGGGGACGGACATCTGAGAGGATGTTTGAGAGGTGTTCTTACTATCGCGATCGGGGCCTCTAGGTCCACTAGCCACCAGGGATATGATCGGAGGAGTGGGGTGTTTAGTCTCCAGCCAGCGATCGGGCTTATCGTCACTGGACCACCGGGGGTGATCTCGGAGAGGTGAGGTGTTAATACTTCAGCCCGGTGGGGCTTGTTATGCTCCACGGACCACCAGGGCTGTGTTGGGGGGAGACACATTGCTGCCCGCGATCGGGCTGGTGAGGCAGGGGTATTTAGGCTATGCCCACAATTGGGCCAGTGGGGGGAGTGGTGGGGGGGGTTTATGCTCTTTTGCCCGCAATTGGGCTGCAGGGGGCGTCCTCCCCCGATGGCTGCTGCCTGGCAGGGTGCCAGGCGCAAGTCCTCGGGGATTGGCGCACCTGCATGCTAATGGCATGCAAATGGGGCCATAATCAGATGCAAATGGCCCCCCCCCGCACCTTGCATGAATTATAGCCCCATTTGCATGTCATCTTTTGAATATCGGGAGTTTGTGCATGGCGCAATGGTACTTGCGCCACCGCAAGTTGAATGCTCCACTTTGTCAACTTGCGGTGGCGAAGTTCCACTGCGCCATGCACAGTGGTTAGTAGCTGGGTGATATTCAAAGGAGCCTCAATAGCGCAACTCCTTTGAATATCGCCCCGGACACACCCCTGCGCAACTATTTTGTGCAGCGCAAGGGCTTGTGCCTATGAATGGCACAGTTTGAATATCCAGCCCATTATACATAGGTCTCCGTACAGTGTATTTACATAGGTTGGTTACTATCACTAGGGTCATTAGAGGACCCTGGGTCATCAGTGAGATAAATCAGGTTACAGATACATAGGGGTCTTTTACCGAGCCCAGAGTTGGCGTTTAAGTACAACTAGGTTGTAGGCCTAGGTATGTAGTCAGGGAATGAGTATATGCTGAACCCTTGCTCAATTTCTGCAGCAGACTCCACAAATTCAAGGATATTAGATCAGTGATTACGTTTATATATTGGCATATTATGCAGACAACTTATTATTATGCGTGTGAAGCCCAAACTTTCTTTCCCTGCACTAGTACAGAGCCTTCAAAATAGAGCAAGTTTCTGGCTATAAAATGAATAGCCAGAAAACAGAAGTTTTGAATACATTTCCATCCATCAAAACAAGTAAAACATCAATACCCCTATATATGGAACCAGACACATATGAAGTACTTGAGGATTTACCTGCCGTCACATCCAACTAATATATATGCCCGGAATTTCCCTCCTTTGCTAAAACAGATTAGTGCTGACCTTCAAACATGGCACCACCTTCCATTATTACTTTTTAACAGATTCCAAATGATTCAAATGAACATCCTGCCTCACCTTCTCTATCTTTTTCAAAATATTCTGATACTGCCCAAGATAACAGAATTCCAAAAGTGGGATGAGATGATATCTCACTTTTTATGGAATGGTGAACATCCAAGAGTGGCTTTTAAAAATGTCAGTTACCTAAAACTAAGGAGGCCTAGCACTACTTAATTTAACACAATATGCTACAGCGACACTAGTTCAACATATCAGCACTGGCTTGACCCCTCCTCAATGGCCCCTCAGTGGAGTTATGCAGGTGAACATGACCTAAACAATATTTCTCTAGACACGAACACTGTCTTTCAACCAGCTCACCTGGACCCTAGCTTAGAACCTTCATTTTTTATGGCAGATATATTATGCAATTGGAAATACTTTCTGGCTTGTCCAGAAAATCTATGGAGAGCCAGATGGGCAGGTATCCCCGCACTAGATCTTTCTTTTGTCCCAGCAAGATTAGATCACAAATTTCATTCCTGGGTGCATTTGGGTTTAACCCAGGCCCACCACTTTTATCACAATGGAATTTTTTAAGTCCCATCAACAGCTTCAATCAAAATTTCACTGACCCCAAACTGACTATTATCGGTACTTTAAATTATTCACTTTTTAAGACATTTGACTGGATTCAGCATAGACCTGCAAACAACAGCCCCCATCATTTCATTTATTTTAAATACTCAGATAGAAGTTCCTTTACCATATTTCATCTCCCACTGAAATCAGTCGCTTATAGTTCTCCCCACAAACCTCATGGATACTTTACAATTTATTTGGGAGGCGTAATTATCAATTGATCTAACCTCCAAACACTAGGCAAAAATATGCATCCAATATCATAAAATCACTGGCTGTTACAACTGGTGAGAATTTGGATGGAAG
Source organism: Neoceratodus forsteri (assembly GCA_016271365.2). NCBI lineage: Eukaryota > Metazoa > Chordata > Ceratodontiformes > Ceratodontidae > Neoceratodus > Neoceratodus forsteri. The sequence goes on from CM028134.1 coordinate 836,595,078, forward strand.
GTGATTAACCACTACTTCCAAACCCCACAAATAACAGCTAAATTCCACTCCTCCTGATACTTCTCATGTTGGTGGGGATGCAGATGCGAAATATCCACACATGCACATGGCTTTTGGTCCTGACGACTGCCCAATACTTACCTCCTTCCTGTGCGCTGTAGACTCTACTTTTTCTTTTTTATGCTGTTTATTTATCAGCAATGAGAGGTACAAAAATAAAAAAGATACATAGCATATCCAGTATCATTTACAGTAATATCTTATCATAGGTAAAAAAGCGACATACTTTAAGGTAGCTATAATATTTTATCAATAACTCTAAACATAAAAAGGGAGGGGAGAGGGGTGAAACAAGTAGGGTAAGGAGAGAAATCCAGTACTTATAAATCATGTTGCTGTGCTAGAAATCATGGTACAAATGCCTCATCAACATGTGAAATATAAAATACCCAAGGTCTCCAAGTTAATTCAAACTTTTTAGTATGATTGAGATGATGTGCAAGTATACGTTCTAAGCAGTAGACTTCATTAACTATAGCATGCTATTGAGTAAGCATGGAGGAAACTGATCTGAGCCACTGTTGAGTTATGGTTTTCTTAGCTGCAGCTAAATACCAATAAAGCATACTTTTCCCGGGTATAACCCCACCATCCTCTGCAATGTATAATAGTATTAACTGTGGGGATAAGGTCATCTCTGAATTCGACAACTGTGTCAAAGCAGAAGTAACCTCCTCCCAGAACAAAGAAAGTATAGGGCACTCCCAAAAAACATGAACCGCATTAGCCAGATTCTCCCTGCAATGTTGCCAACAGGCTCTGTATGAGTGTGGCAGATATTAAACTAGTCTGTCTGGAGTATTGAAAAACCAAAGGCGACACTTCCAGATAAATTCATGCCAATAAGGAGCCTGAGAAATCTTTGTTGAGGAGACAGTTGGTTCCAACCACTTTTCATATGAAATGTTCGTTGTTAAGTCAGAATTCCAAGATACAAGGGTAGCTCGGGTAGACTCCTGCTAGAACTCACATAGGGTTTTATAACATAACATACTATTAACATACTAGTTGCCAACAGAGTAGGCCTTATGGTCTATCAAGTCTGCTCATGCTTCAGAACCCTGGGTGGGTACCAAAGCCATTTCCCTGTCTCCATGTATGTATTAGACCAATCAAGTGTGGATAAATTAGACTTCTTAGGAGTCAAATAGTAACTTTAACAACTGTGGCAGCGGGTTAGGAGGGCATTCCAGGAGGCCCTTTGCATCAAAAATCATGTACCTGAAGATATCTAAAATGGTCACTACGGGGCAATTGGTAGGATAATTGCAACTGGGTAAATGGGAGTACACCATTGGTATCTAGAAATTTATATATGAGAGATGGTCCCTTTCTATGCCATCTCCGAAATGTTAGATCAAGCGTAACTGGAAAGAAGTCCCATCCTGACATCAACAATCGGAGATAATAAAAGACTGAGGCAAAAATAGCTAGGGTTCGCATGCGAAACCAGGTGCGAAGTGTGTCTCTAGTACCGAAAGTAAATGCAGCAATCTTGGGAAGGGTGGCAACTGGGGCAAATATTATTGGTTGTATATCAAATAAGTCATTCAAGACAAATTCAAGAAATTTCCAGCTTGATTCATATGTGGGATTTAACCATAGTAAGACTATTTTTACAGTAACAGCTTTATAATATTCAGCTAAATTGGGAAGGTTTAAACCTCCTCTATTGAGTGGCAGCTGAAGTACCAACCAACGGACTTGAGGACGCCCACAGAAATCTAAAAAGAGCCCGATCCCAGGAAGTAAAATAAAATTTTGAGGGGGTCTCCAGAATAGTCTGAAACAAATAAAGGAATTTGAGTAATATTATAGTACGAACTGCTTCAATCCGATGAAAAAAGGACAGGTGCAATGAGGTCCATTTAATCAGCTCTTCATCTACCGCATGAGTCAATGGTTCATAGTTTATTAGTTCTAAATAAAACAAATTCTGGACTAAATAAACCCCAAAATATTTAATTTTGTTACATCTATAGAAAATATTTAATTTTGTTACATCTATAGAAAATATATCTTTTAACCTTTGTGAGAGGGAAAAATTAAGTGTCAGGACCTCAGTTTTCTGTACATTTGTTACATAACCTGAGACAGTGACAAATAATTGTAGAATTTCTACAATTATTGGGACCAGTTGTTCTGGGTCTAATACTGTCAACAACACATTGTCTGCATATAACAAAATTTTAAAAATGCGCCGTCCCAATGGAATACCCTGTATGCCCGCATGATTCCTTATTAATTCTGCCTAGCATTCTATACATACTGCAAAAAGAATAGGAAAAGGGACACGCTGTCTTGTCCCTCAAGATAGAGAGTTGGGGTGAATAGCTGGCCATTAACCCTAACATATGCGTGAGGGGCCATATAAATATGCTGAATTAAAGAAACAAAATCAGCCGGAAAACCAAAACTTGCCATTCTAGCCCCAGTAATGCTCAGATATTCATAACTTTATGCAGTGAGCCTGAGGGGTTGGACTGCCTGGAGAGATAGAACACATGCAAATGATGGAACACTTTGCACGTGAGTATCTTTCAATCGCTGCCTCTACCAACTGTCTGTGTTCTAACCTCTTCAGATTTTTCTTTCCGCCTGTAAAGTCTGGTCGCTCGGAGTGCCATTTTTCCACTTTCTCCTGCGTGAAGAAAACTTCAAATTACTGATATAAGTATATTTTTGTTTTCATTTACTGCTTCTACTGATTGTTTGATTAGTTAATCTTAGTTTATGTTTAAAATTTGGTATTTTCCCGGGTCCTCTCGGTTCGGTATAACTGCGGGGGAACTGGGTTCGTTTTAGTTAAAATCGGGGTTCTCTGATTAAAGAACCGCCTTTATTTACTTCAAAAAGTTATTTAATTTGCTATTTTGTAACCGATAAATCTTGGTTACTGAACCGCTAACCTGGTTCCTTTCTCTTCTCCATCGATTCTGTTCCTCGGTTTCTTCCCAGTTCCAGAACTGAATGCAACCGCTAAAAAAAAAGAGAGAGTTCTTACTGGTTGGTGTTTTTCTCTTGTTATAACATCATGTCGGAGAAACCTAAAAAGAAGACCGGTGAACCCGGTTTCAAAAACTGTTTGCAGTGTGGAGAAGTGTTTGCAAAGGCAGATAAGCACACTTTATATGTGGCTTGTCTGGGTTTGAACATTTAAGAGAGGAATGTGAAGTCTGTAAAACATTCCCTGAAAAGACTATTGAAAAATGCCTGGAAAGGCTTAAAAGAAAACTAGGGGTCCCTCAGCCTCTGACCAGCTGAAACCCCAATCTACTGTGGTTGAACCCATGTCTACAGCTTTCCCTGCCTCTGAGATGGGCGAAAAGGGCACGACAAGAATAAATGAACCGGCTGACTCCCCAGTTCCTTCCAAGAAAACAAAGACATTAAAAAAAACAGAACCGTCGCCTTCCAAACCGGGGACTTCTGTGTCTAGTCTGCCTATGCCTTCTGCCCAGGAGATTGCCCAGGCATTTAAAATAATTCAGACATTGCAGACTACCCCTGCTCAGGGTCCCCAGGCTGGCAACAAGGTTCAACCCTCTCCTTCTGAAGGAGGAGATTTTGATGATGATTATTTTGGTGAGGAGGAAGAGCCAATAGAACCAGAAGTGCCCCCGAACAGGACTTTGGTTCCCCTCCAAGAATGTCTGAAGATTATTCCTCTCGCTTTACCTTTTTCAGGAGGATGGCAGATGCACTAGACATCTCCACCACTGAGCAAGTTGAAGACGAGGAGGAGGTGGAATATATGGAGATGATGGGGCTGACACCCACAAAAATCCTCCTCCTCCCTGTGTATAAATTTTTTAAGAAAGATGCCTTGAAGCTTCTTCAGGCAACAAATTCCATCCCTCACCTTGACAGGAGGATGGAGAAAAAGTACCAGTTGGATAGGGAGCTGATTACCTCTTCTCCCACCCTGACCACCAGGGGGTCATACAGCAAGCTGCCTGTGATAAGGCTAGAGTCCCTCTGTCCTCACACCCTCCAGACAGGGACTCCAGGAAAATCGACAGTATGGCCAAAAAAGGGTACTTATCAACCTCCCTGGCCATGTGTCAGGCTACTTTCCAAGCTTATACTGCCCAGTATCAGAAATCACTGTGGCAGTCAGTTTTGGCTATGTCTCAGAAAGCCTCCTCACCCTTGTCAGATGACTTGGCTGAAACTGCCAGGTTTGGGTTAGAGGCAGCTAAGTATCAGTTTCAGATGGCTGCTGACTCTAATGACACTGCGGCCAGATGGATGGCAAATACAGTGGCACAGAGGAGATTTGCATGGCTCAGAGCCACAAATCTGACTCAGGATACACAGTCCAAGGCATTGGATTTTCCTCTAGAGGGTAACTCTCTTTTTGTGGAGTCCACAGTGGCCTACATGAAAAAGGTGGATGAGTATAAAGCCACTTATCAAAGCAACTCTGCTAAAGAGAGAACTTCTCCATCCACCAGGCCTTATGGAAGGGGAAGCTGGGGCAGGTCTTTTTATACCAGGCCCTTCTTCCAGCCAGTGGTTTTGCCCCAATACCAGCAGTATCCACAGCAAGGATACTCCAGGGGTAGGGGCAGAAGGAGTTCCAGGCAAGGGTCCCAGACTCAGTCTCAGACCCAAACTAAGCAGACCTCTGAGGTACAGGCCACCTCCTCCCTCCTTGTTGGAGGCAGACTGTCCTACTTTCTCCAGGCTTGGTCAAACATCACCACAGACTAGTGGGTCCTGGAGGTGGTGGGTCAGGGTCTGTCTCTGGATTGAAAATCCCTTCCTCCCCAAATGGTTTTAAGTTCACCCTTTCTAGCAGAAAAGACAGTGCTAGAGTCAGAGGTTCAAAGCCTGCTACTGATAAAAGCAGTGGAACCAGTTCCAACTACCTTGTGAGGAAAGGTTTTTTACTCCAGATACTTCATAACTGCAAAGAAAAATGGGGAGTGGCAGCCTATATTGGATCTCAGAGCTCTAAACAAGCACCTGAAGGAACCAAAGTTCAAAATGGCAACTCTGGCTTTTATTTTGCCAACACTCCAAAAGGGAGATTGGCTGGCATCGGTGCATAACTGGACTTAAAAGACATCTATTTCCACATCCCCATAAGGGAGTCTTGCAGAAAATATCTCAGATTCAGACTCCCATCACGCCATTACCAGATCTTATCTGTGTCAATCTTCACCATTCATCATTATGTGGGTATCTTGCTGGAGCCAGGACCCCGCGGGAGCTTTTTTTTTGTATGGGTGGAGCCGCCTTCAAGACCGATGTTCTAAATGGTGCTCAAGGGTTGGCCATTAACTGTCATTGGCTCCGCCCCAACATCAGTTCTCCTTCCCCTGCCATAGACTAAGGACCTTGTGTGGAGCTCAAAATTTACTGCGCCATAGTTTTGCAGCATAATTCGTGGTTTAGTGTTAGTTCAGTTCTGTTTCACCAAGCTTCTACTGTATGCTGCTGGGTCCCGGTAAGACCATTCCTTTTATTTATTTTACAGTGACGTCGAGTACTGTTTTTGAGTTTAGTTTTCTGTCTGGTAGTGTCACGTTCCAGGGGCAAAAAGTCATCGAAGGCAGGGTGGCCTCCTATGTGTCGGTGCCCCTGTGGTTGTCAATATTCCATCATGGACCAGCATGACCAGTGTTTCACCTGCCTCGGCCCAGTCCACAACATGGACAACTGCTGTGCTTGCTTCTCCATGGACCACCGTGTTCTCGAGTTGCACGCGTTAAAAGTAGGGTGCGCGCCACTGACTTTCGGGGGATGGGTGCACAGTCAATGGGTCAAGGCCAGGACACTCGACCCTTCCTCCGGGTCCCCTCCTGGTTCTATATGGACTGCGGGGGGCCTCCACCTCTTTTAGCCTTACTGCAGCGGGGGCTCCTTCTGCAGTGCAGGAGGCCCAGTCTGTCCCTCTCAGGGGTCAGCGGGAGGCACCGCCCCAGCAATCGCCTCCTTAGAGGCGAGGGATCCCCTGGTGTTGCATTCTGGGGCCTGCGGGCCCGAGCTGGCACCGTCCTCGATGCCATCCGCTGGCGCTGTTTTGGGTTCTGATGCCGCTTGTGGCATTGGGGACCCAAGTGGTGCCGTGGGCAGTGCTGGGCCATCCCTCAGCACCGTTCTCATTGCCAGTGCCATTCGCGGTGCCGGTGATGGGAGCTGTGCCATGGAAGGTGCACTGGACCATTCTTGGGGCAGTTCCTGGTCTCGGTGTCATTCATGGTGCCAAGACTGAGGACAATGAAGCCTCTGACTCCAGTGCCATTCATTGTGCCGGGTAAGGGGTGGCACCATGGTTGGCACCATCTCTGGCTCCGGCGCCATTTGAGGTACCAGGGAGGAAGGGCACTGCTGCTGGTGCCACTTCTGACTCTGGTGCCGTTCATGGCACTGGGGGGAGTGCGGCACTGGCCATGGTGCCATGCCTGGCTCTGGTGCCATTTTGATGCTGGAGCTGAGATTGGCACTGCTTGTGGCCCAGGAACAGGCAGGGGTTGGAGAATGGCCTGGCATTGGACCTCTGTGTCCATCTCCTTGGAGGAGGGCTCTGGGTCAGATTCAGACTGGCTCCCAGACTCTTTGGAGTCTTCTGACCCCTCAGTGTCCACCACTTTGGCTCCCACTCAGCCTCCCTCTGTGGGCGGACAATTCCTGTTGATTCTGGAGTCAGTGGCACTGACCAGCCAACAGTGGTCCAGGTGGCTGCTGCTGCGTAGCCTGGAGTCAGGGGTTGTCTGTCCCTTCAGCTTGGACACCCCCTTCTTTGGTGTGCCTGGACAGTCTGAGTTTGGGACAGTCTGGAGCACCCATGGAAGGGGAGGGTGCTGCACCCTGGGTGGTCTCTTTGGGGGCCACCCGGAGTTGCCAGCTGCCTAGGCTGGTGGTTTCAAGGCAGAGGTCTGTTTCAGAGTCTGAAGGGTCAAGGGGCCTGAGTTCTGTGTGGCAGCCTCTCCCTGGGACCCACCCGGGTTCGGGGAAGAGTTGTAGTGCGGATCCTTGCCCTTCCCCTTCTCTCTCTTTGAGAGGGACCTCTTCTTTGGAGGCCAGGGACCATCCTTCTGGACTCACATGGTCACGGTCGCCTCATAGGGGGGATTCTTCCCTAGGGCATGGTCACAGCTGTTCTGATCCAGTTGAACAGCTGTTGGCTGCTGGGCTTTCCAGGTCTCCATCCCAGTTGGGAGCATCTGCTAGGCCTTCCTGCTCAGGCAGAGGATGTTCTTCTCCTGCGAGGAGTTTGGCCCCTATTCCTCTGTCTCCATCCCCTTCTCTCCCAGGTATTTCCAGTCCTCGGGGGGGCCTCTGACCTGGGAGCAATTTAAGGGATCAGCGGCGCATTTTCCAACCTATGTCAGGGCCATGGACGAGAGGGTGTTCCACCCTGCTCCCATGCAGCTGAACCCTGAATCTCCAGACTCGTCCGCATCCTCATCCCCCTCCCCAGAGGGAGAGGAATTGTCTGTCCACATTTCCCCTGTGTCTGATCTCTCCTCATATCAGCGTTTCCTTGCGAGGATGATGAACAATCTCTGGATTACCCCTGCCTCAGAAAGCAATACTGAGCATGTGATGCGCACCTTCCTAGGTGAGTTCAGTGTGGCCAACCTGGTGGTTCCCGTCTGGCCTGTCCCCTTTTGAGAAGCATCACTGTGGCTCTGGCAGTGTCCCTTTTCCACAGTTCCAGCCCCAAGAGATCTGCACCAGTGGTATTGCGCTCCCCCAGAGTCTCCAGGACACATGCCTTACCCACTTGCGGGCTTGATGCAGCTGGATACTCCTCCTGGGCTTCACACACTTTACCATGACTGGCACCCAGATTCAGACTCCGAGGATTTTGATTTCTGTGGGAGGAGAAGATTTTACTCGGCACAGATTTTGATGTCCATTGCTTCACATCAGGCCCACTATGCATCCTATGACAGGTTATTGTGGTCCAGGCTAGGTCAGCTCCTAGCCTCTCTGCCTGATTCAGAGGTAACCAGACAGGCCATCACCCTCTCTGCTCAGGGCTTGGAGCTAGCAAGGCACCACGTGAGGGTGTCCTACAATGCCAATGAGGTAGCTTCCAGGATTGTAGGGACAGCGATCTGCACTAGGCAGATGGTATGGCTTCATCTTTCCTGGTTGTCAACCATGGCCTGGCATAGGGTGATTTACTCCACCTACCAGAGAACCCATCTTTTCTCCCGTAGGGTGAGATGGCAACTGTCAGGGCACCATCCTTCCCCCTCCGGGGGGTCCCCGTCTCACCCAGACCAGACTCGGGCCTCTCCAGGTCCATGAAGGTTCTCCCCTCCAGTGTCTTCTCCCACTGGAGGCTAAGGGGCTTAGTTCTTTAGGGTCATATTGGGTCCCTTTCGGAGGGGCACGATACTCACCCACATAGTGATGAATGGTGAAGACTGACACAGATAAGATATGAAAATTATGTACCTACCGTAATTCTTGATCTTTCTGTGCAACTTCACCATTCATCACTAAATCCCACCCACCATCCCCCTGGGGCCTCAGTCTCTGGGTTCCCCCTCCCTCTTGTGTGTCTCTCTTGTTACCTTTCCCCTCCCTCCTTCCCTTTGGCCAGGAGTGGGGGGACTCTGGAGACACACAGTGTGGACTTCAGCTCTTAGCTTGGATGGTGGGGGTGAGGGGGGTTTCTCCCTTTTTCTCACCTTGTGGCCTTCCTGCCCCTTGTTAGGGGTGGGGTAGTGGGATTGGAACCCCCTCTTTCCACCTTCTTCTGTCCTTCAGGACTAATCCCATACAATTCTTTTAATTTTGAGGGAGGTTCTTCTTTCAAAGTCCCCCCCTCTTTTACTTTTGGATAGGGGAGAGGACATGTCTCGGCTCCTGGCTCCCTCAAACTGCTCCTAAAGAAACCGTATGACTAATCCCTCTGGGTTAGTCATTCTGTGCCAGGAGTTTCTCAGATTACCTATGAGTTAACCTTGCTTGCCTTGCCAGGTTTGCCTACTTAACATTCTACTTCTCATGGGCAGACAGTTTGAACCTTGTTCACTCTCCTAAAAATTTTGAGGATCCAGACCACAGGGTTGGTTGACACTGTCCTCTTCCCCTCCCAATATTTTTCCCTCTCCTCTTTCCTTTTCACCTCTTTCCCAGAGATTGGAGCCCTTCCCAATCCCTAAATTTCCTCTCTCTCTTCTTCATTCTGTCCTCTCAGTCATTTATTCCTCCTTTGATTCGTACATCTTTTCCTTTTATCTATCCCTTGGGCTCTCTTGCCCCACTCCTCCCCCTTTACTTCTCACTCTAGGGCAATTCAGAACTGACGTTGGGGTGGAGCTGACAACAGTTAACGGCCAACCCGCGAGTGCCATGTAGAATGTCATCCTCGAGGGTGGCATCGTCACTGCATCGGATCCGCCCATACAAAGAAAAAAAAAGCTCCCACAGGATCCTGCTCCGGCCACATACCCACATAGTGATGAATGGTGAAGATACACAGAAAGATCAAGAATTATGGTAGGTATGTAATTTCATTTTTCAACCCTGCCTTTTGTCCTTTCCTCGGCCCCAAGGGTGTTTACAAAGTGCCTAGCAGCTGTAGTGGCACACCTTCGAATGCAGGGAGTTACTGTTTTTCTGTATCTGAATGACTGGCTGGTGGTAGGGAAATCACCAGACCAGGTCGAGCAAGACTTACAAGTTACCCAAGATCTCCTGGAATCTCTGGAATTCCTAATCAATCACAAAAAGCCAGTCTTCAGTCCTGCACAAGTGTTGCAGTTCATAGGAGGAAAGATAAACACCCTGCAGGGCAGAGCTTTCCTACCTCTGGACAGGGTAAAACGTCTTCAGTCAATAGCAAATTCCTTCAGATTGCACAAGACATTTTCTGCAGCTACTTGGCCACATGGCTGCTTCCACTGGCACAGTATTGGGCTCCAGGTTTCAAATGAGAGACATCCAGTTCCACCTCAGGGCTCACTGGAGTCAAAGAAAAGATTCCTTCTCAAAGCTCATTCCAGTAACAAGGACCCTGTTACAGGCCCTCCAGTGGTGGAAAGAGGAATCAAACTTAAGGTGGGGAATTCTATTTCAGAGGGAATATCCTTCAGTTTGTCTCACAACAGATGCATCCCTCCTGAGATGGGGCGACAATTTAGGGGATCTCACAACCCAGGATACCTGGTCAGCTACAGAGTCCCTTCAGCACATAAACTTGCTGGAACTCAGAGCTGTGCTACTAGCTCTAAAAGCTTTCTCTTCTCCAGTACAGGGCAAGGTGGTACAGATCAGAACAGACAATACCACCACAATGTATTACATAAACAAGCAGGGAGGAACCAGGTTAGACCTCCTCTGTACAGAAGCCATGAGAATTTGGACTCTGGCTTACTCCTTGGAAGTATCCCTGCAGACAATCCACTTGCCAGGGAAAGACAACATCCTGGCAGATGTCTTGAGTCGAATCAACCAGGCCCATCACGAATGGACCCTGAACAGACAGGTAGTGCAGGTTATTTTATGAAGGTGGGGCACTCCAGAGATAGACTTGTTACCATCTCACCGGAACCACCACCTGCCATAGTATTGTTGTAGACCACCAGATCAGGGCACACTTCCTCTAGATGCACTGGCACTAGATTGGTCAGGGAGGTTCCTGTATGTCTTCCCTCCTTTTCCTCTGGTTTTCAGGATATTACTGAAGTTCAGATCCCATTCAGCATCTCTGATCTTGATAGCTTCAGATTGGCCCAGGCAGCCATGGTACTCTCTTCTGCTCTCCATGTCTGTGGCAAAACCAATACACCTCCCTCGGAGGCACAACCTACTGACCTCCAATCGGGGAACCCTATTGTACCCGGATCTCAAGTCTCTCAATCTCAAGGCCTGGCTCTGGAAGAACTAGAATATGCTAATTTAAACCTCTCTGAAGCTGTGTTAAACATTTTAAGATGTTACAGGAAACCTTCTACTAAGAAAACCTATTCTTCCAAGTGGAAAGGTTTTCTATCTGGTGTTCGACTAAAGACTTAGTATCAGCTCAAGCTGGAGTGCCAGTCATTCTGGACTATCTTACTCATTTGCATTCCTTGGGTTTGCAACCCAGTTCTTGAAGGGTTCATCTTGCAGTAGTGTCTGCTTACCTTTCTGCTGGAGCAAAGGTAACACTAGCCTCAGAACCTATTTTTAGAAGGTTCTTTAAAGGTTTGAATCATTTGCATCCCCCCTCACAGGGTACCAGTGCCAGCATGGGATCTCATGCATAGCTAAGCTCATGGGCCCTCCCTTTGAACCCATGGCTACAGCCCACTTAAAATATGTCACTTGGAAAACAGTATTTCTAGTGGCAATGACTTCTGCAAGAAGAATCAGTGAGCTCCAGGCTCTCTGTATCGACCAGGACTATATCTCATTCCTTAGGGATAAGGTAGTCCTCTGGACAAACATAAAATTTCTCCCCAAAGTGGTTTCAGATTTTCATCTTGATCAGTCTATTACCCTTCCTGTCTTTTTTACAGACCATAGCAATTCTTGTGAAAGAAGACTTCACAGTCTGGATGTTAAAAGGGCTCCCATTTATTACATGACAGCCACTGAGGACCATAGGCAGAACAGAAAATTGTCACTGACTTATGGGGATGTGGGAAAAGGTCATCCAGCCTCACAAAGGTCCATCTCTAGATGGATAGTCCAGTGTATCCAATTCTGCTACACAAAAGCTGGGAGGGAGCCCCCAACAGGGTTAAGGACCCATTCTACAAGAGGGACAGCTGCTACCTTAGCAGCTGCCAGAGATGTTCCACTAGTGGACATCTGTAAAGCAGCTGCCTGGAATACAGTACACACCTTTACAAAGCATTACAATCTGGATATTTTATCTAGGAGTGATGCTAGGTTTGGCACAGTAGTCCTGCAAAGTCTGTTTCCAAAGTAAGTTACATGCCAACCTCCAGTGGTACTGCTTCATAGTCTGCATAAAGTTAGGAATATCTGAGCATTACTGGGGCTAGAAGAAAAAAATATTTACCATAGTAATGTTGTTTCTTCCCAGTGATGCTCAGATATTCATAACTTTCCTCTCTACCTCCCCTTCTAGAACTTCAGCCTCTGCACTCCGCATGCTGGTGCCACCGAATCACAATATACCCTTGAAGTGCATATCCTCTGCACCTGTCAGTGGTTTGGCAAACCGAGTTCATTTGTGATTCTCTTTTAGGTATTTTTCTGGCATTTTGTTTTAATTTTCTAAATTATCTTGTTCCTCTAGTTGGAGGTTATTTATAATTGAAATTTTTACATTTGTGGGAAAACCTCAATTTTACTATTAAAAAATCATAATACTAAGTTACCTCAGGCCTGTCTTTCCAGGCTCCATATAAAATCTGAAGAGGTTAGAATACAGACAGTTGGTAGAGGCAGTGTTTGAAAGATACTCACGTGCAAAGTGTTACATCATTTACATGTGTTCTGTCTCTCAGGGCAGTCCAACCCCTCAGGCTTACTGCATAAAGTTATGAATACCTGAGCATCACTGGGAAGAAACAACATTACTATGGTAAGTAATTTTTTCAAGTCTTCCATAAGAAAGGCCAGGAGACCTGGTCAAAGGCCTTGTCAGCATCTAAGCTGATCGAGGCTACAAGGATAGATCTCTGGTTCAAATGGTCCATTAAATTAATTGTTCAATGAATATTATCTGCAGTCTGTCTAATTCGTATAAACCCAGACTGATCTGAATGTATAATATTTGGTAAAATCTCCTCTAACCTGTGAGCCCAGATAGACATTAAAATGTTATAATCCATATTTAAAATAGAAATGGATCTATAAGATGACAATAAGTTCGGATCTCTACCAGGCTTAAGAATAGGAGAAATGGTAGCGAAGGCCCAGGAGGGAGGGGGAGACACCCACTCACCAGATCTGTCTAAATGTGGCCAATAAAGAGGGAGCCAAACTCTTAAGGAAGGTCTTATAACATTCTGATAGCAATCCATCTGGGCCAGGACACTTCATTGTCTTACTATTAGTGATCACTGACTTAATCTCCACAGCTGTGATCGGGGGGGGGGCACTATATAGTTGTGCATAATAAGACCTAAATTCCTCAAGAATCTCAGGGGTAAATATAGCAGTCATTCCTTTTTGTGAGGAATTTATCCGAACAATACAGGAGGCCACTCTGTGCCCTCGCAACCATCTGGCCAAATTCCTGGCACCCCAGACCCACCCTCATAGCTATATTTTTTAAGGTAAAAGAATGCTTGTTGGACCTTTTCATATAGTATCTTTTGTAATTCCACCTTAACTTGTCAGAGGCGGACTTGAATCTCAGAGGAAATCAGGAGTGGAAGTGATTGAAGTCGTAACAGCTCGGACTGCAAAACAGTATATTTCATCTCTCTTTGTTTCTGCTTAAATGCCATATACATTATAATTTCCCTATGTATTATAACCTTTAAGGTATCCCAAATTGCACTAGATGAAATATCCAGAGAGATATTGTTGGACAAGATCAGCAGAATCTTTGTTTTGATTAAGATTTTAAACTCTTCATCCCTAAGAAGTGCCAAGTTTAGACACCATGATGGAATCTTACAGGGTTTACCTATATCAAGCTTCAATAACTGTGGGGAAATGGTCAGAAAGAAACTGAACTCTGCTCTTGTAGAGCTGATCCCTGACTTGGGCCATTTGACCTCTGAGGCCACCCTCTTACTACACTTCCCTTCTCAAATTAAACATAAACATTACCTTATCTTCTGAGTAAACTTTTAATGGCTGCTAAAAAAGCCATTACTAAGTTATGGCTACAGTGGATACCTCCGCAGGTAGCACAATGGAAGGATATTGTCTATAGTATATATTGCACAGAAAAAATTAAGTCTCAGCTTCAGAATAACTTGCCAGTACTGAAAAACAATTTGATGATTTGGTTACTATATGGAGCTAACCATCGACAAGATATTATTCCATAGCAGAGGGAATCTGTTGTGGTCTTGCTTAGCTGGAGTGGTCGGCTCCTTTTGGACATATTTTCTTTCTGGTACTCCACATGTTTGCTATGGGGGCCTGAAAACTGTTTATAGCTGTTTGAGGGGGGTAGTGTTGTTTCATTTATTATTAATAATATTGGGAGATATTGAACTAAACTCCAGCCCCCATGCAAACAGTGTACCTATTGCGGAGGAACCAAGGTGGTAGATGGAACATGGGTTAAAAATAATGCATTTAAATGTAAGAAGTTTCATCCCAAAAAAAACTGAGGTGGAGGTAATAATTTTGGAAAATAACCCTGATGTTTTGGTGTTGTCAGAATTCTGGCTAAAACAGTTTACTTCTGATAGTGCTTGTCATATATCTGGTTATAGAATAATTTGTTCTGATAGGAAAGGGTGTAAAAAAAAGGGGAGGGAGGTGTTTTGGTCTTCTTAAAGGATAATTTGCAAGTACTAGAATTGGATAAGAGTAGCTACCCCAATTCTCAGAATGATTAGTTATTGTTAAGACATCTTAGGTGGTAAGAAATATGTTATATCGGGATGTATTTATAATTCCCCAACAAGTGGATTAGATTGACTGAAGGAATTTCTGGATTTTCAACTTACTCAAGATCTTCTGATTTTCTTCTGGTGGGTGATGTCAATTTAGATTAGTTATAATCAGATAAATTGGGCTTGGAAGTCCTGTTGCAGTCCTATGATATGTCTCAGGTGATCTCTGAACCTACTAGATTTAATCATTTAACAGGAAATCATTCTGTTTTGGATCGGATAGTCACAAATCATACTGTTGTTTCTTCTTCTGGAGTACTTTCTGAATCCACTAGTGACCACCAGGCCACTTACTGTGTGTTGAATTTCAGAAAGGGAATGATTCCTTTTAAGACCATTCATTCATGTAGCTTTAAGAGTTATGATGTTCAAAGGCTTGAGCATAGTCTTTCCTTAATTGATTGGTCTTTTTTGGAACTTATCCCCTATCCTGATTGTGCAATAGATTCTTTTTATAGGCAGTTATTGACGGTGCAGGATTCTTGTTTTTCTTTGCGTAGATTAAGAGTTCAAGGGTCTAAACATGGGTGGTTTAATGGAGAAATTAAAGAGTGGATTAAAGCAACAAATCTGGCCTGGCAAAATTATAAATCCACTCCCACAAGTTTCTTCTTGATCATTATTGTTATTTGAGAAATAGAGTTGGGAATTTAGTGAGGTCAGCAAAAAAATATTTTTATAAGAAACAATTGGGTGAAAATTGGTCTAATCCAAAAAAGTTTTGGTCTTCAGTGAAAAATGTATTGGCCCCTGTTGTATCTTCAACTATTAGCATTTCATCTCCTCATGGTCCTATTACAGATCCTCTGACCTTAGCTGAAGAATTTAATAGGACATTTTCTGATTTTTCTACTTACAGCAATCATTTTTCTGGTTCTTTGTCTGAATCAAGTATCTCTGATAGTTATTTTGACAGACCTAAATTTTACTTTAAAGCAGTAACCAGGTTGGAAATGCTGAAACTTATCTCTAAATTACCTAATAAGTTTTCAGATTGTGGGGAAGGGCTGCATAGTCATTTTATTACATTAATTGCATCCCACATTGCTTCTTTCCTATGTTAAATGTTTAACCTGTGTTTGATTTTGGGCCATTTTCCATATAGTTGAAAACAAGCAAGGGTTGCTCCTATCCCTAAAAATCTGGGGCCAACTCTTTTGGTGACTTTAGGCCTATATCAATACTTAACCCTTTGAGCAAATTATTAGAGAAGGTTGTTGCAACTCAAATTACTGAATATTTGGAAAACTATCATGTTCTTTGCCCAGAGCAACATGGCTTTCGCCAAGACCATGGTACAGAGACTGCCTTGATCAGGTTCACTGACACTGTCCTTTGGGGATTTGATGGAGGTGAACTTACAGGGGCAGTGTCTGTGGACCTGACCAAGGCATTTGATCTTATTAATTATTCATTGTTATGTGGTAAGCTTGAAGGTCTTGGTTTTTCTGAAGGGCCAGTGCTCTGGTATACAGATTATCTGTCAAATAGGTCTCAGGTTTAGTGGCCTCCTGAGACATACTTCTAATATATACAAAATGCTGTCAGCCCAGACTGAGACTCCTTTGGACTTTCTGAGGCAGTCCTGGGAAAGAGACGTTGGGGTGACTATCGGGAAAAAAGATTGGGTCTGCAGATTGAAGCTGGGTTGGAAAGTCACTTCAGCTCCAAACTGGTGTGAATTTTTCCTGGAAGGTCTTGGTAAGATTTTTTCAGACCCCAACAGTTACATACCACTATAGTAATACAGGCTTCAATATCTGCTGGTGTGGCTGTGGTCTTGTTGGAAGCCATGGGCACATCTTTTGGGGCTGCCCAGTTCTTGTCCCATTTTGGAAATTGATTTAACAGGTGGTACATGATATTGCTGAGGTCCTTATCCCTTGGCAGTTTGAGGAATGGGTGTTGGGATTCCCAGATGCTCTAGAGCAGAGAGGAGATGCTAGGAAGGCATTGTTAATATTAATAGCTGCAGCTCTCAAATGCATCACAGTTAGGTGGCTGAGGCAGGAACCTCCCCCCCCCCCGGAGGAATGGATTGTAAGGGTAAAAGCAGTTCTATCTATGGAAGCCTTGACTGCAAAGTTGCACCTTAAGTTTGAGCAACATGAAATATGATGAAGACCCTGGGAGGTCTGGCTCCAGAACAGATTTACCCAGAGGAATCAAGGGGTTGGACTGGGACAGGTTGAAATGGGGGAGTCTAGGTGGAGACACCTGACTGTTTTCTGAATTAAACTTTTGGTTACTGTATGCAATATGTGGGGCTGGATAAAAGTGGAATGGGGGGTGCACTTACTGGCCAAAGAATTCACCTTGTTTTTGACTGGGAAGTTTAGGTCCCAGTAGTTTGCATTTTGGGTTTAACAGCTTTTATAAACCAGACATGCTTCCCTGGAGGAGGCTTCAAGTGTCAGATGTCTGTTTTACAGCAACTCAGATATCTAAGACTCTCCTTTTTTTTTTCATTGAAAACTTGGAGAGACCTTTTAGCCACTCCGACTTATAGCACCCCATGAGATAAATTTCTGGATCAAAAGTGGTATTTGTATTCTGTTGGATTTACTGGATCTTTTTTTTTTGTTGCTACTGTATTGACTTGATGTATGCCTTTCAAAGAAAATGAATCAAGCTAAGTTTAAAAAAAAAAATAAATCTCAGGTAGTGGGCATAGGCTCTGTTATTTCTTCAATTAAACCAATGAGTCTAGGTGTTCTTCGGGGGTCCATTTTGGGCTCCTTGTTCTCTTTATTTGTAAATGATCTTCCTTCTACTCTTAAGGTCAGTAAATGTCTGTCATATATAGATGATGTGATAATTTTCTCTCATTCTACTGCTATTTCCTCTGTTGAAGCTGATCTACAATCTGATTTCAATACAGTTTGTACCTGGTTTGGTAATAATCATATGATACTTAATGTTACTAAAGCAAAAGTAATGTTGTTTGGCACTTCCTTTACGATGAGAGAGAATCCATCTTTGTTAATTCATAATACTGGTGGGATTGTTGTATTTCTTAATGAATTTCAAAATTTGGGACTTGTTTTAGACACAGGCCTAACTTTTTCTTCACAGGTTAAATTTATGTGTAAAAAGGTTAATCAAAAATTGGGTTTGTTGTTTAAAATGAAGCAGTATTTTTCTGAAGACACAAGAAAGTCTATTGCAATGGGAATTCTCTTACCTCATTTTGACTATGTTGCTAGTCTTTACCATCAGCTCTCTATTGGAGAGCTAAATAAGCTCCATGTATCCTACAATAATGTCTGTGGATTTGTTTTAGACTGCCCCCCTAGATTTCATCATTGTTCAATGTATTCCAAAATTGGTTGGCTATCATTAAAAAATAGAATTATATTCTATTTTGGTTGTCAAGTTTTTAAATCATTTTTTTTTCAGTTTAAAATATCCTTTATCCGATTTTGTGAAAATGTGGTCTTCCACAAGTAATCTTCGTTCTTGTGATGGTCTAACTCTAGCCAATATTTCTTTTTGAACTAAGATTGGAACAAGATCATTTTCTGTGGCAGCACCCCAATTGTGGAACACATTACCCTTGTTGTTTGATTATCTACTTCATTATTACAGTTTAATAATAATTTAAGGATTTACTTGAATTCACTTGAAGTTTGTACATGTTATACTTAAATTGTTGTTAGTAATGTTTTGTATATTTGTATGTCTATTTGTCGGGTCGGATCTGAAAATGGGCATGTCCCAGTATCCTTACCCGGTTAACAAAATAAAAATGAAATGAAATGAAATATTTCCATCACTTCATCACTCTTTGAAGTAGGTGATCCCCAGTGTCAATAGTGCCTCTGCTCTCTCTTCTCCTCCCCCACCTCCTTTTTGTTATTTAAATACAGTAGCTTGAAGTTGGAGAATATTTAGGGTTTTACAGATGGTATGATGTTTGTTATATAAATATGTCTACTGTACCACTTTAAAACTTGAATAAAATAAAAAGTTAAAAAAAGGAATGTAGGGGTGTACTGAAAGGGGTTTTGATAGTGGGAGGAAAGATGTGATACTACCTGTCTATGGATCACTGGTGAGACCCTATCTCAAATACTGTGCCCACTTCTGGAGTTCTCATCTCAGGAAAGACAGAGACAGGCAGGATACGGTGTACCATAGAGCTACTACAGTGATTCAGACCAACAGCAGATCCTATGAGAATTGGCTCAGGGTACTGAACATATACTTGCAGGAGGCTAGAAAGCCCAATGCAGGCAGACGAGATGGGTACCTTTTTTAAGTATAAATCAGTGCATAAGTCAGGGGGCTGGTGAGCACTCTCATTTTGTTTCAGTTCTTTTTCATTTTTTTCTCCAAAACTGAAAGTTTAAATACACTTTACTGGGTATCTTTTTACTCAGTCTATAAATTACCAATAATTACCAATATGAGTCATGGTCTTTATATTTTCAGTCTATGTCTACCAGGGATGCTGCCGGTGTGGACAATGCTCTGTATGCTCTGAAGAAATGGGACACTTTGCACCAGAAAAAAAAACTGTCTTCATACCTGAAATTGAATGCCATATAGAGGTCACAGACTAAAATTTTAAGAATATGACTCATACTGGTATTTTATAGACCAAGTAGAAAGAGACCCAGTGACATTTTGGAGAAAATAATAAAAATCAATTGAAACAGAATGAGAGAAACGCTTTTTCCCAAAGAAGCCCAACCTATGGCAAACACTGGGCTCTCACAGAGGGCATTCTGTCTGGAATGAGCAATAAAAAACAGAAAAAGTTTTGAATTTTAAAAACTTGTGTGGCTGGTTTGTCTAGAGGGACTAAATTTCTTCATGTTGGAGGCTAGAAGGGAGAGGTAGACAGGATAGAGACCTTCAGGTTCCTGAAAGGAATAAACAAGGTAAACTGTGAGGAGCTATTAAGCAGGAATGGCGGTTGAAAACAAGGGGACATGAGTTGGAGCTGGTGGGCGGGGGGAGAAGACATTCAGGAGGGATGCGAGAAACTTACTTTACAGAGAGTTTGATTCAACAATGGAACAGCGTACCATCAGAGGTGGTGGATCGAAAATCATTAATGGGTTCAAGTGCAGCTGGGAGAGAGTAAAGGGTTTAATAGTCACTCAGTGGGATAGCAAGGGGAGGTAAGGGTGAAAACTCCATTTAGACAGCAGGTCATGGGGTAGCATTGAGTAAAACTGGTCAGACTGGATGGACTAATGGTCTTTTTCTGCCAGAACTGTCTTATGTTTCTATAAGAGTTGTTCTGAATATGACTCGACCCCAAGCCTTTCTACTGGAGGACAGAGTCGATTCAGTCATCCAGAAGGCATGCTATGTCAAGGAATGTCATTGTGTGATGGCACATTCCATGCAACTAATATTGGGACTCATGGCAGCCACTTTGTACTGTACACCTAGCTAGACTGCACGTGATAACCTCTTGGATGCTCAGCACACAGTGGTCACAGGCATTCCATCCTTCAAGTCACCCTTTACAAGTGACCAAGCCACTAGTGTGCTCACTCCTGTGGTAGTCAGTGAAGGGCAGTCTCCTTCAGTGCTTCCTCTTCTGCCCCTCCCCCCTGGAGCCACAGGTGACCCTCTCCATGGATGCCTCCTCACTGGGGTGGGATGCCTACTATTAGAATCTCCAAACTCAGTGAGTCAGGAGCAGTTCAGAGGAACATCTCCACATCATTATGATGGGGATGAGTGGCTATTTACAGCCTGCAGACCCTTTCAGACCTGGTCAGCCACAAAGCAGTACATCTCCAGATACACTCAGTGGGTTAAGAAGATGGGTGCATCAGGTGTAATAATGGAGAGACTGAGTTGCTGTGGGTGCAATTCACAGCAGCCCCAGCTAAGAAAATGCACTTGGGGTGATCTATAGACCTCTGGGGAAAGGGGAAGAGAGAGAGAAAGACAAAGAGCTCAAGGAAGAACTAGAAAGAGGGGTGGCAAAGGGGGAAGTAGTGGTAGTGGTGGTGGGTGATCTCAACCTGACATACATTGACTAGGATATTTCAGTGGTCAGGAGCACCAGAAGTCAGGCCTTGGTGGACAACTTCCAGGACTGTCTGCTGGTACAGCTAGTTAAGGAACCCACCATGCAGACAGCAATTCTCGATGGGGTGCTCACCAACTCAGAGGTGATTGGAGCTGTGAGAAGAGGGGAACCACTGAGGAACAGCAGCCATTAGAGTAGGTACTGTTGCCATTTATTATAAGGAACATCTAAATCTCTCAGCACTTCCCCCTTCTCACCTTTCCCTCTGTGAGGCTCTGCATACCATCCTCCTGGAGAGCACAAAGAAACTGCACATCATTTGCCAGGTCTTAATGAGCTTCTCTCTCAATCTACCTCCTTAGCTGGCAATAATGAAACTATTCTACTTGGTGATCTCAACCTTAATTGGGGAGGTAAATCCTTCAAATCCTTTGACGTACTGGGGCAGAAACACCATTTGCACCAGCTCATCTCTGACCCGACTAGACTTTCTCTGGCCTCTGGCAATCATACCATAATAGACTGTGTCCTGACAAAGAGAATTGACAGAATCTCAGGGCTGGCACCCTATGTGATGCAATTGCTGGCCACTACCCTGTTTACTGGATCCAGCAGGCTCATGCACCATCCTGCCCCCACTAAGGTAATCTATCTTCATGATTTCTCTAAGCTAAATCCTGTTGCTTTCCTGGCTGAGTTATCCAAGATCAATTGGAGGCCACTTTATTACCTAACAATGTAAATGAGGCCTTAAATTATTTCATTACCCATTTCTGTGTTCTCCAAGACTTGCACACCCCATAGTGTCACACAGGGTCCAAGACTTTCCTACTAGGTGGCTTCACAAAGACCTCCTTGCCCTACAAAAGGTCAGAGACAAAAGCTGGACTAAATTTAGGACCTTTGGCTTACAGGCCGATTTGACTGAATACAGAACATAGAGAAATGCCTGTAAAAAAGGCCACATGTCTTGCCAAGAACTCCTATTGTAAAATCTACTGCTTGATGCTGCTGATGACGCCAAAACATTCTGGAATCACATTAAAAGTTTTATGGGGGGAAGGGTAAGCATGCCAAATCCACTAATAATATGGTGCTTGATGGTTTGCACTGAAAAAGCTCTGTTACTAGTGCCAATGCCTCAACCTTCACTTCTCTGACCTTTCCAGGTACACTTGTCTGATCTAAAAACTCCCTGCTTCTATCCTCTTCCAAACCAAGGACACTCCCAATATCGCCCCCACTTCTACTTCAATACAGTTTCTAATATGGAGGTGCGCCAGCTACTAAATTCCATCTCTGTCTGCTGTAGTGTTGGCTCAGATGGCATTGAACCAAAGCTGCTAAAACCTGCTGCCCCTCTCCTTGCCTCCCCGCTAACTAGAATATTTAATCTGGGTTCCTTGTCAAGATATCGACAACAATGTTGTCGACATCCCCAACAGCAATGAGAACAATGCTGACTGTCGGCATTGTTCCCATTGGAACAAAGTGTGTTTCTCTAAAAAAACAACTCCAAGTCAGAGTTGGGTGGGGGTGAAACAGCGGGAGTCATGGTGTCGGTGTACAGCGGACCACCACAGCGACCTAGTGAGATTTGTCGCTGTGGTGGTCTTTGCTGTAAAATTTTCATTGTGCTGATGGTATGCCTTTAATCTGTCCCCATGCTCAGGAGTTGTTCCTAATATCTGGAAGATAGCCATGACTGTCCCAGTTTTTAAGAAAAGCGACTCTATATCTGTCACCCATTATCTCCCCATAGCCATCCTTTCAGTTCTGAGCAAACTTCTAGAAAAAAATTGTCTCCACCCAAACCATCAACTATCTTCATGACCATAACCTCCTCTTTGTTGCCCAACATGGCTTCAGGAAAGGCTATAGCACCACTACCGCTCTCCTTAAATTTACTAATGATACTAAAGTTGCCATAGAGAATGGTCTGCTAACACGTGCAGTCTTCATTGACCTTACAAAGGTTCTTGATCTAGTACACCACTCTCTTCTTAAATCTAAAGTGCTATCCCTTGGCATCTCCCCTGATGTGGATACCTGGTACAAGAGCTACCTTACATATAGGCAACAATTTGTTAAATATAACTCTGCTGTATCTGACCTATCCATCATTAACATTGGTGTTCCTCAAGGATCTATCCTTGGCCTCCTCCTCTTTACTATTTTCATAAATGACCTATCCCTAAATGCCACATCTTGCTCCTCTCTACTCTGTGCAGACAACTTGGTGCTCTACTCTAGCTCAAATAACCTCACTGACCTTAATAGTACTCTTACCTCTGAATTCCACAAAATCCACTCCTGGCTCTCCCATAACAAGCTATTATTAAACTCCAGCAAAACCTACTCTATGCTGTTTAGCTCTGCCCCAGATTAAGAAAGTGTACTGGGCAACTATCTCCAGCTGTGACAATTATGTCCTTGAAAATGTAACTACCTTTAAATACCTTGTAATTACACTTGACCCCTCTCTGGACTTTGCCCAACACATCTAAATCACCTGTAGAGCTATTAACTCCAAACTTGGCCTGGCCTTTAAATCTAGTTATGCCCTTACACCCTCTGCCAGAACTGCCATTGCTCAGGGTGTCCTTCTTCCTACCCCCACCTATGGCTCTGTCACCTTCGTAAGTGCTGCCAAAGTTAATCTCCATAAATGGAACACCACCTACAACAATATTTTTCATTTTGCTCTGGCATCTCATCGTCTTAATTGTAAGTGTGTTGGTTTAGGTTGGCCTTTTTCTTATTGAGCAATCAAGTTTTTAAGGTCTTGGGTCATCCACTTTGTGACAGGCTTCGGTAGGGCGCAGGTGTACATGAGCAAATCAGGTAGCGTGACACATGTAGCAGCTCTTTTTATAAAGTTCCATATTTATTTCAAGTTCTTCAAAAAGTTGTTTGCAGCAGATCAAATTCGTTGCAACGAACTAATTCAACAGATTGTTCTCAATTTTAATACAGAAAATAAACACAGTCTCACTCCTTAGAGCACTTCACCAAAGCTCCCTGGAGTTCACCTCCAGACCCAGGATCAATCTGAATCCCTGAATTAAATGTTCGACTTTTATACAATACAGGGTCAGGTGACTTCATAAATCCCTCCCCTATCCTTTGTTTCAAACAATACTTCTCTATTTACATCATTTTATTTTCATAGAACATGTCTAATTCCATACACAGTAATGAATTACACTCTTTCTGATAGGTTTTTAATGTGTTCTCTAATCCCAAGAAGCAACGCCCCTTTTTCTTAGCATAAATGATTGAGAAGAATGGACGGCCGGCTCTTAAGCACAAGCTGCAGCCGAAAACAAAAGACTCCAGACCTCCACAATGCCCAAATGCCCTCGTTTCACGACAGACATCAAATCAACTCCAACCCAAAGGAATTCGCCTCCGTGGGTATGTAGAACTATCCTCCATGTTTTTTTAAAGAAAACAGATGTATTTGCATAGTACTAAAGGGCTAAATGTCTTCACGACTATGCGCACCTTCGAGCAGGAACTCAGCCGCTCACGTACGCACAGTCGTGCAAGAGCTCAGAGGTAATTATTTACACAGAAAGCCACTCTACCTAACAGCTGTTTGCAGGGCAGGGAACAAGAGAGTGTACCAAAAGATTCTCTAGTATTTTACAACTAGATAAAGCCCAAACAAGTCCTCAGAAATGCAGCAAAATTAAACTATTTGTCTACACAGCACCCTGCAAGGAATTTTACAAAGCGCTGACTCCTCGCAAGAGAATCCTCAAATTGAATGTTACAGAGGCTCCCTCGGGAGGAATCTCAGAAATTGGAACCAACTCAATACCTTTTATTTCTAATAACAGGAGCATAACTCAAGCTCCAAACTCCCATATATAAAGAAAAGAAACAGGAAAAGACCTGATTATTGGTATATCACTTGCATTACCTATGCAAGCCTTTTCCCCGTCGGCTGTTATTTCCATCCGACAAAACAATTTTCTTTTAAAGCTTCACAGCACTCTATTTCTTCTTCTTCTTCTAACCCTTATCGACTACTTTTAAACTATGTTCAGAATCTTATGATCAAACAAAGCGCTAGTTTCGTTTCTAAGCGCTAACCTTTCCTTTCTCACCTTAAAGGGGGGGGGGCGGGATCTAATAAAGACACAGAAATGTTCTAAATCTTTATCAATAAATTCTTCAGCAGTCATTTTAATGAATGCAAGGTTTAAACAAACTTAAGGCTCAACTAGTGACTTCCCCCATTATAAAAATAAAAGGGACCTAACCTAGTAACCCTCTAGTAATTCCACTTGGATATTCTGCATAAGAACTGCACTCCTTTTATATTTAATTCTACCATTATGGCAACTAATTGTTGGACTAAACCAACCGCAGCAACTTAATAGAAAGTAGCACCACTGAACATATAATAGGTTTATGAGGCAATAAAATACCTTTCTAATCCCAGCCAACAGGACATTTATGCCAATATAAACCACAACCGAAAAGAAAATATGAAAATAATTCCAGGGTCCTTAGCCTTTC
This sequence comes from Neoceratodus forsteri, assembly GCA_016271365.2. NCBI lineage: Eukaryota > Metazoa > Chordata > Ceratodontiformes > Ceratodontidae > Neoceratodus > Neoceratodus forsteri. The sequence goes on from CM028134.1 coordinate 836,620,176, forward strand.
ACAGAGGCACTCTGTGAACAGGCAAACTCTTTCAATAAAGGAATTGGGATGAACTCCATATATATTCTTTCTTCAAAAAGTTTTTTATTCAGTGTTTCACTCAGACTTTTAGGGGCTATGTTTCATGGCACAGCCACTTCCTTAGGCCCACAGTGTTGTTCTTTTACATTTATTTCTTGTTCCACTCCTGGTTGTCAACTTAAACAGCACTGCTGTAGCGTGTTAAAAAACTATTAGCTTCTTTCATGTATTCCCTCAGTGGTCCTGTATATTCTTAGTGCATCATCTTTTTATGATAACATAGCCATCATTTTTGTCTCTTCAGTTTGGGATTTGGTGTACTCATACAGCATGTCATCCTTGTGCAGGAGCCTGCACACAAGGAAGCATGCTGTATAGTCCACACCAGGGTCCAAACTTGAAGAGACAAAAAAGTGGATAGACACTGTTTAAGACATAAAAAGATGATGCACTAAGAATATACAAGACTGCTGAGGGAATACAAGAAAGAAACAAATAATTTTTTAATAAGGGGATACGTGATACTGCAGCATATGATAGCACTTTTATCAATACGAGTGGCAAGTGAGCTTGGGAGGTTATCATGAGTGGCTCCACGAAGCGGAACTACAAGTGATTGATCCCCAAGCTCACTTGCCACGAGTGTTGATATAAAGCACTATCATATGCTGCAGCATCATGTATTCATGCTGTATTATAGGGGTTGACTCTGTATTGTGTATTGCTTCAGTTTTTCTTTGGTTATTTTAGTTGTTTTGTTCCGTGTTTGGGGGTTTCATTTGTGTTTATGTGTTGCTGCGCTATAGTTTATTTGATCGGTTGTTTGTGTGGTATAGTGGTTTGTTACTGGTTGTTGGGAGATGTGGGCGGGTGTTTGTTCTTCTAGGTTTTGTTGTGTGTGTTGGGTCAGGAACCTTGTAGTTTGGCATTAGGTTTATCAGTGATGTGTACACAGGGTTGATAGCAAGGAGTTATGTAATGACAGTGTGATAACCTGCAGTTCTTGTTGCCTGTGTACATGTCATGACAAGTGAAGTGTTTAAAAGTACTCATAGCACTTTTTATCTGATGTGTTATCAATCAACTCCTATAATATAAAATGCTACAGCAGTGCTGTTTAAATTGCTAACCATGAGTGGAACAAGAAATAAATGTAAAAGAACAACACTGTGGGCCTAAGGAAGTGGCTGTGCCATGAAATGAGGCCCCTAAAAGTATGTGAAATACTGAATAAAATTTTTTTTTGAAGAAAAAATATATATGGAGTTCATCCCAATTCCTTTACTGAATGATCTCATTGTCTTACCCACTGCTGACAGCTTTACAGTGGTCTAAACTGACTATCCTCTGAGGCTAGTCACTCCTATGCTCTTGGCCCCTTAAATGGTAAAATTATTAGAACTGTAGTTCACTCCTCCCTAGCCTTACTGCTGACTCCTCCAAGCCTCCACTACCCCCTTCACTCTGGAGATCAGTCCCTACTAACTTTTCCTAGGTGCAGGATGACCATGGGTTCCCAGGCTTTCTCCTACTTTACCCCACATTTTTGGAATTCCCTGCCTGTGTCCATCTGACTCTCTTCTTCCTATGCCTGCTTCAAAAAGGGGCTACACCACTATCTCTTAGTCTGTGACCCCTGTACCTGTTCCTTCCTTCTTGATCACCCTATCTACGCTACATGACTACTGCTTGTCCCTGCTTCCTAACCTGGTGCACTTATGTGTGCTGCTTCATGTCTGTTTTAGACACTTTGCTTTTTATTTATCTCTGGGTTTGGTGTTCTTGTACTGATTTTTCTCTCTGTTATACTGTATCTATTTTCATACCATTTTGTAGCTGCAATGACTTCACCCTGTACTTTATACTTTTTACTATATTGCACTTACATTATTATGTATCACTTTTCCTTGTTACCTTGCATTTACTCATTCAACTACTTTTGTATTATGTTACTAGTTTATCTTTCACATTGTTCACTTTAATTGTTTCTCTGTTCTATGCGTCATGATTGTTTTTATGACTTGTACTCTCCCAGGTTGTGCCTGAAAATAGGAATATTTAATGTCTAATGCACTTACCAGGTTATCAAAAACCAAATAAAATAAATAGATAGACGTGCCCTTGGGTCCAGAAAACCCCAATCAAGAGCTGAAGTTCTGGATTTCAGAAGGGTGGACTTCAACAGGCTGAAGGAGCTGGTCAGGGCAAAGTTAGTTGGGGTGGAAGAGAGATGGGGCAATTAAGGAAGCCATTCTCAAAGCATCTAAGTTATGCATGATAACGATCACCGAAAAGAACAGACTCAAGAGACTGTTATGGTTCCTGGCAAGAATCCAGGAAGCGGTGAGGGCAAAGAAAAAGGCCTTCTACAACAATAAAGAAAAGCAGGAGAAGGAAGACTGGGGAGAACACATACTGAAACATAGGGAAGCAAAGAGGGCAGTGAGGGAGGCAATAGCAGACACAGAGCTGCGTATTTCAGAGGGGGGTTAAGAGCAAGGAAAGGTCTGACATGCATTGATTTAATAATTATGCCCTTGAAATTTAAATAAAAAAAAAAGAGCAGAGAAAAACAGTTCTTCCAATGTATCAGTGAGAAAAGGAAGAAAGGAGGAGGAATTGTAAGGTTAGCAGGGGTGCGGGGTGATAGAGGAGGATGGGCAAAAGGCTGCCATCCTTAATGATTACTTTAGTTCAGTTTTCATTAAGGAGAATGGTGAACCCTTGCCAGAGTGGCATCAAAGTGACCAATATTTACAAGCGAAAGGATCCAGAAATGGATTGATATAGAAACATCGAAATTTGCCAGCAGAAAAGGACCCATTGGCCCATCCAAGCTACCCAAATACCCGCTGTCCAGTTTATCTTACCCCCTCCATTCCATGCCATTTCTACTTTTATTTAGCCCCATGTAGTTGTCCCAAGCCCTCATGAATTTGTTCACCGAATCTACCCCCACCCAATTTGGACACCTATTCCAAGGACCCACCACTCTGTCAATGAAGAACTTCCCCCTTGCATTTCCTCCAAATCTGCCCCCCTCCAGCTTGAATGCATGTCCCCTAGTTGATTTGATTTCTCTCCTCCTGAATATGCTACCCTCCCTCATCTTTATTGCCTTCAGATATCTGAAGGTTTCTACCATATTCCTCCTTTCCTTCCTCATCTCTAGTGTGTATAGGTTTAGTTCCTCTAGCCACTCCTCATATGACATCCTGTGTAGTCCCCAAACCATCTTGGTTGCTCTTCTCTGGACCCTTTCCAACCTGCCTCTGTCACGCTGCAAGTGTGGCCTCTCCAGAATTGGACCCCGTATTCCAGATGTGGTATGACCATAGTTTTGTATAGTGGCATGATCATCTCCTTTTTCCTGCTTGTAAAGCTCCTCCCTCTGCATGCCAACATTCTGCTAGCCTTCCCCTTTGGTTTATTGTATTGGTTCACCACCATTAGGTTATCCAAAATGATAAAGAACCTGTGTGTGCAAACACTGAGGCAAGGGTTACCCCAAAGGGCATTTGGCTGGGAAGCCAAGTTTCAAGAAAATAGAAAATCACTCATGCCCACACAATGCAAAGCATCATGGGCTGCATATGCAAATCACCACAGAATGTTATGCTGGTCCAACTTTAAGCAGAATTGCATGGTGCCGAAAGGCCTGTCACACAGTTTGCAAAGGGTGCTAACAGAAGACATAGACACGTGTTTCGTCCTACCAGGACTCATCAGTATGCCTCGTCTGTTTGTCACCCCAGTGGAATGGACCAGCTACCCTAAGACAGTGTGTCTTGGATATGTTGTGACGAATCCAAAATGATGATCCCCAGATCCCTTTAATGCTCTGTTATCTCAATCCCCCCCCCCCAGCCAGTGTTTTGTCCTTGGATTTCTACTCCCTATGTGCATAACTTTGCATTTGTGTGCATTGAATTGTAGCTGCCACTTTCCTGACCATTCCTTCAACCTGACCAGGTCCTCCCTCATTTTTTTCACCCCTCCCATTGTGTCCACCCTATTACAGATCTTTGTGTCATCTGCGAACAGACACACCATGCCATTCAGTCCTTCTGAAATGTCCCCAATGTATATGTTGGATAGTATGGGGCCCAACATAGACCCCTGAGGAACCCTACTCATCACCCCTCCCTCCTTGGATTTCACTCCATTTACCATCACCCTCTGAGTTCTACCCTCCAGCCAATTCTCCACCCAGTTTGTTATTTTGCTCCCCACCCCTAAGCTACCTAACTTGCTTATTAGTCTCCTGTAAGGGATGGCATCGAAGGCCTTTCTGAAGTCCAGACAGGCAACATTCACCACCCCTCCCTGATCACATACCTCCGTTACTCCATCAAAGAACTCAGTCAGGTTGGTTTGACATGATCTATCCCTTGTGAACCCATGCTGGTTTTTGTCTATGAGCCTCTCCTCCCCCAGATATTGTGCCAGCCTTTACTTTATAAATGCCTCCATTGGCTTACCCACCTCTAAGGTAAGGCTAACCGGACAATAGTTGCCTGGCTCTTCCTTCCCTTCCCCTTTGTGCAACTGCACAACATCAGCCCTTTTCCAATTCCCTGGGACTCTCCCTTTGTCTAGAGACAGATTAAATAACTTTGTGAGTGGTACCGTTAGCTCCTCCCTTAACTCCTTGAGCACCCTGGGGTGGATTTCATTGGGACCCATTGCCTTGTCCATCTGCATTTTTCCTAACTCCTCCAACACCCTACCCTCTGAAAATGGGCTTGTGTCCATGTCTCTGCCCACCGTTCCCCTGTTGCTTAGCTCTGGCCCCTTTCCTTCTTCCTCAATTGTAAAGACTGAGGTAAAGTATTTGTTCAGCAGATTTGCTTGCTTCTTATCTTCTTCTATCAGAGCTCCCCCCTCCACTCTTAGCCTCATAATACCCTGCTTGCTTTTCCTGTATTCGCTTACATACTGTAAAAATTTCTTGTCTCCCCTTTTGGCCTCACTCGCTATTTTCTCCTCTGTATCCGCTTTAGCTCTCCTTATTTTTTTCCCCACTTCCTTTAGCTTCTCCTTGTAAACTTCCCTATCCTCCATCCCCTGTGAAGCTTTGTAGGTCCTGAACACATTCTTTTTCCCCAACTGCTCTTTTTACCTTTGCTGTAAACCAAAGTGGTTTTCTTCCTTTTTTGCATTTGCTCACTCTCCTGATACATTTTTCTGTCACCAGCAGAATTCCCCTCTTTATTGCTCCCCATTATTCCTCAACCTCCTCTAGGTTCTCCTTCCCTTCTAGTTCTTTTTTGGAAATTTTTTTCATTTTTTTTAAATCTACTTTCTTGAAGGCCAGTACCCTAGTGGAGGACCTATTTTTATCCGACGCAGTCCGAAGACTAAACCTTACCATCCTGTTGTAGATATTTCCCAGATTTTCTATGACCTCCACATCCTTAACACTATCCCCATTTGTCATTACCAAGTCAAGTATGGCCTCACCCCTAGTTGGTTCCCTGACCAGCTGTTGAATAAATGCCTCCTGTACTGACTCCAACAGCTCCCTGCTCCTTTCAGATGCTTCTGTTGGGCTCCCCCAGTTCACATCAGGAACATTTAGATCCCTACTACCAGAACTTCTCCTTTACTGGCCATTCATTATATTTCCCTAGCCAACTCCCTATCTACTTCCTCCCCCTGGTTTGGTGGTCTGTATGCCACCCCATCCTTACTACCTCCCCAGTCCTCTTAGCTATCATGACCCAGAGGATCTCTGCTGAGCCCTGTCCTTCCCCACTCACTGTTGCTCATATCCTGTACCTTATGTATAGGGCTACCCCTTCCCCTTTTTTCCCTCTCCTGTCTCTCCTGTAGAGATTATACCCCAGCATTTCCACTTCTGAACTGTGGTCATCAGTCCATCATGTCTCCATTACTGCTATGAGGTCTAGGTCATTCACCCCTACCACTGCCTCCAGGTCCCTTTTGAATGAAAGCACCAAAAATAGATAAGGCCCTGGGACCAGAAGGGTTGCATCTGAAGTTACTCAGGGAGCTGGCAGCAGAAATGGCTGGACCCCTAGTAGGTCTGTTCAGCAGCTGTCTAAGGGCAGAGATACTTCAGAAGGATTGGAGTGTGGTGGACATAGTTCCACTCTGGGGGTATCAAGGAACATGTGGGAAACTACAGATCTCTTAGTCTTACCTCTAATGTAGGAAGCTGATAGAGTCACTGTTCAGTGGACTACCTGGAGAGCAATGGGTTCCAGGATAGTAAACAGCATGGATTTGTGGTAGGAAAGGCTTGTCAGACTGACCTGATAGTTTTCTTTGACTGAGTGACAAGGGAATTGGATAGAAGCCACCCTGTGGATTTGCTCTACTTTGACTTCAGAAAGGCTTTTGACTCTGTGCCTCATAGACACTTGCTGAAGAAGATGGACGATCTGGGTGTGGCTAAGGTCATAGTAAACTGTGTAGGTAACTTGCTAAAGGGAGGCAGCAGAACATTGTAGTCAATGGGATTGAGTCAGCAAAGATGGAGGTCATGAGTGGGGTACCACAGGGATCTGTTTTGGGATTGGTTCTCTTTAATATGTTCATTAGTGACATTGGTGAGGGTGTCTGGAGAAAGCTGTGTGTTTCTTCGTAGATGACACTAAGCTCTGTGGGAGGGGTGGATAGTAACAAGGAAATCAGGGAAATGCAAAGTGATGTATGAAAGTTAGAGCAATGGTCTAAGGTTTGGGGGCTGAAATTCAATGCCAAAAACTACAAGGTAATGTACATAGGGAACAAAAACCCCAGAACAAAGTATTGGATGGGTGGGGTGAGACTTAGCACTATGACTGAGGAATGGGACCTTGGAGTTATCAACAATGACTCCCTCAAACAATCGAGTCAGTGCAACAAGGCATAGCAAAGCAAACAGAATGCTAAGATGTATCAGGAGGGGTATTGACAGCAGAAGAGAAGAGATGATACTTACCTAATAGAGATTCTTAGTGAGGCCACACCTGGAGTACTGTACCTAGTTCTGGAGTCCTCACTTCAGGAAGGATAGAGATAGGCTGGAGACGGTGCAGCACAGGGTAACACAAATTATTCAGGGCCAGCAGAGCAGGTCATATGAGGAGAGCCTCAAGGCAATGAACATGTACTTGCTGGAGACCAGAAGGGAGAGAGGAGATATGATCGTGCCCTTCAAGTTCCTAAAAGGAATTAATAAGGTGAACTGTGGGGAAATATTTAGCTTGAATACTATTTCAAGGTCATGTGGACACAAGTAGAAACTGACAGGAGGGAGGCTCAGAAAGGACATGAGGAAGTATTATTGTACAGGAAGGTTGGTGAAGCACAGTTGGGATAGAATGAAGGGTATAGTGGTTGCTCGGGAGTGGCAGGAGCTGGGAGAGGAATGGCAAGAAGGATGGGGAGGCCTAAGACGTTGGATGGACAGTAGGTCCTAGGACTAAATAGGGAATTTGGGCAGACTGGATGGACTGTTGGTCTTTTTCTGCCATCATTTCACTATGTTTCTATGCAGAGAAGTAATGCTGGTGTGGGAATGGTGTCTGGAGGACAGAACCTTGCCCAGGCAGCCTACTTGGCAGGACTGTACAGTATCCTGGCAGATGACTTCAGTCGAGCAATGACAGACCCTCACAAGATGTTTTTGGCAGACAGCACTGTTCAGTCCCTGTTCTACCAAAGGGGGACTCCAGATGTAGACTTTTTTGCAGTAAAATACCTATGTAGCTACCTGTGACTGATGGGCTCTAGGCGTGTGCTCCTGTGACACAGGAGCAGGAGGGTTTCCCGAAAGCTGCTGTGTGATCTGTGGAGAGAAAAAATAAGCCCCATGGAAGTAGTACCTTATGCTAGGCCAGCGGTGCCAGCTGGGATACGTGAAGCCATACCGTCCGTCTAGGACAGACTGCAGTTTCTGTAAGTCAAGAGGCTATCTGTGCTTGATGCTGTGCTACCTCTAGGCTTCAAGCAGAAAGGTCTGTGGCTTGCCTGGCTAACTCACACTGCAGCATGGCAGCTAAAAGAGTGTGATGCCGCAAGCACATATGGTAATCGTGGGCTGCCATGTGGGCCTGGCATGCAAAACTACACATAACAGTGTGTGGGTGAATACCTTCCTTCCCAAAAAAGCACTCTGCAGAGTCTGAAGTGGTGGGGCAGAGGCTGTCATTCTGACAGTACTGCAACACAGTCTGTGTTTGTTATACCTGCAGCCTTACTGAGTAAGAAAAAGTAGGCTATGAAATGATGTGGTTTAATGTTAAAATATAAAATTTACTGAGAGGATGTAGGCCCTTAATTTGGGGGTGTTTTTATCATCTCCCTTCAAATTGTAAGCAGAATATGATAGGGTACCTAAATGAGTGTATTGATATAATGTTTCAGAGGCACCTGGTTTGTGGCTTAATGATCACGGGGAAGCAAATAAGCTACCATTGAGTAAAGTAATGCAAGGAGGAAATTTAAAACAAATTAACTGAAGGAATGAGGCTAAATAGCATTTTGGATGTTGTGGTTACTAATATGTATGATTGGTTCTATTCCCCCAGGATTTTACTTCAGATAGGAGCATCTGACCACAAGACTGTTTTGACTGACTCAAGCATTTTAAAAGGACATAGAACACGTAATGAAAATTAGGTTCATATGTGTAGGAAATGGACAGCTGAGAAGAAAGGTAGGGTCTTAAACCATCTGACTAGTGAACTGAATTGTGATTAGTTTTCAGGAAATGATCCAGAAAAGATGTGGAATAAAGTTACAAGGAAAATTAATGAAGTGATAGTCTAGCACCTGTTGTGAAGGTACAGTGGGGACAAGCCATGGAGAACGGATGAATTTAAATAACTGATTCATCAGAGATAAATTGCCTTAAAACAGAATAACATAGTAAAGTTTAACCAGTTAAGGAACAGGGTAGTCAGCATTATCAAAATAAGATAGCAAATTTGAGGAGATCTTACTTACAAAATTGGTGGAGAAAGACCAGAATATTTTTGGGACCACAAAATAATAATAAAAATATTGGTAAATGGCAACAAACATGTAAATTTGATGGAACAAAAGAGGTTTTCTAAATTCACTGAATACTGCATTTTGCAATGTCCATAGGAAATTAATTCCTTTGAAAAGAGGACAGAATATGGAATGTGATGTATCAAGTGATTTGTTAATGGATGTGGAAAGTGTTGGAAAAGAACTAAAGAAAATCAAGGTGGAGAAGCTGTAGGGCCTGATGAAATCCCAAATTGGGAGTGGTGGGAAGGTTCAGATGTGTTGGCTTTATGAGTATGTAATATCTTTAATAAAACAGTGATTTATGGTAAGGTTCCATTACAGTGGAAAGAAGCTAAGGTGATACTCATTCCAAATATTGGGGAACCGGAGGACACAGGGAAAGACTTCTCACCTATTTCTCTTTTTTTTTATTTTTATTTTTTTGTATATTCTCTTTATTCACCTGATACCCGTGGAACTCTCTCTAGCTACCGACCTATGCCTGACTCTACCTCCCTGTCTGAAACCCGCCACAGCCAGGCAACTCCAGTCGGGTGAATCCCCCAGCTCTGAGCCCCCCAGGTAGGGCCACCCACCCTGGTGCTCTATCTACACTCTAAGGTGCCAGAACTGGAGTCGGAGGGTGCCCTGGATGGTGAGTCCAATGGCAGGAGTGTGGCAAGGACATAGGCCGCGCCTTCGCCTATCCACGGGTCAGGTTTTTTTCCAGCTTGTTCTCCCTCCTCCTACCGGCCCGGCAGTGCAATGCACTCCAGCGTAGCACAAGCATGCTCCCACTCATGCCCACAGGAGAGCTGCCACAGCCGATCTTCTGTTTCTGAATCCCGACTGCTGATGTGACCCCCCAGTCACCACTGAGAGTCACCAGACAGCAGAATTGTGACCCCCTTCCTCCCAGGAAAGGATAGCAGTCCTCTGGATGCTCAATCCTTTCCTACCCCACCAACCCCCGATGGCCTGAGTCTGTTCCCGAACCCGGGTCACCAGCATGGCACGAGGTGTGGCATCCAGCGCGTCAACCCTCAGGACCACTGGGCTGGCCCTAAGACCCATTTCTCTTATCTGCATAACTGTAAAATTATGCAAAGGGTTCATTTATAAGTGGTTTAAAGATTGTTTGCAGACAAAAATAGACCGAAATAAGTTTGGGTCTCAGGAAGGGAGCTCTACCTCTGTTGCAATGTTGAAGTTGTTGGAGATCTGTTTACAGGCATGGGATGGGGGACCATGCAAGGGCTGTCTTTGTCAATGATCAAAAAGCCTTTGATTATTTAATCAACCATGAAATTTTGTTAGGAAACAGGGAGAAATACAGAATTCTCAGCTGCCTGATTAGATGGATTCATAAGTTTTTTTTTTCAGGGAAGGTCTCAGTGGGTACTAGTAGTAGATGGGATAAGGTCAATTAGAAATACCATTAATGGTGAAGTCTCCCAGGGTATGAATGTATATACTTTGGCCCAGATATTCAAAAGGGTTGCGCCATGCGCAATAGGGTTGCGCCTGCGCAAGTCCGAACTTGCTCCATTCTGCCATATTCAGCAGGAGGCAGTTGCGACACAGAAAACATGCTGAGCAACAGTGCAATGCAAATGAATGCATGCTGAACTGGAGGGGGAGGAACCATGCATAAACTGCACAACCCGATATTCAGCAGGGCTGTGCAGAGTTGTGCAGGCGCAACCCCCAACCTGCGCCTGCACAACTTTGAGCCAAAAAAAAAAAGCTTAAGTTAAGGGCCACCCACAGGTGAGCTGCTGCATTGCAGGGCGCAACACAACAGCTGCCACCTGTGGCTGGCCCCCAACCCAGTCCCTGTGCCTCCGCAGGCCCGATCGCGGGCAGCTGACTGTAAATTCCCCACCACCACCACCCACTGGCCTGATCGTGGGCATAGTGTAATCCCCCACCAGCCCGATCACAGGCAATGTGACTTCGAACGATCCCTGGTGGTCCAGTGGACCGAAAAGCCCGATCACGGGCAGTAGTTGCTTAAGAAACCCCCTCCTGCATTCATCCCTGGTGGTCCAGTGGACTGCAAGCCTCGATCAGGGCAGTGGTTGTTTAATAAACCCCCTCCTGCTGAATTCATCCCTGGTGGTTCAGTGGCACATCCTATCGGGATGTATATGTTGAACAAACCCCCGAACATAGCCCTGGTGGCTAGTGTCCCCCACCCCACCCACCCATGAAGCCCCACCACCCCGCTCCCCGCAGCTGGCGGGCGGCAGCATCCCACCCGCTTGCCGCCCGCCGCCCGCCGACTGACTGCCGGTAGGCAGACGCCAGGTGTAGAGCAGCCAATGGGCGCAGAGCCCATAACAGAGATGACAGTTCAGATTAGTGAATGAATACATTCATTCATTCACAAAACTGGACTGTATTAGGTGTAGGGCTGCACGCCCATTGGCTCTTGCTCTGCACCAATGGGCGGCAGCCCTACTGGGAAGTCAGGCAGCGGGCGGCAGGTGGTGGGATGCTGCCGCCCGCTGGCCGCCGGGGGAGCGGGTGGTGGGGCTTCATGGGTGGGGGGACACTAGCCACCAGGGCTATGTTCGGGGGGATTGTTCAACATATACATCCCGCGATTGGGATATGCCACTGGACCACCAGGGATGAATTTGGCAGGGGTTATTAAACAACCACCGCCCGTGATCAGGCTTTTCGGTCCACTGGACCACCAGGGATGAATGCGGGGTTCTAACAAGTACCGCCCGCGATCGGGCTTTTCGTCCACTGGACCACCAGGATACGCTCGGGGAGACATTGCTGCCCGCGATCGGGCTGGTGGAGGGGAGGATTAAACTATGCCCGCGATCAGGCCAGTGGGGGTGGTGGGATTGTACACTGTTCGCCCCGATCGGGCTGCAGGGGCGCCGGTCCTGACGGCTGCTGCCTGGCAGGGTGCCGGGCGAAGTCCTCGGGATCGGCGACCTGCATGCTAATGGCATGCAAATGGGCTATAATCAGATGCAAATGACCCCTGCGCTCTTGCATGAATTATGGCCCCATTTGCATGTCATCTTTGAATATGGGGATTTTGAGCATGGCGAATGGTACTTATACCACCCGCAAGTTGGAATGCTTCACTCTGACAACTTCAGTGTGGAGCAAGTCTCCACCGCGCCATGCACAGTGGTTGTGGTTGGGGTGATATTCAAAGGAGTTGCTCAAGGTGCAACTCCTTTGAATATCGCTCTGGACACACCCCTGCGCAACTATTTTGTGCAGCGCAAGGGCTTGCGCCTCAAAATAGCGCAGTTTGAATATCCAGCCCTTTATCTTTTGTATAATTTTCCTGTAACCTACCTTGTCATGTATGTCTGAATCAACTTCTTACCCTTGATCATTATATTTATAAATGTTTTTTTCTGTATCTGTTATGCATATATTAGTGCATTGATGTATATGTTGTGTACCAACTATCGAACGTTGACCTTATCAGGTCCATCTTGTAAATGAGCCTTGCTCAATGATGCTTGCCTGAATAAATAAAGATTTGATTGATTGATTGATTGATGAAGCTGGGACCACTATTGCTTTTATTTCTTTTTTTCATACTTTATTGGAAAAGCATCTTGTAAACAACATCCATAGGCTCTGACATCTGATACAGTGATAACAATGGTACAATGACATTGATCCAGATTTGCCTCACATAACATACAGGTTCCAAATATGATCCATTTGTTCTTGATTTTTTTAAGAGAAAAAGGAAACAACTGGAGAAAACTATATGAACAAACCACAAAACCAACTGTTTGGAGGTCTGGGAGGGTTTATATAGGTATCTGATTTATTTGGGTGAGAAGTCCCCCTGGGCCAGGGAAGGGCAAAGGGGGGAGGCAGACAGGACTCCTATTCCATTTACTAAGGCACTGACCGAACCCTTCTCTTTTCTTCATCATCAGATTATACCAGCTTGTATCCCCTCAAGGGCTCCCAGCCAAAACAAAGGTGTGGCCCAGGCCCTCCTGCAAATATTTTAACGTATATGGTCAAATTTTATTCATCTTCTATGCCGGTAAGCTCCTAGCAAGTCCATCTATTTAAATCAGTCTCATCCCTATTTTATGTTTTGTAAGTCATTCTTTCCATTTCAGCTATTTCCCTCAGTATCGTCTTCGAGTCTTGGACAGAGGTTGGGACCATCTGTAGCTATTTATGGGTTATAGCTTTTGCAACTGCTCCTATACACAAATATCATAAGTATATGGCCTCTTTCCCCTTTATAGTTGGTGTTTTAAGACCACAAATTAAATTACTAGATTGTAGTGGCTCCCCCCAGGCCGAAGATCCACTGCAAGTGATGCGAGATTGTCTCCCAGTTTGGGCATAAGATGTTGCAGTTGCAAAATATATGGCTATTATCTCTGCAAGGGTCTCCATACTTTTTCCAGCATGCAGTAAATGAGGAGTGATCCCATTTAGTTTTAATAGCATGAGTTATAAAATACTTGGATTTAACTTTCCACATGAATTCATGCCACTTTGGGGATGAAGTGGTTAGACAGGAACTCTTCCACATTTTTTCCCATTCTTTGTGTGTATGTAGTATTATGTAGTTCTGTTGCTATTTATTTATTAGAGAAATGGCTACCTGTACTCTGTCTGGTGCTACCTGTTGAAAAAGTGCTTGCCTCTGTTCTTCCCATAGTTTTAGGTTTATATAGCCTCCGAGTTGAAAATGATCTTAATCTGTCATTTTCCAGGCAAACTGTGTCTTGAGGTTCTCAAAGGACTGCATTATTTGTCCCTGCATACACTATGCTGGACAACAGAAACCCTTTATAGTCTGGAGTCTGTACCAGGGATCTATTTGACTAGGTGAAAAGTCAGGGTCCCAGGCAAGCCAACCAAATCTCCATTGGTACAATTTCACCTGTGGATTATGCCGAAATTTCTCCCATGCCTTCCAGGTGACCCTCAAGGTCTCTAAGTGTGTTATGAATTCCCGTGACCGCCACTGGGCATTAAACAGCAATGCCAGAAGCAGTACCTCTCCAGCTGTGTGAAATTCTGTGTCTTTCCAATCAGTCTGGTACTCCAGATCTCCCCAGAGTAATGCCAGCTTCACCTGTGTGGAGAGACAGTAGTTTGCTAAGGAGGGTACTGCCCAGCCCCCCCCCCATTCTTTTCTGGCTAATAGAATTTGTTTTATTTTTTTTATTTTAAATTTGTTAACCGGGTAAGGACACTGGGCAAAGCCCTTCTTCCAGACCGACCCAGACAAAACAACCAATACAAGTGTAAAAAACTTTCACATACAAAATCACATTTAACAATTACATGCATCTAATGACAATGAGTTTTGGATTGGGCTTTAAACCCAGACAGAGACGTGATTGAATGTAAGGACAATGGAAAATCATTCCATAATCTTGGAGCTACAGATTCAGAAGAGCGGGTGCCATACTTATTCTTAACTGTATTGGCTTCTAGAACGATTCCCCTGTTAGATCTCAAATTAACAGATGATTCTGTAATCACAACTAAATCTGACAATGGGAATTAATTTTTAGGATATATTGCCTGGTGAGCCAGAGAACCCAAAGAATAAATAAATGTTGACTTTGGGGATAACCAACCTAAGGAAGAATACAAGGTACAATGGTGAGTCATTGGTGGAACTGCAAGTATAAAACAACAAATGTTGTTATATGCCATGCCCAGTACATGGCTCTCCCTCACACCTAGATTATGGTATAGGGAAGAGACGGTTTTATGTGATAAGGGTGCCTCCCAATGCGCGAGTCCCCAATTGGCGACTGCACAAGGGAGAGCGCCATAAGGGCGACTGGACAAAAGAGCGACCGGCTCTGGGAGCGCCGGCAGCAGGCCGAACCATGTGGAGCGCTGTAACATCAGCGCAGTTGGGTGGGCAGAGGTGAACCTGGGCAGCAGGGAATGGGTGACAGCACCCTGGGCAGCTGGGCATTGGCAGCGGTGACTGGGGCAGATGGACAGTTCGCACCTCCACTCCAGCCCCCGTCTGACAGTGACCACAGAGCAAATGCACGGAAGCCCAGGTGGGCTGTACCCCCCCCAAGCACAGCCATAGGCTGAATTTGCCATCGGCCCCCTCCATGCCACCCCTAGATGGCAGACTGCACACCTGGATCCCTGGCATGGTGCCGGGGTGCCATGGTGCTCGATGGCACACGCCCGTCCTGAAGTGCCCCCATGTGGTGTCATGCCACTGCTCGCCCCCTCCTCATTGTGGCCCATCTACCTGGCTGTTGTGGTGCATGCTGCCCACAGCCATCGCTTGTCCAGGCCCCAGCCTACAGGTGCTCACCGTCATGACTGTAGCTGCACTGTCACTTGCCAATAGTGGGACTGCAGCTACAGTCGCTCCTTTACTACCGTTCTGTTTTCTTGGGTGGTCGCCCTTTAGGCAGCCACTCTTCAGACCTCGCCCACCATCCCTGTGCCTATTTTATGGTGCTCTACTTGGGTGTTACCGAAGAGACATAGTCCAAATCTGCGTGTGGACTCTCGGTCTAGTCTTAGCCCAAATAAGCTTAAAATTCTGTCTCTGTGCTGAGTGAAACAAGGCCTAAGTGAGCACCACTGGGGCACACTGAAAGAAATAAAGACATCTCAGGAGTATATTAATTTTTATTGTTTGAATCCTAGAGTGAAAGGGAAAGGGTAAGAGATCCCACTTTTTAAAATTTTCCTGCAGAGCAGAGAGTAGCGGTTGTTCCCTCCAGTGCGACACGCCGACAGCAAATCTCGAAAACTGACTATTACAGTGACTGTCGCTGTAATGGTCTGTTTTTGGGTGATGCCTTTCTCCCAGTGTTCTGCCTCCTTTCCAGAACAACTCCAATCTGAAGTTGATTATATAGAAATCTGGGGGGCATAGCCCCCACAAAAAACACTTCATTTTGGGCTGGCACAGTACCAATGTCAGTATTGTGCCATTGCTGTGCGGGAGGTCGGCAAATTCACTGTCGACTTCCAGTGGTGCTTCCAAGAGTAGTGGGACATAATTGTCCAAGTATATTGCTGTGGTATTAGTCTGAAGATAGATACCCAAATATATATATATATTTTTTGTTTGTACTTTTTACCCCCTTTTCCCAGCCCATGTACAGGGGGAGCCCCAGCTCTGTCCCCCCAATGTCCACCGGCCAGCGCCGACCATCTTCCCCCAGGGCTTGCCCCCCTGGTGGGGTCAGCAGAGGTACCCCAAGCTGCTACTGATGACTGTATTCAGTTCTGGTTGGCGCCACAGCTATTCAGGGAGTGGGACCTGTGAGCCTCTCCTTCATCTAGCTGGGAGATATATTTTCTCTTGATTTCTTCCCTCGGGGTGGGGCATGCAATGACACCAATGACGGTGCTGTGCACACTCCTGTGCATGTCATTTCGGGCATCTGCCTCACCTCTGCCCATCATGGACAGCATCATTGTGCCAGCCACTGCTAGGGGCCAGGCAAGCACCGACAGTTGATTGCCCCTCCTCCCCAGAGAAGGAGAGCTATCCCTGGGATGCTCGAACCTTCCCCTCCCCGGCCAACCCCTGGTGACCCGCTCGCACCACGAACATGGTTTGCCAATGTGGCAGGAGGTAAAGCTGGATGCCTCAACCGTCCACGCCACTGGGCCAGCTGATACTCAAATATTTTAGTTTCTGAAGATCCCACTTCATTGGATGTCTTACCCTCATATCTTATGCGGGGTATAAACCTTAAGGTCAGGAACTCCCTTTTCATAGAAACAGAGAAACGTTGACGGCAGATAAGGACCACAAGGCCCATCCAGTCTGCCCATTTCTTTTTCTGTCTTATGAATGTGCCATCAGCCTTTGCTCCGTCAATGGCCTATCTATTCATACTCATCTGTATTGCTCCCTTATGCCTATCCCATGCCTGTTTGAAACCCTGCACTGTATTCAAACCCACCACTTCCTGAGGTAGGCCATTCCATGCATCCACCACCCTTTCTGTGAAAAAGAACTTCCTCACATTACACCTTAATCTGCCTCCCTCTAATCTCACGCTGAGTCCTCTTCTCCTGCTATTTTTCTTATATTGAAACATGTTAGACTCTTTCACCTTGTTAATGCCCTTATGGTGTTTGAATGTTTTGATCAATGTGGAACCACCTGAAGCTCTCATCAGTATGTGACTGTCTTAACCCTCCCTGATTAGTCTGGTCCCCTGCACGGTATTTCGAGCATATCATCCCATGTACCTTGCTCAGGTCCTGCTGTGGTCTGCCTGCCTGCCTGAGTGTTCCCCTGTGATAAATGTGTAAATTCTGTATATATCTGTATATACTGTATATTGCTGATAATGTTGTGTCAGTGACTCTGTACTTTATTACATTGACTGTGTCTACTGTTGTAACCTGAGATATCTTACTATGTATGTTATGTTTCTCCTGACTTAAGTGTATCTGCCCTACTTGCTTCAATTTGTACTCTGTATGTTCTTTGATTTCCTGTACTCTCCCGGGTCGTACCTGAAAATAGGCATGTGTTTGTCTAGTGTATTTACCTGGTTAACAAAAGCTAAATAAATAAATAAATAAATAAATATCACCCTCTCTCTCTCTCTCTCTCTCTCTCTCTCCTTTGCTCTAGGGTATACATATTGAGCTCCATTAATCTGTCCTCATATGTTTTCTGATGCAGTCCCAGCACCATTTTGGTTGCCCTTCTCTGGACTGCCTCAATTTGGTTAATGTCCTTGTGAAGGTGTGGCCTCCAATACTGCACGCAGTACTCCAGATGGAGCCTAACCAGTGTCTTGTAAAGAGGAATTATTACCTCCCTCTTTTGACTTGTGATACCCCTACTAATACACCCCAACATCCCCTAGCCTTACCTACTGCTTTAATGGTCTGCTCGGATGATTTCAGGTCATCGGCGATGATGATGCCCAAGTCTCTTTCTTCCCTTGTGACTGCATTTAGGGTATAACTGGAACATAGGGAGAATTCTTGGACGATGTCCATTACTTTATCAAGTGAGGCTTGAGGATCAGTCAAGTATAACAGTATGTCATCTGCGTTTAGTGTGGTTTTATGTTCGGTCTAGCCTATTTTTATCCCTTTAATATTGTTGTCCAGTCATATTCTCTGGGCTAGTGGTTCTATGTACAAGGCAAAAAGGACTGGGGAGAGGGGACAGCCTTGCCTTCTTCCCCTCTCCAGCACAAAACGGTCTGACAGATATCCATTAGCTCTAACATTGGCCTGTGGCACTTATGCAGGGTTTGAATGTAACTGAGGAATGTGGGGGAGAACCCAAACTTAGCAAGGACCCTATATAAAAAAAAATATTTACAATCTACTTAATTGAAAGCCTTTTCAGCATCCATACACATTATATTTGCAGGTTGTTTCATGTGGTTAATGTAGTCAGTTATATGGATTGTTCTGTGAACATTATCAGGAGCTTGTCTACGCACTATAAACCCTGTTTGATCTCACACCACTAACTGTGGCACAACCCCCTCTTGTCACTTGGTGAAAATACCTGTTAAACACTTATAATCTACATTTAAGATTGAACTGGGGCGATATGATTGACAAAGGGTGGGATACTTACTGGGCTTGGGAATCACAGAAATACTAGCATAATTCCATAAAGCTGGTAGTGTCCCCCCTTCTGCCATTGTTGACCTATAGGCATCCTTAAGCAGGGGGCCATGGTCTCCTTGAACTTCATATAAAACTCCTGGGGAGGGGGAACCCGTTGGACACCAGGCATTTACATATCTTACTAGTGGCAATGACATTAAAGATTTCTGCATCTGTAATTGGGGCTATCAGTGTTGCATTCTGTTCCTGTGTGTCAGGGTGTCAAGCTTTTTTCAGGTTCTTGGTGGTAATAAACCAGCAGAAGAAACAACAGACAAGCGGAATATGCGGTGATAAACTTGTTTATTACACAAAAGCAGACTTAAGCTCTAAAAACAGGTCTTATCAAATAGACACTAGGAGCCAGAGTTTCCCAATACCCCAGGGTATGAAGACTGCCTCAGTGGGAAAACGGAATACAGCAAGTTATATACTATGATAATCCCCATAGCAACTATTACTTTCATAGCTAAGTTAGATACATAAAACAAGCTCTATTGGTCAAAAGTTAAGAGGCTCCACAGTGTATCTAGAGATATACAAAAAGTATAAAATCAGCTAAAATAAGAACAAAGAACTCATTCAAAATACAGGATATAAGTGCGGTGTTACATAAATCTGCATGATGGCAGTGTAGACTATGCAGTGACTTCTCAGGAGAATAGACAGAGAGCACAGAAAAGCACATAAGTGTATTCTTGGCACATTACTTATGCGTTACTAGCAATGATCACAGTAGTAATATCTCTCTTATTTTACTCTTATATGGTAAGTACCAACACCCTAAATGTTCGTGCTGATTATGCATAGCATAACATATAACATAATAGATATTGTCAGTGGTGCACAGTGGGTTGCCAATAAGAGTGTGGGGACCAAGTGTAACATTCCCCCCTTGTTGCCTTACTGAAAAGGCAACAACACTAGGGGTAAGTAGTGGGTATCCATAGTTTAGAGACCCAACACATAAGCCTTATAAAGGAATTTGAGTTGTTCATGGTGTTGTTTTAGAGTGTGCTGTAGACAGCAAAAAGTCAGTATCAAAAAGATGATCAAAACAGTTGTACAATAACAAAACCTTTAAAAGTTAACTCTAACCATGTATTGGAAAGTGCGGTGCTTAAATCACCATCATGGATAAGGGTGTTAAGGGCTTTTCCAGTAGGGTTACCACCTGTCCTGATTTTCGCAGGACAGTCCTGATTTGAGCAGCTGTGTCCTGCAAAAAAACATGAAAAATACTAAATGTCCTGATTTTATAGTAGAAAAAATATTTCCTGAATTTCCACTAAATGTTGCAGAAAACTACAATACCTTAATTAAAACACCTTAAAATGATAAGTAACAATGGAAGCAACTAGGAAACTACTGTACTTAGCCTTAATTCTGATTATATAGTGAAAACAAGTCTGTTGTATCGGTCGAGGTTACGTACTGTCCTGCGAAAAATCATGTTTCAGTAAGAAATGTCCCACTTTGGGCTTCTTAAAAGGTGGTAACCCTATTTTCCAGCTTTGGAGATGTTATTGCTGATGTAGCTGAGATGGGAATCCTTTCTATCTAAAAGTGTCTTGAGTGACAGAGTCAAGGGATATGGACATTGAAAATGAGTAAATATTGAGATTGAGCAAGCAAGTATTTAGGGTCAGTATCAATAACGTCAGATTCTGGGATGGGAACAGGAGTAATCACTGTATGACCAATCACAGTAGTTTGATGAGGAATAAAACAGAAGTTAGGAGACTTTATGTCACAAGATTTGGACCCATATGAAAAAGAGTTATGATTAGTAACAACACAATACTGACCATCAGAATTATATGACACTCTCACTGTAGGAATCCTCCACTTCTGCAGGTGAATTGGGCAGGTGAAAGATTGATTTATGAGTCTTGAGTGAAGCAATGAAGCTCTTCTACGTAGTGTGGTAGAGACGTCCAGTGTTGCCCACTGGTAATGATGTAGTTGAAGATGCTGTTGCCCTAGGGGCACTAATTTCATTTGAAGAAATGTCCAAGTCCAAAGTAAAAGACCAATCAATGCTGTCTGGTGAGTATCCACAAACCGGCTTGATGATGTTAAATACGTCACAGCAACATAAGCAGTAGTAACCCTTTTTGGCACAACAGTCTGTACGAGGCATCACCCAAGCTTCCAGGGTGGGATGAAAGACAAGAGGGGGAAGACTGATCCTCTCTTGGTAGATGTCCTTGTCAAGATGCCCAGTGGAGTGGATGGATGCCAGTCTGTCGAAAACTGCAGTCTCTGGATCAAAGCATGGCAAGGAGACAGTGAATGTCACAAACATGGTGCCATGGATGGTGCAGCGGTTGTCAGTGTAACATGGGCCCCTGTTGGGATGGCTTGTGACATAACCTAGATTTCTAGCAGTAGACATCGGTGTAGCAACAGATCTGGACACACACATTGTAATACAAGCAGTGGATCTACAATGTGGACAGTACTATTTAGCAAGTCGTCTATCATGGATAATATCTGGAATACATCCAGATTCCAAATCCTGGAAGAGATTATTGATAGTGCTTATGACATAAGAGCCACACACAGAGCATAAAAGTACCCTGGCAATATATTGCTTGTCTGCCTCCTTGTTATTTTTGAAAAAAAGTTCATTGATTTTATTCTTAGTGTCATTAAAACTTTTGGCAATATCATGCATGTTGTACATAGTGTATCTCTCTTCCTGACTTAACTCATCTACACCATGCAGTAAAGATGGTAAAACATCATTCTTCATGACAGTCTGGAATTTAACTGTTTGACTTTTAATGGCAGCTATGTCTGCCCTGTTCCAGATGGACATGCTGGATCTGAAGAGTCCGGATATGGTGCCAGTTGCACCAGTGGCATCAGCAGTGGCTTGCCTCCTGCATGATGTGGACGTTTTCTTGTTATCAGGGTTAGGTCTAGACCTGAATAATCCTAAGTGTTCAGCAGTATGTGGACCAGCCACAGGATCTTGTATGTGTGTCTGGTAGGCAGCAAGACTGTCTAATAACATAGTGCTGAAAACCCTAGAAGTGTTAGTTTTAGAACACATACCAAATTCAGCCATATTCCAATGGGCGAGATTAAAAATAACCGTAATGTGCATAAATTGTGCATTGTTCACAAGTGTGCCTGGAAGTGAAGTGGCAGTGAGACCACTAGGTGGTCCAGGTTCCTGTAAGGGACAGTCAGTATGTTTTGCTTCAGTAGGGGGTACTACAGACAGAAACATAGATGCTGTAGCCATGCAATTGTGAACGCAAAAGTCTCTTGCAGAGTCTTCTGGGTATTTATCACAAAAGGTAGGCTCAGTCAAAGCTGTAAGGTTAAATAGACCAGAATGTCTGTAATTGGCTTGGAAAATAGACAGGGTACCATTTGGGCAATTCAGGTATTAGGCCAGCCTTGGAAAGTGCCTTTGTAAAGGTGGGCAACAGGAAGTGTCTGGCCATGATTGTCAGTTTGCCATTCAGTTTGGAGGGATGATTTGTCAGGTGCTACAACCATGGTGGTCAGGTAGGTGTCCATGCCTTCCTGAACAGTGATTCATTTGTTGGGAACATCTATGCTGACTCTTTCGGGGATGGTGCTTGATTTGTTTTGTGGGGTCATGTGTCTTCCTTCAGGATGGTCAAGAAGTGGAAGGACTTGCCTTAAACGTGTGTTGTAGTTGGATATAGTTTTCATATCCTTGCCATGAACAAAGGGGAGTGTTCCTAGAAGGAGGATGAAATGCAACATAGGCATCTTGCATGGGTACCTGTAAGAAAGAAAGAAAAGGTCAGTAGGTACAATTCCTCCCAATGGGGTTAGGAAAAGTAATTATTCTCCTTTGTACAATTTGAGCTGATTAGCATGTAGCCATTTATCAGTAGGTTTCTTCTGGTGGATGAGTCTAACTTGTTAGACTGCTAGACTGAGTTTGTTGATGATGGGGTAGGGCCCTTCCCACTTATTGGAGATGGGATGAGTAGGGTGTGCAAATCTGAGTACCATTACCTGGTGTCCGACTTGCCAATCCACCTCTTGTGCATGTTTTTCAAAGTGAATCTTGGATTGCTATTGGGCCTTGCTCATGTGATGTGCACCGTACAAATGGGTCTTGATGATATCATCTCTTAGTTTTGTGACATATGTGTCCATGGACACTCTGTCTGCAGTGGGTGTGTTCAGATCAATCAACAGGTGCTCAGGTAATCTCATGGTTCTACTAGTCATCACCTCAAAGGGAGTGCACTGGGTGGTGGCTTAAGGAGTACTCCTAATTGCCATAAGGAGTAAAGGTAAAAGGGAATCCCAATCCTTGGGATTGTCCTTGATAAATTTGGATAGCATTTGCTTTATCTGTCTTTTTTTTTTTTACCAATTATTTTACCAGGTGAGACACACTAAGCTGAACGCTTGTTTGCAGGTGCATCCTGGGAGCACGAGGAAGTTAAGTGACTTGCTCAGGGTCACACAGTATGCAAGTGGGGGCTGTGGGATTCAAACCCAGGTCTCCAGATTTGCAGCTCAGAGTCTTAAACCACTGCACCATACTGCCTCCTGTCTGTTGGCTCTTTCTACCTAATCTAAAGATTGTGGGTGATAGGGAATGTGAAACTTCTGGTGTACACCAAGAAGTTTGAGTGTATCTTGCATCAACTCACCTGTGCAGCTGGTTCTTTGATCAGAGTCTACCTTAAGAGGTAGGCCCCACCTGGAAAACAATTATTCTACCAGGACTCTTGCAGTTGCCTTCACTGTGTATTGTCGCATGGGAAAAGCCTTGACCCATTTGGAGAATAGGTCAGTGACCACAAGGGCATACTTATTGTTCCTGCTGGTGGTGGTCAGAGGACCAATGAAATCAATTTGAATTGCATGCCAGGGACCAAATTGTCACTGGGGAAGTAATTTAGCATTTCTTTTGGTTGGGGCAGGATTGTTCTGTGCACAAACTAAACAGTTATGGACGTAATGTTTAACATCCCTGGTGACGCCAGGCTACTAACCCATGGATTTCAGTCTCTTGACTATTTTCCACCTCCTGGTGTCCACCAGTTGGGGTGTCATGGACCTGATAGATGAACTCAGATTGCAGTGATTCGGGAACTATCCACAATTCTCATTCAGGTCCTTCGTCTAGAAATTTGAACACTTCTCTCAGCTGGGGATCAGATTTTTGTGCTGTGGACAAGTCCAATGTCACAAAAGATTCAGTTGTCTTCTTTCTCGTGGCGGCTATATGTATGGCTGCCAGAACCACATGGTGAGCCATATCCCATGTGCCCCCCCCCCGAGCACCCTCTTTTGCAAGAGGGTCTGCTTGGTCATGTGGTACAGATCAGACTTTGAATGGGCCTTCACCCTGTGAATGAACTGCTTGTGTTTAAACTGTTGAGTCAAATTATGAATATATACAGGGAGTACTTTGTATTTCACAGGGGTGCCATCAGAAGACGTGAAGGAGTTCTTTTCCCAGAATGGTAAAAATTCAGTCAAAGAGCAACAGACCCAGTTACAGTCTGTAAAGATGATGGTATCTGTGGTACCATGGTGTATCTGTTCAAGAGCAAAGGCCACAGCTGCCAGTTTGGCATACTGAGAAGATGCAACACTGCAGCGTTTGGACACATGGACAGTGTTACCATTAGGGTACATGATTAGTACTCCAAATCCAGCTATCTGTTCTCCTTGGGAACATGAGGCAGAGCCATCAGTAAAGACATGACACAGGGAAGTGTCAGCAAAGAGTTTTGGTGTAGCAGAAAGGAAAGGTCCAGGATAAAGCAAATCAGGGGGCTGAAGTGCACAATCATGCGGGGCTCCTTGGTACAGAAGACCATGGGCTAAAATTGAGGGCATTTTGGCAGTGTGGACCTGTATGTCACTGTTCTGGAGAAGAAGAGACTAGTGAGTCAGTCTGGTATTAGATACAGAGCCATCCTTCACTCTAACAGCAAAATGTTTGTGGGGGTGTGGTTGGTATGCAAGATGATGGGTGAATACCCAGTGATGTACAGAAAGTGCTTAACAGCCCAGCTGGTAGACAGAAGGTTTAGAAACATAGAAACATAGAAGTTGATGGCAGATAAGGACCGCAAGGCCCATCCAGTCTGCCCATTTCTTTTTCTACCTTATAAATGTGCCTTTGGCCTTTGCTCTGTCAGTGACCTATCTATGCATAGTCATTTGTATTGCTCCCTTATGCCTATCCCATGCCTGTTTGAAGCCCTGCACTGTATTCATAGCCACAGTTTCTTTCACAAAGACTGTACTTCTGTTCCACTAGGAGCAGCATCTGGGATGCATAGGCAATAGGTCTCAGAGTGCCATTGACCTTTTGAATAAGTACTGCAGACGTGGCAATGTCTGAAGTAGCAGATTCCAGATGGAAGGGTAAGGCTGGATTGGGGTTAACCAATGCTGGAGCAGAGGTCAGAGCCTGTTTCAGAAGGGTCACAACATTAGTGTGAATGGGACCCCAAGTCCAGGGTATGTCCTTTTTCCAAAGCTAATACAGAGGGGAGGCCTTTTATGCAAAATCACAAATTAAATCCCTGGAATGGTTGACCATTCTCAGGAAACGTCTGAGTGTTGCCACACTGGTAGGAAGTGGCAAATCTTGTAGGCCTTGGATCTTCTTCCAGGCTGGGCTTCTGCCTTGTTCTGTGATACACAGACCAAGGAAGATAACCTCTGTCTGGCACAGTTGTGCTTTTGCAGGATTGCACTTGAGGCCTGCTCTCTGTAAGAGAGTCAGTAACTCAAGGAGGTCAAAATGTTGCTCCTTAGTGGCAGTTGCTAGGAGTAAGTCATCCACATACTACAGAAGACATTGTGGGGCAGAGAAAGCCTGCAAGGCATCCATCATGTGTAGATGGAAGAGGGAGGGGCTATTGTAAAAACCCTGCGGGAGGCAGGTCCAAGTGTACCAACGACCCTCAAAGGTGAAAGCAAACTTGCACTGGCTTTCCTGAGCAAGTAGCAGTGACCAAAACCCATTGGAGATATCAAGGGCACTAAACCACTTATGATCTGGTGTTAGCAATTTGAGCACATCTGGTGTTGATGCTACTGTAGGGGAGCAGCTAGGTGTGACTTGATTAAGTCTCCTGCAGTCAATAGAGAGTCTCCAAGATCTATTGTGCATATTCACTGGCCAGATGGGTGAGTTGACGGTCGAGACACAAGGCCTGATCACACCTTACTGAAAAAGTGACTGGATGGTTTCTCTGAGCGACGGTAAGGCCTCTATAGGAAAAGGAAATAGCCTTTGCCTGTCATGTTCTTGGCCTGGAACTTCAATAATGGTTTGCATTCTCCCACAATCATGCGTGTCTGTTGCAAAAACATCAAGGTGCTTCTGCAGAATGGGTAACAGCTCTTTGAAGAACTCATGTGTCTAGAATAGAGCTATTATGTCATATTCCTTGTCATTGACTGCAATGGCGGCAACCACATGGGAATCAGGAATCATAACCGTATGGTATTGTCCTTTGATTTGGATCAAGAGTCGATTGGCCAGATCTACTACACAGCCATGTAGTACTAGGAAATCAATTCCTAGGATGCTAGGGTGATAGAAACATAGAAGTTGATGGCAGATAAGGACCGCCAGGTCCATCCAGTCTGCCCATTAGTTTTTATCTACCTGTTGATTGAGCCATAAGGTTCTACTCTGTCATTGACCTATTTATACTTCAACTGTATTGCTTCCTTGTGCCTATCCCATGCGTGTTTGAAACCTTGCATGGTACTCATTTTCACCACCTCCTGAGGGAGGCTGTTCCATGTATCTACCATCCTTTCTGTGAAAAAGAACTTCCTTACATTACCCCTTAATCGACCTCCCTCCAGTCTCAAGTTATGTCCTCTTGTCCTGCTATTTTTCTTATACTGAAGTATGTTAGACTCTTTTCCCTTGTTAATGCCCTTAAGGTATTTAAAAGTTTCAATCATATCGCCCCTCTCCCTCCTCTGCTCCAGGGTATACATACTGAGTTCCCTTAATTTGTCCTCATATGATTTCTGATGCAGTCCATGCACCATTTTGGTTGCCCTTCTGTGGACTGACTCCATCCTGTTAAGGTCTTTTTGCAAGTGTGGCCTCCAGTACTGAATGTAATACTCCAGATGGGGCCTAACCAGTGTCTTGTAAAGAAGGATCATTACCTCCCTCGTACAGCTTGTGATACCCCTGCTAATGCATTCCAACATCCCTTTAGCCTTCCCTACTGCCTTTGTGGTCTGTTTGGAGGCCTTCAGGTCATCTGTGATGATGATGATGCCTAAGTCTCTTTCCTTCCTTGTGACTGTCGGCAGCTACCCCCCCCATCCTATAGGTAGCTTCAGGGTTTCTTTTTCCTATGTGCATGACTTTGCACTTCTTTGTTTTAAACCCCAGTTGCCACTCTTTTGCCCATTTCTCCATTTTTTTCCAGATCTCTTCTCATCCTACCCGCCCCATCTGGATCATCAACTCTGTTGCAGATATTGGTGTCATCTACAAACAGGCACACTTTTCCCTCCAGTCTAATCACAATGTCACTGATGAAGACATTAAAGAGGAGTGTTCCCAGGACAGATCCTTGAGGCACCCCACTTGTGACTTACGGCTCTTCTGACTGGATACCATTTACCACCACTCTGTTTTTTGCCTGTCAGCTAGTTTGCTACCCAGTTGACCAACACTCGACCTACCCCAAGACTAC
The DNA here is from genome assembly GCA_016271365.2 of Neoceratodus forsteri. Taxonomy (NCBI): domain Eukaryota; kingdom Metazoa; phylum Chordata; order Ceratodontiformes; family Ceratodontidae; genus Neoceratodus; species Neoceratodus forsteri. The sequence goes on from CM028134.1 coordinate 836,647,508, forward strand.
CTACTTTGTTAACTAGTCTTCTATGTGGAACCGTATTGAAAGATTTGCTGAAGTCAAGGTAGGCAACATCAACTGTGCCTCCTTGATCCACCACTCTGGTTACCCAGTCAAAGAAATCTATCAGATTTGTTTGACAGGACCTTCCCGCTGTAAATCCATGCTGTCTTAGATCCTGTGAACCAATGGATTCTAGTTGTTCTTTTCTTAAGGAGTGTCTCCATGATCTTACCTATGACTGAGGTAAGACTGACTGGTCTGTAGTTCTCTGCTTCTTCACTGCTGCCGCTCTTGTGGAGTGGGATCACATGAGCCCTCCTCCAGTCCTCTGGGCTCTCCTGTGCTTATAGACTTACTAAACAGTTCTGCCAATGGCTCTGCTAGTTTGTCCCTCAGTTCTTTTATTATCCTGGGATGTATACCATCTGGTCCCATTGCCTTGTCCACCCTGATCCTATCAAGCTCTTGCAGGACCCTTTCTTTTGTGAAAGGACCTGTGTTCACCTCCCCGTGTCTATGGTGTTGAACTGTGGGCCTTGTCCTTTCCTTTCCTCAGTAAATACTAAACAGAAGTATCTATTTAGGATAGATGCCTTTCTTTGGTCATCCTCCACACACTCCCCCTTATCCCCTTTAAGTTTAGCAAAATTCCCCCTCTAGATTTTTTCTTCTCCCCAATGTATCTGTAGAATGTCTTGTCCCCCTTCCTCCCTGTTTGTGCCAGTGTTTCCTTGGTTTGGGCCTTTGCTTGCCTTACTGCTTTTCCGGCTTCCTTTAGGGCACTCTGGTATGCCTTCCTATTTTCATCCCTTTGTGTTCCCTTATATTTCATGAAGGCTAATCTTTTGGGTCTAACTTTCTCTGCTACTGGTTTTGAGAATCAAAGAGGTTTCCTCCTTCTTTTGCCCTTGCTTTTATCCTTAACACAATGGGCAGTTACTTCAACTATTGCATTCCTAATACTTGCCCATTTTGCCTCCACTCCCTCTCCTATACTTCTGTTTGCCAGTGCTAGTTTAACCCTCTCACACATCTTACCAAAGTTCGCTCCTCTGATGTCCAATATCCTCACCTTGGTATGAGTTGACTGTGTTTTAGTGGCCAAATTGAACCATACCATGTTATGGTCACTGGACCCCAGGTGACCCTCAACTTGGAGATATGTGATCCTTCCTCCATTTGTCAGTATGAGATCCAGGATAGCCCAGTCTCTGGTGGATTTTTGTACCAATTGCTTTAGGCCCTCCCCCTGCAGGGAATCCACTATGTCTCAAGTTCTGGCAGATTCTCCAGCTGGTATTGACCAATCGACATCTGGCATGTTGAAAGCTCCCATTAGCAGAACCTCTCCCTTTGCTGCCATGTTTTATATATCTTCTATCAATAATCTGTCTGTTTCCTTCCCTGGTCTGGAGACCTGTAGACCACCCGCGTTCTTATGGCTGTCCCATTTCCTGTTTCCAGGGAGACCCACAATTCCTCTGCCTCCTCATGTGTTCTCTGAATTTCAGTTGCTTTTATATTCTCTTTGATGTAAAGGGCCACTCCTCCCTCCTCCTTCCTTACCCCTCTGTCCCTTCTGAACAGTACATAACTGGGTATTGTAGTCTCCCAAGTGTGGCTGCTGGTGAACCATGTTTCTCTTATGGCTCCTGTGTCTAATTTAGCCTCTATCATTGTTGTCTCCAAGTCTGGGAGCTTGTTTCCCAGACTGCGGGCATTTGTGTACGATTTTCCACTGGACAGATGGTGGATTCTTAGCTTTGAGGGGAGGTCTGACTTTTCCCTTGTGCGTCATAATGGCAGTTGGACCATTTTCCTCCTCTACTGGTGCAACTGACCTACAAAAATGCTGAGCTACTGTCTTCTTGCTAACTGAGGGGGGAAGAGTGCCTTCTTTCACATCCAACGTATTGGGTGTTGCACCTCTCTCCCCTTTTGCTAGTTTAAATATTCCACAAAAACATCAAACTTCTGCCCCAATGCACTGACTCCCTCCTTAATCAGATGCAAGCTGTTGACTCTAAATAGCTTCTGTTCCCAAAAATGTTGCCAGTCACCTACAAAGTTGTGTCCTTTCTCCTGGCACCAGTCCTTGAGCCAAGTGTTTAGCTCCCCTACTTCCCTTTCCATGACCTTTTGCCCATCAACCCCCCTTTCCCAGATGGGCAGAACCTCAGAGGAGGAGATGCTGGATGAAATGGGTGACAGTCACTCACCCAACCTGGTCAGGTGTTCCTTGGTTCCCATGACTGACCATCTGGCAAGATTGTTTACTCCTATGTGTACCAAGATGTTGATGTTATCCCCTGCTTTCTGCATGATTTTAGTAATGCAGTCAGTGTTTTTCCATGCAGATGTACCTGGGAGACATCTGACCATTACCCCCCGGCTGAAGGTAGGTTTCAACTCCCCAAATCATGGAGTCTGCTATGATCAGAAGTGGTTTGGCTTTCCTTTGTGCCTTTTTTGTTTTTGTCCCTATTATGGGCATTTCTGCAGTGCTTGTTGCTGTTGTGCATTGTCCTCTGACTCTTTTTTTAGTTTTGGAGATTGAGGCAGATATCTGTTTGCAGTTATTACTGATTTTTTGAGGCCATGTGCTGGTGTGCGTTGAGTATAGGGGCACCCAATTTGCCCCTCCTAACCACCTGCCAACCTCACAGACCAACTACCCTCTGTGGATGAGGTGCATCAGTTAGGTGCTGGGGAAATGGCTGGTGGTTCTTGTAGTACCATTCCTCCCTTATATGCACTTAGAGGCATGATATTCTGTTCACGCTACCCGGAGCTGAGCCCTTAGATCGCCAATGGTCCAACATGTAGGACAGTGTCCTAAGTCCTGTATAATTGCTCTGTTGAAGACTGTCCCACAGTTCCAGCAGTTAACAATGTCCATTTTAGTTGATTCTGTGCTTCTATAACCTGAACAGAATATTTAGAAAGGAGAAGAACTGTTGTTTTTGTTTTTCCATTTTTTTTGTTTTTATTTTTTGTATTTTTATTTTATTTATAATGTAAGTTTGTCTTCTTGTTGTAAGGACACTGTCAGGTTAGCTAGCTGACCCTCTCTTTCCTGATGATGTAATACCATAAGGTCAAAAGTGTGATTCATGTTGACGGTACCCAACACCATGAAGAGTTCAACAGAGTGGTCGGTAGACAATCTAGTGCCATCCACACCTTGAGCACTGGTCCTCCATCCGGTGGACTAAGAGGAATTAGCTTGATCCTCATCATGCAGTACAGACATAGACACACCTGTATCTAGCAACAGAACAATTTGGCAGCCCCCATCTGTGGCCGGAGTACAAAGCTGTCCATTTGTGTCAATAGTAATATTATTCATAATACGGACTGAGGCCTGTGATTGTCAATTGAACCATTACTGGTGTCTCCAGGTGGTTCCTCAAAATGCAGGCCAGCAGGATCTCACCTGGCCTCTTTCAGGTCCTGCATAGGATACAGGGAAGTCTGGGTACTGGTAGTGACTGCAATAGACAAAGCCTCAGGATTAGGGTCTGCTGCAGCCTGGTTGGAGGAAGTTCCTGCATCTCCTTGGCCTAGTAGAGACTGGATTACCAGAGTTAATGCAGCAATGGTCTGCTTGGGATAGCCTTGGCCACTGATTGGACTTTCCCAAGGAATGTGCGGAGGTTATTATTCTCTGCTACTACATCACAGTAGGAAGGGTCTTGTCAATAATTTTGATTGCTCTGATTGTTATTCTGATTGGAATTTGGGTCATTCCAATTTCTTTGTCTGTTCCAATTTCTGTTGCGTTTTCCCCTCATCTTGTAGGTCTGTTTATCATCAGAAGGCATGGCTTTGTTGTCCTGGGCCTTGCCCTCCACCATGTAGTGGGTAGTAGGCTCACAGGTAGATTGTACTGTGGCCACTTTGGCTTTTGAGCCATAATTCAGATCTCAGAGGTATAACTGGTAGACACGCTCCGTCCTTCTGTGAATGTCCAAAAATGTGTCAGTTCTGGGGAAAAGCACTGGCTCGACCTTGTCACACACAGCCGGAATCATATTCCGAATGAACAAGGTCTTGTACTTAGTTTGGTCTCTGTCCGCTATCTCTTGTGAGAGCACTTTGCCAGTATGGTAGGCAACCATAACCTCTGATGGTATGATATTGGACTTTCATTGGCGTACTGTTTGACAGGATGGGCCAACATAATGCCAACCATGCCTGGGAAGTGTATGGCAATGAATTCCACAGCAATGTCATCAAAAGTTGCATCTGCGGCTTGGCGGACGTCCTCTGAGAGTTTTGCCCAGAGGTTGGGGTCTACAGTCTGCCAGAGGATCTGTACCTGGTAGCCCGCTGGTAGACAGAGTTTCCAAATGACAGCTGAGGATCATGTGGCCTATACTGTCAGTGATCTGCTGTACAGAGTGAGCTGCCTGAAGCTGGCTCAGTGGTGCTGAGGGTTGAGATGCTGGACGCCACACTGCACCACACTGGCACACTGGGTTCAGGAATGAGCCTGGGCAGCTGGGGGTCAGCAGGGGGGAAAGAGATTGAGTGTCCGGAGGACTGCTCTCTCTTCCCTGGGGAGGGTTGGGGAGACGACTGCTCAAGGAGCAACCTCTGGCAGAGGATGGAGGTGGCTGAAAGTAGTGTCATGGCATATGCCAGGGGGGTGGAGCCATGGCAGTACATTGCCTTGGCAGCTGGGCTCCACAGGGGCATAACTAAGTAAGAACCCCCCGATAGGTGAAAGCACCTCCCACCCATGAACCACGCACACTCATGGTTCTCCTCGTCCTGTCTCCTCCCCAGCCCTGTGCTCAACCCTATAGAAAGAGCACCCTGGGTTGGGGTGGCCCCTTCCCCGGAGGGTAGACCTGGAAATGCCCAGCATCGGGGGGGGAGAAGAGCTCAGGCCACACAAGGGGGTAGAGTCCATGGTGTTGGGTGGCTGGAGAGAGTTCGGGAGGACATAAGAAGAGGGTGCAAAAAATAGAATTCGAAAAAAAAAAAAGAGTGAGCTGCCTGAAGGGGATTGTTCTGAGCTGTGAGACACAGATCAGAAAAAGGGTTGTGAGACTGTACGCTGCAAAGGGTGGCCTCCACTGCTGCATCAGCCACAGAGCGGACAAGTGACTGCTCAGTAGCAGCTTCCTTCAACATGTTTTTTATGTGTTCCCGGAAGACCTGTCTTTGCTCCTCAGTCATCTGTGCTCTAGTGAGGGCTGTCTTGATCATCTGATCAATCTCTGTTCTGTCCTCCTTTTTTAGGATAGCAGTCGGAGGAGCTAGGCTTTAACTCCCCCCATGGGGGTCACCATCTTGGTGTTACACATGAGAGTCACCATATTTCTCATGATGTAAGGTCGCACTGTTACAGTGTAAGGAGCCATCATCTTGTGAGTGGCAGGTGGGGGAATTGCCATATTGAGTGTGTGGCTGGGCACCATCTTGGCTGCTGTTGTGACCAGAATGTCATCTCCTGATGATGTAAGTTCGATGGGTGTGTAATGGAACCCACCCATCGCTTTGATGTGACCAGTCAACACCTCTCGCTGATTTCACCATCTTAGCTCTGCACTGTATGTGACTAACTTTTGCATTGTTCTGCCCAACACCCCCTTGTGCAACCTCTTTCTGTAGCACTCTATACATGATGCTCAATTTGCAGTTGTCCCTAAGCTCTCTATCCAACTCATCACTTGCCCATTTCAGATTGTCTCTCAATTAATCATTCTCCTCATGCAAAGACTGATTTGTCTCACTCAACAAAGCATTCATTTGCAAAATCTGCCTCTTATCCTGCTTCAACCTATCACAATCCTCTCTCAACATGCATAACTCTCGATCATTATTCTGTACAGTACAGTACAGTGCAAGAGTCTCATTCTTAATAAGCAGGGACTAAAGTTCTTCTTCCAGTCCCTGCTCTTTCCTAAGACATTTCAGATGCCTACAAGCCCATCTCTTTCTTAAAAGCGGAATGTTGCAGCTCAAGGGATTGAAACCATGCCTCGGAGGCTTCTATAGCAGATAGAGAGTCACGACCAACAGCCCTTCAGAATCATGCTTTTTGGCTGTTTGTCTCACCTCTGAATACTGGGTTGAGATCCCCAGTACAGGGTTATTGGAGTGTTTTGCATCCAGAGTGAAGTCGCTCCAACCTCCATGGGAAGCAAGAAAGTTAGAGACATCGAGTCTCAAATCTGCATAGATATTGGACATGATACAAAAGTTTGGAAAACCCATATGGACCTGACAGTGATTACCCTGCTGTGTATCGATCCACAATGGTTGAACCAAACAGACGGTCAGGCATCTGCACTCACGCAATCCTGCAACTCAAAACTGCCATTGAACAAGGTGAGATGGCATCAACCTTGGCCAGTAAGCAGCTATACTTTACACGATGCTGTGGAGTGAAAAACACGGGTGAGGTGGTATAGATGTGTACACCTACTTACTACCCGCAAAGGAAAAACCAGAAAACAGTGAATCTTTGCTAGTTTAGACCACCTGGACACGGTCGCTAATAATGTCAGGGTGTCAAGCCTTTCTCAGGTTCTTGGTGGTAATAAACCAGCAGAAGAAACAACAGGCTAGCGGAATATGAGGTGATAAACTTGTTTATTACACAAAAGCAGACTTATGCCCTAAACACAGGTCTTACCAAATAGACACTCGGAGCCAGAGTTTTCCAATACCCCATAGTATGAAGACGGTCTTGGGAAAATGTAATACAGCAAGTTATATACTGTGATAATCCCCATAGCAACTGTTACTTTCGTAGGTAAGTTAGATACATAAAACAAGCCCTATTGGCCAAAAGTTAAGTGGCTCCACAGTGTATCTAGAGATATACAAAAAGTGTAAAATCAACTAAAATAAGAACAAAGAACTCATATAAAATACAGGATATAAGTGCGGTGTTACATAAATCCGCATGATGGCAGTGTAGGCTATACAATGACTTCTCAGGAGAATCGACAGAAAGCACAGAAGTTTATTCTTGGCACATTACGTATGCATTACTAGCAATGATCACAGTAATAATATCCCTGGTAACTTACTCTTATATGGTAAGTACCAAAGCCCTAAATATTAGTGATGATTATGCATATCATAACATATAACCAGGTTGCCGGATAGAGGGGTTGGCCGCCAGGCAGCCTGCCGGGCTTTGGCTTTGGGGCTTCTAGCTGTTGTCCTCTGAAGGCTGCGAAATCTAGGGGTGATACTTGATGATAGGCTAACGCTTCATTCACAGGTGTTAGCTTTAGTCAAGTCCTCATTTTACCATCTGAGGAATATCGCCCAAATTAAGTACCTTGTTTCATCTTTCGATTTGCCAACCCTGATCCACGCTTTTGTGACCTTGCACCTTGACTACTGTAACTCCCTGTACCTGGGGCTTCCTGGGGTTGATATCCACCACTTGCAGCTAGTGCAGAATGCTGCGGCCAGGTTATTGTCTGGGTCAGCTCGATCCAGCCATATTTCTCCTGTGCTGTGCTTTCTACACTGGCTGCCAGTTCAGTGGTGGATCACCTTTAAAGTTGGTTTACAGACTTTCAGAGCCCTACATGGTTTGGGTCCAAGTTACCTACAAGAGCTTCTGAATTCCTACTGCCCTCTCTGACCACTCCGCTCAACCGATGAGTGATTGCTAGAGATTCGCAAGGTGCACTTGAAGACCTCTGGAGCTCGGGCTTTTGTTTATGCTGCCCCTACCCTGTGGAATGCTCTACCTCATTGGATACGAGACTGCCTGACAGTGGAGAGCTTTAACATTTCTCTAAAAACCCATCTGTATTTATGTGCTTTTCCTGATTTCTGATTCTGATTTGATTCTGTGTACTGTGTGAATATTCTACTAAGTTTTATATTTTTATTTCTTTATAAATATTTTAGAGTTCTGTACAGCACTTTTATATTAGTGAATTGCACCTAATACATAAACATTGTTATTATAATATATATATATTGTCAGCGGTGCACAGTGGGTTGCCAATAAGGGTGTGGGGACCAAGTGTAACAGGTGTAAGTTGTGGTAAGTTAAGTTGTTGCAGATACATGATGGTGAGTTCCTATGGTTGACTTGGCCTACCCATATATAAGGTCATGTAATATTGTTTGAAAACTTCATTAGCGGGGTGTGTAATTCTTGCAATATGGGCCCAAACCCCTTGAGCCCTCAACCTACACATCAACAACCTGCACGCCCAATGACCTCCCTCATAGTATCACTGGTGAAAGATATTTTACATTTTGTTCTACTTTATAGTCTAAAAGTTGCTTCAGCTCTTTCTTCAGGTTAATTCTCTACCTCTTTGACTATTTAATTTTTTGCTGTTATAATTTGGCTAATTCCTGTATTTTAGTGTATAATTGCTGCTGTTTTTCTAAATGGGCCCTCTTTTTTCCCCCCCTGCTGTTGCTGTAAGCTTTCTTCTAACAGTAGCCTTTATAGTATCCCACAGTGTTCTAGCTGAAATATCCAGTTCCAAGTTACCTGTTGTATAAGAGAAGAGATCTGTTCCTGCACATCTCTGTCCTGTAGAAGGGAGGTGTTCAACCTCCAAAAAGTATTCTTTTTTGGAAGGTTCAAGTCCACCAAAAGGGACAAAGCAGCATGGTTGGACATACCTAGGGTACCCAATGTGCAGCTACATACCTTAGTCATAAGTTCTAAAGGGAGAAGGAACCAATCCAATCTAGAGTATATCTGGTGTGCAGTTGAGTAGTAGGTATACCCTGCCACTGAAGTACCATTCAAGTATCTCCATGCATCTGAAAGGCCCACTTCTGACATCAGTGATTTTACTTTTTTAGCTACCCGTTCACCCTGGGGACCCTTTGTTGTACTGTCAATCTACGGGACCAACATTAAATTGAGATCCCCTCAACAGACCCGCCACTTTTTCTAGTATCAGGATAATCATTTTTCTTTAGAACAAATACAGGCTAGTAGGTGGGGGGGGCCTAAACTGCCACCAGTGTCAATATTTGAGCATTATAGACCACCTTTAAAATCACATGTCGACCTTCTTTATCTCTAATAACCTCATTTACTTCAAAAAGGGACCTGACTGGGTATCATAATCATGATGGACCTCCTCCTGCCATTTTTATAGGATGAGGAGGATACATGACTATTGTCACAAACCCACTTCTGGGGGCCAGGTCCACTGAGCTCACAGTGCCCACCCCTAAGTGCAGTCCATGACAGGGGGGAACAGGAATACCCTCCATGTGTCCATCTAGAGTGCTCGCTGAGTTCACAACTGAACAATCGCCACAAGGTCACAGGGTTTCCTCTTTAAAATCTGGGTGAGGGTAAAATACAGTCTCAAGTTTGTAGCCAGGTAAGGACCCTCCTTGGTTGCAGTTCTGGGGGGAAGAAGACCCAGGTGTTATGACCTCTTTGGGGCTGGCCTTTCGTAACCCTGATTGGTGTTTTCTCCCACAGGTGGTACCAGCGCTGTAGCAAGGCATTTTCATGCCTGCAGCAAATTACCTATTTTGCACCCCCTTTCCCCCCACATGGATTGCCTCGATCAAATGAACTGAGTGAATTTGAAATATGAAGAAAATTATTCAGTCAGCTTAGCATGCCTGATTGGCAGAGAGGCCAACTATGTCTCCCAGGCCTTAAAATAGGATCCATGATGCCTGCTTACATTAGAGACCCTTTGACTAAACTTTAACAGTGGAAACTGATGCCAAACCAATTTGAGACTAGTCCCCAAAATTGTATGTTACAATCCTGGAATTCTCTTTTCAGATTTTGTCAGGGGGGTGCATAGAACTTCTAGAAGCAGGTCTTCAAACCAAATATCTGATAAAAAAAAGAATCCCAGTTCAAATGTTGGATGTCTTGTATCTAGCTCAGTTCTTGTTTTCAAACATAAATCTGCAACTTTGCAGCTATATATCAGTTATATATAGGGCAATTCTTCAGATGTTTTTCTTATCTGGTACTGACCTTGCTAATAGTCAAAATAAATAATTATAGATCTGGTTTTTTACCAAGTAAAGTTACAGCTGCCTAGCTACAAAGCAGTCTATTTCCATTATTATGACTAGGTCTTCAACTTTTAAATTGCCTGCAATTACCATATTTTGAACTTCATTTTTTAGGTTTAAATTGCAAGTGACAGTGTACTCTCCTGTCAGCTAATTAGTGGTATCAAGGAACAGTAGATTACTTCATTAGTACCATGTGCATTTAATTAGAGAACGTTAACCTCACAGTTAATATTTATTATTTTCAGAGTGCTACCTATACAATGCCACTAACACCTTGTGGCTCAGTAGTCAGAGTAAGTTAGGAGTCAAAAACATGGTCAACAGACACCCATAAACATCACAAAACAGAGAGTAACAAAATTCTGTGACCTACGTGTGTAAGAGGAGTGCCGGAGACATAAACTCACTCCGACCCGACGACCAACCGTCACCCCCATCAGTAACAATTAATTTTTATTAATTATAGATGAAAAGAATAAAAATTTACTGTAATGAGAGGTGAGAGCAAGTGGCAGAGCAAGGCAAGGAGGCAGCAAAGCAAGCAATCTGAGCAGAGACAGACTGAGAGAGTCAGGGAAAAGGAATAATTAGTAGCAGACACACTACACGAGCGGCAAGCCAGCAACAGTCACTTAGCGCAGACTAGACTAGTATACTAAAGTAGTAGCAGTAACCATACCACTCCAGTGATCAGCATAGTGAGATTCTTTAATTTATCAAATAAAAAGGTAAAACAAGTAGCTAAGTTGTTGGGCAATTACCAGCCAGAGTACGCCACAGCCTGTGCTTTCATTCTTCTGCAGCCACCAGTGCAAGAGATCATGGACAGAAGTGAGAACCACATTTTTTGAATTGACCAATTAGGAATCCAGTTCCACACAGACTGTAATTAAGCAGAAAACTAGGATTGCATCTCGGCAGTGGTTGACCTGATGGGATGAGGTCAAATTAAGCAGATGTGGGGGGCTGAAACACAGCCAGTTAGGGCACCACCTGTGCCAGAGAATATCAGGATTTGGTGGGTGTATATGGCAGCCACAGGCAGATATATTTAATCAGTGTGGGATGGACTTTGTGTGCGCCCAGCCCCTCAAGGCTTGTGCCCGGGGTGGTTGCCCCTTCCACACCGCCCTTCCTACGGCACTGGTTCTCCCTTACAGACTCCTCCTGAGACCTGTATGTGTCTCCTCTACTTTAGGCACCCAGATTTCCCTTTCAGGATCCTAGTCTTGGTAGCGAATGGTGATACCTTGCATTTACCAGGTTGGTCTCAGATTTGAATAAACCCTCCACCTTTTTACACACACACAAATCACTCACAGGCAGTTTTAATAGTAAAGTGCTTTTACTAAAGTTGCTTAAATAATTATCATACAAACTTTACAAACAAACAATTTCAGAAATCTGGTTGCAGAATAACAAAGCAAAGTTGGAAAAACATAAATGTGAAACACACTATAATATTTTAACTGTCTAGTTTCTACCTGGTTCATGGATGATCAAAGTCCAGAATATAAATGAGTTTGCAAAGACCCAGTTCTCTCTTACATTCACTGGTCCTTAGTCTGTCTCTGTGGCAGTCTTGCTTCTCTTGTGCATCAGGAACAAGTGTCCAAAATGCAATGCAATGCAAAAAAACTCTGAGCTTCTGTTCTGAAGGCCTTTTATAGGCTGGTCCCTGCAGTCTATGACACTGCCTGTTTGTTGGCTGGTGGCCTTATCCTTTTGGGCCAGCAGGGGTCTCTCTTGCTTTTTCCACACTTTTAAGGGAATCAATATTATTGATTAGTTAGAGTTCTTAGAGTTCCAATAACCTTTGATCTTCCCCCATCCTTCCTGACTTAATAACATGTAAATATACCACAACAGTTCCTGGAATGTAATGTAATTTTCCTTTGAAGTGTAAAGTTTATGACAGGCGATAGTTTCTCCCATCTCCTGAGATTTTATTACACCTGTTTTCCTTTAATTAGCTAACCAGGGACATACATCCTTTAGAAATGGTATCTTGGTTTCCTGGCTAATCAGCCTGTTCTCAGATCACAGAGGAATATCAAATATTTAGCAAGACATTCTCTCTTTCCTACGTGACCTTTTCAGTAACACTGGGCATTCTTTTGGCAACCTTTAGTTTTGGCCTATTTGGAAATTTGGAAACATAACCAAGTTCCTTTGCACGTAACCCTTTTAAAGCATAAACAAAAATCACAGAAAAAATATAACAGCAGTATGTCTGCAATTATTATTACTGCAGTGGCCAAATCACCACATCCCTCCCTCCTTAGACTGAATTTATGGGAACACACTCCTATCGTATGGTAGAGTTTCCATAATTCTATTCACTGTTCTAACTGGCGAGAGAGGCCATCTACATTTGCGTTGGCTGACCCGGTCCAGTGCGTAATTGTCATTTTGTAAGCCTGTAAAGCAATGCTCCATCGGAGTAGCCATCAATTTGTTTTGCCTATCTGATTTAACCACACCAGGAGGTTCTGATCAGTCTGTACCTCAAAGTGTCTTCCATAAAGGTACGGCTCTAATTTCTTCAGGGCCCATACCAGCACAAGACATTCCTTTTCTACTGTGGAATATGCCTGCTCCCGGGGAAGTAAATTCTTACTCTGGTACACTATTGGCTGGTCTTTTACCTGATTAGATGTCTGGCTGAGGACTGTTCCAATCCCCACATCCAAGGCATCAGTCTGTACTACATACAGCCTAGTGTAAACTGGACTGGCCAACACAGGGGCACTGCACAGTGCCTCTTTTAGCCATTTGAAGGCTCATTAACAGGCTGGTTCCCACTTTACCCTTTTGGGCTGTCTTTTCTTCAGCAAGCTAGATAGAGGAGCCGCCAGGGTACTGTAATTGGGCACAAACTTTCAGTAGTACCCTGCAGTCCCTAGGAAGCTCCTGACCTGCTTCTGGGTTTCAGGCATAGGTCACACCTCTATTGCCTCAACCTTTGCTTAATTAGGATGAAGCTGCCCCCACCCCACTACATGGCCTAGGTATGCTACCTCCACCATAGCCACCTGGCACACTTCAGCCTTGACAGTGAGCTCTGCCCTCTGTATCCTGCTCAACACTTTCTTCAGGTAGGACAGGTGTTCCTTCCAGCTGGCACTGAAGATGGCAATATCATCCGGATGAGCCACTGCGTACTTTTCAGTACTATGTAACACCTGGTTGGCCAACCTTTGGAATGTGGCAGGGGTGTTCTTCATTCCAAAAGGCATTACCCAGAATTTGAATAATCCTATTGGTGTGATGAAGGCTGACCATTCTCTAGCTCTGGCAGTTAACTCCATCTGCCAGTACACTTGTGTCAAGTCAATTGTGGTAAGGTATGTTGCCCCTTCCAACTTGTCCAGTAGTTTGTTCATGGCATTTAGTGGGCATCAGAATTTGTGACTGTGTTAAGTCCATGATAGTCCACACAAAAGTGTGTAGAGTCATCTGGCTTGCAAACGAGGACTACGGGTGAGGCCCAGGGGCAGTGGGATTTCTGAATTACCCCTAAATCCAGAATTTGCTCCACCTCCCTCCTAATGTCCTTTAGGATAGCCTCAGACACCCAGTAGACTATACACCAGATGGGCACTTGTGTCCCCGTGTCTACACTGTGTGTCACTAAGGGGGTTCATCCAAGTTTGACCTTAAACAAAGAGGCAAAGAGGCAAAGTCCCCTAAAACCTCTCTCACTTCCTGGGACTGTTCCGGGGTCAACTGGAGCAACAGTTTGATTACCCCCAGAAATGACTCCTGCTTGCTTTCCTCTAGCAAGTCCACTAGGTGGGTCTTCTTCGTCTGTCCCCTTCCCAGGACTATACACTGCAAATATCATGTCGGCCCTATTTGCATAAGGCTTCATCATGTTGACATGGTAAATCCTATGGGTATGTCTCCTGTCAGGCAGTTCTACAATATAATTTACATCATTGACCTGTCAGACTACCTTATATGGTCCCACCCACTCAGCCTGCAGCTTGTCCTTCCAGACTGGAATTAGGACCATGACTTCCTGGCCTGCACTGTATGAGCAAGCTCTGGCTCTGCGGTCATACCAGACTTTTTGCTTTTGTTGGGCAGCTGAGAAGTTGCTTTGGGCCACTCACATAAGCTCCTTCAGCTTCTCCCTAAACTTAAGGACATACTGCACTATGGGAGTTCCCTGGGAGGCATGCTTGCCTTTCCAGTCTTCCTGGTTCAAGTCTAGAGGCCCACACACCCTGCATCCATATAAGAGTTCAACGGGAGAGAACTCTGTCAACTCTTGGGGCATCTCCCTGTATGCAAACAACAGGTGGGGAAGGTATTTCTCCCAGTCCCTCCCATGCTGTTCAGCAAACACTTGGATCATTGCTTTTAGGGTACTATTAAAATGTTCCACATGTCCACTGGCTTGTGGGTGATAGGGTGTTATGCATCTCTGCACCACCCCACACTTCTCCCACAAACACTTCATCAGGTCTGACATAAAGGTACCCCCTTGATCAGAGATAACCTCCTGTGGAAACCCAGCACACAAGAAAATCCCTAGCAAGGTGTCTGCCACTTTGTCTGCCCTAAGTGAGGATAGGATGACCACCTCTGGATATTGGGTGGCGTAATTGACCACGGTCAGGATAAACTTTTTCCTGGAGAAGCTTTGGGTATTTAAGGGTCCCACAATATCCATTCCTACCCTCTGGAATGGCTCCTCCACAATGGGCAAAAGAATTACAGCAGCTTTGGTCTTATTACCTGCCTTCCCTATTTGTTGGAACCAGTGACAAGACCGTCAATATTCCTTCACCTGCTGGGTGAAGTTGGGACAATAGAAATTCTGGGCCAATCGCTGCATGGTGCGAGTGATGCCCAGATGTCCAGACATGGGGATGTCATGAGCAACCTTGAGCAATTGCTCATGATATCCTTAGGGAATGACAAGCTGCCTGCCCATCACCCCCTCCCTCTGTCCTCACGTCCTACATATACAACAGTCCATTATCCCAAAATACCCTGTGTCTCATGTCACCTCCCTGTGTTCCATCAGATTCTGCACAAGCCCTTAACCTCTCCAAACTAGGATCAGTCCTCAGAGTAGCTGCAAAATCATCACATTTCCCCAAAGCCTGGGACATGTCCCCCTCGGTTCCTAAACTGAGGTCCATAGCTCTAGCATCAGGGCATTCAGAGTCACTGCTATCCCTAACCTTCTGACCACTTGTTACCCCTCCCTCCTCAAAGTAACCTTCTTTATCTGTTTTCTGAACAGCTACTTGAGGAAGTCCTACCTCCCTTTCACTACTCTCCATGTCAGGAGACACAGGCTGGGGTAAAAGCCTCCTATTGTTTTCCACCGGGGCTTCTATGGGGTTCAGAGAATCACAAGTGGACTTAGCTATCTGACTGTGGGTAACTGCACACACCACCCCTTGCTGTATATTATTCCCTATAATCACATCCAGGGCAAAGTTGTCTGCCACTGCCACTTTTGCACCCTCTCTCCTGTCTCACTCCAGTCCAGGAGAATACTAGTTAGTGGCAGAGTTTTTTCCTCCCCAGTGAATCCCCTCACTGTTACAAACTGATTAGGTATAAGGTGTTCGAGTCCATGTCAATTTTCTCGCATCATTTTGATCCGCGACAGCTGGCTCCCGACAACTCACTCTGGCGACAGTTCACTGCCATGACAATCCTCCCTCGACAGTTCTCTCCCTGGTGGAGTTAATTAAATTAAGTTAAACAGCTAGTGTACTGCTTGTGATTAATAGTCATTTTCAGATGCAGTCAGCTATCATGTCTTATATCTCAAGTATTTTTCTTTTCTGTTTGTTAATTAGAAGATTTTCCACCTGGCAGTACTGGGGTGATGTGCCAAGCAGCACTCTGTCTGGAGGAAAAAAAGTCAGTTCTGTTCCTCCCACTGCGTTGTCAGAAATGAGACCAAACACTTTTGGCACCACAATCCTTGCCGCCTGAGCAGAGACTCACACAAGCTACCAATCAAAATGCAGGAAATTGTGACATCACTAGTAACCAGGGAGAGCCAGTCCCTGCTGCTTCATATGAAAGTGAAACCTGGCAGTGAGAAATTGTTCTGTTTGGTTACTAGTGATGTCATAGTCAGTGTGGTCTCAGTGTTGATGTAGTGGGAGAAACAGAACTGACTTTTTGTCCTCTCCAGACAGAGTGCTGCTCCACACATCACCCCAGTACTGCCAGGTGGAAAATCTTCTAATTAGCAAACAGAAAAGAAAAAATACTTGAGATATAAGAAATGATAGCTGACTACATCTGAAAGTTACAATTAATTGCAGGCAGTTTCCAGGCAGTACACTAGCTCTTTAGCTAAATTACTGGCTTGAGGGAACCTTTTATTTACTGACAGCCAGTTGTCATGGAGCAAAATGATCCCATCAACTTCAGGGGACCCTCCGATGGATGTGCTTTCTGCACCTATTTTGCTGCCTTGGTTAGTGGATCAGGCCTCCTCACTAGAATATATTGCTACCCCACAATGTTCAGCCCCAGAACCCCGCTCAATTATTGTTTCCTCCCCACAATTATCTATGAAGAGTGCTCTGATGTGGGCAGCATGGACTAAAGGTTAGCATATTGGGTTGGGCTCTACTATCTCCCTGTACCCACAGATGTAATTCATCAGCAGAGGAGTTATGATTCTATTTGCACTGCATTACAGCAAGCTGGGATCCCCCATTGGTTTGTCAGTCGAGCCAGGCTGGCAAAAATTCTAAATTGGCAGCAGTGTATCTGTGACAATTCACAAGAGGCCAGGTCATTCATTCATTGCCACTGGCTGCAGTTGAAAATTCCCTCTCTCCCCTCGATGTCTATGGGGGAAGGGAGTTGAACAAGGAAGCTATGGCACGGCCCTCTCGAGATCCTATGGCATCTGCTTTACCTTCTGTGGCATCTGTGGAGACTGCATATCAGGATAAGATAGCCACATGATGGAGTAGTTCCCGTCCAATCATTGTTTCCTTCCTACAACTATCTATGAGGAGCACTCTCATTGCAGCAGCATGAACTAAAGGTCGGCTTATTTGGTGGGGTTCTACTATCTCCCTGTATCCGTAGATGTAATTCACCAATGTTACAAAGTCCAAGGATCATTTCACTCTGTGACAACTGGCTGTTAGTAAATAAAAGTTTCCCACAAGCCAGTAATTCAATTAACTTCACCGGGGAACAAAATGTCAGGGGCAGGTAGTCCTGGGAGCTAATTGTCACTGGAGTGAGTTGTTGGGAGCCAGTTGTCACAGAGCGAAATGATGGGAGCAAATTGTCATACTCCCAAGCTGTTCAGGCCCAACCAAATCCACTTTTACCAAGGTAAGAGATGCCTCCGTGTCCCTTAACCCATGGGTCTGCACCCCATTTACAGTAAGTGGGTGTATGTGCTCTCTCCTGTTTACAGGCATGCTTTCAGGGATACACAGTGTACGCAACTCAGTTCGAGGACCACTTTGCCCACTCTGTGCCTTTTTAGGACACTGTCTAGCAAGATGCCCTGGCTGTTTGCAAAACCAAGAGTCATTTTTTTTAAATCCAAGAAATCCCTTTTTGGTAACTTGGGACTTCCCCTTTCTGCGGAGGCAGTGAGGGTTTTAGCTGCACTGAAGGCACGCGTTTCCCTTTCTGTCCTGCTACACCTGCTCCCCCACTTTCTGTCAGAGCAGGCCTGCTCCTGGCATAGCAATCCAAGAGCTCAGCAGCTTGCTGTGCTGTTTTTTGATCTCGGTCCTCTAGCCAGGTTTTCAACACTGCTGGGCAAGCCCAAAAGAACTGCTCTAAAAGTACAACCTCTTCAATTTTCCCCACAGAGTTTGCATCATCCCTCTTCCACTAATGTTTTAAAAACTGATGTTGCTTTGTGGTGAGTTCTTCAAAGCTTATGTCAGGGCTTTTTTGAAGTTTAAGCAACTTAACACTGTAGGCCTCAGGAGTTAGTTCATACTTTTTATGCAAAACAGGTTTAAGTTTCTCATAATTGCTACTGTTCTGATTGTCCATTTGGCCTAGCGCCTCACACCCTTTACCAGTAAGTAGCAGGGATAGCCTTTAAGCTCCTGGACTCCCTGGGTACCTTGGCCTGGATACAGACCTTTTGAAATGAATTTAAAAATGCATCCATATCCTCCCCCTTTTTAAATTCAGCTATTAATTTGGAATTTAACTTGTACCCCAGTCCTGGAGTTTCAGGTTCACCCCTGCCACTTACTTCCTCTGGTGCTGGTTGTTGGAGTCTTAGCCTCTCCAGTTCAGACTCCCTCTGGCATTGTTTTTCCTCGGCCTCCCTCTGGCGCTGCTGTTCCTTGGCCTCTCGCTGGTGCTGCCCTTCCTTGGCCTCTCTCTGGCACTGCTTTTCCTGCATCTCCAGTTGAAACCTCTTCTGCTCAAACTCACTCTGCTGCTGGGCTTTGAACTTTCTCTGCTCCAGCTCCAATTTCTTCAGCTCAAATTGTAGCCTGATCCCTTCCAGCTCCATCCAGCTCTGTGGTGGCCTTCCTCTGGTGCTGTAGCTCTGGGTTCCCTCTGGTCTCACTGTCCTCCTCCCTGGGACTGGACACTGCATCATCCCTTGGCAACCCCATGCTCAAGGTCTGGTCCCTTTCAATCACTTGCTATGACTCGAGGTTCAGGGCAACTGCTTGCTCATCGGCTGCCATGAGAGCCTCCATGGGGTTGTTTTTGATTCGCTCCTCGTATTGGACCCCTCTTTTCTGACACAACTGCCTTAGGTGATCTGCAGTGTATTCACTGTAGTTGGAAGCCATCTTCTTCCTTAACTACTGTTACACTTACACCGAAAAAACCAAAACCAGGGTAGGGAACTTTATACTGTAACCAAATTGTTTTTTCCCAATCTCTGCCCTGTTTGTGTGTGTATTGTTTTCAGTTTATCAATCTGATACATTGGCCTTGAATCCAACCTCTACGCCTGTGCCACCAATATCTCTTGGATTTTATTTTATTTGAATCTAGGATTACAAGTACCTTTGAGCCAAGGCTCTTTTACAAAGGTCCCACATCGGATGAGGTACAAGTCAAACAAGACATTGAATAACAGTGGGTTACAGGCAGTTACATACGGTTTTATGCATTCAATACAGTGGCAAAAATGCCAGAAGGAAGTCTGGTAACAGGGTTAGCACGGTATGGAAGAGAGACACACTAGTGGGGTGTGGCCATAGGCATTTGTCAGATACCAATTAAAGTGCTACAGGGGGTAGGGAAGGTGGGTGGGAGGAGGGGAGGATGAGTGGGTGTATGGGAGAGGGAGTTTAGGGGGTGAGGGTTAAGTGCTAGGTGGAAAGAGCAAAGAGGAGAGGGGAGACCAATTAGGAAGGACAGTCACAGGAGCTAGATGCAGACAGGATGTGATGGAGACTAGATTTGAATGGACTAAGCTTTGACATTGAGGTGAAGTCAATGTTGAGACCATTGAACCAGCAGGGAGCTCTGTGCGAAAAGGATCCCACTGCTATGCCACCAGATCTGTCACAAACCCAGTCCTGGGGACCAGGTCCACTGAGCTCACAGTGCCCACCCCAAGTGCGATCTGTGACATGGAGGAACAGGAATACCCTCAAAGTGTCCATCTAGAGTGCTCGCTGAGTTCATAACTGAACACTCATCGCAAGGTCCCAGGGCTTCCCCTTTAAAATCTGGGTAAGGGTAAAATACAGTGTCAAGTCTGAAACAAAGCGCGGACCCTCCTTGGTTGCTCTACTGGGGTGGGGGAGAGACCCAGCCATTACAGCCTCTTCAGAGCTGGCCTTTTGTAACCCTGATTGGTGTATTCTCCCATGGGTGGTACAGCAACCTGGTTCTCCCTTACAGACTCCTTCCAAGACCTATGTATCTCCCCTACTTTAGGCACCCAGATTTCCCTTTCAGGATCCTAGTCTTGGTAGTGAATGGTGACACCTTGCATTTACCAGGTTGGTCTCAGATTTGACTAAACCTTCCACCTTTTTACACATGCACAAATCACTCACAGGCAGTTTTAAAAGCAGGCAGTTGTAAGTGCTTTTACTAAAATTACTTAAATAATTATCATACAAACTTTACAAACAAAAGATTTCAGAAATCTGGTTACAGAATAACAAAATGAAGTTGGAAAAATATAAATACAAAACGCACTATAAAATTATAATAACTGGTGACCATTTTTTCCCATAGGGAAACTGGGTTATAATTTTGTCACACACCTGGTTTCTCTACTTCGGTGCATGTGCTTACTGTGATCTTCCTCATCTCTATTCCATTCCCTGCCATCTTGCTCCTCAGTGCTGCACCTGCTTCAGTTCCCCAACACAAGCAGTGGGCGGTAAGTTCTTTTTTTTTTTAACAGAAAGATCACTGGGCACAGAATCTATATTGCAGTGGGGAAATAAAAAAAAATGCTATGAGCTGCCATGGATCGCATGCTGAAATCCCAATTGTCTGCAGCTCGAAACAAACCCATTTGTTTTCTATAATTGCTGTGGTGAAAAAATGATCCCTAGCAATATAAAGTAAAAGATGGGTAGGGGGTTTAAAACTTGGATTTTACCACCCCCTTGGGGTGGGATGCCTGAATAAACCCCTCGAGCTTTGCTCTAAGGGTTTATGTGGCATTCCACCCCTCGGGGGGTGTAAAATCCTCATTATAACCCCCTACACATCCATTATTCTCTATTTGACTGTCTAGTTTCTATCTGGTTCATGGATGATCAAAGTCCAGAAAATAAATTAGTTTGCAAAGACCCGGTTCTGTCTTGCAGTCACTGGTCCTTAGTCTGTCTCTGTGGCAATCTTCCTTCTCTTGGAGCATCAGGAACAAGTGTCCAAAATGCAGTGCAATGCAAAAAAGCTCTGAGCTTCTGTTCTGAGGGCCTTTTATAGGCTGGGCCCTGCAGTCTGTGACACTGCCGTTTGTCAGCTGGTGGACTTATCTTTTTGGGCCAGCAGGGGGCTCTATTGTGCATTCCACACTTTTAAGGGAATCAATATTATTGATTAGTTAGAGTTCTTACAGTTCCAATATCCTTTGATCTTCCCCCATCCTTCCTAACTTAATAACATGTAAATATACCTCGACAGTTCCTGGAACTTAATGTAATTTTCTCTTGAAGTGTAAAGTTTATGGCAGGTGATA
The DNA here is from genome assembly GCA_016271365.2 of Neoceratodus forsteri. Classification (NCBI taxonomy): domain Eukaryota; kingdom Metazoa; phylum Chordata; order Ceratodontiformes; family Ceratodontidae; genus Neoceratodus; species Neoceratodus forsteri. The sequence goes on from CM028134.1 coordinate 836,668,665, forward strand.
GCTTCTCCCATTTCCTGAGATTTTATTACACCTGTTTCCCTTTAATCAGCTAACCAGGGACATACATCCTTTTGAAATGGGATCTTGGTTTCCTGGCTAATCAGCCTGTTCTCAGGTCACAGAGGAATGTCAAATATTTTGCAAGACATTCTTTCTTTCCTATGTGACCTTTTCAGTAACACTGGGCATTCTTTTGGCAACCCTTAGTTTTGGCCTATTTGGAATTCTGAAACATAACCAAGTTCCTCTGCATGTAACCCTTTTAAGGCATAAATAAAAATCACAGAAAAAATATAACAGCAGTATGTCTGCAATTATTATTAATGCAGTGGCCAAATCACCATGCCAATAACCATATTTATGCAACTTCTGATGCTCTCCCTCCAACAGGTGAGTCACATGTAGCATTATGATATCAGCTTTTCATTGGTAGAGACATGGCATAATCCATTTCCTTTTAATGGGGTGGGTCAGGTCATTTACATTGTAGGCTAAAACTTTAAGTTTGGGATTATCCATAACTGGAGGAGTAAATTCTACATGATATCTCCTGCTACCCTTCTCCCCTCCCCACCCCCCACACCCAGGGCCATGACAAGCTAACCCACTATTGTTTTTATTAATGACAAATGATTTGGAAACTGATGGACTTTGTGTCAAGTACTTCGATGACACTAAGGTTGTTGATGTCTCTGACACAAATGCTAACAGTACAATGCAAAAAGACCTCCAGAGAATTGAAGAATGGTGAAAAAAATAACACAGTGGAGATAAATCCAGTTGCAACTATGGAACTCCATTTTGGAGAATGTTCCAGCTGGGAGGTGCCAGCTTTGACCTTTGGTGATCGGGAAGTGACTGTAATAGAAAGTGTAAAGTTACTAGGATTTTAGCTGTAGGGAAATTTTTCATGGTCCAGAGTATTTTTACCAAAAAAAACACCCCATCAAGGCCAATACTCAATTTTTGTTTTGTTTTGTTTTGGAGTTGCATTTTAAATATCTGTTTCAATGTAACTGATATGCTTGTTGCATGCAACTGCAGTGCAATTACAATACAGTTAGAGTGCAGTTATGCTACTTCAACTACAACTACAGTTTAGTTAACAGACACTTAAAGTGTAACCAACATTTTAATTTTAAAAATCTCACACAATTTTATTTTGTTTAATTTTATTTATTTATGTTTTTGGTAACCAGGTAAGTGCACTGATCCAGTAGACCATTTTCAGTCATGACCCGGGCTACAAGGTGACAATACAGGGAAATCAGCAGTGGACACAATTTACATTATAGTATACAGTCAAACAACATTTTAGGACAGTGAGAACAGTCATCTTTACATGATGTATACAGGCATGGAGGTATCATTAGACAGAGAATAAAGGCAGAGATTAGAGGGGAAGTAGTTAAGCATACGCACAGACTAGTTAAACATTTGCACAAACTAGACAAAGGACCAGTTTGAAGCCAGCAGACTGCTTTAATCTAGGTCTAGGTAGACACTCCTGTCCTGTCCTGTCAGATTACCGGAGCAGACCGAGTAGAGGGAGCATGTCAGGTAGGCTGTGCTAGTTATCATGAGAGTCATACATGTTGGTAGTGCTCAGGGGAGAAGGGGACAGTGACTACAGTTGTGGTAGATTTAAGGTGGTGTATGGGTTTCTGCGCTGCCCAGCGAGCATTTGAGGGTGGACTCTTCCAGTATCCAGGCCTTAAGATTAGATTTAAAAGATGCATGGGATGGAGATGTACGAATGGAAGTGGAAAGACTGTTCCAGAGGGAGGGGACAGCTACAGAGAAAGCCTTGCTGCCCATCACCAGGGAGACACAAGGAAATTCAAGGGTTGGAATGGAGGAGGCCCTCAAGGGTCTAGTGGCTGCTCTAATTATGAGTAGGGGGGCATAGGGGGATAGCTGGTTACCTCTGAGAGCACTGTCCACCAAGCAGCCAGCAGCATAGTCAAGGTGTGCCTGGAGAGGGAGCCATACTAGGGACTGGTAGAGCATGCAGTGGTGGGTTAATGAGGGGGCTTTGAGAACATAGCAACAGATAGCATTACATACCATGTTTAGGTGGGAGTGTTGCTTTATGGACATGAGGGAGTAGATGGGGGAGCAGTAGTCTGGGAGAGGGAGAAGGTTGCTTTGCGCATTGGCGAGTTGAGCTTCAAATGAAAGCAGGTGAATTACATGGTAGGACACACCTAGTTTCTGATTAATCCTTTTTATGGTGAGGGTTGTGTGATCATTGAATGTGAGGGAGGAGTCGAGGGTAACGCCAAGGTATTTAAAAGAGGTGACCTGCTCTAGTGGGGGGCCTGTGGGTATACATACAATGAGGGCGGTGTTAGATCTGGTGGCCTTGTTTAATAAGGGCTTGGATCCAAAGAGCATGGCCTTCGTCTTTTTTCCATTGACTAGGAGTTTTCTGGATGTAAACCAGCTTTCAGATGCCCCATAATTAAAAGTGAGGGTGGAGGAGATGGGTCCCAAGGACTTATCGCTGTGGTACAGGACTAGGTCATCCGCGTAAAGGAGCGCATTGCAGTTTAGACTCTTTGCTGGTAGTGCATTGATAAACATGGAGAAGAGAAGGGAGCTGAGAATTGATCCCTGGGTAACTCTGGTGCTTGTAGGAAGGGAAACAGAGGCAACTTTGCCTATGAGCATGGATTGGGACCTATTGGTGAGGTAACTATGGAACCAAGCTGCGGGTCCAGGGGCACAGCCAAAGTGTCAAAGTGTGGAGAGAAGGAGATGGTGGTCTACAAGGTCAAATGCCTTTGACAAGTCGATGAAGACTGCAACTGTAGCCTTACCCATGTCCATGTTTTTGAGGATATGGTTTGAGAAAACTGCCAGGGCAGAGGAAGTGCTGTGATGCTTATGGAAACCGTGTTGGAGGGGACATAGGAGGTTGAACTAATTGAGGTGTTCAGATAGCTGGGAATGGAAAATCTTCTCTAGTAGTTTGCTAAGATGTGGAAGCAGGGAAATGGGTCTATAGTTTTCTGGGGATGGGGGTCTCCTGCCTTAAAAATGGAGATCACATTAGCATGTTTGCAGGTGTCTGGCACTGTTGCTGTGGACAGCACAAGGTTAAAAATGTGTGTTAGTGGTCTGACTAGGGCTGGGGGGATGATCATCAGGAAAGCAGGGTAGAGCCCATCACTTCCAGGGCTGCCCCTAGGAGGGAGGGTTTTCAGGAGTTTTATGATGGTTGCTGTACCAATAGCTCTTAAATAGAAAGGGAGTGTAGAGGTACCAAGGTTTAGAGGAGTGGGGGGGGCTACCATTGCTGTTTTGGTTGGAGGGAGGGTGTGGAGGAAGCTTACTAAGGTACGGGGTCAGGTTGGTAAATATAGCATTGAAAAGGTCTGCGATGCCCTCAGGGTCATCGATTGTGCCTGATGGGGATGTAAGTTGTGTTATTTGCTTGTTGGTCTTAGGGTTTAGTATGGACCCAGTTGATGCCCAGGAACTTTGAGGATTCCCTAGGGTGTTTTGTTTAAGGTTGGTAAAGTATTTCTTTTTTGAGTGACTAGTTTACACATTCTTATGTGCATTCCAGAGTAGCATCTTTACATCTAGTGTCCATAGGATACAATAATATATAAAATAAATACCTACTGACTTGTCATTATATACTGGAACTTCCACTGGCATACTAACTTTACCTTTAGGTTCAGTTATGTTGGTTAAATACAGATCTGTCAAAAGATCATATCTAAAGGGATTATCTGTGTTTTAACATTCCTAAGAAGAGTGACCATATTGTTTGGAACAAGGCTTCTTTTGTTTAACAAACAGTGACTAATTCTCTCATTGTTAGCCATTTCCGCTTGTATATTCAAACCAGTCTGAGCTTTTTGGCACTGTGTCTGCTCTCCAGTATCTCAAGAGCAGTCTTTTGACACCTAGAGAGCCTGCAAAAATCTACAACTTTTGATGGTACCTCATGTTTAGGTAGTTTGGACATATACCCAGAATCATAAGGGCTGGACCTCGATTACATCTCTTGGTCACCTTTAAAAGAGATGGTTTGAGCCAATCAGATTTGCTTTACTATTTTTTTTACTGTGTTCAGACCAGTACTGGAATATGGGGCGGTGGGCATGGTAAGTTAAGTACAGCAGAGTCTGATGACATTGGGAGATTGCGGATCATTTTTTTGCCCAAAGTAAGTTATGCTGACACACTGAGTGGTTGTAGGGGGCAGTGATTAGATCAAAGATTGTCTAGGGAACTTTTTTATGACATTTGTATGCCAAGTCACCAGTTGTACCCCTTTTTGAAAAAAGAAAAAAAAAAGGCAAACTCTGAACATACCTTGAGAACCCAATACATGTGGGAAAAACCTAGGGTGAGGACAAAAAAGTATAAAAAATCTACAGTATGTTTGTATGTTATTTAACATGAAGTTTACTGATATGAACTTTAGCATATTCTCCAGAGATTGTTTATATAAGTTTAGAAAATGGGCTGGAGATTCTGAGCTCTCTGACTGAAAGCCATGCCAACCTGGTACACTAAGTATCAGTAGAGCCCTGCTAAAAACAAGTGCCAGCCTTGCCAACCTCATGATCATATCCTTGTGCCCACCTTTTCTGCTATTTTTTCCCCCTTGCTTACCAAGTGAGACAAGGCCCCCCTGCACAAATCCCCAAAACTTTCTCTAATCAGAAAGTGCCATTAAGTGTGAGAAATGAAACTGTTTTTGTAAACATTATGAGTTAGCACTAGTACAGAGCATTGTTAGCTCTGAGTGCTACTCGGTCCCCCCTCATCCAGCTGCTTGCTTACATGCTGCAAGCCAGCAGTGCATCTCCATTACTGGAGATACACTGAAGAAAATGCCACTCGTGTCATCATGGAGTGAGCAGTACAGTGTGACGCTCACTCTTCACCCGGTTGCTTACAGATGCATCTTCTGAACTGCATCAGGGACATGAGATTGTAATAACACACAGAAACACTCATAAAAAAATATTACTCTACCTAATTTGCAATTGCATTGTGACCACTGTCAGTATGCTGATCGATCTCCATGCTGCTACTGTGGAAAATGAGATGCGGGTGCAAATGTAACACTTGTTAAAAAAAAAAAAAAGATCACACTTGGAAAAAAATATATATTACCCTACAATTGCACTGTGACCATGTTCAGTGTACTGACACTGGCAGGCAGTTCTACATTAGGAGAAAAACACCTAGCAAACTGTGCAGTGCACCAGTAAAGGGACTACCTTACCCAAAAATGACTAAAAATGTTTTTTAACTCATTTTTAAGCATTATTTTATTTTTAAAATGCTGTTAAAAAATATGACGTAGTCCATGTTTTAAGCGCAAAAACACCCTCCAGGGCTATAAGACCCTCTGCCTGAGGCATTGGGCCTCATTATGTCCCTGGGTGATTCAGTATTGCCCAGTACTGCCCACCCTGTTGGGTAGTATTGCTTGCATATTTGCTGAAGATTTGCACTATGTATATTTGTATTTAAACATTATGTGAGATTATTCCTTGTTAATTTTGCATTATGTGTAACATAACATTTGATTATAATGTATGTTAACAGGTCCTCAGTAACAAGCTGAAATTGGGCAGTTTTGAATAAAATTGAATCAGTCCCCAACATAGGGTGAGGTACATCACCTGCAGACACAGTGGATGTGTGACACAGCATGTAAATGTCCCTGTGGATGGGAGAAGTGGAGAAGGGGTGCCCCTACAAGGCCCTGGATGCCTCCTTCATGGCTCTAGGCCATGGGGGAATAACACTGGTGTCAGTATTGGGTACTTCCAGGACTCCCAATGGCAAGACAAATGGATTGCAGCTTGTATAAGTTGATAGGTACAATGCCTGCAGCATCTCCACCAAGAATCAATGATACAAAACATTATCAGCACATGATGCGAGGTGGAATGATGATTCACTACATTCAGACAAGAATGTCGACGGAGAGAAGGCGGGGACCCTGGGAGGGTTTCGGATCCAGAGAAGGTGCCCTGAATTGGGGCCCCATCTGTCTCTCTATAGCACTGCTCCATGGCACTGGCCCAATCCTATACTGGTCCCATGTCAAAGGCCCCAGAGAGCTGAAGAACGTTGGTAACCTCCCAAACATTTGCCAAGGTCCCTTCTGACTTCACTCATGTATGGCCCTTCTCACAGTCCTTACTCCTCCTCATGGCTCTCTGCTTTTCCACTCCACCTCAAACAGTATTCACCTCCACTTTATAACCACGCAACTTAGGTTCTCTATCCAATTTTTTTTTTTTTCTATTTTTGCTCCCTTCCTTGCCTCCTGCACAACAGTCCATCAGGAGATGCCTAGCCTCTGTCCCTGCTCCTTCCTGCCTGGAGCCCATGGTAGACCCCCACATAGCCTTGGTTTCCCCCCAGGCAGGGAGAAGATGAGAGCATGTACACCCCAAGCATTTGCACTTTGTCGGGGCTACCGGTGGGACAGGCAGGGGGCATTAGGGATATGGGCTGGCGTTCCATCTTCCTGGAGCACAGTGGACCATTTTTCTTGGGTCTGACATGCACCCTGATGTCAAGGCACAGCTCCGCTGACATCCGTCACACCTCCCCTCCTTGCCAAGGCCATGCGCTTCCTGCACCTCAGGTCTCTGCCTGAGGGCAGTCAAGCACCAAGCCATGTCCTCCCTCCCTCCACGGAGAAGGCGAGCAGTCATCAGATGCTCAAACCTTTTCCTCCCGGCTGGCCCTCCAACTTCCCAGGCTCGTTCCTGAGCCCATGTCACCGGCATCATGAGCAGTAGTGCTACCGCTGCTTCACTGGGCTGGCTCTATCCAATTTTTTATATACATGTAATGCCCTTATGATAAGAACTGTTTTATACATGTTTGCTCTAATTGTTTTGATCGTAATTTGACTCTTCCCATTAATATATTTTCTCTCTACTATTGTACTGTAATATTATCCCTCTGTGTGTATTGTTGTATTACTCTGTTTATTGTTCTTCAAACGTTTACTGACATGGAACCTCTGTAAACGAGCCTCTGTCTCAAAGATATTGTAATCCAAGAAATAAATAAATAAACAAATGAATAAATAAGGTCCCTTGAAAGGTAGCTGTGGCTCTTGGCCTTCTAGGCTCTGGTGCCACTGTTGCACTTGGGAAGGACTGAGCAGAGCCTCTCGTTACTGACACACCTACACTGGAGAAGTTGACATAATGATGGTCATGGGTGGAATACTCCAGGGTGAGTGGGAGAGCATAGTCAAATAGGCTGCACAGAGAGGCCTTGTTCCTCACCCAGTGTGACATCAGAAAATGACCCTGGGTCATCACTGTGTTCCGTGTCAGTGACAGCCTTGGAGACAGGGTCATCCTCATCACCATGGCCAGCACCACCTTTGACACCATGCTCAGTGCTGACTTCAATGTTGTACCAAAAGCCATCACCGTTCTTAGTGTCAAGAACAACACTGAAGTTGCAAATGACTGCCAAGATGACATAGTCATCAGCCATTCACCTGGAACCGTACTCAGGACACCATGGGTGTTGTCACATCAGTCACCATATCCAGAGTTATTACCTTCCTCAGTGTCGCTAGCAACACCATGGATGTTGACATTTTGAACTGGCAACAGTGTGGACAACAGCCTTGGTGCTGGTCCCTCTCCTGACGCCACGAACAGTGTCAGGAGGGAGCCCAGCATTGTCCTCTGTGCCAACCATCATACTGTCTTTGCCAATGAGCACAACAGAAAAGGTGATGCCAGAGAATGATGTCAAGATTTCCACCAGTGTAAACCGAGCATATAGCTATGGCCTCACTACTGGGGACATCTGCTGTGCAGGTCAGGCTAACTATGGAAGGTTCACAGTTGACCACCCAGAAAGACTCAACTGTCAACCAGACTCATCCACTGGAGTCTCCAATGCCTCAGCATGGTGAGGTTGAGGAAAACTCCTAACCTGCATGGACCCAGAGATTCTGAGAAGAGGCCTGGGGAAAGGCCTACAGACCCATGTGAAGCCTGCTTCCGGAAGTGGGGATCAGGCGACCCCACCTCAAAAGGTGATTCTCAAGGGTATGGTGGATAATGGAGAAGCAGGAATCATACATATCCATATCATGCTCAGGTCCAAGACAAGCAGCACAGGTCTGATGCCAGTTTGGAACAGCCATTGGTTATGATGCATATTGGGCAGCTGTTGGACTTTTCTTGATGAATTAACCCATTCTTTATTCAGACTTTGGCATCACAGTAAAATAACAAAAACTGGAAACACTGTAAATGAAATCAATTACAGTGACGGAGAGAAAAATAAGCGGCATTGAGTCACAATGAGGCACTGCGTCCCCACGTGCACTTAGTGGGAAGAACAGAACAGAGGTTAATGAGGAAGCTTGCAAGTTATTGGCTGGTGCAAAGCACTATGTGGGAGGTAGCTGTGGCCTGGCAAAAGCTTCACTCCCACTAGGGCCTCCAGCCCAGACCCATAAGTGGGAATCAGTAGCAAAGGCTGATTTTTGGAAGATCAAGAGTGTTTCCAGTGCTCAGCTCAGGAAACCCTACTGCACTTGGAGGTGAAAAAACTCATGCAGTTAAATGCAATAGAAAAGTCTCTACCTCACAATGGGGAAGTGCAACCTCTCAAGGTATTACCTCACACTCAAGAAAAATGGAAATTGACAACCCCCCTTTAGATTTAAAGTACCTGAACAGACATGTAATGAATAAAAATTCAGGATGGTGACTCTGAAAACAGTTATATCACAACTGCAAAAGGGAGATCTGCATGGCAACCTTGACTGGATATAATCTTTCTGTTTTTTTTCTTTCTCTTTATATGCACTCAATCTTTAAATAAAGCTTACCCCCCCCCCAAAAAAAAGAGAGATTGTCTAGGGTCTCTTGATTAATCAAAAAATGTCTCAGTTCAGACTGGAAAACAAGCCGGTCCAGTGGCGCTAAGAGTTGAGGTGCTGGATGCCGCACCTCGCGCCACGCCAGCGACCTGGTTTGGGAGCGAACTTGGGTCATTGGGGGTCATCAGGAGCAGGAAAGGATTGAGCATCTGGAGGACTGCTCTACTTTCCTGGGGGTGGGTGGGTACGCTTCCCACGGTGCTGGCGGTCCCTGGTGGTGACTGGGGGCAGCGCACTTTGCAGGTTGCCCTTCCGGGATTGGAACAGCAGCAAATGCCTTATACATGGGTGTGGGTTCATGCCCATTATGTGCAGGGAGTAATTGCACGTCCACACGCCGCGGAAACACACACAGCAGCAGAAAGCCCTTGTCCCACGGATAGGCGATGGCAACCTTCAGTGCACGCCACCACACACTCAATGCTGGACTCGTCGCACCAGCTCTCTTGATCACCCACCTTGCCTTGGGTCCAGCATGCTGAGCAGGGGTCATCAGATGAGGTAGGTGGGGAGTGTCTGTCCCCGATTTCCTGGCGGGGCGAGGATCAGGCAGGTGGTAGCACGGGTGAGGCGAGTGAGTTCTGCACAAGAGAGTTCCATAGGGGCAGAGATAAAGAAATTCCACAAAAAACAGACTGGAAAACAGTACTGGTTCATGAAAATACCTTTTGATCTCACATCAGCTCCAAGAGTGTTCACAAAGTGTCTGGCAGTAGTAGCAGCACACTTAAAGGTGGTAGGAAAATGAAAATTATGTACTCACCCGTAATTCCTGATGTTTTAGGAATATCTTCACCATTGAGTCACACTAGTGGGTCTCAGCTGGAGGTGCTAGGACCGTATTGAAACATAGAAACATAGATTTTGATGGCACATAAGGACCGCTTGGCCCACCTAGTCTGCCCATTTCCCTACCTACTGGATAAACTACAGATCCTAGTTAACCAACACCCTATTTCTTCCTACTCCCCCACAAGAATTGCCTTATGTGTGTCCCATGCATTCTTGAATTCTCCCACAGTTTTAGACACCACTACCTCCTCAGGAAGGTAGTTACATGCGTCCACCACCCTCTCTCTGAAAAAACACTTCCTCACATTGCCCCTGAGTCGCCCCCCATCTTCAAATTGTGTTCCCTGGTTCTTGCACATCTCTTTTTCTGAAAGATGCTACCCTCTTGGACTTTGTTGATTCCACTGAGGTACTTAAAAGTTTCAATCATGTCCCCCCCCCTTCCTCAACAGTATACATATTAAGCTCCTTTAGTCTGTCCTCTTATGACTTCTCTTGCAGACCCTGCACCATTTTAGTTGCCCTCCTCTGGACTGCCTCCATCCTGTCTGTGTCCTTGCAGAGATGGGGTCTCCAGAACTGGACGCAGTACTCCAGATGGGGTCTCACCAACTGTCTGTACAGAGGGGTAACAACTTCCTGTTTTCTGCTGGTGATGCCTCTCCCTATACATCCCAGTATCCCCCAGCCCTCCCTACTGCCTTCTCACATTGCTTGCTAACCTTAATGTCATCTGATATGATTACCCCCAGGTCCCTTTCTATTTTCGTTAATGTTACTACCCCCATTGTGTACTCTTCCCCTGGGATTTTGTTTCCCAGGTGCATTATTTTGCACTTCTTTGCATTGAATCCAAGCTGCCATACTTCTGACCATTCCTCCAACCTTGCCAAGTCCCTTCTCATCCTTTCCACACTCCCCTTGTGTATCAACCCTGTTGCAGATTTTTGTGTCATCTGCAAAGAGGCACATTTTTCCTTCCAGTCCCTCTACAATGCACTTATAAGACATTAAAAAAGGACTGGACCTAGTACTGAACCCTGCGGGACCCCACTAGTAACCCCCCATTCTTCAGAGTGGACTCTGTTTACTATTACCTTCTGTGTCCTGTTGTCCAGTCAATATTTTACCCAGGCTACCACCCTGGGACCCACTCCCAGGCTGGCTAATTTGTTTATTAATATTTTGTGGGGGACTGTGTCAAATGCCTTGCTAAAGTCTAGGTAGGCCATGTCTACAGCCCCTCCCTGGTCTACTACTTTGGTCACCCAGTCAAATAAATCGATTAGGTTCATCTGACATGACCATCCTGCTGTGAATCCATGCTACCTTGTGTCCTGTGCCCCACTGGCCTCTAGGTACTCAATAGTTCTTTCCTTCAGAAGTAATTCCATCATGTTCCCTACCACAGAGGTCAAACTGACAGGTCTGTAGTTTTCTGCCTCTGTCTTGCTCCCACTTTCATAAAGGGGAATCACATCTACCCTCCTCCAATCCTCAGGTACCATACCATCGTCCCATAATTTGTTAAAAAGGGTGGTCAGTGTTGTCACTAGTTCTCCCCTTAGTTCTTTTAGAATTCTGGGGTGAATCCCATCAGGCCCCATTGCTTTGCCCACTTTCAGTTTTAAGAGTTCTTTCAGAACCCTTTCTTCTGTCAATGGGCTGGTATCGACCCCCCAATCCAGAGTGCTTCTATTGATTGGTTTAGGTACTTCCCTCTCTTCTTCTTTTGTGATTACTGAGCAGAAGTATTCGTTCGGTATCCCTGCTTTTTCACTGTCACCCTCTGCCCACCCCCTCCACTTTATTAAGCCTCACTATCCCTCCCTTGGTCATTCTTCGTCCCTAATGTACCTATAAAAAGTTTTATCCCCCTTCTTAACTGAGTTGGCTATCTTTTTCTCAGTTTGGACCATTGCTATTCTTACTGCCTTCCCTGCTTCCTTCTGCCTTAACTATTACAGTTCTCTGTCCTGCTCCTTCTGTGTTTCCTTATACTTACCAAATGCTATATTTTTCTCCCTAACCTTCCCCTCTACCTCGTTTGAGAACCATAGTGTTTTTTTCTTTCATTTTGATTTGTTTATTTGCTTTACACAAAGGCTTGTTGCCTCTGTGATGGCAGTTTTGATGTTTCCCCATTGTTGCTGCACCCCTCCTTCTTGCCTGTTTGCTAGTGCTTTTCTAAGGCACTCTCCCATTTTGACAAAGTCAGCCCTCCTGAAGTCCAGTACCCTCACTTTTGAATGGCTTGACTCTGCAGCTGAGTTTATCATGAACCACACTGTTTGGTGGTCACTTGTTCCCAGATGGCTACCCACTTCTCGATCTGAAATCCTCTCACTGTCCCCAGAACTGGAGCCAGAATGTTTCAGAGAACTGACACCATGGTAAGCTATGTGCATGCATGGCTCAGCAAGACTAAGCTTGCGGGCACAAGTTTACCTCAGCACCAGCCCTCAACCGCCTCAGTACATTTTTTTACCGAGTAGGTGAAGCATAACCTTACAAGTACTTATTCACTTAACCTAAGAGCATAAGGCAGCCCTGGTGGCCTGTGTAAGAAGGGTCACCAAACCAGTAACACAGTGTCTTCACAGCCCAAAACAAGCAGAAAGTGGTGAAGACCAACACAGGAGTGAGTCCATGGATGTTGTGTATGCATATGAATCAATAGTGAAGATACTCCTAGAAGATCAAGAATTATGGTGAAGGAAGATACACATTTCAGTTAGGTTTATTAGCTAAAAAGGTGATACTTAATAAGGTGCCTGTCTCTCTATTATCAATATTTAAGAAGCAGAATATATCTGCTATGACTCGATCATCAGTTTCATACTCTTTTTCCATTCCAAGAATGCGTACTTCAGTGGGTCAGAAAGCAATATTTGATTTTCTTCCTTTGTTTTTTAATTCACTGCAATCATTCTTTGATTGTATTGATGTCTCATTCTCCTTTAGACACAAGTTGAAAGAGTATCTTTTTGATAAATGTAAATGTAACTGTTTTGTATAATTGGTTTGTGAAAGAATGCATATGTTTGTAATGTATTATAGTGTATGGTGGAACGTTATTCTCACCAGAAATCCAGCCTTTCAAAAATGCTATTCTGCCACAGTCAGCAAAATGAATGGAACGCTGTACTGACTGTACATGCAGAACAGTGTTCCATTCATTTAGATTCAAAAACTCAAGCAGCGGGTTGAAATACTGAACAGAAAACCGCCGCGTTTCAATATTTTCACAAAAGCCTGAAAAACTAACATGGCGGTTTTCTGAAATGGGCACTGTTCATTTAAATGCAGGATCAACCAGATATTGTATGTTACTTACAGTTTTCTTGGCTACAGGACAGTAATTTTTCTTGCTAAGTGAGCGGTTCTGCCTCCATGTTTTTTTTTTTTATTAATCCTGCCTACAGCAGAGCGCCAACCAATGGGCATATGCGCTGCAACGTTAGGGAAGCCCAGTCCCTAGCAACCACCCAAATCTGTTTCCTAGTGAGGGGAAATAACAATTTCTTTATCCATAAGTTAAATACACATTGGAAGCCTAAAAATGTATTAAAAATATTTTGTGGGGCACCAAACACTATAAAAAATACAGGATGGTTAACCCAATGCAGAATCATATGTTCAACCACCTCGGGGTCTGATTCCCAAGGACCTCTCGAGCTTCGTTCTCAAGGTCACAGGAATCAGACCCCTCTGGGGCAGAACACACTGGTTCTGCATGGTTACCCATCCTGTAGTCTCTATTTTATACTTTTGTCTACATGTTATATTGTACTGTTGTTATTTATGCACTGGTCGCCCATGAAAATGGGTCATTCGGCCCATGGTCTCATCAGTATAAATAAATAAAACAAACAAACATAATTTTCATATCTTCCAGAAATCAGTCTTCATGACTGATTCTCACTAGTGGTTCAGAGTACCAAGCTCAGACAAAATGCCCTGGACTAGGATGGTAGGAGCAGAGGGCTCACTCAGGATAGTAATCCATTCTGGATTGTCCTGCCGAAGGTGGCACTCAGTCTAGCATGGACATCCAGGTCATAGCGGTCAGCAAAAGTGTGCACTGTGATCAAAGTTACAGCTCTGCTAATATCTCCAGTGGACATGGAGTGAATCTCTGCCAGGGACATGGGAACCATGCTGGTGGAGTGGGCCTGTACACTGCCCTCCAATGTGACCTGAGCCATGTCATAACATTGGCAAATGCTATTTAAAATCCAGGCAGAAATGCACTTGATGTATCAGGCTGTTCCTCCGGATTAGGATTGAAGGAGACAAAGAGCTGGTTTGGACTGTCTGAAGTCCTTAGTTCTGTCTAAATAAAGCTGAAGGACTCCCTTAATGTGAAAGAGAGTGGACAGTATGTCCTCTCTCATTCTGGAAGTTGGAAAAGTAGGTAGGCAGCACTAGTATGGCTGGTTAAGATGGAACTTCAACACCACTTTCAGTGGAAACTTGGGGTGTGTATGGAGAACTACCTTGTCCTTAGGGAAAACAGTATATAGAAGATCTGTGACCAGGGCATATATTTCAAACACTGTGAGAAGAGGTAATGATACATAGATACATAGATACATAGACAGTGTCGGCAGATAAGGGCCTATGGCCCACCCAGTCTGCCCATTTGAGCTTGTAAGTTCAGTTTGTTTTCCTAGAAGTCTGTTGCCCCTTACCCCTGACCTCTAGAATTCCTTTATGTCTATCCCATGCATTCTTAAATCCCGTGATTGTTTCAGCCCCCACCACTTCCTCTGGCAGGGTGTTCCACTTGTCCACCACCGTTCTGTGAAGAAATTCTTTCTCATGTTTCCTCTGAATCGTCCTCCCTCCAACTTCATCCCATGCCCTCTAGTCCTGGAACATCTTTTCGCTTAAAATAATATTTTCCTGCACCCTGTTCCTCCCTGTAAGATACTTGTATGTCTCTATCATATCCTCTCTCCCTCCTCTCCTCCAGGAGTACATGTTCAGTTCCTTCAACCTGTCTTCATAGGACTTGTGATGCAATCCATGCACCATCTTTGTTGCCCTCCTCTGAACCTCTCTACCCTGTCTATGTCCTTACGAGGTATGGTCTCCAGAACTGTACACTGTACTCCAGGTGGGGCCTCACTAGTGTCTTGTATAGCGGAATTATGACCTCCCTTTTCCTGCTGGTGATGCCCCTGCCTATGCATGCCAGCATCCTATTTGCTTAACCTGCTGCCTTGTCACACTGTTTCCTCTACTTTGAGGTCATCAGCGATGACAACCCAAGATCCCTTTCCTGCTTGGTGCATGCTATATCCTCACCCCCAACTGATATATTGTGCAGGGTTTTTGTGCCCCATATGCATTATCTTGCACTTCTTTGCATTGAATTTCAACTGCCAAACCCTGACCATTCTTCAAGTTTCTGCAGGTCGCTTCTCATTCTGTCTGCACCTTCTGGTGTGTCTACTCTGTTACAGAGCTTTGTGTCATCAGCAAACAGTGAAATTCTGCCTTCTAGATCCTGCGCAATGTCACTGATGAAGATGTTAAATAGGACCGGTCCCAGCACTGATCCCTGTGGTACCCCACTGGTCACTCTTCCCTCTGTGGAGTGACAGCCATTTACCAGCACCCTCTGTGTCCTGCCACCCAGCCAGTTACCTACCCACCACACTACTGTCCTGCCCACACCCATATTCCCCAGTTTGTGTAATAGTCTTCTATGTGGCACAGTGTCAAAGGCCTTGCTGAAGTCCAGATAGGCCATGTCCACTGCCCTCCTCTGATCCACCTCCCTAGTCACCCAGTCAAAAAATTCAACGAGGTTGGTCTGACATGACCTCCCCCTGGTGAAACCATGCTGCCTTGGGTCCTGTGGTCCATTGACAACCAGATGTTCCACCAATCTCTCCTTCAGTAGTGCTTCCATGATCTTCCCCACTACCGAGGTGAGGCTGACTGGTCTGTAGTTCCCTGCTTCCTCTTTGTTCCCACTTTTGTAAGGGACTACATCTGCTGTCCTCAGTCTTTGGGTACCTCCCTGTTTCCAGTGATCGGCTAAACAGGATAGCCAGAGGTTCAGCCACCACCTCTCTTAGTTCTTTAAGGACCCTGGGGTGCACCCGTCTGGCCCCATTGCTTTATCAACTCTTATTACTTCCAGTTCCTTCAGGACCCTTTCTCGTAAAGGGACTTGTGTCCATTTCTGCACCATTCTCACCCCTTGTACTCCTTCAGACCCATTACCCCTCTTCCTCAGTAAAGACTGAGCAGAAATACCTGTTCAATATGTCAGCTTTACTGTTGTCATCCTCCACGGCTCCCATCCTCCCCCTTCAGTCTCACTATCCCTCCCTTTGTCTTTCTTTTTTCACTTATGTACCTGTAAAAGGTTTTGTCCCCTCTACCCACTGATTTTGCAATGTGTACTTCTGTCTGAGCTTTGGCTTCCCTTACTGACCTCCCTGCCTCCCTTTGCTTCTCCTGGTACTTCTCCCTATCCCCTTCTGCCTGTGTCTTTTTGTATTGCCTGAATGCAATCTTTTTGGCTTTCACTTTCTTTGCTACCTCTTTGGAAAACCATGGCCACTAGAAAAGCTGCTTTCCAAGTTATGAACTTCAAGCCACACGTTGCAAGTGACTCAAAAGGCTTGCAAGTGAGCATATCCAGCACAAGGTTGATACCAGGCAGCCACTGGTTTCCCGATAGGAGGTCTTGTATGTAGAATGCAAGAAACCTTAAGAAAACTCTTGAGCAGTGGCAGCTGTGCCAGGTAGAGGGTATCTAAGGGCTCGTGTTATGCAGATATAGCACACAAATGGACCTTTACTGTGAGATACTGTAGGCCAGCACCAGAAAGGTCTAGCAGGTACTCTAGAACTTGTCAGGAGGGCACCCATAGGGGCTCCATCCGGGGTCCATGTAGGTTCTGGAGCACCAGATGGAAAATCTTTTCCATTTGATTGTGTATGTCTTCCTAATGAGAGGCTTGTGCACAGCCAAAAGTATTTCAGAGACCCTCTGAGCTAACGTTGTACTTGTTCACTTCCATTTCTTTAGGAGCCAGGCCTGAAGATGAAGGGAGTGCAGGTTGGGATGGACTAGGTGACACTGAGTCAGTAAGCCTGTCCAGAGTGGAAGAATCCTCTGTTTGCTAACAGCCTGCTCCAATCTGAGCAATACCCTCTGCATAAGAGTGATTAGTGGAAATGCGTACAGAAACAGATTTTGCCATTGCAGTCTGAATGCATCCTGACACAAAAATGCCATGTCCTGGATTTTTTGAGTAGAATCAAGGCAGTCTGGTGTTGAGTAGGGATGCAAAAAGGTCTGCATCTGCGGTAGCCCACTTGTCAAACAGCGATTTCACAATGTCTGGAGCTAGTGACCACTTGTGAGGCTCAGCCTCTGTTCAACTGAGCTCATCCGCCACAGTATTCTGGACTCCTGGCAGATAAATTGCTTGGAGAAGGATCCCTTGCTCCAGGCACTATTCCGGCACTCTCATTCAAACAACATGAAGTCTTGCTATATTATGACAATTGCAGTATGACCGCAGGTTAGAACTGCTCCGGAGGTGAAATAGTTAACTTCCCATGCAGGCATGGAACTTAGAGCGTGAGCTCGGTTGAAAACTCTGTCTGTTGTGCTTCAAAGGTAAACTGTCAGATTCTTTACTCCACCTCACTGAACAGTCGCTCCGGAGATTTCTCCTTCTGCTCGGTTCATTTTGTCGGTTTAAAAGTATTATTTTTCGGTTTTTAGACGAAATTAAACCGCAACCGGTTGGTTCAAGCTCTGTCTGTGGTAATGTAAGTAATAGATAGGCTTTACATTAGTTTCTCTGTGTGGAACTTGCAATTTGTTATCAGCTCGGTTTGAACTGATCAGGTTGTATTTAAATCTACTAGCCCTTTTTTAGAGTGCGGTTCCCGGTTCTTATCGGTTCTAAAAAAAACGGATTTCATTACGTTTTTTTCCACGACCCGTGACATGGTTGGGAACCGATAAGGCTGTCTTGCTTGGTGGATTGCCGTAAACGGGCAAGTTGGTTAGGCTGGCATTATGTCTGAGAAACCCAAAAGAAAAACCGGACACAC
Organism: Neoceratodus forsteri; assembly: GCA_016271365.2. NCBI lineage: Eukaryota > Metazoa > Chordata > Ceratodontiformes > Ceratodontidae > Neoceratodus > Neoceratodus forsteri. The sequence goes on from CM028134.1 coordinate 836,686,465, forward strand.
TGGGTTTCCACACTGTAGTGTTTGTGGGGAAGCTTTTGCTAAGGCTGACCCACACACCACATGTGTCAATTGTCTGGGGTTTGACCACCTCAATTCAGACTGCCAGATTTGTCACAATTTCCCTGCTGCCACCATAGATAAGAGAGTTGATAGGTTCAGGGAAAGGGAGGCCAAAAAGTCCGCTGACCCGGATGGCCAGCCCGGTTCGGTACCAACCGAACCAGAGGGAGTGCCCTTTGACCAGGGCGATACTTTCTCGGGCCAACGAAGAGCCGGTTCTGAGGAGCCGGTTCCATCAAAAAGGGCTAGAAAGTCAGCTAGTTTAGAGCCAAAAGTTCTCTCTCCTACTGCTGAGGAAATAGCTAAAGCAATTAAAATTGTCCAGTCTCTCTCTCCGGTTCCAACCAAACCAACACCTTCTGGTAAGTGTTCAGTTCGGTCGGTTCCACCGGTTCAAGATTATGATTTTGAGGATTTTTATGAACCGGGGGAGGGGGAAGAGGAATATGAGGAGAGTGAATATGGTTTTGAAGATCTGGATGTGCCCATTGATCCAGACATCTCTCCAGATAGACCCCTAGGGGTTTCTCCTCCAAGACTTTCTGAGTCCCCTTCTCATTTCATGTTTTATAAAAAAGTTGCTGAAACTCTCCAGCTCCCTGTTGAGGAAGCTGTTGATGACCAGGAGGAGCCAGACTATGTAGAAATGATGGATATTCCAGAGTCTAGGAGACTGTCTATTCCTTTGCATAAATCTTTTCGGAAACAGACAGTAAAAGTTTTAAAAACTCCTCACACTATACCTCCTGTGGATAAAAGGATGGACAAGAGGTCTACCTTATCAGGCTCCAACACTGATTTCCTCACTCAGCAATGCAGCCATGTGGGGGTAGTGCAGACTGCAGCCTGTGACAAGGCTAATATTCCCCTAGCTTCACACCCCCCTGAGAAGGACTCCAGGAAGATTGATGCTATGGCAAAGAAACAGTACATGGCAGCATCTTTGGGGCTCAGACAAGCAAATTATATGCTTATGCTGCTAGGTACCAGAAATCCAGATGGGATACTGTGCTGGCCCTAGCAAAACAAGTCCCTGACCAGCTTGCCAGGGAGCTGGAGCAGGTGGCTATGGATGGTATTGAGGCATCCAAGGTGCAATTTCATGCTGCATGGACTCTAATGATGTTTCATCAAGAGTCATGGCTACATCTGTGGCACTTCACAGGATGGCTTGGCTCCAGAGTACTACCCTGTCTCAGGACACCCAGTCCAAGGCCATGGATTTTCCTGTTGTGGGAAATTCTCTGTTTGGGAGCAAACAGAAGATTACATGAAGAAAATGGATGAATATAGGACCACCTATGGAGTGCACAGGCCAAGGAAAGGCAGGCCACTCCTCAAAAGCAGCTTCCTAGAGGCAGGAGTAGGCCTTTTCATAGGCCTTTTTACCAAGCCCAAGCTTCCTCCTCCGCCTATGCTCAGAGGGGGTTCTTTAGAGGGAGAGGCAGACGGGGTACAGGCAGGTCTGCTTCCACCCCTCAGCCCAAAGCCCCTGCCAAGCAGACACCCTGATGGGATTGCCAGGGCCGATTCTCCTCTACCTGTAGGGGGCAGGCTGGCTTACTTTGTCCAGGACTGGAAGTCTTTAACATCAGACAAGTGGGTCCTGGAAGTAGTAAGCCAGGGACTGGTTCTCAGCTTCAAAGAATTTCCAAAGCTGAGAACCAGATCTTTTCCACCTGCAACTCCATCAGAGGTACTCATCCTAGAGGCAGAGGTTTCTACTCTCCTGGCTCTCAGAGCTGTGGAAAGGGTTCCTCCCCTACACCAGGGCAAAGGTTTGTACTCCAGGTACTTCCTTACCCCAAAAAAGACAGGAGAATGCCAGCCCATCCTGGATCTCAGATATTTAAACAAGCACCTTTTAAAGCCAAAGTTCAAAATGGTGACTCTGGGAATTATCCTACCCTCTCTAAGGCCAGGGGACTGGCTAGCTTCCCTGAACCTTAAGGATGCCTACTTCCATATTCCCATCAGAAGCTCCCATCGAAAGTACCTCAGGTTCGAGCTGCCCTCAGGCCACTACCAGTTCAGAGCAATGCCCTTCGGCCTCACTTCTGCCCCAAGGGTATTTACCAAATGTCTGGCAGTAGCAGTTGCCTACCTAAGAAGGCAAAAGATTGCCATCTTTCCTTACCTGGACGATTGGATCTTAGTAGGCCAGTCCCCAGACCAGGTCAATTTACACCTTCAGATAACGCAGCAACTGCTTACCTCTCTAGGTTTCCTTCTGAATCTCTCAAAGTCAGTTCTAGAGCCGGTCCAGCTTCTTATCTTCATAGGTGCAGAACTGAACACACAGGAAGCCAGGGCCTTCCTCCCCCTGGACAGGGCAAAGACTCTGGTCTCCCTGGCCTCCTCATTTACCCTGCAGGTCTCCCGGCCAGCAAGGCATTTTCTGCAGCTCCTAGGACACATGGCTGCTTCCACAGCAGTTGTGCAAGGAGCAAGATTTCAGATGAGGGACATCCAGTTCCATTTGAGAGCTTTTTGGTCTCAAAGAAAAGATCCTCTTACCAAGCTGATCCCAGTAACTCGAACCCTGATCCAAGCCTACAGTGGTGGCAGGATCAGAGCAACCTGAGACAAGGGTTCCTTTTGTCACTCAGTCTCATTCTCTAATCCTTACTACAGATCGTCCCTCTTGGGCTGGGGAGCTCACATGGCGACCTCACCATCCAGGGTCTGTGGTCTCCCCAAGAATCTCTGCTCCACATCAACCTGTTGGAGCTCAGAGCAGTTTTTCTAGCACTTCAAGCTTTTTCTGAATCTCTTCAGAACAAGAGTATTCAGGTCAGAACAGACAACACCACTACAATGTGGTACATCAACAAGCAAGGAGGCACTCGGTCTACCGCCTTGTGCACTGAAGCGATGAAGTTGTGGTCTCTGGCTCACTCCCTGAACACCTCCCTTATGGAAGTTCACCTCCCAGGCAAGGACAATGTCCTGGCAGATGCTCTCAGCAGGATTTCCCAGGGCCACCACGACTGGTCACTGGATCCCCTGGTCTTGGGAGTAGTATTTGCCAGATGGGACACCCCGCAGATAGATCTTTTTGCAGCCCCAGACAATCACCAACTTCCTCTTTTTTGCTGCAGGCCCCCAGTGTTGGGCTCACTCCCACTGGATGCCTTAGCCCTCAGTTGGGAAGGGAAGTTTCTCTGTCTTTCCCTCCCTTTCTCTCCTGTTCAAAGTGCTAGTCAAAATCAGATCCCAATCATGCAAAGTCATTCTGATAGCTCGGATTGGGCCAGACAGCCTGGTATCTACTCCTGCTGTCCTTAGCAGTCCATCCTCCCTGTCCCTTCCCAGGAATCACAATCTGTTAACCTGTGCCCAGGGAAGGGTCTGGTACCGAATCTCAAATCTCTCAATCTCAAGGCTTGGTTCTTGAAGAGTTAGAGTTTGCTGATTTACACCTTTCCCAAGGTGTAATGGATATATAGAGGCATAAGGAAGTTCTTCCACCAGGGCTACTTACAATTCCAAATGGAAAAGGTTTTCCATATGGTGCTCGAAAGCATATTTCCCAGTCTCTGCTGATCTACCCACAGTCCTGGATTATATGGTCCACCTGAATTCTTTGGGGCTGAGACCAGCTACCCTGAAGGTGCACTTGGCAGCTGTGTCTGCTTTTATTTCAGCAGGTAAATCCTCTTCCTTTCAGCTCATCATGTATTTTCCAATTTTTTAAGGGTTGTTTCACCAGCCCTCCATTCAGGGATCCTGCCTGCCTGGGATCTTAATGTTTGCATTGCTCAGCTTATGCAACCCCTTTGAGCCCTTGTCTTCAGCTGAGCTCAAGTACTTGACTTGGAAAACTGTGTTTTTGGTAGCCATCACCTCTGCCAGATGCATAAGTGAATTACAAGGGTTGTCAGTGGAGCAGGAGTTTATCTCTTTTCACAGGGATAAGGTGGTCCTTCGGACTAACAGAAAGATCCTGCCTAAGGTGGTTTCAGATTTCCACCTTAATCAATCTATTTCACTTCCAGTGTACTTCACTGACCACTCCTCCTCCTCTGGGGAGAGGATGCTGCACAGCCTAGATGTAAGAGAGCCCTTAGTTACTACATAGAGCGTACCATGGGTCATAGGTTTGACTCCTTCAACTGTTCCTCACCTATGGTGAAGCTGGTAAGGAAGCCAGCCACTAAAAGATCCATTGCCAGGTGGATTGTCTCTTGTATCCAATTCTGCTATGAAGTTGGGTGAAGTCCCCCCCCTCAGGCCTGAGGGCTCACTCTACCAGAGGTACAGCTGCTTCTCTGGCTGCTGCCAGAGACATTCCTATTCTAGAAATACGTCAAGCAGCTACCTGGAAAACAGTTCACACTTTTACCAAGCATTACTTCCTGGACATCCAGGCTAGGAGTGATGCTCGGGTTGGCACAGCTGTGCTTCAGAGCCTATTTCCTAGGTAGGTTCTGTCCCTCCTCCATGGGGGTACTGCTGCGTAGTCTGCAATTGTCATAATATAGCAAGACTTCATTTTGTTTGAAGAAAAAATTACTCACCTTAGTAATGTTGTTTCTTCTAATGGAGTCTTGCTATATATGACCTCCCTCCCTGCCTGCCCCTCTCAGAACCTCTGTTTTGGGGATGTGGGTGGGCAGTACAGGGTTGGCACTTTTTTTGATTTGTTGTTTTTCACCTACCTTTTTGGGTGAATTGGTGTTGTGTTTTTGCATTTTTGGGTCTCCTGACCTGAGTCTTTGTTTTAGGCCAAAAATGAGTGTTTATGTTAGTAGCCAGTTGGCTAGTGTAGGTTTACAGCTTCCACACAGAACCTTAGCGAGTTTTAGCTCGTGGGATCTGACAGTTTGCATTTGAAGCACAACAGACAGAGTTTTCAACCGAGCTCATGCTCTAAGTTCCATGCCTGCATGGAAAGTTAACTATTTCACCTCCGGAGCAGTTCTAACCTGCGGTCATACTGCAATTGTCATAATATAGCAAGACTCCATTAGAAGAAACAACATTACTAAGGTGAGTAATTTTTTCTTACCTCTCTGCAGAAAGAGTACCATAAATACTTGCGTATAAGCCGAGATTTTGAGACTAAATTCAGACTGCACAATTAGGGGTCTTGGCTTATACGCGGGTCACTCTGCGCATGCCAATTATTCAATGTACCCGCTGTTCCCCATTGTTCACAATCATGTTCCCAGTTAGTGGCACACCTTTGACATATAATCCCACAGTAGTACAGTCTGCTTACCAATGCTAAAATGAGTACTGGGAAAAGAAAAAGGAGTGCTTAAGCCTTTAAGCTGCATGTTGTTGAATTTGCGTACATCAAATAGCTCCGCTGCGCTAGGCACTTCAGCATTAACAAGAAGCAAGTATGGGACTGGCATAAATGTAGGTGAGGAACCAGATGAGTGAGAATGCTGGTTACTGTAATGGACTTTAGCAGCTGGTACCGGTAATTATAATGATGAAATTCTCTGTGTGTCTTTACTTTTTGCTGAAGTTATTCTCTGCCTACTTTACTTTATTGGGCTGCTATGATTTCTTGTGATGCACTTTTAAATGGACTTTAGTAGCTGGTACCGGTAATTATATCATACTGTGTCATACGGACTGATGAAATTCTGTGTGTGTCTTTACTTTTCGCTGAATTTATTCTCTTAACTGAGCAAAATGCCTGCTTCAATTTATTGGGCTGCTATGATTTCTTGTGATGCACTTTTACATGTTGTATCGAACTGTTTAATAAATGCGCTCTTGGCTTATACAATGGTCAATGAGTTTTCCCAAAAAATGACTGCCACTTTAGTTGGGTCAGCCTATATGAGGATCGGCTTATCTGTGAGTATATATGGTAAATCTGTGCTCCTCCCTGCTTGTTGATGTAGTATGTGACAGACTTGTCTGTCTGGAGGAGGACTGTTTTGTGGCTGACTAGGTATACTAAGGCACTCAGGCCATACAAAACAGCTTGCATCTCCAACACACTGATGTGAAGATGAGTCTCTGGTGGGTCCCAGACACCAACAGGTAGGCAACCATGCTGAGAGTCACCTGAGGCTTTGGCTGGGAGAAGGGAAAACCCTTGAGGATATTGTCCTCCAATGACCACCATGTGAGTGACCAAACCAGGGGCTTGGTCACCTGAATGGGGTAAGTATGAGAATGTGATGCTCGTGACCACTGTGCATTAAGCATCCACTGAGTCATTCTCATGTACAACCTTACCAGGGGCACTGTGAATGCTGAGGAAGCTATTAGACCCAGCATGCATTTCATGGCATGGACTTGCACAGTTTTTCACTCAATGATGTAGCATGTCATCTGCAGATCTGCCTGCAGCTTGCTGTCTGGAAGAAAGGGACCTTGGTCATGTCCAGAACTCCTATAAACAGCAGTTACTGTGAGGGTTGGAACTGAGACATATCAAGATTCAGCAGAATCCCTGTCAAGGTGAGGAACTGAGAGGAAGTGGTCACTGCCTGTTTCATCTGCTGCCTGGATGGGCTGGCAAGAAAAAATTACTCACCATAGTAATGTTGTTTCTTCTAATGGAGTCTTGCTATATGCTGACTATATGCAGTTAGCCCCAGCACTTGAACTGCTCTGGAGAGTAATGGGTTAACTCTATGCCAAGGCATAGAACGTGGAGCTCAAGCTCAGTTTTCAAACCTCTGTCTGTGATACTCTGAAGTGTTACCATCAGATTCTTACGAGCACTATACTAATTAATAAAGTAAAAATTGTTTCTTAAAACTTTTGTGCCAAAGGGCAATACACATAGCTTTAGGGTCAAAAGACTCAAGTCGAGAACCCCAAAAAGAATCTAAGCAGGTAGTGTAACAACCAAATATTCATAATAAAAACCAGAAAACCCTTAACAAGATAAGATACGCGAAGTACACCTATGGGGTGCAGCACTGTGCCTGCCAAACCACATACCAAAACTACTAGGTTCCAGGAGGGGAGGCAGGGAGGGAGGGCAGAATACAGCAAGACTCCATTAGAAGAAACAACATTACTATGGTGAGTAATTTTTTTCTTCAAACAACATGAAGTCTTGCTGTATTCTGACTATATGCCGACTACCAAGCAGTACCCCCTTGGAGGAGGGATTCACAGAACCTATTTTGGGAACAGGCTCTGCAGCACAGCTGTGCCAAACCTAGCATCACTTCTTCACTGAATGTCAAGAGAGTGGTGCTTGGTAAATGTGTGAACAGTTTTCCAGGTAGCTGTTTTACAGATTTCCACTAAGGTTATATCCCTAGCTGTTGCAACCGAAGCAGCTGTACCTCTGGTGGAGTGAGCCCTCAGGCCTGAGGGAAGCTCTTTCCCAAGCTTTGAATAGCATAACTGGATATAGGAGATGATCCACCTGGCAATGGTTCTCTTGGTGGCAGGTTTACCCTTTCCCACTTCTCCATAAGTGAGAAACAACTGAAAACAGTCATTTCTATAGGCCTTAGTGTGTTCCACTTAGTAACTAAGAGCCCTTTTCACATCAAGACTGTATAATCTCGGGATTTCCAATGGATAGCACTGACCCAGGACCCCTGGTCCTGGCCTATAATAGGGCTGTGGTAGGGGCCTGGATGTCACTGCTCCAATTTGTATTTGTCCCCGCACTCTGCACCTGGGGGCTCCCTGGTTTGATGGGGAAGTCCGTGAGCTGAAGAAGCCGGGACGAACATTGGAAAGACACTGACAGAAAACTCACCTGGAGGTGGATAGGCTTGGATTGTTAGAACATTATAAGATCTACCAATCAGCAATTTCCCATAAGAAGGCAGAGTTCCTGTCCAGGGAAATTGCTACAATAAAGAATAGACCAGCCCAGCTCTTCCGGACTGTGGACAGACTGTGCAATCCAGCCTGTCTAAAGGCCGGTCGAGCATTGTCACAAATACAGTGTGAGGAGTTTGCGAAATTCTTCGCTGACAAGGTATCCACCATCAGGGAGGAGATCAGCCAGCGCCCATCCATTGGGCCTTGCACTGATCTGGTACTAATGCCCTGTTGACTTGGTTCACCCTTAGCCAACCAGCAGTCATGGATATAGTGAGGATCATCCAGACTCTGCGACCTACCTACTGTGGTTGGATCTGGGCCCTATTCGCCTGTTAGTGGGGTGTGTAGATGTTATCAGCCTGGCCCTGGCTGGGATAGTGGTGGTTTCATTAGAGAGAGGGATCTTCCCGGATCCCTTAAAGGAGGCGGTGGCACGCCCCCTCTTGAAAAAAAAAAACTCTCTTGACCCTGACTGCCCAGCAAACTACACACCGGTCTCTAACTTACCCTTTGTGGGGAAAGTTATTGAGAAGGTGGCCGCTCTGCTGCTGGAGGATCATTTGACCAGCCACAATATCTATGACTCTCTCCAGTCCGGCTTCAGGAAATGGCATAGCATGGAGACAGCTCTTGTTTGGGTTCTAAATGATCTTCTGATGTCGAGAGATCAGAGAACTCATTCCATCTTGGTTCTCCTGGATCTCTCAGCAGCATTTGACACCATGGATCATGGGGTGCTGCTCGACCGCCTGTGGTTTTTCTGTGGCCTGAGGGGGGCAGTCCACAGCTGGTTTCGATCCTTCCTTGAGGGCAGATCACAGAGAGTGGTGTCAGGGAATTATTCCTCGGCCCCCACTGGCTGCTCTAGCGGGGTTCCACAGGGCTCGATGCTGTCCCCCATGTTATTTGCGGTGTATACGCTTCCATTGGGGGACATTATAAGATGTTATGGGTTGAGTTTTTATTGTTATGCTGATGACTCTCAGCTCTACCTATCTTTTGCGCCTGAACAGGAGTCTGATTCCATCATAGTGTTTAATAACTGCCTGCTGGAGATACAGGCGTGGATGAGTACTAGTTGGCTTTGGCTGAATTCAGGAAAAACTGAGGTATTGGTGGTGGACCCTGGTGTGAGGACAACAGGGGTTTGGGTGGGGAAACCCTCGAGTTTATATCTTGAGGGAGCCCCACTTATGGCCTCTGGCCAAGTGCGTAACCTGGGCGTGATATTTGATAAGGGCCTGACCCTGAGGGTGCAGGTGTTGGCTGTAGTCAAGTCTGCCTTTTTCCATCTAAGGGATATAGCCCGGGTGAAATACTTGGTTCTGCCCGAAGATCTTCCTACCCTGGTGCACGCCTTTGTCACCAGTCGTTTTGATTACTGCAATGCCCTCTATCTAGGGCTGCCAGGGGTGGATATCCACTGCTTGCAGCTTGTGCAGAACACGATGGCCAGGTTGTTGATGGGAATTTCTAGATCTAGCTATGTAACACCTGTGCTGCGTGAACTGCACTGGCTGCCTATACAATGGCAGATCACCTTCTAGGTCGCATTGCTGACCTATAAGGCCCTACATGATTTGGGACCTCACTACCTGAAAGAACTCCTGGTGCCTTATTGCCCCTTCCGCTCACTCTGATCCTCTGACGAGGGATTGCTAGAGATACCCAGGGTATATTTAAAGACATCTGGAGGAAGATCTTTTGCCTATATGGCACCTACTCTGTGGAATTCTCTACCTCGTCAGATACTGGATTGCCTGACCGTGGAAGGCTTTAAAAAACAGTTAAAAACATTCCTATTTAACCAGGCATTTTCAGTGACTTGATAAATGAGTGTCATTTATGATTACTATTTCTACTGATTTTATATGGTTCTGTATTTTAAGTGTATGAATTATCGTAAAAGTGCCCTGAGCTTGGGAAGGACGCTTTAAACAAATACATTTTTACTTACTTAATCTTCTCTCCCCAGAGGAAGAATGGTCAGTGAAAAATACAGGCAATTACATAGACTGATTCAAATGAAAGTTTGATACCACCTTGGGAAGAAACTTTCTGTTGATTCGAAGGACCACCTTATCCCTGTGAAATAAAATGAAGTCAGGTTCCACTGATAAAGCCTGTAATTTACTGATTCTCCTGGCAGAGGTAATGGCTACCAGGAATACAGCTTTCCAAGTCAAGTACTTCAGCTCAGCTGAGGATTGAGGTTCAAAAGGGGGCTGCATAAGCTGTGCAATACAGATATTCAGATCCCAAGAAGGAGTAGGTTCCCGAAAGGGAGGATTAATATGTACTAGACCTTTGAAAATTTCTTGAAAACTGGGTGAGATGCTAGGGAAGAGCCCTTCCCAGCAAAAAGGAAGGCAGAAATAGCTGCCAAATGTACATTGAGAGTAGTGGGCCTGAGGCCTAAACTGTTAAAATGCACTAAATAATCTAAAGCAGTTGCAATATTAGCCACCTCTGGCTGGATATGCCTCTGAGAACACCAAAACCCAAATCTCTTCCATTTGGAGTTGTAAGTCTTTCTAGTAGCAGGTTTCCTACTAACCTTTAAAATGTCCAAGACTGACTGGGAAAGATGCAGGCTTGCATATTCTAGCTCTTCAAGAGCCAGGCTTTGAACCTGAGGGTCTGAAGGTTGGGATGCAGAATCCTCCCCTGTGAGGAGGTGAGGAGATTAAACTGTCTGGGAAGACACAGAGGCATTGTCACTGACATTGACAGTAGTAGAGGGTACCAAGGCTGTCTGGCCCAGTCTGGAGCCACCAGAATCACCTTGCAAGGTTGAGACCTGGTCTTGAATATTAGAGGAAAAGGAGGAAACGCATACAGAAACCTGCTTGTCCAGTTCAACAAGAAAGCATCCTGAGTGACAGAGCCCAGAAGAGGTGGTCTGCAGCAGAAGAGATGAAGTTGGTGATTGTCTGGGGCTGCAAAGAGATCTATCTCTGGAGTGCCCCACCTTTTGAAAATGACCTGAAGAATTAGAGGGTTCAGGGACCATTCGTGGCGACCCTGATAAATCCTGCTGAGAGCATCTGCTAAAATGTTGTCTTTCCCTGGAAGATGCACAGCCATCAGGGAAGCCTGAAGGGAATAAGCTAGAGACCATATTTTCATGGCTTCTGTGCACAAGACCAAGGACTGAGTGCCTCCCTGCTGGTTGATGTACCACATGGTTGTGGTATTGTCTGTCCTGATCTGCACCACTTTCCCTTGCACAGAAGTTGAGAAATGTCTGAAGTGCTAGAATGACAGCTCTGAGTTCAAGGAGGTTTATGTGTAGAAGAGACTCCTGATGAGACCAGGTTCCTTGAGCTGTAAGCTGGTCCAGGTGGGCCCCCCCAACCCAGTAAAGAGGCATCTGTGGTGAGACTCACTGAAGGAGCCTAACTGAGAAAGGGAATACCTTGTCCAAGATGGTACTCTTCCAGCCACTACTGGAGGGCCTGAACTAGAGTTTGAGACACTGGAACCAATTTGGAGAGAGGGTATTTTTTCTGAGACCAATAAGATCTGAGATTAAACTGAATATCTCTCATCTGAAACCTTGCTCTTTGGACCACTGCTGTGGAGGCTGCCATGTGTCCCAGCAACTGTAGAAAGTGTCAGGCTGGACGAGATACGAGAGGATGGAAAGAGGAAGCCGGAGTGATAAGGGACTGTACCCCTGGAAGAGGGAGAAATGCCCTTGCCTGGATAGTGTCTAGCTCCACCCCTATGAAAGTGAGGAGCTGAGTTGGTTCCAGAACAGACTTTTCTAGGTTCAGAATGAACCCCAATGAGTCTAGAAGCTATTGAGTGACCTCTAGGGCTGACTTGACCTGGTTTGAGGACTGACCCACAATGAGCCAGTCGTCCAGGTATGGGAACAGAAGGATACCCTGTCTCCTGAGGAATGCCACCACTACTGCTAGACACTTGGTGAACACCCTTGGAGCAGATGCTAGGCCAAAAGGCATTGCCCTGAATTGGTAATGGCCTGAGGGCAACTCAAACCTGAGGTACTTTCTGTGGGAATGTCTGATAGGTATGTGGAAGTAGGCATCCTTGAGATCCAGGGTGGCTAGCCAGTCTCCTGGTCTCAGAGAGGGAAGAATTACTTCCAGAGCCACCATCTTGAATTTTGGTTTTGTTAAGTGTTTGTTCAGGTATATTAAATCTAGGATGGGTTGCCACTCCCCTGTCTTTTTTGGGGTAAGGAAGTATCTGGAATGCAATCCTTTTCCCCTGTGACAAGTAGATACCCTCTCTACTGCCTGAAGGAGGAGTAGAGAGGAGACTTTTGCCTCTAGGGCCCTTGTTTCCAAGGGAGAGGGAGGACTAAAAGACTTTGCTCTCATTTTTGGGAACCTTTTGAAACTGAGAGCAAGTCCCTGGCTCACTACTTCCAGGACCCATTTGTCTGAAGTAATAGACTTCTAGGCCTGGAAGTAGTGAGCCAGCCTGCCACCTACTGGAAATGTGGAGGTGACCCTGACTGACACCTCAGGGTGTCTGTTTGGCAGAGGGCTTAGACTGTGTGGATGATGGGGTCCTGGTCATCCCACGTCTACTTCTTCCCCTAAAGAACCCCCTCTGCTGGAAAGAAGAGGAGGAGGCCTGAGCTTGGTAAAAAGGCCTGTGAAAATGCCTGCCCTGCCAGCCCTAAATTGCTGCCTTTGAGGAGTGGCCTGCTTTTCTTTGGCTGTAGCACTCCTGTAGGTGGTCCTGTACTCATCCATCTTCTTCATGTAATTCTCTGTTTGCTCCCCAAACAAAGAATTACCAGTTACAGGAAAATCCATGGCCTTAGTCTGGGCAGCCTGTGAAAGACTGGTACACCCAAGCCAAGCAAACCTCCTCATGGAGATAGATGTAGCCATGACCCTGGAATGTACATCATTCAAGTCTGCAGCAGCATAAAATTGCACTTTGGATGCCTCTATACCATCTACAGCCACCTGCTCCAGCTCCTTGGCTAACTGGGGAGGGGCAGTCTTAGCCAGCTCCAGAACCGTATCCCACATAGATGTCTGGTACGTGGCTGTATATGCCATGTAATTTGATTGCCTGAGTCCCAAAGAGGATGCCAAGTACTGTTTCTTTGCCATGGCATCCACTTTCCTGGAATCCTTATCTGGGGGTGAGATGCCAGGGGGATGTTAGCCTTGTCACAGGCTGCAGATTGCACTACCCCAACACAGTTGCAATGAGTTGAAAATTCCATCCCAGGACCTGATAAAGCATACCTCCTGTCCATTCTTTTTTTGTGTCTGTTTCCCCAGGGATTTATGTAAAGGGATAGACACTCTCTTTGACTCTGGAACATCCATCATCGCCACATAATCAGGCTCCTCCTGATCCTGATCAGCCTCTTCCATAGGAAGCTGAAGAGTCTCAGCCACTTTCTTGTAAAACAAGAAATGGGAGGGGGACTCAAAGTCTGGGAGGAGAAACATTGGAAGGCCTGTCTGGGGAGATGTCAGGCTCTACTGGCTCATCTAGGCCTTCAAACTCACCTTCACCATAATCTTCCTCCCAATCGCCCTCAAAGAATGCTTCAGAATCTATATCAGAAGCAACTATTTCCAACTGAACCGATGTCGATTCGGTCAGAACCAGGCAAAGCAACTGGACTATTGTAATCGCTTTCGCTATTTCTTCAGTGGTCGGAACATGGGGAGAAGGATCCGAACTGGCTACCTAGCATTTTCTTTTTGACAGAACCGACTCCACAGAGTCGGCTCTCCTTTTGCCCAAAGAGGTAATCATCTAGGTCAGTGGGTACCTCTTCAGGTTCGGTCTCAACCGAACCAGGCTGGCCATCCGGGTCAGCGGACTTCTCATCCTCTCTTTCCTTTTGCCTACTTACACATTTTTTCAAAGTGGCTTTGGGAAAGTTTTTACAAATTTGGCAGTCTTCCTTGAGGTGGTCAAATCCCAGACAATACACACAGACGAGGTGGGGATCAGCCTTAGCAAAGGCCTCCCCATACTCAGTACATTGTTGAAACCCAGTGGGACCAGTTTTCTTTTTGGGTTTCTCAGACATGTCGGATTCAAAAAGTTACCCTTCACAGCGTTAAACCAGGTAACACACACTTATTGGTTCCAACCGTGTCACGGGTCGGTTAAAAAAATCCTATTAAATACCAGATTTTTTAGGAACCAATAAGTACTGGAAACCACTAAAGAATTACAGAAACTACACACAAAATAAACAGTAATAGATTTCGGTTCCCAACCGGACCGACCGGGAAAGAACCAAAGAAAAAACAATTTCTATCAATAAAACAACACTGCCTACTAAACTACCACTTACTGTACCATCACAGAGGTAAGAATGCAGAAAAAATAAAGCGGTTGAATAAACCGACCATTTCAAACTTGTAGCGAACCGGAGCGCAGAAGGAATCTCCAGAGCGACTTTACAGTTAGGCGGAGTAAGAAATCTGACAGTTACACTTCAGAGTACCACAGACAGAGGTTTGAAAACCGAGCTCAAGCTCAACGTTCTGTGACTAGGCATAGAGTTAACCCTTTACTCTCCGGAGCAGTTCAAGTGCTGGGGCTAACTGCATATAGTCAGAATACAGCAAGACTTCATGTTGTTTGAATCAGTCAGTTGTCCAGGTATGGAAAGACTTAAGAGTCTTAACTTTTGCAGGTGCGTCAAAAGTAGTGCAAAACACTTTGTTAAGGCTTGTGGCACTGAAGAAAGCCCAAAGGACAGGACTCTGAAGTGGTAATAGGGTCCCAGCATAAAGAAACAGAGGTATCTGTAGTGGTCGGGGTGCACCAGTATGTGCTGATCTGCATCCTGCATATCCAGGGATTCTAACCAATGCAGAGGTTTCAGAAAGGGTAGCAGGGAACCCAGAAAAAACATTCTGAATTTTTCTTGAACCATGGATTTGTTCGGATTTCTAAGACTGAGGATAGGGTACGTGCCCTCATATTTCCTTGGGACTAGAAAGTAACGGGAGTAGAATCCTGTGTTTTGTTCTGACTCTGGCACTACTTCCAATGCCCTGTTGCTCAGAATCTCTGGCACCAGAAGCTCTGACATGTGAGCTGATAAGAGAGGCTGCCTTCTGGGCAGAGAGTCTGGAAGAATTTCTTTAAAATGCAGAAAAGTGACCCTCTCAGATGATCCTGAGGATCCACTTGTCCATCATTATGGACTCCCACTGACGGCAAAACTGGATCAGGCACTCCCCCTCCCCAACTGGGGAGGAAAGGTTTGTCTTGGGTAGCTGAGGCAGGACCAGGGCCGAAGTGTCAGATGGTGGCAATAGGTGCTTTTGGCACCTGTGCCTTCGGCTGCACCCTTTTCTGAGGCTGGGGTGGCTGAGATTTGTTTTGGGCTACCCTACCCTTGCCATGAAAGGACTGCTTATTCTAAACGGGGCTGTGCCCTTCTGAGGGTTAAAAGGGGCTGGCCTGGAAGTCTAAAGGGGCCATTCTAGTTTCATTAGATGCCTTAAGGCACTGCTCTAACTGCTGTTAAAACAGAGATGTTCCATCAAAGGGAACATTCATAACCTGTTGTTGGCAATTCTGGGTGAAGCCACAAGTCTGCAACCAGGAAAGCCACCTGATGCAAGTGCCTGCAGCAGTAGAGTGAGATGCAGCATCAAAGACATCCATTGAGGCTTTAAGCTGGTGACTGTTGGACTCAGTACCTTGCTTAACAGTCAGCAGAATATTCTGTTTAGCCTCTGAGTCTGGCAGAGACTCTGCCACAGACTTCAGCTTGCTTCAGAAGGTATACTCGTACTTAGACAAATGCCCTTAGTAGCTGGCAATTCTCATACTCAGGGTAGCTGAAGAATAGGCAAGCTTACCCATAGTGTCAGTCTTGCACAACTCCTGGTTAACAGGGTGTGCAGAGACCTCTTGGGGAATAACGGCCTAGTCATTTTTGGCAAGGATAACATTGGCATCATCTGTAGTAGGCCTACTCCATACCACATCAGACAGTGTTTCAAATGCAGGAAGAATAGGAGGAACTAAATTGACCAGTATATTGGAAATGTTAAGCTACTCCATTCAGAGACGTTTACCTTGGTTAATGGCCGTGGGCTCAAAATTAAGAGCTGAGTGCATATTTTTCAGCAAAGGCCAAAAAGTAAGATCCTCCTGAGGCACAGACATGAACTGGGTCAAAGGTGTCTGTGCTGAAGAGTCATTGTCATCAGCCTCAAAAATGATGGGTTTGAGGTCAGACTTGTCTTCCTGTACATCGCCCTCGGAAGCGGAGCCATAGGGAGTGTGGGTCACAAGCCCCCCTAATCTGGAATGTGGCTGTGACAACACCTGGGACCACAGCTCCAAAGGACGAGGGGCAGATACCAAGGGTGGCACCAAAACTGAATCTGGCACCAGGGAGAACACCCACCACCAGGCCAGGTGCTGGAACCAGCATTGATAACCAAGTGACCAGCAGTGGCACTGCAGCTGGACCCATCCCTACACAGGAAGAGGGAGCGGCTTGTGGGACAGACATCAGCGTGGTCACCAGCAAGGACCATAGGGATGTTGCAGAACTCAAATGCTCTACGTGGCCCAACGGCCATGCCTGTGGCTCCAATTCCACCACCCCAAAATTTATGGGCCGGATACATCGGAGTAGGTGTATGGGCCCAACGCTGCACCCACTGCTCCATAAGAGCTGCCCAATGTTGGAACTGCCCACCAAAGTCCTCACTTACAAAGGGAGGGTCTGAGCCTGAGATTCCAACCTCCTGGAACCAGAGGCCTCAGTGACACCAAAAGTGATAGTGAGGGCCTCTAGCCCCAAGAGACTGGAAATCTTTGGGCAGACCTTGTAGAAGATGACCATGACCTGTGTTGTTTCTTCCCCTTCTGACAGGAAGAGGAAGAAGTTGAGGGCGAACGGTGCCAGGACCCTGACTGGGATCAGGCCCATACTTTTTGTGCTTCCGGAGGACTGTCCTTCCTCCCAGACTATGATCCATCCATAGTTAAAACCCTTCCCCAGTGGGGAAAATGGATTGGACAAGGCCCTGCTGATGGAGCAGCTTGACGCTTCAGGCTCCCCACCATACTCCATGGCCTTTGACCATTGATGCTCGGTAGGGCTAAGAGAAACTGACAGAAAAAAAAATTGTGATAGGAAATACTAAACTGACCCAAAAATAACAAACTCTAGCTTTAAACACTAAAACTGAGAAGAACTGAATGCTGTTGTCATATAGATGTGAAGTTCTGATTCCCAACGTGCCAGCAATGTTGTCACTGATGTGCACTCGGCAACGGTGGGGGGGGGACTTAAGAAGTTGAGGGCTGGTGCCAAAGTAATCCTGTGCTCACAAGCTCAGTCTTGTGGAGCCGTGCTTGCACATAGCTTACCTCAGCGCTAGCCCACTGAAAACTTCTGGCACCCACAGCTTCCTAGCACCTCCAGCTCAGACCCACTAGTGGGAATCAATGGTGAAGACTAATTCCTGGAAGATCCAATTTTTTACAACTCTAGATGCCCTCCTGTTCTCCTCTTAGTGTCTGTCCAATATTCTGACATATGTCGACTGCCTTTCAAAAGAGCAGAGGCCCTCATTAAGTGAACAGAAACATTCTTGGTAGGTGTAAAAAGACTTCCCAAGAGTTTGTCCAGTTACTGGGTCACATGGCATCCATCACCTGGCTGCCATGGACAAGGCTTCAGGTGAGAGATGTCCAGTACCACCCAAGCAGGCACTTGAAACAAAAAGTGCTCCTCTAGACCTATCAGTACTAATAATCAAACTATTGCCAAAAAAGTAACCAAAATGCTGAGGTGAATTGGAAGGGGTTTTGACAGCAGGAGGGAAGAGATGATACTGCCTCTCTATAGAGCACCAGTGAGGGCACATCTGGAATACTGTGCCCAGTTCTGGAGTCTTCATCTAACAAAAGACAAACAAATCCAGAAGAGGGCTGCGAATCACTCCAGTTTGGTGGGTGCATACCAGGGCAACCAGCTCATACATACACCACAAGCTGAGGTATCTGCACTCCTGAGCCACAGCACATACTCTCGCAAACAGAAATATGGATATTCAAGAGCTTTATTGCCAAATTCAGAAGTGTGCTTGGGCGTTCACTGCACACCACTTTCCAGGGGGCAAAGTGGTTGTGCGGCGAAGACGCTCAAGTACACTTTCCTGATTTGACAATAAAGATCTTGAAAATCCGTATTTCTGTTTGTGAGAATGTGTTTTGCAGCTCAGGAGTGCAGATATCTCTTGGCTTGTGGTAAGAAAAGACAAAGACAGGCTAGAGATGGTACAGCGTAGGGTAACCAAAATAATTCAGTTAGCAAGGCAGATCATACGAGGATCAGCTTACGGTTCTGAACATGTACATGCCAGAGACCAGAAGGGAGAGGGGTGATATGACAGAGAGCTTCAAACTACTGAACGGAATGCACAAGGCAGACTGAGGAAATCTTCACCAGGAATAGAGAATGAAGAACACAGCTCCATGAGTGGAAGGTGGTGGGGGGAGAGGCAGGAGAGACATAGGACATTTTATTTTACACAGAGAGTGGTTGAGCCATGGAACAGCCTACCTGCGGAGACCATTAATGGTTTCAAACACAACTGGGACCAAACTAAAGGCTTAATAGTTACACGGGGGGCAGAAGAGCAAGGGGGAGGTGAGGGCAATAACCACGACTAGACTATAGGTCTCTGGGTAGGGTAGGTTAAACAGGGCAGATGGGATGAACCAATGGTCTCTTTTTGCTTACATTTTCTGTTTCTATGTAACCAGAAAGTTGTTCCAGTCAGTGGAATGGTGGAAAGAGAAACATTTTCAGAGAGAGAGAGAGAGAGAGAATGAGAATTACCTTCCTCCAACTGTCTCCTACAAAAGTGCCGACTGCAGATGTCTCCCTCATCGGATGGGGATGTTATCTGGAGGAGCTAACATTGAATGGTACATGCTCCTCAGCGGAAAGAATGGAACACACAAACCATCTGGAACTCAGGGCAGTGTTCCTGTCCATGGAGTCTTTCTCCTCACATCTGGAGGATTAAACCATTCTGATCAAGACAGACAACACAATGACAATATTCTGTACTAACAAGGAGGCACTAGATCCTCAAAACTCTGTTCAGACGCAGTGACAACAAGGAACCTGGCATATTCACTGAATGCACAGATGTCTGCAGTACGCCTGGCTGGAAAGGTCAATGTACTAGCAGAATCACTGAGCAGAATGACTCAAGGAAACAATGAGTGTTCCTTAAACCAATTAAGTGCATAATTCTGTCATCCACAAATACGGAACACCAAGAAAAAAATACTTGCCATAGTAATCTTGTTTCTTCCAAGGGAATCTTACTGTATTCTGACTTCTGCAGTATGGTCTCACCATACGACTGCTCTGGAGCTGAAATGGTTAATAGAACCTGTGCTAATCATGGCATGTTAGGCTCGGGCTCGGTATTCAAACCACTGTCCCTGGAATACATGCTGCAACCGTCAGATTCTTACAGAGCAAGCACAATAACAATCTAAACTAAACAACACCCAAAAACAATCTCCTTTATTTAAAAGTGGGCAATATTAAGACTCAAGTCACTAAGCCCAAAAACAGAACCACTCATAGGTTTCAAACAGCATGGACAGCTGTGTTGCAGTGCCCACAGGTTCTAGCAGGGGAGGTAGGGTGGGAGCTCAGAAAACAATAAGATTCCATTGGAAGAAACAGGACTACTATGGTAATTTTTTTCTTCAAACCCCAGGAAATCTTACTGTATTCTGACTTCTGCAGCCTACCCAAGCAGTACATTTGGAGGAGTGTTGAGAACCTATTTAGGAAACAGGCTCTGCAGCACTGCTGTGTCAAACCTGGCATCACTCAAGGCCTGGGTATCCAGGCTGTAGTGCTTAGTAAAGGTGCAAACTGTTTTCCAGGTAGCTGCTTTGCAGATTTCTAACAGAGGGATATCTCCCGCAGCTGCTATTGAAGCAGCTGTACCCCCTCATAGAGTGACCACTGAGGCCTACAGGAGGCACTTTACCCACTTTGCTGTAGCAAAATTGGATACATGCCACTATCCAGCAGGCAATGGACCTCTTTGAGGCAGGTTTTCCATTCCCCACTGCTCCATCAGTCAGGAAGAGCTCGGTTCTATCCCGCCTGTGGCCCTTTGTGTGATCCAAGTAGTAGCTTATAGCTCTCTTGACATTGAGGCTATGCAGTCTTCTTTCCCCTGAACTGGAGTGGTCAGTGAAAAAGACTAGTAAGGTCATGGACTGATTAAGATGGAAGTCTGAGACCACCTTAAGGAGGAACTTCCTATTAGTCCTAAGGACCACCTTGTCCCTATGGACTGCTATGTAATCTGGCTCTGTGGACAAGGCCTGGAGCTCACTGATCCTCCTGGCTGAGGTGATGGCTACCAGGAACACTGTTTTCCACGTCACATAACTAAGCTCTGCTAAGGACATGGGCTCAGATGGTGGTTGCATTAGCTGGCCAATGCATATAATGAGGTCCCAGTCAGGAGTATGTTCCCTGTAAGGGAGATGCAAGTGCAATAGGCCCTTGAAGAACTTTCTGAATACCTGATTGGCAGCAAGGGATGCCCCTTTTCCAGCAGAAAGTTATGCAGAGACAGATGCTAGGTGTACCTTAAGGGTGGAAGGCCGAAGGCCAAGGGAATGCAAATGTGCCAAATAGTCCAAAACTGCCGATAAACTAGCCTGGCGATAGCCTATCTGTCTCTGTTGGCACCAAATTGAAAACTTCTTCCATTTAGAAGTGTAAGTCTTTCTAGTGGAGGGTTTTCTAGATACCCTTAGAATTTCCAGCACCTCTTCTCAGTGGTATAGGTCAGCATACTCTAAGTCCTCAAGAGCCAAGCTCTGAGTCTGAGGGACTGGAGATTGGGGTAAAGGACCCTGCCCTGAGAGGAGGTCAATAGGTTGTGCCTCCTGGGTAGAGAGGTTGGCCTGGATACTGACAGGGTCAGTAGCAGGGAATACCAAGGCTGCCTGGCCCAATCTGGGGCAATGAGGATCATTATCACTGGTTGAGCCCTGAGCTTGTTCAGTACTCTGAGCAACAGGGGAATGTAGGAAAGGTGTACAGGAACTTCCCTTTCCAGTCCAACAGCACTGCATCCAGAGGGCTTGTGCCCACTGCGGGGGGAGGGGGGTCTGCAACAGAATTGTGGCAGTTGATGATTGTCTAGGGCTGTGAAGAGGTCCACCTCTGGGATGCCCCACCATCTGAACACCACCTGCAGGATGTGCCTGTTTAGTGACGTCTTGTTGTGGTTCTGGTTGATCCTGCTTAGAGTATCTGCCAGGATATTGTCCTTCCCTGGGAGATGAACTGCTGAGAGGGGAATCCCTAGGGAATAAGCCAGATTCCACACCTTCATACCTTCATGGCTTCTGTGCACAGGGTAGAGGACCTTGTGCCCTCTTGCTTGTTCATGTAGTACATTGTGGTTATATTATCTGTTCTGACTTGAATCACCTTGTCCTGCAGCATTGAAGCGAAGGACTGAATGCCCATATAAACTGCCCTGCATTCCAGCAGGTTTATGTGGAGCAGACTCCTTCCGGAGCCAGGTACCATGTGCAGTGTGCTCCCCAAGGTGGGCACCCCATCCTAGGAGGGAAGCATCCATTGTTAAGACTGCTGATTGTGTTAGTTGGAGGAAAGGCACACCTTCCCTGAGGCTGCCTTTTCCTACCACCATTGCAGAGCTTGGAGAAGGGTTCCTTTGACTGGTACCATTTTTGACAGAGAATCTCTTTTCTGAGATCAGTGAGACCTGAGGTGGAACTGGATGTCCCTCATCTGGAATCTTGAACCTGACACTGTTGCTGTTGATGCAGCCATGTGGCCCAACAGCTGAAGAAAATGTCTTACTGGTCTGGGGATATAAATATCAATAGAGAAAAACTCTTGGCTGCACTCCAAAGCACATGAACGGCAAAAGACAGCATAGATAAATACTTTATTAGATAAAAATAGTAAGAGTAGCACCCCCACACACAAATGGATGCCATTTGTGCGTGTGGAGGTGCTACTCTTACTATTTTTATCTAATAAAGTATTTATCTATGCTGTCTTTTGGCATTCATGTGCTTTGGAGTGCAGCTGAGAGTTTTTCTCTACTTATATTTGTGTCTTAAAAATTTGTATTTTGGCTCCTCCATTTGTCCACCCTAGAGCCGTGTTCCTCTGCTTCTAGTCTGAGGACATGCAGTTGGAAGAAGCTTGCCAGCTGCAATAGGCTGTCTACCCTTCCCTGAGGAAGGAAGGCTCTTCCTGTCATAGTGTCTAGTTCCACCCCTATGAACTCCAAGAGTTGAACTGGTGTTAGCACTGACTTTTTCTGATTTACCAGGAAGCCCAGTGTACACAGGATATCCTGAGTGATGGTCAGTGCATCTCCTATCTGTTGAGGAGACAGGGCTACCACTAGCCAGTCATCCAGGTATGGGAAGACTGCAACCCCTGGCCTCCTTAGGTGTGCTACCACTACTGCTATGCACTTGGTGAACACCCTTGGGGCAAACATCAGGCCAAAAGGCATGGCCCATAGCTGGTAGTGGCCCGATGGCAATCTGAACCTGAGGTACAGCACTTTCTGTGTGACTACATGATGGGGATATTGAAGTAAGCATCTTTTAAGTCCAGAGATGCCAGCCAATCTCTCTTCTGAGTGTAGGGAGAATGGTCGCCAGAGTGACCATTTTGAGCTTTGGCTTTGTCAAATGCCTGTTTAAATGTCTGAGATCCAGTATGGGTTGCCACTCCCGCTTTCTTTAGGATAAGAAAGTATCTTGAGTATAGGCCCTTTGGGCCAAAGGAACAGGCTCTACTGCCTTGTCCTGAAGGAGGACTGCTACTTTCTCCTCCAACTGAGCTGCTTCTGGTAGGGTGGCAGGTCTGAAAACTCTTGCTCTCAGTTTGGGTAGAACCTTAAAACTGAGGGCAAGCCCCAGGCTCACTACCTCCAGGACCCACTTGTCTGTGCTGATGGATTCCCAAGCCTAGAGATAGTGAGTCAGCCTGCCTTCTACTGGAAGTGGGGAGGTGACCCTGGCAGTCCCCCTCAAGGGGTCTGCTTTGCTTGTGCACTTGGCTGAGTGCTGGGGCCAGCACGACTGCTGCCCCTTCTTCCTCTGCCTCTGAAGTACCCTCTCTGAGGCTGGTAGGCCGGCGATGCCTGAGCCTGGAAGAAAGGCCTGTAATAGGTTCTACTCCTGCCCCCTTTGGTTTGGTACTTCTGGGGTGTAGCTGCCTTCTCCTTTGCAGCAGCACTCTTGTAAGCCACTTTGTACTCATCCATCTTCTTCATGTAAGCCTCTGTTTGCTCACCGAAGAGAGATGTGGGCTCATAAGGAAAATCCAGTGCATTTGTCTGGGTGCCCTGGGACAAGTTAGTGGCCCTCAGCTAAGCAAATCTTCTCAGAGACCTTGAGGTTGCCATTTGCCTGGCTGCATTATCACTGGCATCACTACCATCTGAAACTGGCACTTGGAGGCCTCTATGCCCCTTTTTGCAGCTTTGGACAGGTCTGATGCCGTGGGTCCAGGGCATGTCTTGGCTATCTCTAAAACCGTATTCCAGAGACTCTTTTGGTATCTGGACACATAGGCCATATAAGTTGCCTATCTAATGACTAAAGAGGCCCCCAAATAGGACTTCTTGGCCATATAATCCATTTTTCTGGAATCCTTTTCGAGTGGGTGTGATGCCAGGGGAATCCTTACTTTGTCACATGCAGCAGCCTGCACCACCCCTTCATGGCTGGGGTGTCCAAAAAGGAACTCTGCTCCAGATTTGGCCACCCAGTACTTCCTGTCAATCCTCTTGTCCACTGGGGGAATGGAAGTGGGGGGTTGTAAATTCTGGAGGCCTGTCTCTTTAGAGACTTGTAGATGGGCAACAACAGCCTCTTTGTTGCTGGCACATCCATCATTTCCATATAGTCTGGTTCCTCTTTCTCCTCTGTGGATTCCAGGGTGGAGAGGTCCAGTGTTTGTGCCATCTGCTTCATGAAGGCAAAATGGGAGGAAAAATCCTCAGCTCCCTTCTCAGGGGAGTCAGGGCATTGAAGATCAGGGGATACATCAGGTTCCAGAGGTTCCACCAAATCATCTTCATCATCCTCTTCCTCCCCTTCAACATAAACCTCAGTAAATTGCTCAAGTGAACCGGGAACTGAGGTCTGTGAACCGGGTCACTGAACTGGGACCGTGGTACCAGTTTGCAGCGCCTGAAGAATCCTTATAGCATTAGATATTTCTTCCGTAGTTGGAATCGATGGATTTGTCGGTTCTGGTTCCTTAACTGAGTGTTTTTCCTCTCTTTTTTTCTTTGCAGAACTTGCCAGTTCAATGGCAGTGTCTGCAGTTCTCTTCTTACCCAAGGAACCATCACCCTGGTCAGAGGGTTGTTCAAACAGTTCCTTGGGGGTCTCCTTTTAGGAGGAGGAAAGCTTATCTGAAGCTGGGTCAGCAGCCTTTTTGGACATTTTTTCCTTCAGTCAGTTGAAATGCCTATCAAGCGTCAACTAAGGAACATTTTTACAGATTTCATAGTCTGCCTTCAGGTGGTCAAACCCTAGGCAGAAAACACAAACCAAGTGAGTATCTGCTTTAGCAAATAGTTCCCCACACTCTGTACAATGTTGAAAACCCATTGGGCCGGTTATTTTCTTGGGTAGTTACATAACCAGTAAACCCCCCCAAACAAGTAGGTTTTCTGTGAGCCAGAAACCCACAGAAATAAACAAAGGTCTCTCTCTCTTTTTTTTTTTTTCATGTGGTCAGTTTAGTGACCGACGAAAGAACCCAGAGTTACCCCAGTTTCTCTCCAAGAAGACCAAAACATGAAATAACTGGCCCAGGAAAAGTTTAAACACAGAAATTTACCTTTTAAAATGTAAATAAATGTTTGGTTCCCTCCTGGTTAAATGAATCGAGAAGAAATAGAAAAACTTATCAGAATAAAACTAAATCTAGACTAATCTACCTGTAAACTCAAGGACAGTGCTTAAAAATGAACAGAAATAAACTGAACCTCAAAAAACTGAGAAAATAAAATCTTCAAGAAAGATGAAGGAGGGCTCTCCAAGGAGTCTGTACTAGGCAAGCAGAGTAAAGAATCTGACGGTTGCAGGATGTGTTCCAGGGACAGTGGTTTGGAAACTGAACTCGAGCCTAACATTCCATGATTAGCATAAGGTCTAGTAACCATTTCAGCTCTGGAGCAGTGTTATGGTGAGACCATACTGCAGAAATCAGAATACAGTAAGATTTCCTGGGGTTTGAATAATGGATATTTCTGCCTCATGAGAGAATAAAAAACTCCCGCAGTTCTGCTGCAGACCTCCAATCAATGGAACCATCTATTGAGATGCTCTCTCACTTTCTTGGAAGAGGAATTCCTATAAGCATTTCCACTGATCCAAAGGGTCCTATTGAAACTCAGGAGGGAATTAGTAACAATGATTCTGATAATACCAGACTTGGCTGCTGGGCAGACATGGTATTCTCTTTTGTGGACTACTTCTCAGAAAATTCCTATATCTGTGCCTCTGAGGCACGATCTCCTAACTCTGTGCCAGGGCAGGTGACTTACCCAAATCTCAAAACTCAGGCTGAGAGCATTGTTCTTGAGGACAGAGTTTTCAAGTGTAAAACCTTCCAGTAAAGTCCTGGAAGTTTTTAGAGTAGATACGAAACCAGAAACTAGGAACATCTAGTCTTCCAAATCAAAAAGGTTTCAATTTGGTGCAAAACACAGAAAACCACAGCCATGGCAGCAGAATTGCCAATGGTTTTAGGTTACTTAGTGCACCTGCAGTCTCAAGGACTGAAGCCCTCATCCCTTAAGGTATACTTTGCAGGAATTTCTCTGCCTACAAATCTGCAGGAAAAGAAAAATCCATTGCTTCACAACGAGAGTTCAAAACATTTTTTCTAAGGGTTAAATCAAATTTTCCCTCCAGTAAGAAATCCTGTACTCCCAACTGGATTTGTAATTGGTATTGGTGTATATCTCATACAGTCACCTTCTGAGCTTATGGATGCAGCAGATCTTAAATATGTAACCTGGAAGACAGTATTTCTGGTGCCCACAATGTCTGTCAGGAGAATCAGTGAAATGCAAGCTCTCTGTATAGATTCGAACTTCATAGTGTTTCACGAAGACAAAGAAGTTCTGAGAACTCAGGTAAAATTCCCTCACAAAGCAGTTTCCAAATTTCACTTGAACCAGTCTGTCACTTTACTGGTGTACTTCCAAGGCCACACACAGAAGCAGAAGAAATAATGTTACACAGGCTGGAAGTAAAAAGAGCCCTTAGTTTTAATGTGGAAAGAAAGTACAGTTATATAAGAACAGCAGATCTTCGAGAGGATCTCGGTCATCAGGTACCACCATAGGAACCTTTGTCATCGGTGAAGGGGAATCCACACAGAAGATTTTTAGCAATACAGCTGGGGCCGCCCACACCGTCGACATTCTCGAACATCACCAACCCTATATAGGCATAAGCGGCCACACTCCCTCCTCGGTGCTTTCCCTCTGGAGATGAAGGGGGGCAAGGCTTACACCCAGGAGAACTGAGGACAGACCTGGCTCTAGATAAAGGTGATGGAATACAGCAGATAGCCAGGCCCAGAACAGGAGCCTCAACAGGGGGATGGTAGGGGGGAAAGCATACCTGATGACTGAAATCCCATTGAAGATCTACTGTTATGGTAAGTTCTTATGTAACTGTTTTATCTTCTACGGGGATGTCTCTGTCATCAGGTACCACTGTAGGAATGAGTACCAAGCAATGACAAGTAGAAACTGGTAGTCTGGGAGGCTGGATCTCCATAAACTGAAGACTGGAAACCTGGAATACCCTACCCAGTTAAGGACCTATCTAAACTTAAGACAGAAGGCCTTGTGAAACTGACCTGCCAAGGGACTCCATAAACTTAAGACAGGAGCCCTTGCAGTACAGCCCTGCCTAAACCTGCACGGGCTCTTGAGGCAATAACAGACTGTAGTGCTTGGTGAAAGTGTGGAGTGTACTTCAGGCGGCAGCAGCACAAATATCAGCAGCTGAGACCCCTTTGAAACAAGCCACAGAGGTAGCCATGCCTCTGGTGGAATGAGCTTTGACAACGCCAGGCAAATCTTTACCATTCTTATTGTAGCAGAACACAATGCAATTTGCCAACCATTTGGATAAACATTGCTTAGAAAGAGAAGCACCCTCTCTACCTGGGGCGAAAGAAACCAACAACTGTTTGACTTTCTGGATTCCTTAGTCCTTCATTTCATTTCATTCCATTTATTTGTAAATTGCAGGTTGGTACACTGAGATCTAAAATCCCATTTTCAGGCACAACCTGAAGTCAAATGAAGTCACGTACAAGACTCACAACAACAAAACACATAGCATAACAAAGATTAGAAAAAAACAGTTAACACATCACTTTACACAAGTACAAACATTCAGTTTTTAAAAACAGTTGGATACAGCAATAGAAAAAGTATGAATTGATGAAGATTTTACAACGTCAGGTAAGGAATTTCACACTGTAGCAGCACAGTAAGCGAAATACCTTTTGCCTGAGTTTGTGTGAACTAATGGGAGAACCAGCTGGGACGTATGAGATGATCGTGAGCTATATGGGGAGCTATATGTGTCCAAGAGGGTATAAAGTGATGTGGGATTACCAGTACGAAGTATTTTGAAAAAGAAACGTGACATAGCCAATTTATAGCTATTTTGGACAGAAAGCCAGTCAAGACTGGCCAAAATGTTACTATGGTGAGTTTGTGATGGGGACATGGTGACAGACTTTCCAATTTTGTATAACAATGTATTCTTCCTTTTAATGAGGGAGGCAGATGAAACATCGGTAATTAAAGAGGCCTAATTTAAGACAGGGAGCAAACTTTGTTGTGCTATAATTTTCCGTGAGTCTTTAGTCAAAAATGTGGAGAGCGGTAAAGGGTACCAATTTTGGAATGTAGTTTGGCAATGACCTTGTCCATATATATGTTATATTTTAATAAAGGATCTAAATACAAGCCAAGATATTTAAATGTGGTAACTGCATCAATAGACCCTCCCCGTAGCATACTAACGGTAAAACTATCAGAGTGTTTTTTTAATTTAGACTCTGAGCCAAGCAACATTGATTTAGTTTTAGATTTATTCAGCACTAAGTTATTTTGAGAGAACCAAGATTGCAATTTGTTAAATTCATCACTCAGTTGTAAATTAATGTCAGTAACAGATGAGTGATGAGTAAATATGACTGTATCTTCTGAGTATAATAACAATTTGCAGCACTCCACCACGTTCACCATGGGATCTGTAAACAGTGAGAAGAGCAATGGGACCAGTATGAAGCCCTGAGAGACCCCACACTAGACCCTATGGTAAGATGAGCAAACTCCATTTACCTTAACACATTGCACTGTATTGGTAAGATAATCCCCAAAACCAAGACAAGGCAGGACCCCCTACTCCCAGCCCTGTAAGATGATCTATAATATAGTATGATCAACAAGGTCAAATGCCTTGGTTAGGTCCATGAACACTGCCCCAGTTAAACAACCACTCTCAGTGGCCCTGTGGACATTGTCCATGAACCTAACCCAGGCAGTCTCTGTGCTGTGATGATCCCCCACCAAACCACATTGGTTAGTGGAGATCAAATTATGAGCCTTAATGTAGTCACTAAGCTGTTTGTATGCTATTTTTTTCTTGAAGTTTCAATAAGGCAGACAGTATTGAAATTTGACAATAATTGCAGAAAGTCAGTTTGTGATCCAAACTTAAAGATTGGGACAATATACGACTTTTTCCATAAGTTAGTTATCTGGCATGTTTGAAAAGACAGGTTTAAGGTCAAACTAATCGGATAAGCTAATTGAGAAGTGGATAGGACCAGGAGACTGGGTGATAACTTATCACAGAGAAGAGCCTTGTCAGGCTTCAAGCTAGTTAAAAGTCTCAGAACCTCGGTACTCTTCACAGTTTTTAAGTAAAATTTCTGTCTATTCAGGTTAGGATCAATACTACTTTTAGTGTAACCTGATAATACTCCACGGTATAGGTCCAGGTCAGGAAACTGATAATTGAATTCCTCAGCTACAAGCGCCGGGTCTGTCAGCAGCTCACCATCCTTATTCATTCAAAGACCATTACCACTAGGTGGAGTAAATAAGGATTTAATTGAGCTCCAGAACCTTTCGGGGTTTGAGAGGTTGGACTGTTGCTATTTTTGAAAGAAACATATTTTGGCTAACTTAACTTCCTTTTTGCACAAATTCCGCCTAAACCAATAGACATTTAAGTCTGCAGGTGTCCCATTTTTCCTATATTTTTTTCCCAGCAGCGTCTCTATCCCTCATTAATTTGGTTAGATTTCTATCAAACTACTTGATCTTCGTACCACTAACTCTCCTTTTAACTAAGGGAGCAAACTTATTTACTACATCCATAAGAGTATTAATGAAAGAATCCAAAGCACTGTCTACATCTGGTATGACATTCAAGAATGACCAAACAGTTTCTGAGAGAGCACTCAAAAAACTGGGAACATCCATTCTTGAATAACACCTAGTCTCTATGTATCTTGGGGGAGGCTTAGAGATTCTTCCACCTTTCCATATCCCGGATACTGGGTGGTGGTCACTGATAGAATCAGAGATCAAACCACAAGATATAATATGGTCATTTCTGTTGGATAAGAACCAATCCAGTATTGAATACTTGTTGGTTTTAAAATTAAATTGAGTTGGGGATGTTATAAGCTGCTGTAGCCCTGAGTCCATTAGTGTAGTTTGATAGTTAAGATTATTGTTACTGTCCCAGTTTAAAGTCTCCCACAGCTATGACTTCTCCTTTAGCTCTATATGATACAAGTTCCACAAAATCTTGAAGTCCCGGCTTACTATTTTTTGGTTGATTATAGATAAAATACATGGTTAGCATTTTAAAAAGCCCAATACTAACCCTTAGGGCAAGGTGTTCAATGAAATACTGATTAGCCTCAGGTTGTGAGATAACTTCAGTTGTAAGAGTGTTTCTAATATAAAACATTACTGAGCAGATAATACAAGTTCTAAGCACATCTAGTGTATGGAGCAATGCTTCCCTTGGATTGGCACGTTCAGGAAAATAAACAGGAAGGTGGATAGACTGGTTAAGTTTGAACTTAGAAACCATCTTTGGGAGAAACTTAGGATTTGTGCGCAAAGATACCGTGTCTTTGTGAAAAATCAAATAAGGTTCCTTGCTCCAGAGGGCCTGAAGCTCTGAAATTCTGCGAGTCGAAGTAATGGCAACTAAAAAGAGCACTTTCCAACAGAGAGAGCACAAATCACAAGTCGTGATTGGTTCAAAAGGAGACAGGGTCAACTTCTCCAAAATAAAATTCAGGTCCCAAGCTGTGACAGGGGACCGGATTGGGGGTTTCAGGTGCAGGGTGCCCCTAAGAAAGGTGTTGGGACACACCCAGCTGAGAAATTGTGCGGTCACCCACAGGCATACCGGAGGCCTGAACATACGAAGAAGCCAGCAGAAGAAGGCCATTTGGTCTATCAAGTCTCTTCATGGCATAAGTGGCATGGGTGGAAGGCTTGTGGGTGGCCACCAGGATATCCACTACCCTATTCGATACCTCGAACCTGACTATGGCAACGTTCTCAGGAGCCATGCATGCAGATGGAGGGACCTTAGGTTGGGATGGACCATGGTCCCCTGGTCCTGGGTTAGCAGATTCCTGCAAGGGGAAGAGGGACCGGAGGTTCCTCTGCTAGCTGCTGAAGCAGAGGGAACCATATCTGGTGAGGCCAGAATGGGGCCACCAGGACCATACTTGCCCCCCTCCCCATTTTCAGCTTGATCAGCACCTTCTGTATTAATTGAAACAGAGGGAATACGTACAGGAATCTCCCCCTCCAAGAAAGAGACAATGTGTCTCACCAGAAAACTCCAGGCCCTGGATCTAGCAAGCAAAAACTGGGCAGTTTTGCGTTGAGTGGGGACACAAAAAGGTCCAACTCTGGACGACCCCATCTGTTGAACAGATCTTCTGCTATGGATGAGAGAAGCTCCCATTTGTGCATGCTGGACTTGGACTGAGTCCTGCTGAGATTTTCCGCCAGGGTTTTTAAGATGCCTGGCACATGGACTACGGAGAGTGTGAGACTGTGCTCCAGGACCCTGTACCACACCTGCCTAGCCTCCCTGCACAGGGGGGTACAAGTGAGTGCCACCCTGCTTGTTGATGTAGTAGACAACACTCAGATTGTCTGACCGCACCAGCAGTTGGCCTGGAGCAAAGGTTCCTGAAAGGCCTGCATTGCATAGAGCACCGCTCTCATCTGCAGGACACTGATATGCAAGGAGGCTTCCTATTGTAACCAGGAGTCCTGTGTTTGAAATTGACCCAGGTGAACTCCCTAGCCTAGACCCGAAGCATCTGTGGTTAGAATCTGCTGCGGAGACAAAATCTGAAAAGGGACCCCCTGAAGAAGATTCAAGGGGGTCTATCCACCACTGCAACACTTTGTGGAATGGGGAGGATACCAGAACTAACTGGTCCAGCTCATCCATGCGCTGGTCCCACTGTACTCTGAGGGTCCACTGAAGGGTGTGCATGTGCAGCCTGGCCAATGGAATGGTGGGAATGGCCGCAACCATTAAGCCCAGAAGCCTGAGGTACAGTCTGGCAGGTATGTTCCGACTCTAAGCGACTTCCTGAGCCTGATTCAATTCAGTTCAATTCAAACTTTATTTATAAAAAGAGCCTTTCTCAAAATCAAGGTGCTTGTACAATATAAATAATTAAAATAATAAAACAACAATTTAAAACTCAATAGATACAACAGCAGCCTAAAAATCAGAATACGCTAGACTAAATAAATAGGTTTTAAGTGCAGTTTTAAAACTTTGGACAGTCAGGCAATCTCGCACCTGATCAATAAGGCATTCTGCCCTGTTTTGGGGTAAGAAAGCCTTTCTCTGCTCGTAGTCCAGAACCACTCCGATGTATTGCAGTCGTTGGGATGGAACTAGAATAGACTTGAGCAGATTGACTGTTATGCCCAAAGAATGGAAAAGCTGGAGAGTACACTTCAGAGTTAGCAACAATTGCTCCCTGGATGGGGCCATGAGGAGCCAATCATTCAGGTATGGGAAGACATACAGCCCTCCCTTCTGAAGAATACTGCAACCGGTGCCAAGCATTTGGTAAAGACATGTGGCGTAGAGGATAAGCCAAAGGGCAACACTTTGAACTGGTAGTGTTCTCCCTGAATGGCAAAGCGGAGAAACCTCCTGTGAGGAGGAAAGACCGAGATATGCAGGTAGGCATCCTGCATGTCCAGTGAGCAGAGCCAGTCCCCAGTCTTGAGGAGGGGCAAGAGGCCTGGCAAAGTTACAATCCAGAACTTCCTGTACTGGACAAAGAGATTGAGGTCCTTGGGGTCTAAGATTGGTCTCGGGTCTCTGCTCGCTGGTCTGTTTTGGGACCAGAAAGAACCTGGAATAAAACCCTTGGTTTCTCTGTTGCTTTGGCACTAGGTTGATTGCCTGCTTGCACAGGAGAGACTGCACCTCCTCCCAGAGCACAGACAGGTGGGCTGGGGGGGGTAGGTTGAGGGTGGTAGAGCGGTATCTGGAGGCTGCTGGATGAGCTCCAAGATGTTACCACTTTCTATAATTTTGTAAAATCCAAGCATCTGAAGTGATGGTTCTCCGTTGATTCAGATGGAGGGAGAACTGGCCTCCGACCACTGCCTCCTGGGTCTGCACCAGGGGAGAGTGGTCTGGCAAGGAGTCAAGCTGAGGCGGGGCCTACTGAGGAGGCTGGATCGTCAGTTCTGGGATACTTGGTCGCACTCCACCACTGGAGGGGCCAGACAAGGCAGATTGGGCTCTCCTTTTACCCTGGGTACAGAGACCCAAGCCTGGTCTGTTGACCTGTCTATGAAAAGTAGAGCACCCTATACCATGAGACTGGGTGTGGTAGAGGGAATGGACTGACCTAAGGGCTGTGCCAGAGGCCTGTAAGTTGGTAATCAGGTCCTGGACATCAGGATCGGAGACATCAGGACCAAAGAGCTTGGTGCAATTGAATGGTGCATTGAGTACCTTGTTTTGCACATCAGCTGCAAAGCCAGAAACCCTCAACCATGAATGCCTGCGAAGGCAAATGCTGGTGGCAGCTGCCCAGGCTACTGTGTTAGCCAAATCATATACAGCCCGAAGAAGATGTTTGCTAACATCCTCTGTGGTTTGCAGGCACTGAAGTAGTTTGGGTGCCATTAGGGAAGGCTTGGGCAGCCGCCTTGCCCTTCCTCCAGTTGGCATTCTGGAACTTGACCATATGTGACAGATAGTTTACAATCCTCAGGCGTAAGGTAGAGAAGAGTTAAACCCTCTTAATCCAGAAATCAATCCTGTAGGATTTCTTGTCTGGGGAAGGGAGCTAAGGTGCTTAGGCACCTTAGACCTGTCATGGGCTGCCTTGATGACAACCGAGTCAGTTTCAGCCTGGGCCGCAAAATAAGGAAGGCCCTGAGGAGCATTATAGAGCCTGTCTGCCCTGTGTGGCATAGCTGGCACCATGTCTGACCTGTGCCAGGCTGCCATAGTAGCACTTTTCAGGGCTGGCAGCACAGGAGGGATAATTTTAGGTGGAGAATCAGGGATCTCCAAATAGTCAGCCAGGTCCTTCCTGGTGACATCTTCCTCCTCAGTCTGGAAACCAGTGGTGACAGACAGCTGTTTCATAACATTGTAAAAGGTGGCATCCTCCAGGGAAGACCTAGAAGTATCAAGCCCATCGTCGAAGGAGGAGGGGCTGCCGACCCAGAGGTCTATGGCCGGGCACCCTGAGAATAGGACACAGACATTGTCGATATGGGTCTGGAAGGAATAGAGACCTAGACAGCTGGTTTCTTCATTGGGGCTGATGCCGTTGATGGAGAGCCCCCCCCCAAAGAAGAAAAAGCCAATGGGGAATGGGATCACCACCGGGGAGAGTGGACGCGATCCCGGTCATTTTTACTGTATGACTTTTCCCGGAGGACTTGCCTCGGGCCTTGGAGCTCGTGGACCCAGTAGGCGATGAGGTGGCCAGGGCCCTGGAGGACCCCTGCCCGGAGTTGACTACCTGCTGCTCCATCAGGAACTTTTTAAGAGCCTTCTTGCATCGTCTGAGGGTGGCTTGATTGAATTTTTGGCAGAGCTCACAGTCAGAGACTTCGTCAGCTGGCCAAAGACAGCAGACACAAACCGAGTGTTCGTCTGTAGAGGCGATCTTCTTTCCACAGCGACAGCACCGGAAAAGAGAGGAAGAAGGAGGATTAACTCTCAACATAAACAAAAAAGGCAGAAAATCTCTGAAAGAGATTTTGTGGAAAAAATAAGAAAAACATCCATAGGCCGGAAAAAAGGCATGAACACTGTGACAACTCTTCCATGGAGACTGTGCTTGCAAGTTAACGGCGGGAAAGAACTTAGGAGGAAGTGAGGCCACCTACGCCTATAGAAGGCTGGTGACATCGGAGGACGTTGACAGCGTGGGTGCCCCAGTTGTACTGCTGAAAATCTTCCATGTGGATTCCCCTTCACCAACGGTGGTACCTGATGACTGAGATACCCCCGAAGAAGATCCAAGGGATTGAGAACAGGCAGTAGTCAGCAATTTGTTACCTATGGTAAGTCAAGAAATTGAATACCAGATGCTGAGAAGACTATCTCACATTGAATACTTTCTTGTATTTAGCTTTGCTAAGAAAAATCAGGGAAAGAGCCACCAAGAGGGACAAGGGCTGATTCCACATGAGCTGTAGGAAAAAATTACTTACCATAGTAATCTTGTTTCTTCCAAGGGAATTTTACTGTATTCTGACATATGCAGTATGGTCTCACCATGGGACTGCCCTGGAGCCGAAATGGTTAATAGAACTTATGCTAATAATGGAATGCTAGGCTTGAGCTCGGTTTTCAAACCACTGTCACTGGAATACATCCTGCAACTGTCAGATTCTTACAGAGCATGCATAAGAACAAGCTATCTAAACTATCATAACAAACAATTTATACCCCTTAAAAACCAAACAAACCCCTTCCATTTATAAGTAAGGGCATCACTAAGTCTTAAGTCACAGAGGCCCCAACAAGAAACAACTCACAAATTTCAAACAGCATGGACAGCTGTAGTGTAGTGCCCGTTGGTTCTAGTAGGGGAGGTAGAGTGGAAGCTCAGAATACAGTAAGATTCCCTTGGAAGAAACAAGATTACTATGGTAAGTAATTTTTTCTTCAAACCCCAGGAAATCTTACTGTATTCTGACATATACAGACTAGCCAAGCAGTATGTTTGGAGGAGGGCAGAGAACCTATTTAGGAAACAGGCTCTGCAGTACTACTGTACCAAATCTGGCATCACTTCTGGCCTGGGTATCCAGGCTATAGTGTTTGGTAAATGTGTGAACAGTTTTCCAGGCAGCTGCTTTACACATTTTCAAAAAAGGAATATATTTTGCTGCTGCTATGGAAGCAGCTGTGCCCCTTGTAGAGTGGGCCCTAAGGCCCACAGGGGGCTCTTTGCTTACTTTGCTGTAGCAGAATTGAATACAGGCAACAATCCAGCATGCAATGGTCCTCCTTGAGGCAGGTTTGCCCTTGCCCACCTCTCCATAAGTCAGGAAGAGCTAAGTACTATCCTGCCTATGATTCTTAGTGTGATCCAAGTAGTAGCTGACAGCCCTCTTGACATCTAGGCTGTGTAGCCTACATTCCCCTGGACTGGAATAGTCAGTGCAATAGACTGGCAAAGTGATGGACTGATTCAAGTGAAAGTTCAACACCACCTTGGGGAGAAACTTCCTGTTAGTCCTGAGAACTACCTTGGCTCTGTGGAGAAGGCCTGGAGCTCACTGATTCTCCTGGCTGAGGTGATAGCTATCAGGAACACTGTTTCCATGTCACGTATTTAAGCTCTGCTGAAGACATGGGATTGAAGGGTGGCTGCATTACATATGAACTTATGAAGAAGCCAGCAGAAGAAGACCATTTGGTCTATCTAGTCTGCTCGTATTGCAGGGTACACAGCTTGAGCTACTGTCCCTGCCCTCCCTCCCCACACCTCCCATCCTCCCTATCCATGATCCTTACCTTCCCCTTATGCCTATCCCAGCCACTCTTAAAGCGTCCCACTGTCTTCAACGAGATGACCTCTTCCGGCAATGCATTCCAAGTGTTCTACCACTCTCTCTGTGAAGAAATGCTTCCTGACCTCCCTCATAAACCTCCCACCCTCCAGCTTAAGATGGTGCCCCCTCGTGTTACGGTTGCCACTCAGCTTAAAGAGACTCTTCTTATCCACCTTATTTATCCCTTTCAAGTACTTAAAGGTCCCAATCATGTCCCCTCTCTCTCTCTCTCTCTTCTGTCTTCCAGGGAGTACATGTTCAGTGCCCTCAACCTCTCCTCATATGCCTTACACTGCTGACCCGCTATCATCTTTGTAGCCCTTCTCTGGACCTTTTCCAGCAGGTTAATGTCCTTTTTGAGGTGTGGGCACCAGTACTGAACCCCATAATCTAGATGAGGCCTTACCAGGGACCTGTACAAGGGCAGTATAACCTCCTTTCTCCTACTACTGATCTCCTTGATATGCATCCCAGCATCTTGTTTGCCTTTGCTGCTGCTTTCTTGCACTGCATGGAGTGCTTCAGATCACTACTGATCATCACTCCCAAGTCCTTCTCCTCCTCTGATGTAGATATTCAGACTCCACCCAGGTAGTACTCTGTCCTTGGATTCTTCGCTCCAATATGCATAACTTTGCATTTCTTGGCATTGAAGCCGAGCTGCCAGATCCTGGACCACCTCCCCAGCTTTTTCAGATCATCCTGTAGATCCTGTATCCCTTCAGCTGTCTCCACTCTCCCGCAGAGCTTGGTGTTATCCATGAATAGGCACATTTTGCCCTTAATGCCATCCCCAATGTCAAATGTCATTGATGAAGACACTGAACAACATCGGCCCCAGTACCGAGCCCTGCAGGACCCCACTGGTTACCTTTTTAATGCCAGATAACTCTCCCACAACAACCACCCTCTGGATTCTGTCCGTCAGCCAGTTTTCTACCCATCTAGTGATCTTTTCCCCAACCCCGAGATCCATCAACTTCCTGATCAACCTTTTATGGGACATAGAGTCAAAGACCTTGCTGAAATCAAGATAGAGGATGTCTACTGCTTGGCCCCTGTCTACTATTTTAGTGACCGAGTCAAAGAAGTCAATCAGATTCATTTGACACACTCTTCCCCCCCATGAACCCATGCTGCCTCGCATCCTGGAGACTGTGCTCCTCTAGATATTCCACCAACCTTTCCTTTAGTATGGTCTCCATGAGCTTGCCCACAGTGGAGGTCAGACTGACTGGTCTGTAATTCCCTGGGTCATCCTTGGGACCATTTATATGGAGGGGCACTACATGTGCTGTTCTCTAGTCCTGCAGTACCATGCTTGACTGTAGTGAACTATTAAATAGGTCTGCCAGTGGCCCTGCCAGCTCCTCAGCTAGTTCCTTTAGTACCCTTGGATGTACTCTGTCCGGGCCTGTAGATTTATCCACCTTCAATGCCAGCAGCCCCTCCCCTCACTCTATCCTCGTCTGTCACTACATCTGTGTTCCCCTCCCCACTGCTCCTCTTTTCCCTCCTGAAGGCACTGGTCCGTCCTTCTCCCTGGTGAAGACAAAACAGAAGTATTCATTTAGTATCTCTGCTTTTCCCCCATTATGTTCCACCCACTCCTAGATACATAGAAACTGTCGGCAGATAAGGACCACTAGGCCAATCTAGTCTGGCCATAAGCCCTAAACTTGTATGCAGTCACTAACCCTAAGTGATCAATGGCTTTTCATCACTCCCTCCCCACCCAATGTTCCCTTGTGCCTGTCCCAGGCATGTTTAAACCCCTCCACTGTGCTTGCCCCACCACCTCTTGTGGCAGACTGTTCTTAAGCGTCCACCACCCTCTCTGTGTAGAAGAACTTCCTCACGTTACCTCTTAATCTACCCCCCTCTAATTTCATATTGTGTCCCCTCATTCTGATGTCTTTTCTACATTGGAAAAGATCCTCCACCTGCACATTCTTTATGCCCTTAAGGTACTTGAAAGTTTCTATCATGTCCCCCCTTTCTCTCCTCTCCTCCAGTGAGTACCTATTGAGGACTCTTAGTCTCTCCTCATATGTTCTGTGATGCAAGCTATGCACCATCTTTGTTGCCCTTCTCTGGATAGCCTCCAGCCTGTCTATGTCCTTACACATGTGTGGTCTCCAGTACTGCATGTAGTACACCAGGTGTAACCTTACCAGTGTTTTATACAATGGCATCAACACCTCCTGTCTCCTGCTAGTAGTGCGTCTGCCTATGCACCCCAGCATGCCACTGGTCCTCGCTGCAGTCTTTGAGCACTGCTTTGATACCTTAAGGTCATCGGATATGATGACCCCCTAGGTCCCTTTCCTCTTTGGTGACAGTCAGCACCTTCCCCCCATTCTGTAGCTCTCCCCAGGGTTCCCCCTACCTGGGTGCATTATCTTGCACTTTTTTGAATTGAACCTCAGTTGCCGCACCTCTGACCATCTTTCAAGCTTCTCCAGGTCTCTCTTCATTTTCTGCACCCCTTCTGAAGTATCCACTCTGTTGCAGGTCTTGGTGTCATCTGTAAATAGGCAGACCTTTCCTTCCAGCCCTCTGCAATGTCACTAATGAAAACATTGAACAGGACTGGTCTCAGTACTGATCACTGTGGTACTCCAGTGGTCACCTCTCTCTCCCTATATTGGATCCCATTTTTCATCACCCTCCGTCTTCTGTCCTTCAGCCAGTTTCTAACCCAATTTATCACCTTATGCCCCATGCCCAGACTACTTATCTTGTTAACCAGCCTTCTGTGTCGGACAGTATCAAAGGCTTTGCTGAGCTGTAGGTAGGAGATGTCTACCGTCCCTCTCTGATTCATTTCCCAAGTCACCCAATCATAGAAATATATCTGATTTGTTTGACAAGACCTTCCTGCTGTGAATCTGTGTTGCCTCAGATCCTGGGCACCATTGGATTCCAGGTGTGTCACTATCCTTTCTTTCAGCAGTGTCTCCATGATCTTCCCCACCACTGAGCTGAGGTTGAGAGGCCTGTAGTTCCCACTTCCTCCCTACTGCCACTTTTGTGCAGTGTGACTACATGCGTCCTCCTCCAGTCCTCTGGAACCATGCCTGTGTTGAGTGACTCTGTGAACAGGGCGGCCACAGGTGCTGCTAGTTCCCTCTCAGCTCCCTTAATATCCTAGGGTGTATGTGGTCTGGCCCCATAGCTTTATCCACCTTCAGCTTTGTGAGTTCCTCCAGAACTCTCTCCACTGTAAATGGACTGGTGTCCACTTCTCCCCCCCATTGCCCCTTCTCCCCAACTGTAGTCCTTGACCCTCTCCCTCTTTAATGAATACTGAACAGAAGTATTTGTTCAGTATTTCTGCTTTGTCTAGTTCCCCCTCCTTACACTCTCCCTCCTCCCCTTTGAGCCTCACAATCCACCACCCCCAACCCGGTTTTTCTTCTATCACTGATGTACCTGTAGAATGTCTTGTCCCCTTTTTTCACAGTCCGTGCTAAAACCTCCTCTGTCTGTGCCTTGCCTCTCCTAACAGCCTTCCCTGCTTCCCTTAGACATTCAGTGTACACCTCCCTGTCCTTCTCTCTTTGGGTCCCTTATACATCCTGAAACTTGCTCTTTTAGCCCTTACTTTGTCTGCTACATCTTTAGAGAACCATAGTGGTTTCCTTCTTTTCCCTTTTGCCACTATCCTAAGGCATTGGTTAGTTACCTCTACTATGGCTCCTTTTAGTTTCCCCCACTGTTCTTCCACTCTCTTCATTACCTCTCCCTTCTCCAGGGCTGCTCTTAAACATCTACCCATTTCACTGAAATCTGCCCACCCGAAATCTAATACTTTTGCCCTCGTGTGGCTTAATTGAGTCCCTGGCTCCATGCCAAACCACACCATGTGGTGATCACTGGATCCCAGCTGCCCTTCCACCTTTGACTCTGTTTCCATTAGTCCATACCAGGTCCAGAATAGATTTCTCTCTGGTTGGCTCATGCACCAGCTGTCTGGGTCCAACCTCCTGCAGGGATTCCAGGATGGCCGTGCTTCTGGCTGAAGCAGCTGCCTGAGTGGTCCAATCTACATCCCGCATATTGAAATCCCTCATCAGCAGGATTTCACCTTTAGCTGCCATGTCATGAATTTCCTCCATTAGTACCCTGTCCACTTCCTCCTTTTGTGCCGGAGGTCTGTAGATCACCCCAGTATGTATTGCCGTGTCAGTCCCTGGTTCAAGGGTGACCCACATTGCCTCTGCCTCCTCCTGTCTTCCCTGTACTTCTGCAACCTTTATGCCTTCTCTGATGTACAGAGCTACTCCCCCTTCCTTTTTACCTTCCCTGTCCCTTCTGAACAGTGTATAGCCTGGTACATTGATGTCCCAGCCGTGATTAGCAGAGTACCATGTCTCTGTTATTGCTGCTATGTCAAGGTCTGCATCCGTCATCAAGGCTTCCAGGTCTGGAACCTTATTTCCCAGACTGGGCATTTGTGAGCATGACCTTCCATGTTTCATACCCTGCCCTCCCTCTGTTCTTGTTCTCTCTCCCTTGCCTGTTTTCCCCACCCCGGTTTTCTTGTTCATGTGCTCTTGCCCCCATCTCCCCTTTTACACGTTTTGCCTGCCTGCTCCTCCCTGCTTGCTTCAGTTGTTCCTGTTGTCAACTAGCGTTTTTGCTTGCTACCATGGGGAGTGATTCTAAGCCACCTGTCCCTCCTGACTCCCTCCCCTTGGCCAGTTTATTATTTTTTTTTTTTACTTTTTATTTTCTTCTTTCAGTTCAGTCAACAGTTCTGTACAAACATTTGTAACAAGGGCACAATTGTTACATCAAATTCTGGCCAAACATTCTATAACCTCGAAAGGTCAAAGGGCTTATCCCTACAGAGCTCCCTGTTGGTATAACGCCCTCCCTGCCGGAGTCACTGATGCCGCCTCGTTATCGTACTTCAAAACTAGTCTTAGAAATTACCTGCTCTCAACACGCAGCTGTACCTGCCTCTAAGCCTACTCCTATCCTCCCAGACAAGGCTCACTGAGCCGCTCTCTGACCTTCTGTCCGGCTCTACCTTTACTTGCTACTATCTTCCCCACACTCCTCTTCTGATACCTCCCACCCAGCCTTACCTTTATTCTTCCCACTGAATCATTCTCCATGTAACTACTGTATATTGTCTACTCTGTAAAGTGCACATGAAAGCCTGTTTGTATACTGTGTTTGACAAATGCCTGCATTTTCTGGCTGCTTCCTAATTGTTCTCAGATGTTTTGTCTGCTTGGTTGTTTGTTTTCCTGCACTGTTTTGTCCTCACTGTGACGAGGTACCTTTGTAAATGAGCCTCTGGCTCAAAGGTTGTTAAACCGATGTTCCAATAAATAAATAAAAATATTTTAATGACAGACTTATAGGATTATCAAGTCATTGGTTAATAATAGTGATTATTGATAGCAGATGCAATATCTAGGCCTACGAGCTAACCCAGGTGATCTTCTTCCCATTGATATGTTTCAACTGTGGGATGTGGGGGTGGTTGTCCAGGATGGGGGCCAAGCAAGCCCAGAGAAGGGCCTCTCACTCGAGGTAGTGTCTGGACATTTGTGTTAGATGATTAGATTGGCCTGTCCGGACTCTGCAGCAGGTTGATAAGATTAATGGGGGGGGGGGGAGTATCCCCATGTCCAGTCATTCCCCCTCAAGGAATCAGATCTGGTCTGATCTGCACTATTTGCATGAACCAGGGGATCCAGTACATTTGGATTACCTGTGTTCTATTTTGAAGGCAGGCCATGAGGGCCTCCATCCTGTATACTTCATAAATGGTGTTCTCCCATTGGGTCATGGTAGCGGGTTCTGGACTTAACCAGAGTCTAGTAATGCATTTTTTAGCAGCTGTAAAAAGTATATTAAGTAAGTATTTTTGTGATTTGTGCTTAAACAGTTTCAGAAATAGAAAAGAATAGCTGCCTGAGGGGTGGGCATGCCAAAGTCTGTGAATAGATCTGCAGTGACTTTGCCAATACCCTCCCGGAAGCCACTCAGGACCAGGCATGTCCAAAATATATGGGTACTGACCATACTACTGTTGCTAAGCACGTTTACCCTGCTCAGCAACAAAGCCCCAGTTGCCTCTGGTATGAACACACCTTGCTGCTGGGGAGCACCTCACACCTCATAGCCTCTCTGTCACCCTGTCTCTCCCCATAACCCCCACCCTTCCCTCTACCTCTCCACCCATCTCTGTGCCTTGAGCCCTCCTTGTCTTTTCCTCTACCTGGCCATCCCAGCCCTCACACAACTGCCCATTCCCTGCTCATTAATTTGTAAAGGAAGAAAGAAAGAACTGGAAGGGGGCAGGATCAGTTGTGTTCCAGGACAGTAGCTGCTGCTGTTTTCACAGGGTTCTT
This sequence comes from Neoceratodus forsteri, assembly GCA_016271365.2. Taxonomy (NCBI): domain Eukaryota; kingdom Metazoa; phylum Chordata; order Ceratodontiformes; family Ceratodontidae; genus Neoceratodus; species Neoceratodus forsteri. The sequence goes on from CM028134.1 coordinate 836,728,886, forward strand.
GTGGATATTACTTGGTAGGTTAGTTCTTTTCTTTCTTGCTTCTAAGGGGCTAGCAGGGTATTGTTCTGGGGGATCCTGGATGTTTGTAAACTGATTTAGTGGCTGTAAGTGGGGCTCTTTTGTGGATGTTTCACTTTGTAACAGGCTCTGCTGGTAGAGGCCTATTTCTTCTGATTTAAAGCCTGTTTGGTGGGATTTGCTTGGAGATGGTTCTTTAGCTGCAGGGCTTGGAGGGAGACACAGGGCTGATACACTCTCTCTTGTCAGGTGTCTGCCCAAACCCGCCCTCCCCACCTCCCTCCCCAGTCTGCAAATTTATAGGGAAGACCTGCCTGCAATTGGAGAAAAAAGCTGCTGGTGCAGCTCATGTAGTTCTAGCCACTGGGGTTGGATTTAAAGGCCGGAGAGAGGAGCTTAGGAAGTTGTTCATTTTCCTTACATGTTTAATGTGTTGTACTGCACCTAGTAACAGAGTTACTGGTGTACAGTGGGACTGTCTCTAGGATTAGTGGGTGACCTGATTAGGCAGTATAGGTATCTTGGAATAGGGGGAACCTGGTGGCTCACCCAAGGAAAACCATTTGAAAGGGGATGGAACCACACATCATTAGGGCCGGCATCTTTGGGAGGGTGGTGGGGAGCACAGGGTGTGGAGCAGCCATGATACTGGACTGGGCTTGGAAGTTTGGTGGTTGCCCAGTGTGCTACCAGCTGGCACAGCTTAGGGAGGAGGTTGCGGGGATGAGGAGAAAGCTGGGGGAAGGGGGGTGGTATGGTTGGGGAAGGGGGCTGGAAATCTCCCACAGGGTTGCACCAAGCACTGGGGGCGGGGGTATAGGGAAAGGAGTGCAGGAGAATACTCAGGGGTCACATAGGGACCCTGGCAGAGGGGGCCCAAAAGGACACTACCAAGGAAGCAGGCAGGTAACTGGGGACCCTCACAAAGGGGGGACGGAGGGACAACATTCTCAGGGAAGTAGGCGGATAGCCAGTGCTGGACAGAAGGAAGCAAGGCAGAGAGGTGGATCAGACCTTATACTTAGTAACCGCTTCAATTCTCTTCTTCTGCTCAAGGATGGGGGATGTAGCCACGGGAGAGGTGGTTAGAGACAGAAAGGGTGTGGGAGTGGGGGGCAGGAGGCAGGGGCCAGATAGCAGGAAGAACAGGGGGGGACCTGGAATGCAGGAGAATGGGGGGAGTAGTAGATCGGAGCAGGGGGAAGAGAGAGGAAAGCACAAGGAGAAGGACCAGTTGGGAGGAAAGGTAAAGAAGGACCAGAAGTTCAAGGATGATTCAGTAAAGAGGGCTGAGGGGTTAGGCCAGGGGAGCACGATGAGCAAGGAGGAACTAAATGGAGACAGGAAGGAAGGGAGGATGAGCCAGGCTAGTTTAGCAGATGGGGGAGAAGGACCAGTTGCGAGCAGTGAGGGGAATTAACAAGGTACAGAAGGATACTCAGGAGGAGGAGGCATAGGATTGGAGGGAGGAGTGGCCATGGTAAATAAGGAACGGGTGGCATGTGGCACCCAGATAGGGAGGAACAAGGAGCCAGCTGGGTGGGGGCGGTAGAAAGGATGAGGACATGGAAGGGAAATGGAGGAAAGGAGGTCAGAGTGCTCTGCTGGGGATTCTATGATCAGGGGTATCAAATGGGATAGGAGGGAGAAGCCTGGCCAGTTAGAACAAGATGCTTCCCTGGACTAACGGTGCACAGGGCTAAGCACGAGGTATATCAGCTGGCAAAGGACTGTGGGGGTTCCCCAGACATACTGGTCCACCTGGGCACAAATGACATTGCGGGAACTAGCGAGCTAGAGATACAGGCAAGATTCAGGGAGCTCGCCAGGGTCTGTCATGACATAGGAGGCACAGTTTCCTTCTCAGAAATCCTGCCAGTGCCAAGGGCTAGTGGGGAACACAAAAGAAAAATTAGGGAGATAAACCAGTGGCTCAGGGAGTGGTGTGAGGCCAGAGGGTATGGGTTGATGGGGGATTGGGGGGAGACCTGGGAGGATAAGGAGCTGTATGCTAGAGATAGACTACATCTCAATTTGGAGGGGAGGGGAATCCTTAAGTTGAAAATGGAGGAGTTCATTGGTGAAAAGTGGGGTTTAAACTTGTGAAGGGGGGTGGGATGGGAGAAAAGGCAGTCAAGGGGATGCCGATAAAGGAGGGACTCTGTCTCCACCCCCCTGGGGACCAGGAGGATTGCAGGAAAAGACCAACTGGCAAAGTGCAGACCAGGAGAAAACAGAATCCCCAAGGGAACACGAGCAGGGGAAATGAAACTATAGGGAAAGGGTGGAAGGTAGTCCTGCTAAATGCCAGGAGCTTGGGCAATAAAATGCCTGAGCTCCAGACGATGTTAACTGAGGGAGCAGTGGATGTGGCAGCGGTCACTGAGACTTGGGCCACTGCAAGACATGACTGGGACCTGAACCTGGAGGGTTACACTATGTTCAGGAAGGACAGGGGGGGGAGGAGGGGTAGCAATGATAGTCAAAAACTGCATTGGCATAGGGGGAGTTGAGGAGGCGGAGGGAACCGTGGAGGCGATTTGGGTCACCTTGATAACAAGGGGGGGCAAGAGAGTAAAAATAGGAGTGGTGTATAGACCCCCTGCCCTGGCGGAGGAGCTGGAGGACAGTCTGGTGGCAGATGTTAGGAGACACTGCAGACTGGGCAGAGGAAAGGTGGTGGTGTTAGGGGACTTAAACATGCCAGGAACAGACTGGGAGACTATGACATCCTCTGTGACCAGGGAACAGAGGTTGTTGGATGTCTTTCAAGACGCGTTCCTAACTCAGCAGGTGAGGAACCGACCAGGAGGCACGGGTACTGGATGTGGTCCTGGCAGACAGTGACCAGATTGGGGCCTGGAGGTAAGGGACCCATTGGCGGGAGTGACCATGCCACGGTCTGGTTCTGCCTGGACCTAGGAGGGTAGAAGACTGCACAAAGACGGAAGTAACCGACTTCAGGGGTGGATTTTAAGGAAATGGAAGGATCCTTAAGGAGCATTTGGATGGGATTGGGTCAGACATGGACGCTGATAGTAGGTGGGAAATCATCAGGAGAGGGGGCAGGATGCTACCAGCACCTGTGCAAGAGTAAGACGAAAATGCTGTAGGGCCCAAAACTCCTGTTGGTGGGACCAGGAGGTCCAGGAGGTGGTCGGGAAAGAAAGCAGCCTATAAGAAATTCAAGTGCTCAAGGAGTGAAAGGGATCGAGGGAGTATGAGCTGTTGGCTAGAAGGGCCACTAGAGTGGTGAGGCGGCTAAGGCAAGGAAGGAGCAGAACCTGGCCAGGGAAATTAGGAGAGGGAAAAGGGTTCTTTAGATACATTGGGGAAAGATGAAGGTGAAGGGCAGATTAGCAGGATTAAATCAGGGAGAGATGGGCACAAGACCCAGAGGAGCAGGCTGAGGTACTAAATGAGTACTTCACCTCAGTTTTCACCAGGGAAAATGGGGATGCTGCATCATACATGGGAGGAGACAGAGATAATGAGGAGGGGGACCCTACCAATCGGCAGGTCTGGGGGGCATCACTGGCAGGTGGGAGGAGGGCTAAGCAGGAGAAGAGGTACTGGAAGTGGAAATCACAGCAGAGAGAGTGAGGGAAGCCCTCAGCTCCCTTAAGACGGAGAAAGCACCGGGGCGGATAAATTACATCCTAGAGTGCTGAAGGAACTTGCAGATATCCTGCATAAACCCTGGCAGAGCTTTTCACCACTCTCTGAGGACAGGTGGGTGCCCCAAGACTGGAAGGTGGCGATACAGTGCCTATCCACAAAGGGGATCAAGGAGGTGGCAGGGAACTACAGGCCTGTCAGCCTGACATCAGTGGTGGGCAAGGTGATGGGAGGCATTGTCAAGGGTGGCTAGGGGGCCCTGGATAAGTTAGGGGTGCCGGGACGATAGACAGCATGGATTCATCCCAGGGAAATCGTGTCAGACAAACCTGGTGGAGTTCTATGACTGGGTGACAAGTGCCTTGGACCTGGGTAGACCAGTGGATGTCCTCTTTCTGGACTTCAGCAAGGCATTTGACTCTGTTCCTCACGGGGCCTGTTGGATAAACTAGGAGAAATGGGGGTGGGAAACCAGATGATCTGATGGATAGGCAATTGGCTCCAGGACCGGACCCAGAGGGTCGTGGTTAGTGGGATAATCTCTTCCCAAGGAGGGTCATTAGTGGGGTCCCACAGGATCAGTCCATGGGCCCTTCTGTTCACGCACTCATTATCTGACATAAGGACAGGAATCAGGAGTGAGATGAGTCTCTTTGCAGATGACTCGAAACTGGGGCAGTGGTGGATGGGGAGGAGGGAGGTGGCCCCGCAGGGGATCCTGGAGGCTCTGGAAAGATGGTCTAGAAAGTGGAAGCTGAGGTTTAATGCAGGGAAATGCAAGGTACTCCATCTGGGGCCAGAAACCCAGGCCAAGTGTACACCCTGGGGAAATACTACAAGTCTCAATGGCTGAGAGGGACCTGGGGTGGTGGTGGATGTCAAGATGAACAACTCTGAGACTTGTAGGAGGGCAGCAGCAAGGCCAACAGGATGCTGGGATGCATCGCTAGGGGATCACCTCCAGAAGGAGGGAAGTGATACTCCCCCTGTTTAACTGCTTGGTGAGGCCGCACCTTGAGTACTGCGTGCAGTTTTGGAGGCCTCACTTAAAGAGGGACATTAACCTCCTGGAGATTTGGGGCTTGGGGGACAGGACCTATGAGGAGAGGCTCGAAGAGCTAAATATGTACACTTTGGAAGAGAGAAGGGACCGGGGGGACATGATAGAGGTCTTCAGGTACATGAAGAGGGTAAATAGGGGAGGAACAGTGAGGGTGCTTCAAGGAAGGAGGAAGGGCCACTAGAGGGCATGGGTGGAAGCTGGAGGGGAAGATTCAGGGAGAAAGGAGGAGGTGCTACTTCACTGAGAGGGTGGTAGAGCCATGGAATGCACTACCTAGGGGCTGGTGGAGGCAGAGACAGTGGAGGGGTTCAAGAGGGGTGGGACAGGTACAGGGGAAGGGTTCAGGAAGCAAAATCCAATGCAGCAAGAATATCCGGAACTGGGAAGGGAGAAGCCAGAGAAGGCGAGGGGGACAGCAAGGTCAGCACCCAGGGTGGGGGCTGACCAAACGAGCAGACACGAAAGACCATTAGGCCTATTCTGCTGGCATTTTAGTATGTTAGTATGTAAGCTTGCCAGCCGCTGCTACCCAGCAAAATGCCACCAATTCATGGCCCTTGTCAGGATCTTCCACTTGCTTCTTCTACTATCTGGCAATGTTCACCCCAATCCTGGCCCAGCAGCGCTCCCCCAACTGCAGTCACCTGCAGGGCTTTGAACAGCCGCTATGAATATCTGCAGCCTGCCTAAAAAAACAGCACCACTGCAATGCTGGACAGCACAGCACCAACCAGACATTCTGGTTTTAACAGAAACCTGGCTGTCAGCCAACACCCCAGACCCATTTGTCTCTATTACTGGCTACTCTCTCATTAGGCTTAATCGTAATGGCAAGAGAGGTGGTGGCTGTACCTTCTATGTAAATGACTCACTGCATTACCAAGCCCTGCCTGCACCCTCCCTAGACCATGGTGCCCAAGCCCTATCAATAAAACTCTCCCCTGACCCAAACCATGCTCCTCTTACTCTCACCGTCGCCTACATCCCACCCCGCAGTCAATCCCCTGCCTGTAAAGCTCTCTGACTATCTAGCCAGCTACCCTCACAAAATGGAACAAATTCTAGTTGGGGATCTCAACATAAACTGGCTGGCGAGCTCATCAACATACGCCAAAGATACCTTTTCTGCATTAGATATGACTCAACTGGTATCCCAGCCTACCAGGGCCAACCCCACTATTGGAACCCACACCCTACTAGATATCCTGCTCACTAATCATCCCCACCATATTACCGACCTGGGTATCCTATCCAACACCTTAAGTGACCACTCCCCAATTATCTTCAACTGGTCCTGTCAGCTACCTAAACCACCACCAAATATCACCTTTCATTGTCGGTTACACCTAGGAGGCTTAGCCAAACTCAAATAATACCTGATTAACTGGGACTGATCCCCTATTTCCCAAGCCCAGCACATAGAAGATGCAGTGCACTACTTCACCACCTCCTTTAATACCGCCTGTGAAGCTTTTTCACCAACCATCAAAGTGACCACTAAGAAACGAAGTGCCCCCTGGATCACCCCAGAACTGCTTCAACAGTTCAAAATGCGTGACAACCTCTGGCATCATGCCACTGCCTCTGGTTTGCTAAGCGATAGGCAGGCCTATAATGCTGGCCGCAATAAGTGTACCTGGCAATCTGCAAGGCCAAGGCAGAGCACTACAGAACTGCCCTATCCACCTCCTGGGGTAGCACAAAAAAGTTCTGGGATAACATCAAGGAGCTTAATGGTAAATCCCACTCTCCTCCCCCTCACAACTTAGTGTTAATGGTACTACCACCACAAACACACTTCACATAGCTAACTGCCTCAACTCCACCTTTTCAGACCTCAGCTCAGTCCTCCCTAGCAACTTTTTTGATCCAATTCAGCCTACCCGACCGACTGAGCTCCTCCACCCCCTCTTCAAACTCAGTCATTACCCCTACAGAAGTAAAAGCCTACCTGTCCAAAGCCCTCCAGAGCTCCAATTACTGCAAAGACGCCTTCGATATGCGTATCCTATACCTCGCGCTAGACTCAGTTATCTCCCCATTCACGGACCTTGTAAATCTGTCCCTGTGCCCGGGCCAGTTCCCAACCTCATGGAAAATGGCAGTGATAACACCAATATCGAAATGTGGTGACAGGTCCCTCCCAAACAACTACCGGCCCATCTCGATTCTCCCCCCACTCTCTAAAGCCCTTGAAAAGATCATGGCCAATCAGCTCACTGACTACCTCATCACACATAACCTCTTATGTAGGGAGCTGCACGGTTTCAGAGCTGGTCATAGCACTACAATCACCCTCAAAGAATTTTGTTAACTCCTTGCACTCCATGCTTGACAAGGGGCACCTCGCAGGGGCCATGTTTATAAACCTCTCAAAGGCCTTCGACATGGTTTCTCCTCCTTCTTAACACATCACAACAAATTGGGGTCTCTCATTGTCCACTCTCATGGTACTCCAGCTATCTTTCATCTAGAACCCAATGTGTTAAAATTAATAATACCATATCTACTATGCTGCCTGTGCGCTCAGGAGTTCCCCAGGGACCTATCCTGGGTCCCCTGCTATTCAGCATCTACCTCAATGCCCTGCCTAAATCCTGCCCCGGCAACCTTCTCCTCTACACTGACAACACTGTTCTGTATGCCGCACATCCTGATTCTCTCTCTCTCTCTCTCTCTCCAGTGTACCTTACAAAATTCCTTCTCTCAGATTGAACACTGGTTTGCGGAACACAGATTGGTGGTCAACATTAAAAAAACTAAGACGATACTCTATGCCCACCACCAAAACAGATCAAAGCATTTCCCCCTTGAAATACTCTCCACCTGTCCCATCCCACTGGAACAGGTCCAAAAGTATAAGTATCTAGGTATTACATTTGACTCTTCCCTCTCATTCCACGAACATATAAAAATCTTTGCCTCCACCACCAACACCCGCATTGGTCTCCTTTACAGACATAAAGACTGCCTGCCACCTAAAGCACTTCACCTAGCCATTACCTCCTCAGTCTTATCGCTGGTGGACTATGGCCTCACAATCTATGCTGCCGCTGACCCTACGGCGCTTCATCAAATACAAGAAGTCATCAATAAGATCTGCCAGCTCCTCTCTAGTGCCGACAGAAATACACATACCTGCACCCTATACACGCTCACCAATATCCTCTCCTTTGATGAAAGACTATTACACCAGACCTGACTCTTCACCAAAAAAATTAACCTGGGTTTAACCCCAATAGGTGTCATGGCTTCTCTTTAGGCAGCCACCATCTCAGCGTCCACACGGGCTGCCCCATAAACTATCTGGAAGGTGTCAAGGGTCAGGACCACCCTGACCCAGCGATCCTTCCCCCTTAGAGCTCCATCCTGGTACAATGCCCTCCCACCGGTTGTCACATCAATCACCAATCTAGGTCCTTTTAAAGCTGCCTTAAGGGTCCATATCCTCTCCTCACATCAATGCCATTGTAACCGGTAACTTGTGGATACTGCACCACACTGCTAGGCCACGCATCGACCCTTGGCCATTCAGTGGAGGGCCCTCACTATTTCTAGCCTACAGGCTCCTCGCCTCCCTCGGTTACCATATAGTTGCACTGGACTATGAATGTATTGTATTATGTATAAGACAAGGCCTCCCTGAGGCAGCTTACTACCAACTCATATCATGCATTGCTTTAGCTAACAATTGTATAGGTCTTAACTGCCTAGGTAAATATGTCAATAGCTCTGCCCTGTTTTAGCTACCAAATGTATAGACATTAACCTGTGCTCATTGTATTTATACTTTGTATGATTGCTCACCCACATTTATTCTATGTATGTACTGTATGAATGTCTATGTTTTATTCTGACGTGGAGCCTTTGGAAGCGAGTCTATGACTCAAAGGGTTGTAATTTTGATTTCCTAAATAAATAAATAGTATATGTAGATGTCTCACACCCACACAGCCTCCAGCACGACCAGACCCCAGACTCAGATTATTTTGTCACTATCTGGGGAGTACGAAAGTAACGATTAGCCACCTTCCAAGCGTACTCTCTCAAGGAGTATGAGTTTGTTGTTTTATGTTTTGCTCCCCGATTTGTTGCCATTCTCACGGGGTGAGTTCTAGGGATAATTCTGCCTGCCATTGGATTTGTACCAGACTGACATTTGATGGGGATGAATCCTGTAATGCCTGGTATGTCTGAGATGCCAGATGACTCTGGTCCCCGCCACCAGTGATATTTAATAGAAAGGAATGTAGGATAGGGATTTCCATCTGAGGAATCACCAGTCCTATTTTTTGGGCTAAGAAATGTCTAAGTTGGAGATATCGGAAAAAATCCTGGTGTGACAGGATATATAAATTCTGGAGTTGAGCAAAACTTAGAAAGAGCCCAGCCTCATAAAATTTACAAGTATTTGATAGTCCTAGAGAGCACCATTTGTCAAAGGTGGGGTCCGTCAATGCTGGTATGAAGTCTGGGCTCTGTGCCAGAATTCCCAACCAGCCTGCCAGTATGGAGTTCTTCGGTAAAGGCAGGAATTTACTCCAGCTATTCAACATGGCTTTAGTGAAAATGGAGCAAGTTGTGGGCTGTTTCAATTGATTAGGCTGGAAGATTAGGGTTGCGTCCAAATGTGCATTAGCCATTGATGGTTCCAACGAAACCCACACTGGGGTTGTGGTGTTGGAGGATGTCCAATTCACCACATGGGCTATTAATGTGGTGAGCCAATAACAGTATATATTGGGGAGGGCCACTCCTCCTCTATCTTTAGGGAGTTGGACTTTAAACAGTGCCACCCGTGGTCTCTCATCCGACCAGATCTAGTTCCTAATTAGTGAATCCCAGTGTTTAAGATCACTCTGGGTAGGGAGGAGTGGGATGTTTTGCATTAAATATAGGATATTAGGAAGGACATTCATTTGTATGGACTGGACTCTAGGGATGAGAGGTAAGGGCAGAGGGAGCCACCGGTTTAGATTTGATTGGATCTGTTTGGTGATTACCTGGTAGTTTATTTTATGTAACTCTTCAAGTTTGGCAGGAATTTGAATTCCAAGATATGTTATTGAGGGTTTATTCCACTTATATGATTTCAATTTTGAAGGGGGCAGAGAACCATTAATCATTAAGGCCTTGGATTTTGCCTGGTTAATTGTGTAGCCAGAGACTTTTGCAATATCTAGTAAGGTCTCCAACAGTACTGCCAAAGAGTCTTCCGGATGTGACAAGTATAGAAGGAGATCATCCATATAGTAAGCCACTTTATGTTCAGTGTTTCCCATTTAATATCCCAGAATCCAGGTGGACTGTTGAAGTAGTTGTGCAATGGGTTCTACAAAGATGACAAACAAGTAGGGGGACAAAAGGCACCCCTGTCTAGTTCCTCTGTACAGTGACAAGCGAGTTGAATGTGATCCATTTACCTTCACAATCGCCTCTGGGGCTGTGTATATACCTTTAATGATATTTAAAAAGGAAGAGGGGAATGCAAATTTAGACATGGTTGCTAGTAAAAAATTCCAATTCACCACATCAAATGCCTTCTGGGCATCTAGACTAAGGAGTGTCAAGAGAGAACCTGAGGTGATAGAGTGATTTAGGAGATACAAGGTGTGTTTAATATTATCTGTGGTCCTTCTGGACTTTATAAATCCAGATTGATCTAGGTGTATTAAAGTTGGTAGGATATCATCTAGTCTATGAGCTAGAATACTCGTGAATATTTTAGAGCCTTGATTTAATACTGATATGGGTCGATAAAAATCGCAGAGCTGTGGAGGTTTTTGGGGTTTTAATATGGCTGAAATAGTAGCCTGTCTCCAGGAGATGGGGCACTCAGCATTTTTCTGGGTAGCTTGCAATGCTGCTAGGAAGGGTTCTATTATTAATTCTGTTGTATTTTATAGAATTCTGGACCATATACATCCGGACCTGGGGTTTTCCCCTTCTTAAGATTCTTTATTGTCCTTTGGACTTCAGATTTAGAGATTGGGATGTTAGTTTATTTGGGTGGTGTTCAAGACAGGTAGTTTTATTTGGGCTAGAAATCTGTCTGTTAATTCAGGGGGAGCCTCTTGAGGGGAGGAATATAATTGTTGGTAATAGGTTCTAAATGCGGAAAGTATATTTTCTGTGGTATAATGATTCTGTCCTGTCCTGGAATCTTTTATTTTGGTAATTGTATGTCAAAGTGCTGAAATAAGGTTGTATAAACGTTCAAACATTTGTATCGTAAAGGGAAGTTCTCTGAACTTGAGCACCTCGATGGTTCTGCTTGAAGTAGGTCCCTGGAGTACCAGCTCACTCTAGCAAAAATGCTTAAGTCAGAGTCCGGTGATCTAATACCTTGGGTGGTCAGTCCACAGTGCCCCCAGGGCCCCCTCCCAAGAGGGTAAGGGAGAAACAAAGCGCGCGAGCATCCAGAGAGCCCCCTCCCGGGTGACCATTCACTCATGGTCTGCAGTCCAGCCACAGTCCCCTCCATCTCCTTAGCAGATTGAAGGCCTCCAAGCCGGAGCCAGACCCATTCTTTCTTCTATTTGATGCAGCAGAGAGCAGTTCTTCAGTTCTTCCCACCGCTATTTAACTATTATGGGTTAGTGCTGGGGGTTAGCCTGGGGGACAGATCCCCCGAAGGGACCTGAAGGCAGTCATTTAAATTCTGGGTCCCCAGCTGCATGAGCGTGAGACGGCCATGCCTTTGAAGTTCACCCAATTCTAGTGTTTGTGATGTTTGGCTGAATAGGATCCAGCTCCTATGCCCTGAATCATGCCTTTATTTCCTTGATTCAATGGAGAGATTATCTTAAGTTCCCCAGAACCTAACCCCCAACCACCTATATCGTCTCAACTGCATCCTGTCTCATATTTATATATTTGTTATCTTGAGTCCTATTGCTCCAGGGCTGAGAGGCTCAGTTGACCGCCCAGGGACCAGGGGTACCACCTGCCCCCCACAAGCCACCCCATGTGCTCCCTCGAGGATGCCTCCGGCGCATCCATGCCTCGCCATCCACCCTCCCCAGAGAGACTGAAACCCCGAGTAAACACCCATGCCAACCACCTATCTCTGTTTTAGAAACGTTCCCTTGTTGCCTGTCCACCAAACTGTAAGAGGTCAGTGCAAGTCAAGGAAAAGGCCGCAGTCTCCGAACAAAACTGTGCAGGTGAGCATGTGGTCACCATATACGCTGCTTAGGAGGCCCAACAAGCAGGTTCCAGGGAAAGTTGTAGGCGCCTCATCTTATCATTTAGCGGTTCTGGATCCATCGAGGTGGAGAGGAGATGTAATGTTCTAGATAAATATTAATAGCCCTTGTATATGTGGCTAGGGTCTTGCAAATTGTTGCAGGATAGTCTTGATTCCCTCCAGTGTTGATTGCTGGCTCTGTCTGGCTAATGCTGCCATCTGAGTTAACTCTGGGGTCCTCCGAGATCTAGTAGCAGCAGAGGGGCATTGGGGCAGAGCATAGCCCATGGTTTCGAGATCTTGTGTGGCCTCCTCTGCTGTTTCGTAGGATCACTGCCCATTAGGGTACTGAATCTCAAGCTTATGTGGGTAAGGCATTCTAAATTTAAGTTGGTGCTGCCTGAGAAGTGGGAAAAGTGGGATATAGTCTCTCCGGTGTTGCATGGTCCAGGTCGCATAATCATTATCTATAAAGATCCTCTGCTGCTCATAGTATACTTTTCCTTCTGCACATGCTTGTTTTAGGATTAATTCCTTAACATGATAGCTTAGGAATCTAATAAGGATTGGGTGTGGCCTTGCATTAGGTTGTGTCGGTTTGGGACCTAGGGCCCTGTGTACTCTCTCAATCTCTATATGAAGTGCTGGGTCTAGAGAGAGCTGTGCGCAACATGGACTTTATGAACTCCCCTAGGGTTGGATCCCTCACTGCCCTCAGGTATGCCATATATTCATAGATTCTTCCTTCTATGCCTATTTTCGGCAGCCTATTGGTGATTAATCGTTAAGTGGCAGAGTTCAGTGATTTTTGTTATTGCAGCCTGTATATACTGGGACGTGTCAGCTTGTGCCTGGGAAGTTTGTTCGAGGGAGGTGACCCGGGTCTTTGTTTCCTTGATTTCTGTCTACATCTCTTGTTGTGCTTGTTTAAATAAGGAGAAGTCCATCTTAAATTCCTGGAGTTCCTTTAAAATGCAGTCCAGTTTTGAGTCCATGTTGGAGGCTCTCCCCTTGCCTTTTTTGGTTTAAGAGACAGGCTTGGTCGGGAGCGAGTGTGCAGAGGCCTCAGAGTCGGAGTCACCATGCTCCGAGGTTTCAGCTGTTGGTACCAGTAATTGATAACGATTACTCCCCCCACCTTTATTTTTTGCTGTCACCATCCTGTGAAGTATTCCTGTAAGTATTTTACAGTTTTTAATCTGTGTCTAGGTGGCTTGCAACCCTTTGGGTTGGTGAAGCGAGTGTTCTAAGCGGCCATTAAGGTCTAGAGCTGCACTGGAAGTCCTCCTTGGTCAGTTTAAATGCTCTCTGCTGAAGCATTCCAACTTCTCACCAAGGAGTGAGGTCCTCTTCCCAGACAGATGCAGGTCATCCTCCTGATATAAGCTCACATCTGCCCAGGTGGGGCCCCAGTCCTCTATGAAGCCAAATTCTTCCCTTCCATATCAATCCTTCAACCAGGTGTTGAAGGCTTGGATGTGGCATGCCCTATCCTCCCCTGTGCCTTGGACGGGTAGCACTTCCGAGAATGAGATGGAGCATGCTACCTGTTTCAGGCCCCCCCCCAGCTTCCTGAAATCCTCCTGGACTATGGCTAACTCTACTCTTCTCCCCACCAAGTCATTGGTTCCCAGGTGGACAATGACATCCAGCTTCTCCCTCTTGGCTATCACCCTAGCGATCCTATGGATTCGCTTCTCATCCATCCATGCAACACTTACTGGGATGCACTTGACCTCTCTCTCCCCCCTGCTAGGTGTCCCTAACTTCACACCCCGGACAATGGAGTCTTCCACCCTCTCCTCCATGGTCCCCTGTCCCCCTTTCCTGGGGCTCCAGATTGGAGGTCCTGACCATCCTCCCTGGTCCCAGCTGCAAGTGCCTGTGTGGGGCATTCCCGTTCTTCCAAAACAGTATAGGAGTTATTCAGCTGGACTGATTGGGGAATGTGCTTCTGACTCCCCCCCCCCACCCTACCTGAGCCCACCGTGGTCCAATCGCACTTCTTTTTGGGCATCCTATGAAGTTCATGTTGTGCACCCAGTGGTCTCTGGGTGGGGGTGGATGCCGCCTGTAACCTGGCCAACTCTGCATGGAGACAGGCAACCTCCTCCCTCAGCCCAGAGAGGTGCCTGCAGATAGGGCAGCATCGCAGCCTCCAGAATGTCTCCCTGAAGACTGCTGCTCCACAACCACTGCACTGCAGCACTCCCATCATGACTGTTATCATCCTCACTCTTCTGCCTGCCTATGCCTCCTAATTGCTATCTGCTATCTCCTAACCCTCTTCCTTTTTCTGCATGCTAACCCTTTTTTCTCCTTCTTCCTCTCTCCCTGTCTCTTCTTCTGTAGTGACTTACAGCTTCTCTCTCTCCTCCTCTTGTATGTGCCCTCCTCCCTTTCTTAAGCCTAACAATCCCTTCCTTCTTGTCCCTTTTCTCACTTACATAGTGAAAGGAAGCCTTCTCCCCCACCTCTTAATTCCTTCAGCTATCTGCAGCTCTTTCTGTGCCTTTGCTCTCCAGACTTCCTTACTTGCCTCACTAGCCAACCTTAGGTATTTTTCCTATCCACCTCTCTCTTGGTCTTCCTGAATGTTCTTTATGCCAACCTCTTTTCCCTTACTGCCTGGGCAACAGCAGAACTGAACTAACAGGGCGCTTTGGCCCTTGTATTCTTCTCTCTGACCCTAATGCACTCATCTGTGGCAACCAGTATTCTTTCCTTAATGATGGACCACCTTTGGTCCATCCCCATATCTGCTCTGATGCCCGCCAGCTGGCTTCTTAGTACTTTGCCCATTTTCCTGAAGTCTGCCCTCCTGAAATCCAAGATTTTGGTCTTAGTGGAGATGCTTTCCCTGCCCATATCCAACTGGAACTACATTGTGCAATGGTCACTTCCACCCAGTGGCTCCCTGACCATTATTTCCCGTGCATGCTCCCCATTTGTGAGCACCAAATCAAGAACTGCCTCCGCTCTTGTTGGTTATTTGACACCCTGAGTCAGGAACCCACTCTGCAGTCCTTCCAGGATCACTTGACTCCTAGAACATGTGGTGTATGCTATGCTCCAGTCCACCATGGGCAGATTGATGTCCCCCACAATTACCACCTCTCCTTTCCCCACAGCTTCCAATATTTGTGAGCTCAGTTCCCTGTCCCTCTCCTCATCCTGATTGGGTAGTCAATGCATATATATTGAGGTCCCATGCAGTAGTTGGCTCCCTGTGTGGGGGAATGCAAGTGTAACAGACCTATAAAAAACTTTCTGAATACCTGGTTCACAGCCAGGGATGAACCCTTACCTGCTGAGAGGTAAGCAGAGACAGCTGCCAGGTTCACCTTAAGGGTAGATGGCCTGAGGCAGAGGGAAGGAAGGTGTGCCAGATAATCCAAAATGACAGGCAAGCCAGCCTGGCTACAGTCTATATGTTTTTGCTGGCACCAAACAGAAAACCTCTTCCACTTAGAGGCGTAAGTTTTCCTAGTAGAGGGTTTTCTAGAAACTCTAGGACCTCTAGAACCCCTTCAGAGAGGTGTAGGTCAGCATAATCTAAGTCCTCAAGAGCCACGCCTTGAGCCTGAGGTACTGGAGACTGGGGTAAAGGATCCTGCCCTGTGATTAGGTCAGTAGCTTGTGCCTCCTGGGGAGGGAGATTGGTCTGGATACTGACAGGGTCAGGAGCAGTGAATACCAGGGCTGCCTGGCTCAGTCTGGAGCAGTGAGGATCATTGTTGCTGTCTGAACCGTGAGCTTGTTCAGTACTCTGAGTAGCAGGAGAAATGGAGGAAAGGCATACAGACAGGTAAGAGATACACTGACCATTACTCAGGATACCCTGTGTACACTGGGCTTCCTGGTAAACCAAAAAAAGTCAGTGTTAACACTGGTTCAACTCCTGGAGTTCATAGGGGTGGAACTGAACACTCTGAAAGGAAGAGCCTTCCTCTCTCAGGGAAGGGTAGACAGCCTGGTGCAGTTGGCAAGCTCCTTCCAACTGCATACCCCCAAACCAGCAAGAAGGTGTGCCTTTCCTCCAGCTGCCACCATTGTAACAATGGATGCCTCCCTCCTAGGATGGGGTGCCCACCTAGGGGAACACACCGCACATGGTACCTGGCTCCAGCAGGAGTCTCTGCTTCACATAAACCTGCTGGAACTCAGGGAAGTTTATCTGGGCATTCAGTCCTTCACTTCAATGCTGCAGGGCAAGGTGGTTCAAGTCAGAACAGACAATACAACCACAATGTACTACCTAAACAAGCAAGGGGGCACGAGGTCCTCTCCCCTGTGCACAGAAGCCATGAAGGTGTGGAATATGACTTACTCCCTAGGGATCTCCCTCTTGGCAGTTCACTTCCCAGGGAAGGACAACGTCCTCACAGATGCCCTAAGCAGGACCAACCAGAACCACAACGAGTGGTCACTAAACAGGCAGATCCTGCAGGTGGTGTTCAGAAGGTGGAGCACCCCAGAGGTGGACCTCTTTGCAGCCCCAGACAATCAACAACTGTCACAATTCTGTTTCAGACCCCCTGCAGTGAGCACAGTCCCTCTGGATGCATTGCTGCTGGACTGGACAGGGAAGTTCCTATATGCCTTCCCCCATTCCCCCTGTTGCTCAGCGTACTGAACAAGCTCAGGGCTCAACCAGCAACAATGATCCTCATTGCTCCAGATTGGTCCAGGCGGCCCTGGTATTCCCTGCTAGTGACTCTGTTGTTGTCGAGGCACAGCTCAGGAAGCATAGGGAAAACCAGGAGCAGCTGTAGAATTCACCAAAAATATTTATTTACAGTAGCAGTAACATAAAAAATAAATTTGTTCAGTATAACTATTTACAAATGCAAAATAAAATAGTTTTCCTTCAGTCTCTGTGTCCCTTTTTCTCCTTCTTTAGCAAGTGCAGCTCAGCTCCCTTATAAGTGCTTTCCAACCCTCATTCTCAACAAGCATCCCGTTTTTTGTAAATATCAGGCATGTGCAGCTTAGAACAGTGTGCCTGAGCTGAGAGGCCCCATTTCCACAGCTTTTGCAAAAGACTTAAAAATTTGCACTCAGGTAACCTCTAGTTTCCAACAGCTTTTTTGCAGTCATCTCAAAATATAATTACATACATTTCTTTTTTTTCCAATATGTTTCTATTATTTTATATTATAATAATACACCTTGGCCCAGATATTCAGAGCAGTTGCGCATGACGCAACTGAGTTGTGCCAGCACAAGTACAGAGATGCAAAGAGAAGTGATATTCAGTGGGAGCCATGGCACAGAGCAAAACCCATTGCACCAATGTGCAACTACAATATATGCAGAGCAAGTGCAGGGGGCATTCCCATGAATATGCTGAGCAATGGTATATTCAACTGTGAAGCCATGGCGCAAGTGTGGAGCAACTCGAAGATGTGCCGACCAGACTTGTTCCTATAAAAACAGGGCACAAACACACAGACAGCAGTTGTGCCAAGAGTGAGAGTGAGAGCAAGAGGGAGGGATGGTGAGACAGACAGACACAAGAACAGACAGAGAGAGAGAGAGACAGAGCAGTGGTGTGGGAGAGGGAGAGAGGGGCAGAGAGAGAGAGACACACACACACACAGAGAACAACAGTGAACTGGTGTGTCACACAGACAAGAGCAAACTGCCCAGGGGGAAACTGAACTGATGGAGGGATGGAGAGTGCACCATTCCTGATGGAGGCAGTAATGAGGGGTGTGAGGAGGCAGGAGGAACAGCTACGTGGCCGACGAAGGGCCCGTCAGCGGTATGCCCAACACAAGTGGTACTGTGCCTGCATCACCTTTGAGAACTATAGTGACACAGAGATTGTGGGCCAGTACCACCTGAATAGGGCCATTCTGAGGCAGCTCTGCAGGCTGTGCAGTGAGGAGATGAAGGCACCCACCAGACGGAGCCACGCCATGTCCGTGGAGACCAAGGTGACCACCGTTATGCACTTTCTTGCCACAGGCACCTTTCAGTGACCAACAGAGGACACCATGGGCATCATCCAGTCGGCCATGTCCTGCCTCCTCACACAGTTCCTCAACACCCTGCTGCCACATGTTTTGGAATTCATCCATTTCCCCAGCACACAGGCAGAGCATACAGTGAACATGCAGAACTTTCACAGGGTGGCATGCATGCCCAGCATGAGTGGGGCCATTGACTGCACCCACGTGGGCATCTGCATGCCACCTGGCCCTGAGGGAATGGTGTACATTAACAAGAAGGGGAGCCCGAGCATCAACTGCCAGGTGGTGTGCAATGCCACGGGGCGCATCATCAATGTCTGCTCCACACACCCTGGGAGTCCACATGTCACATTCATCTGGCACAGTTCTGCGCTGTGCCACAGGTTTGAATGTGGGGAAATCCCCACTAGCCACCTAGTGGGTGAGTATGACACGGGCAAGGGGCAATGGGCATAGCAGACCTGGGGTTTGGGGTGAACAGGGTGTGCATGGTGGTGTGGGCACCAGAGACAGACAAAGAGTGCAGCAGAGAATAGCACAGGGCTAACCATGTCATTCTCCACACAGGTGACAGAGCATACCCACTGAGGCCCTGGCTGCTCACCCCC
Source organism: Neoceratodus forsteri (assembly GCA_016271365.2). Lineage (NCBI taxonomy): Eukaryota > Metazoa > Chordata > Ceratodontiformes > Ceratodontidae > Neoceratodus > Neoceratodus forsteri. The sequence continues at coordinate 836,747,360 of CM028134.1, forward strand.
TTCCGGTGACTGGCATCCTCAGCAGAGGAATGGTACAGTGAGGCACAAGCTAGCACATGCTATATCATCCAGCATGTCTTTGGCATGCTGAAGGCACAATTCTGTTGCCTAGACAGGTCAGGCAGTGCCCTACAGTACAGCCCCTTGAAAGCCTGTGGCCTATTCCTGGCCTACTGCATACTGCACAACATAGCCATTGACCGTGGGATAGCTGTTGAGGCAGATGGGGCCAACAGTAGTGGGGACAACAGAGAAAATGGGCCAGAGGGTGCTGGACAGCCACCTCCTGGGCAGAGGGACCCCTGACTCCAGCAGCAGGCACGACACCACCATGACACTGTTGCACAGTAACACTTTGGTGAAAGCAGGTAGGTGGTGCGGTACACATGCATGGGCCACACAGACAGGTACAGCACAGATGCAGGGATATGCATGGCAAGGGGCATGCACACACAGAGGCATGATGCAGGAGGAGGGGAGTCAGTGGCACACAGCAACACACACACACACAGGTGTTGGAATGTGGCATGCATCAAATGCATGGCACCAGCGCACAGGCACAACCGGTGCTAGACTGCCCTAGTCATGCCCATGCCACATAGTCCAATGGCTGAGCATGCACACACACAGGCAGTATGTGATATGTCACACAGGCTCCACCATCAGTATGGCACACACACACACTGCCCATGGGCACACAGGGCATCAACCACAGATTGCAGTCAAGGCAGCATGCAGATCAGAGCAGCCGCAGAGTACCATGGACACCACAGCCATGGGGGCGGCCGCGTCAGGGCTGATCAGCAGCCACAGGCTGCACATCAACCAGGGGGACTGTCCAGCAGCCCCCCCAGGGGTGGAAGCGCAGGACCATGACTGTGTCCTCGCAGGGGTGTGCAGGTGCCCAAACAAGCCCACCCTGGGCGTGCCTGGGATGCCTACATCCAAGCCCAGCATCGACTGTGATGGGTTCACCTGATGCCAGGTCGGTGGGGTGGACAGCACACTGCAGGGGGTCTCAGGTGTACAGCCACACCCTGTGGCAGCCAGCAATGCAAAGCCATCCGTAATTGCACCGGCAATGTGATCCAAGGACGCACTCATGGCCTCCTACATGTGTTGCATCCCCTCCAGGATCTGCTTGGCTAACTGACACACCTCCACATGCAGGGCACACACCCCAGTGGCAAGCAGCACCTGTTGCTGAATGGATGACTGGACCGACTATAGCGAATGACTAAAGATTTTTACACTGCGTCGATTTCCAGTAAGTAATGCAGAAAAGGTATTGGCGCTACTCATAGAATGCTACCTCAATAACTCTAATTTCTGGCTGGGACTGAAGCAAGTGACTACTTCAACTATTGACCACCGCAAAATGACTGTTCCCATAGCAGACAGAACCAACTATAGCGAGGGTCCGAACTTTACCACGAGCACACAGCGTCGGATATCCAAACTAGTAGCTAGAGGTATTCCGAGTCGTTAGCAAATGCTGCTACAGACATTCAGAGACCTGGCGTGAGCCCATGTGGGGAGAGAGATCTACACACGCACCTTCTCTTCATGTGAACGCTAGACTGGGCATGTTCCGACATACAGTAATTATATACATTTCATCAGTAACACTATATATATTCTAAACAAAAGGGATCCCAATGTCAGTTACATTTCCATACAATGATTTGCATATATTTTTATATCAACGGATATGCAAGGGAGGAAAAGACAGACAGCAAGTAAGAACTGAGAGACAGGGAGAGGCAAAGAATTGCGAGACTATTCGGGGTGATCAAGTCCAAAGTCTCACAGGAAAATCTGGTTGCACAACCAGACAGAGAAGAGACAGAAAAAAAAGATCCTTGTATTTAAACACTTTCTCCATAGCAACTGGGACAGGGTCCAATTCCACCCTGTCATAGACACCCCCCTTCTTAGTAGGGAACCTGTTTTATTAAACAGGTTTCCAAAACTTTCTATTTTCTAAAAACATTTGCTGCATTCAGCAATTAAGAACATCTGCATTATCTGATTTTCTGTAACAGTACAGTTTAAACTCATTTGTTTTTCAGCTTTCAGAACCCTGAACTCCTGATCCATATCTTGGCAAAAAATCAGCCTTGCTATTCTCTTTACCAGATTTGTGTATCACAGTGAATTTAAATGGCTGTAGTGCCAGGTACCACCGTGTGATTCTGAAATGTTTATCTTTTATCTGGTTAAGCCAACAGAGAGGACTGTGATCTGTTACAAGAACAAAGTCAGTTCCTAGCAAATAAAACTTCAGGGACTCCATGGCCCACTTTGCTGCTAAACATTCCTTTTCGATAGTGGAGTACCTTTTCTCTCTGTCATGCAACATCCTGCTTATGTACAGAATCGGATGTTCTGTCCCATTTACATTTTGACTTAGGACAGCACCTAGGCCTACCTCGGATGCATCTGTTTGTAGCAAAAATGGTTTCTCAAAGTCTGGGCTTCTTAAAACAAGGGCTGACATAATGCAGCCTTTGTGGATTGAAAAGCTTCATCACACTCTGGGTCCATTTTATATTACTTGGGTACCATTTTTTCATGAATTCTGTGAGGGGAGTACTGTAACTAACTCTGCAAAGTTGGGAACAAATCTCTGGTAATAACCAACCAGCCCTAAAAATGACCTTACATGTTTCTTTGTTTTAGGGACAGGGCTGTTAGCAACAGCTTCTATTTTACAAACCTCTGGCTTAATTTCTCCATTTCCCAACACATAGCCCAAATACCTGGTTTCCTGCATGTCTAATGCACATTTGGTAGGATTAATAGTCAGACCTGCATTTTTGATAGCTTGGATAAATGCTTGTAGGTTTTCCAGGTGGCTTTTCCAGTCTGGACTGTACACTACGACATCATCCAGGTACGCAGCACAATAACCAGTGAGAGGGGATAAAATTACATCCATGTACCGCTGGACTGTAGCTGGCACACCATGTAAACCGAAGGGCATGGTGGTGAACTGATAGAATCCTATAGGGGTGACAAATGCAGTTTTATCTCTGGATTCTTTAGCTAAAGGTATTTGCCAGTAACCCTTGGTGAGATCGAGGGTACTGATATACTTTGCACTCCTCAGTCTGTCCACCAAATCATCTATTCTGGGCATAGGATAACTGTCAAATTCTGACACTTGATTAAGTTTCCTAAAATCAAGGCAGATTCTAACACCCCCTTCTTTTTTGTTTACAGTTACCATGGGAGATGACCAAGCACTCCTCGACTCCTCGACTCCTCTAGGATACCCAATTCTTTCATTTTTTTGTATTTCCTTAACCACATCAACTCTTAACCCCTCTGGTAACCTGTATGTATTTTGCCTAATAGGGTGAGCATTCAATCAATCAATCAATCAAGTCTTTATTTATCCAGGCGAACACCACTGAGCAGGCTCATTTACAAGGTGGACCTACGTTACACAAGGTCAAGACTAACACTTTTATGTACAGATAATAAATAGACATAATTATACACAAATAGAAAAAAACAATACAAAGAGCAATAACAAATATTTCAGGTATAGGGTTAACAAGGTTAGGGAGAATGGTATGAGAAGGGGAATTAAAACATTCTGAAATAGCCAGCATATTAAAACATTTTCAAACAACACGGCATATCATTGGTCAGGATATATACAAACTTAAGGGGCAGATATGATGGGGAAGAATACAGGACTGCAGCTGATCTAGTAGGGGTGCTACCGTAGATGGGCTGGGAACATATATCTTAGGAGTCTGAGGGTAAGAAAGGTAGTGGATTAGCAGAAAAAAGGGGGGTATAGGGGGAGAAAATCAAGGGGCCGGTTAGGTGGAGATGTAGTGGGCAGGTAAGCAGTAGGCACCCTAGCATGCTAAGCATGCTGGAAACAGTTGCATAGCTCCTTAACAGCCTTGGCATACAAGGTCTTGAAGGTGGTAAGACTAACAGGGAGACTCAGTTTCACATTCTTTGTTACTATTATGTGCTCAACCCCTTTTGCTCGGCCTGGTACTGTGGTAAAAGTATTGTTAAATGTCTTTAGCACATTACAAATTTCTACAGTTTGTTCTGAGGTTAAGGAAACATTTACCTTTACAGTATCAGTATTTATAGTTTGTTCCAGTCTATCATAAGCTACATCAATATCTTCCTTATCAGTTTCTGGTAAAACTAGCAAAGCAGCTTTTGGCATTTTTTCAACCCATTTCTTGAGGAGGTTAGCATGGTATATCTTAGTATGATTTTTCCTGTCAGGGGTCTCAATCTCATAGTTAACAGTGCCAGTATGTCTAAGAACCTTATATGGCCCTTGCCACTTCATTAACAATTTATTGTCTGTTGTGGGCAACAGTAGCAAAACCTTTTCACCTGGCTCAAAAACTATTTCTTTTACCCTCATGATCATAATACACCTTCTGCTGATTTTGGGCCTCTTCCTGATTACTATGGGCAATTTCAACATATTTTGCCAGCTTCTTTCTTTGGGCACACATATTAGAAGTTCTAGATTGTTTCTGAGTGGGGTTACCTTCCCACATTTCTTTTATCACATCCAGTGTCCCTCTTGGCTGCCTATCATAGAGCATTTCAAAGGGTGAAAACCCTGTAGATGTCTATGGCACTTCTCCGTAAGCAAAAAGCAAGTAAGGCAAGTACTGGTCTCAATCTTTCCCTTCCCCTTTTACAAACCTTTTTAACATGCATTTTAGGGTTTAGTTAAAATGCTCAACAAGACCGTCTTTCTGAGGGTGATAGCGGAAGGTTCTTATGGCAGTGATACCTAGTAGTCTGTACACCTCCTTAAGCAATGCAGCACCAAAATTACTACCCTGATCAGTAATAATTTATTTAGGTATGCCCACTCTGCTGAAAATTTTGGCAAGCTCTGCTGCAACTTTTGGGGCTGTGACAGTATGCATTGGAACTGCTTCTGGGTATTGAGTAGCATAGTCGCATACTACCAGGATAAATCTATTACGCTTTTTACTTTTGTCTAAAGGACCAACCACATCCACTGCAATTCTCTCAAAAGTCACATCTATCAAAGGTAGGGACACCAGGGGCACCTTGTCTTTTCTGGTGACTGGGGCTACTTTCTGACACTCGGCACAAGAATTACAATAGGTAGCAATATCTTCATGAATTCCAGGCCAGTAAAATCTATACAGCAATCTAGCAAGGGTATGATCCCTCCCTGCGTGACCAGCCATAGGGCTATCATGTGCTCTCTGTAATAATTCTGTTCTATACTTCTGTGGTATAACCAATTGTTCTGTATGTTCCTGTGTCTGAGGTTTAACCCAAACTGTGTACAGTAACCCATTAAATTTTTTGAACATTCGTCCCCCGTTTTGGTTTCACCTCCAGCTGCTTAAAATAACCCTGGAGAGAAACATCATTAGCTTGTTCTGAAAGAAAATCACAATCAGTTATCAATTTAGTTTCAGCATTTTCATATTTTAACCCTTCGTGTCCATCAGTCATTTGTTGCCACAGTTTCTTCAGGCATCGTTTTTCTTTCCTGGATTTCCAGATCTTGGAGCTGTGCTCAAACAAGTCTGAATCAAAATCACTGAAAGGAAAAGTGTCCCCATCTGAAATGTTCTTTGGCTGAGCGCTTGTCACCACTGCTGCTGAAACATCAGGATTTTCTCCCTCTTTGATCAACTCAGTAAATCCTGAAAAGTCATTTCCAATAATCACAAGTGCAGGTAACTTTGGTACAGTTGACGCCACATTATGCAGACGCGCTTTGCGGACAGTCATTTTGCGCAGACGAAAACTATCTGTCAAAACCTAAAAACACTGCAGCAATGTTAAAGACACTAGCTAATGCGGACTCAATGCTCCGCCTACCACGGACACTAAAATACGATAAAGGAGCAAAACATTGTGTCTAGTAGCTTGTTAGTTTCCAAGGCAATCAATTGCTGTATGCTTCAAGTGTTAACGAGGATCATATAAAACACCTAACCTCCCATTATCACTGCTCACACCTTCACCTTACATTGTCTGTCTAAGCTGACCTCTTACTGTGCACCAGATGGCTTCTTGTCATCGTCTTGGGATCCTGCTTTTTCACAAAGTTGAACTGCTATGAGAGATGGACGCTCTGCCCAAGTGTAGTGTGAGGGACACTGCACAGAGACTTGGAATCCCCAAATCGACTGTGTCAGACTTGATCAAGCAGAGGGATATCATTCTTGAACAGTGGCACTCAAATCAGAACCCCGACAGAAAATGCAAGTGGGACGGCAAGGACCATGAAATTGAGAATGCGATCAAAATAGTGTCTGCCAGCGAGGTTAGAAAGGCACTACGTGTTCTTCTTATGGTGATGTCACAACGGTCTGACATCCAACCTGACTGGGACCTCCTTCAGCAAACGGAGATGGGATGGGGAAAAGTATGGATCAGCGCCTTTGAAGCAAACCACAATAACTTCATTTTTTAACCAGCATTGAAATTAAGTTTTTAGTCACCCGCTCAAGTCCACAACACTTCATGCTCCCCCACACAAAGCACTGAACGAACACTGAAAAGCCCTTAAAATAAAGACATATGTATAAAGCACAAGCACAAGAAGTACCAGAACACTGAAATCCCTGAAAAAAATAAACACAGTATAAAGCAGTATAAAGCACAAGAAACACCCAATGCTCAAAGTAAAAAGTAAGGTTGTGTGTTTTTTTTTTCTTGCCGGCAACTGTGGACATTGATTTGGGCGGACAAGAAGCTTGAGCATGGAATTGTACGTGTTAAGCGGCATGCACTGCACCACCCCCACTTTCATTTGATGTGACACATCCTTAATGGTTAGAGTCACTTGGGTGGTGGGATAGTATTGAGTGTCCCCGTGGATGCAGATGACACCAGTACTATGTCCTTTTGCACAGTGTTTTCCCAGCACTTTAACATGCACTAGAGTCTGTCTGCTTCCCAAATCAGTGAGTCCCTTCAAAGTCTTATTCTCTACCTTCACATCTGTTAAGTACTTGCCCCAATTTGCCAAGGACAAATCTGCTCCAGTGCCACTCTCCTTACTAAGGCAGTTTCTTGCAAAATGGCTTATTACAGTTATAGTAGATAACATCTTTGAGCACAAATTTTTTACCCTCACCAGAATTCTTATCAGACTTAGAGTTTAAATGGGTGAAACAGTGTCTTACTGTTGTTTGGATGTTATCTCGCTGATGTGGCATCTGTGCAGCCATTTGGTAGTCCTTGGCCAAAGAAACAGCCTTTTCCCTACTCTCTGGTCAGTGTTCCTTTACCCAGAGCTGCACATCTGTAGGCAAGATGTTGATGAATTGCTCCATGACAAATGTGCCGATGTTCTGTGGGACTGTTTTGCTCTCTGGTTGGATCCATTTTATCAGGAGTTCTCTGAGTTGGGTGAAGGCTTCTTGAGGATTGTTAGTGTGTCTCAGTTGGTAGCACATCTGCCTCTGGACCAGAAGGTCGTGGGTTCTCGTCCCCCACCGGGATGGACTTGCACCTAAAAATCGCTGGCATCTGAGTGCAGTATTGAGGGGTGCTGTACTGCTGGGGTGTGCTGTCCTTCGGATGAGACGTTAAACCAAGGTCCCTTCTGCCCATCCTGGTGTTGTCCTGGTGGGTGTCCAGGTGGAAGTAAAAGAACCCAGTGTACTCTTTGTAAAGAGCAGGAAACATTCCCAGTGTCCTGGCCAACATTCCCCTTCCCATAAACTGGTTCATGCAATTATCCAGGCTGTGTGTGGGTGATGATGTGCACTATGGCCACCACCACACATTCAGTCACTTCACTACCAGTCTAGCATTCCTTGTAAAGCACTTTGGGATACTGTGTATGAAAATCGCTATATAAATGCTGATTCTTCTTCTTCTTCTTCTTCTTCTTTTTCTTCTTCTTCTTCTTCTTGTCGACCGAGTTGTACTTCAGAGAACAAAATCTCTGCCTGTAGGTCTCTCCGGAGATGTCATACCTTTTCAGGATTTTGCTTTTCACCAGGTCATAGTTTTCTGACTGTGCAGTGTTCGTACTGCTGTAGGTAAGTTGGGCTTTCCCTGTCAGGTAGGGTACCAGTCTGATTGTCCATTACTGCTTTGGCCATTGGCAGGCCGTGGCAACTCTTTCAAAAGTTGTCAGGTATGCCTCAATATCATCCGAGGGGCACAACTTTGTAAGTTTAATGGCTTTTAAGTTGCTTGTATTTTGATGCTCATCTGGATCTGTGCTGGATCCTCTGCCTTTGATAGCCTGCAAGGCATCCAGCCATCGTTGCTCCTGTTGCTGCATCTCTTCTCTCATCTGCTGCATCACTTCTTTTCTCTCTGCTTCTAAACGTGGAAGCTGTTTTTCTCTGCTTCTCCATCTCTTTTTGTTGTATAGCCCACCATTTGAAAAAGTCCATTAGGCTTTCAGGTTCTGTCACTGCCTGTTCTTTTTCCATAGCTTGTGCTTACTGTATAGTGTCATACTGGTCTGCTGTCTCTGCTAGTTTGGCTGCCATTCTTCTGGTAACCACTCCTGGACTTGCTGCTGCAGAATCCATATCTTCCTCTGTGCTTCCCTGGTACTAGGTCCAGTACCCATGCACAAAACTCCTGTCTTAGGGTATGCACGGATTAGATCCCATTTTTAACACCATCTGTCATCGAGGCATAGGTCAGGAAGCATAGGGAAAACCAGGAGCAGTTGTAGAATTCTCCAAAAATATTTATTTACAGTAACAGTAACACAAAAAAAAAATCTTGTTTAGTATAACTATTTATAAAAGCAAAATAAAATATAATTTTCCTTCAGGCTCTGTGTCCCTTTTTCTCCTTCTTTAGCAATTGCAGCTCAGCTCCCTTTTAAGTCATTTACAACCGCCATTCTCAACAAGCATCCTGTTTTTTGTAAATATCAGGCTTGTGCAGTTTAGAACAATGTGCCTGAGCTGAGAGGCCGCATTTCCACAGCTTTTGCAAAAGACTTAAACGTTTGCACTCAGGTAACCTCTAGTTTCCAACAGCTTTTTTGCAGTCTTCTCAAAATATAATTATATACATTTCAACAGTAACACTATATATTTTCTAAACAAAAGGGATCTTATTATCCGTTATACTTCCATACAATGATTTGCATATATTTTTACATCAGCTGATATTTATTTATTTGCTTTCAGTAACCGGGTAAGTGTGCTAGGCAACATATCCTGCCCATTTTCAGGCACAACCCAGGAAAGTACAATATAGCAATACAGCTAGAGTGTAAAATCACAATACAGCAGTGACAAACAATCAGGTGCATAATGTTGTAGAACTGTCAACAAATACATTGGTAGAGGATGACCATAGAAGATAATACAACACCTGGATAACGGCAACAGTAGTGAAGTTATTGCAGCAAATAATGTTAACAAAAAGCAACATATGTAAGACAGGAAAAGACAGACAGCAAGTGAGGACTGAGAGACAGAGAGAGGCAAAGAATTGCGAGACTGTTCAGGGTGCTCAAGTCAGAAGTCTCACAGGAACATTTGGTTGTGCAACCAGACAGAGAAGAGACAGAAAAGGAAAAATCCTTGCATTTAAACACTTTCTCCGTAACAACTGGGACAGGGTCCAATTCCACCCTGACACACTTTTTCCTTTTTCTCTCTTTATTTTTTAGCCATGTAGTGGTCTGGGCACTGCCCTTTTTCAGCCATGCCTGACATTTAGACAATAACAAAACTTACAGCCATTTAGATAAAAATACAAACAGACAATACAGTACTTTACAGGTACACAATACAATTATTTTATATACAATTGCACATAATCCCATTTTTCAGATATGTAAAAAGCCATGTCCTAAAGTGCATTACATTGTGTACTCCCTTAGTAAGGTGTGTATATTCATTCAAGAGAAGGGTTGCATACCAAGAAAAAGCCCTCCTAGTCATCTGCAACTTGCATCTCAGGACCTCATAATCCTGGGCCCCACTAGTTCACTACTACCTGTCAATATCCAAGCCAATCTCACTACCCAGGAGGTACAACCTATTGACCTCCTCTCAGGGCAGGATCCTTTTCCCCAATCTCCAGTCCCTCAGACTCAGGGCTTGACTTTTGAGAACTTAGAATATGCTGACCTGCACCTCTCAGAAGGGGTGCTAGAGGTCCTCAGGGTCTCTAGAGAACCCTCCACTAGAAAGACTTACACTTCTAAATGGAAGAGGTTTTCAATTTGGTGCTAACAGAGACAGATAGACCATCATCAGGCTGGTGTATCAATAGTTTTGGACTATCTGGCACACTTGCATTCCCCTGGCCTTCGGCCTTCCACCCTTAAGGTACACCTGGCAGCTGTCTCTGCATACCTCTCTTCTGGAAAAGGCGCATCCCTGGCTGCCAACTAGGTATTCAGAAAGTTCTTCAAGGACCTACTGCACTTGCATCCCCCTCACAGGGAACTCACTCCTGCATGAGACCTCAATATATGCATTGTCCAGCTGATGTAACCACCATTCAAACCCATGTCCTCAGCAGAGCTTAAGTATGTGACATGTAAAACAGTGTTCCTGGTAGCCATCACCTCAGCCAGGAGGATCAGTGAGCTCTAGGCATTGTCCACAGAGCCAGATTACATAGCAGTCCATCGAGGCAAGGTGGTCCTTAGTACTAAAGGAAGTTCCTCCTTAAGGTGGTCTTAGACTTTCATCTCAATCGGTCCATGACCTCACCAGTCTTTTTCACTGACCACTCCAGTTCAGGGGTACAAAGACTGCATACTCTTGATGTCAAGAGAGCCATAAGCTACTACTTGGATCACACAAAAAACCACAGGCAAGATAGAATCCAGCTCTTCCTGACCTATGGAGAAGTGGGGAAGGGAAAACCTGCTTCAAAGAGGTCCATTGCCTGCTGGATTGTGGCATGTATCCAATTTTGCTACAGCAAAGTAGGTAAAGAGCCTCCTATAGGCCTCAGGGTCCACTCCACGAGGAGTAGAGCTGCTTCAATAGCAACTGCGACAGATATCCCTTTGTTAGAAATCTGCAAAGCAGCTACCTGGAAAACAGGTCACACCTTTACCAAGCACTACAAACCTGGATATCCATGCCAGGAGTGATGCCAGGTTTGGCATAGCAGTACTGCAGAGCCTGTTTCCTAAATAGGTTCTCTACCCTCCTCCAAAGGTACTGCTTGGCTAGTCTGCATATGTCAGAATACAGTAAGATTTCCTGGGTTTTGAAGAAAAAATTACTTACCATAGTAATCTTGTTTCTTCCAAGGGAATCTTGCTGTATTCTGAGCTCCCACCCTACCTCCCTTACTAGAACCTTTGGGCACTGCAACACAGCTGTCCATGCTGTTTGAAACCTATGAGTATTTCTGTTTTTGGGCTTAGTGGCTTGAGTCTTACCGTTGCCCACATTTTTAAGTAAATGGGATTGTTTGTTGTTGGGTGTTGTTAATTAGTTATTTAATTATTAGTATAGTTTAGATAGCTTATTGTTATGCGTGCTCCATAGGAATCTAACAGTTGCAGGATGTATTCCAGGGACAGTGGTTTGAAAACTGAGCTCGAGCCTAACATTCCATGAATAGCATAGGTTCTATTAACCATTTTGGCTCCAGGGCAGTCTTATGGTGAAACCATACTACAGAAGTCAGAACACAGTAAGATTCCCTTGGAAGAAACAAGATTACTATGGTAAGTAAACACAGGTTATTTATTTATTTATTGAATAGTTGGAATTACTATCTTTGAGCTAAAAACCCTTTTGCAAAGGATCCTTGTCAGAACATGTGCAGGGAAGCACAGGCATGGGTAGGAGACAGTAGCAGCCAGAGGCATTGTCAGCAACCAGCAAACAGTATAATACAGAAATAGCTATGGGTTAAAAAAATAGAAGAATGAATAACATAACATAATATAACATAAACAAGTCAAGGGTACAGGGTACATAGGTAATACAGTTTCCTTAGCAGCATCTGTAATAAAGTGCATCAAGCAACACAAGTGTAGGCATGAGTAATGAGAGAAGGCAGCTAAGACAAATGTGTCAGTATCCTAACAAGATAACTATGAGGACCTCTGTACAGTACAGCCATTGGGAGAGTAGGCTTCAGCCTTAAGGGCCAAGGGACAGAGTCAGGTAGGGGACAATAATTTAGGGTGGGAGGAATAGCACCATTATAAGCACGTTGGATGAGTGAGAAGGGGGGAGGGTAAAGGGGGAGGCAGTAAAGGGCACATTCGGGAGGGGTTCAAGGCAGGTGAACCAGCACAGTTCGGAGTGAAGAATTTCATGGAATAGTAGATCAATAGGCGGTGAGCTGGAGGCTTGAACCAGGGATACTGGAGGCTAACACCTGCAAAGTCAAGTGTGACAGTAGCAGCATTCTAGAGGGGAGACTGTATTCTGAAGCTCAGATTTAAAGGAGCCATGGCCAGTAAGGCTTGTAGTGGAGATAGGAAGCTCATTTAACCAGGTGGGAGCCCTGACCACAAAGGCTTATCTCTCCAGGGTGGTTCTCCTGAATGGGACTGCTAGTGTTTGTTTGGTAACACTCCTTGTAGCATGTGAAGTATGTGCAGGGCAGAATAAGGCTTGAAGGGAGGGGGCGCTAATCCTAGGATGGCCTTCTTCCCTAGGAGGCAGGAATGGAGCTTGATGTGATCCATCAGAGGAAGCCATTTTGTCCTGATGTATAGGTCACATGTGTGTGTTAGTCGGTCAGCACCTAGGACAAATCTACAGGCTTTACTGAGGGTAGTGTGGACTCTGAGTAGGCTCATATTGGTGGCTACACCATATATCACATTTCCATAGTCTAGGATGGGTAGAACCATACCTGCAACTGCCAGGAGCCTGGTCTCAGGTGTGAGGCAGAATCTGAGTGTGTAAAGGGCCCCCAAGTCTCTTGTTGACTGCAGTGGTGATACTGCGAATGTGCTTATCGACTGAGAGGGACTCTATTTTGATTCCAAGGTAACAAAATGATGACACCTGTTCTAAGGTGGTGTTAGGGTAACAGGTGATTGAGAGGGGACCAGTAGATTGCCTCTTTTGGCGCCCGGCAAAGAAAATTACCTTGTTTATTTTGCTGTTAAGGACAAGCATGCTATCTTTGAACCAGTCCTGTTGGAGGTCAAAGTTGTGCTATAACTTTCTAGTGAGGGCTACTTGGTTGGTGTTACAAGAGAAAATGACCATGTCATCCACATATAGTATGGTCTAAGAAGTGGGGCAAGCATCAGGGAGGTTATTCACAAAGAGGCTGAACAGGAGAGGGCCCAAGATGGAACCCTGGGGGAACCCTACTGTGATTTTGCAGAAGTTGGAGATTGCACTGTTAATTTTAACTTTCTGTAATCTCCCAGACAGGTAGCTGGAGAACCACCTGACCATGTCAGAGGACAGCTCGAGGCAGGTTAACCTGTGGAGTAGCAGTTGGTGGTCCATGAGGTCGAAGGCCTTGGTCAGGTCTATGAAGATTGCCCCGACCAGGTGGCCCTCGTCAAGCGCCTCATGCATGTAACCAGTGAAGTTAATTAGTGCAGATTTAGTGCAATGCAGCTTGTGGAATCCATGTTATTGGTGGGAGAGAAGGTTGTATTTGTGCAGATGGTCCGTAAGTTGATCTGCAATGATTCTCTCCAGCGCTTTAGAGAGAGGGGATAAGATCGAAATGGGTCTGTAGTTGGACACCAGAGACCGATCCTCTTCCTTATGCACGGGTGTGACCAGAGCAGGTTTCCAGATTGAGGAGAAGACAGACAGGTGTAAGGATGAGCTGAACAGCTTAGTAATGGGTACAATGACCTCCAGTAGGGTGACAGAAATCAGTTTCATGTCAGTACCATCTCCTGCAATACTAGTTTTCCCCAGGACTCTTGTTAGATATTTTCTAGTTTCTTTGATGGTTACCTGGCAAAAGTAAAAGGCAGGACAGGTCTTAGTGTTGGTAGGGGTGGGCAGGTGGCCAATGGTAAGTTTTCCACTAAGGTGAGCATCTGGTCTGGGTGGGAGCACTGCGCTGTAGTCAGTGAATACCTTGTTAAAGATACTGGACATTGTGGCTTCTTTGAGGATGACCTTGTCATCATGGTGTCACATGGATGGAGAGGACCTGTCACTGGTTCTGATGAGGCTCTTTAGTGAGACCCAGGACTTCTTCCTGTCCCCCCAGCAATGTGACTGCTGGGTCTTGTGGTACGTGGCCTTGGCCTGATGGATTGCCCAAATGCACTTGTTTCGGGCCGCTTTATAGTTTTGGACATCCACCGGAGATCCTGTTGCCTGGGCTCAGTGTCAGAGGAGATCTCGTTTCTGCATTATGTCAATGAGTTGAGGGGTGACCCAGTCCATGCTACCTCCTTCAATCATCTTCTTGCGGTACGGGGCAAACTTGTCAGCTGCAGCGTTGAAGTGACTGATGAAGAACTGCGGGGCGATGTCGACAGAGGGGCACAAATCAAGGAAGCTCCAGTCTATCCCTCTAAGGTGATTCCTGAAGCCATCCATAGAGCTGTTCTTGATTACTCTGTTTCTCACCAGTCTTGGGGGAGGCTTGGCCTGTTTGGTCGACCACACAAATTGGACAGGTGAGTGGTCACTGATGGTGTCAGGGAGTCCCTTGACATCTGTTAACTGTTTAGGGTGCGTTGACAGTACCCAGTCAATCAGGGTGCTTGTGCCTGTATGATAGTTTGTTCGGGTGCAGCTCTTGATCATCTGCATTAGGTAGAGTCCAGAAACTAGGTCTCTATGTGAGGAGCTGGAGCTGGCAAGCCAGTTGGAGTTAAAATCTCTCAGGATGATGGTTTCCTTGTCGTGGCTTGCCCGGGCATAGTAGCTAGCAAAGGCTTCTAGCCCTGCCTGCTGCCGGCCTGGTGGGATATAGACTGTCATAATAATTAGGCCTTTTCGCCCCTTTCCTATCAAGATTTTTATAGCTAGACTTTCACAGTCCTTGTTTTTGTCAGTCAGTTGAAATGCACAGCACTGCAGGTGGCTGCGAGCGTAGATTAGGCACCCACCACCTCTTTTGCCAGAGTGAAAGGGTTGCACCTGGGTGTGGAGACAGCTGAGTCAGGTGTACGCAGTGAGAGCCATGTCTCATTCAATGCTATGACATCAGGCTGGTTTTGAGATACTCATGCCTCAAACTGAGTAAGCTTGGCTAGAAGGCTGCCAGTGTTCATAGCCACAATCTTTAGTTGCCCAGTGGGTGCATGGGGCTGGGTATGGGTTGTCTGGGGACCAGAGTTTGAGTGGATGTTTCCAGACATCAGTAGTGGGATAAGGATGAGCTTTCTACAGATTTTCGGGAAGTGATGCCTTGGTTTTGCCCATGGCAAATTCTGGGGGAAGCTCTTAGTAGGCGGTATCCCAACCGCAGAGAAGAGGCTGGGGAATAGCCAGATAGCAGGGATAGAGGGCCCCTTTTTGGACATGGGCCAGGATGGATGCCACAGGGAGCAGGCGGGGGGGGGCACCATGCTGCAGGTCTCCCATTATGCCGGCTTTATGATATGCACTATAGAGTAGTCAGGGCAGTGGAAGGGGGCCGGGTGTTTTTGAACCTGGCCACTGACCAAGAGCAGAAGCAGTGGTAATGAGATCCCTCATGGTACTAGAGGAGAGCTCACTTTGGGGGTCCAATGAGCTGGATCATTCACCTTCACCTTTAATACTTAGGTTTCCTGTTTGTGCTGGGGATGGAGCAGGGTGCTCCACCAAATTAGCAGGGGTTACTAGGGCACTGGTAAATTGTACCTGGTGCCAAGAGGAATCAGTGAGCAATGGTAGAAACACTATTTGCTCTAGTTCGCCTAGCTGTGTAAACAGGGAAAGAGGAGGGCAGTCCACAGAATAAGGAGAACCCAGTGAGATATGTCTTCATCTTTAAGAGGTGGACGCCTAGCAGAGAATCAGCAGCCAAGAGATTACGGGTGGTAACAAAAGGGAAGAAAAGAACATTTAATAGAGTTCGGGCTGGGGACAGTGGGTGGGAGAGCAAGCTCTGGCTCCCATTAGACAAACCAGTCTGCATTTTAAAATAAATAAATTTTAAGTTCGGAAAAAGGTACCTATGCAGGCCAGCAAGTAGACAGGAGAGATCTGCCAACTAGGAGCTAATTCTCAGCCCAACAATTCATTGAAATTGCCCAATTTCAAGCCGGCTTCCTCCAGGAGTTATAAATTTGTAACCCCATCCTTTGGGATGGGTGGGCGGGTTTACAGAGCTCAGCTTGCAGCTGGTAATGTTAGGGGCTGGTACGCCTAAGCTGCAGAATGCCTGGTCAGGGATGAATCTAAAAGAGAGAGGAGTGGAGAGAATGAGAGGCCTATAATTTCAGCACCAAGCCTGACTTAATCGGTGGCAGTGCCTAGAAGTTAAGACAAAAGGCTGTTAGTGAGTGTGAGTAGTGGGGGGTGGGTGTGGGGCAGAGGGACAAAGGAGCTGTGAGAGGGCCTCGGGAGCTTGGTGCCAGGGTTAACCAGTGGGGGGTAGGGAGATTTAGCAGACAGCAAGTTCAGGTGCTGGGTGGTGGGACAGTCTTGGGGATCGGGGAGCGAGAAACTCTGAGGGAGTCTTGGGCGGTGAGCATGGGGAAAAAAAGAAAAGAAAGTAAAGGAAAAAAGCTTCAAGGTCTGGGAGGCGAGGGGAGTAAAGGCAGAAGGAGTGAGTTAGTGTGCAAAATGAATGGAAATACAGGTCTCACAGGTGAGGAGAGCGAAGGAGAGTTTAGGCAGAGGGAGTGAGTTAAGAGGCCGCAGTGAGAAATGGGAGAAGGTCTAGGGCAGGTGAGCAAGGGGTAGAGCAGCAGGCTTCAAGTGAAAGTAATGCTCTAACAGGGACTCAGCCTAAAGTAAGGACACATTGTTCCACTCTAAAGCTAATCCTGGCAAAACACAGCAAGTTTGCCCTCCTAGTTCTAAAAAAAAAAAAACACATTTTCCTGATTTAGGTACAGCTAGCTTATGCAGTACAGGATAAAATCAACAGAAAAAAAAAACTTTAAAAAGAATCACTAGATTGAGTGGATACAGAGCTCTAGTACATTAATTTAGGCAGTCTGTGGTGCGGGTACTACATTCATTTAAACAGACTGTGGTGATAGTACATTAAATGATGATGCCTGAGGCACAGATGAAAAGGTTCGGGACATATAGCTACACTTTAAGCATCAATACAAAAGGCAGGTTATCAGACAACTTTAGTGAAGACTTCCTAGCAGAGTGAGCTCTGGCTCCCATTAAACACATTGGTCTGCATTTAAAAGTAAATTAATTTTAAATTGGAAAAAAGGTGCCTATGAAGGGAAAGACAGGAGATTCTGAACTTTCATCCCCCACATCTCCAAATCACTACTAAAGTAAAGAACCAGCAGTAAAAATAAAAATTCAGTTGGACTAGTCACCAGCTCGTGGATGAGAAGGTGGGCATTACACCAGATGGACTCACTAGATTTTCCCTTAACAGGAACTGGACTGGTAACTAAAAGACAAAAGGGGGCCCGCCCGGTGGCACTGAGGGTTGAGGCGCTGGATGCCACACCTCACTCCACATCAGTGACCTGGCCGGAGCGACGGTCTCCGGTGGTCAGCCGGGGAGATAGGCTTGACAGCTCACCTCTCCGGGGAGGGTTGCGCCACTACCCGCATACTTGTCTGTCTCAGAGTGGAGGCTCGAGTACTGCAAGCCCCAATGGCAGGGAACGAGTGTTTTACAGTGTGTGAACGCCGGGCGCATGTCGCTTTGACGTGAGGGGTTACACACTGTGGTGGGAGGGAGAAAAGAGGAAAACACCTGCTGGCTCCGGGAAGAAGAACTTCCCAGAGCGTGCCTCCGATGTGCCCTGCTCACCAGGACCACCACCTTGCTCTGACGATATGAAGGATTATGGGGTGAAAGTCCCCGCCTTGTCCCCACTCAGGGGGAAAGCCAAAGCTTCATGGAGGAGTGAGAGGTGAGTCCGAGTGTGTGTGTGGTAGAAGGATGACTCATTGGATGTCCCGAGGGGTCAGGGCTAGCAGGCAGTACGGAGGGGATAAATAGTAATTTAAAAAAAAAAAAAGAGGGCAAAAAAAAAAAAGAACATTTGACTGGTACAATGTACATGTTTTATAATATCTGTATTTATTTATTTAGTTTTTGTTGACTGGGTAAGTGAACTAGACAACCTGCCTCATTTTCTTTTGTGGTACCATCAGAGGGGATACAGATGAATGCCAACTGACTTTGAACCAGATGAAACTGTTGGTGGTATTTTTTTTAGTGAATGAGGGAAACTTGGCCAGGACAAATTCCCCTATTCTTTTTGATAAGTGCCATGGGATCTTTAACATCCACCTGAACTACCACCAATCCAGGCAGATGGGACCTCGGTTTAACATCTCATCCAAAAGACGGCACCTCAGAAGTGCACCACCCCTCTCATGCTGCACTACAGTGTCAGTACTGGGATATTAACCCAAGTGCCAAATGTGGGAACTGAACCCACAGTGCTCTGATCTCCTAGCTTCAGAGGCGAGTGTGCTACCTACTGAGCCACTGACACTGATATATGTGTAACCCACACCCCCCTGCTTTTTTGCAAATGACAGGTGGTATGCTGTTTAAATCTGACAGCAGTACCTGGTGGGGACTGGGTTCGGGGAGCAATAGGTTACTCGGCACAAGGGCTAGGTTTGGCTACTCTGCAAAGGGGCACCCAAGTAATTCCGAACACAGGATTTCCCTGGCTCGGCTCCCCTGTCGGCCACTCGAACATCTTCCATATGTCATGGCAACATATTCTGGTGGCTCCCTAAACCACCTAAGAGGCTTCGGCTCCATAAGGGAAACCTCATTTTAATCCCACATCTGAGTACTTTCTTCAGGCACCGGCCAAGTACCTGAGAGAAAGAAAAGGTGCCACAGACCAAATCCGTAGAGGTGAATTTGGTTACTACTGATGGGGGGTCTCCCACCTCTCGCTTCCACAATTCATACCCTGCCATTTCTCTGGACATTAAACATCTCTTTCTGTAAAGCCTGGCAATGTAGATTAAAGGGTAAATGCATGTCACATTTCCTCTACTTGTCTTTGCTTTCCCATTGTGCTGGACTTGAACATACTTTTACTTGGCTTAGCCCATTACTCTAGGCCTCCTACTGATTAAGCAGTCTAATCCCCACTTTACAACAGTTCAGGTGAAAACATAGGCCCTATGTCAGAGTGAACTTACCCTTTGGTTGCAGGTGCCCCACAGGCGATTCCTCACAGGAATTTCTATCCCACAGCTCCTGGTGCCACAGCACAACTTGAAATAAGGCAGTTTCTTCCTTAGCTGAAACCAGGAGGGTTGCCCCTGGAATGACAGGCAAACCTTTCCACCTCAGGGATGGGGCACAGGGGACCAGTAACAGCGGTCTCCACCACTTTACAAACAGCTTAATGTGTTCCTCTTTTGGTGGAAACACACACCTCCCCTACAGTAGCTCTATGACAGAGCTTTAGGCTCAGAGAGCCTGTTCACAGACTGCTGTGCTGCTCCTCTCTTCAAGACTACTCACAGACTCTCACACACTGTTCAAAAAATGCCCAACATTCTATCCTAACTTCCAACTGCAGATTCCAGTGTGGCTCATGCAGCTGCGAGAGTTCTATGGTGATGTCATTCCTCAGTCTCAGCTGAGACTGAGAACAGAGTGAGACAGTGTGAAATCCATTTAACTGGAGTTTCACAAGCTGCCTTCCCTGCCTACCACTAGGTCTTACTGGGATTCTAGTAACCCCGGGTAACAAGGGGGTTTACACTCACCCTGGGCCAGGAAAATGCTGTCCATAGTCATTATTTATCCGGCTTAGGCCATCTCACCCTTTGTGTTACCTGCAGATGGGGGTGATCAGGCCCCCTCCTACCATGTGCTAGCACAGGCAGGCAGCACTAAGGGGCCAGAGGCCTTTGGCTGACATATCAGCCTCTACTCTACCCACTAACTATGGGTGTCTAGTGGCTCCGGTAGAACTGTCCTAAGCATAGCCCTAATAGATCAGCACTGCAGTCCCTACAGCTGTTCAGAACCACAGCCTGTCTATCCCCCCTAGCCCTCTAGGGAAAATCTGTCTGCCTCTAACTCAAATCCCAAAACAAAACAAACCGAGGACCTCTCCGACCTTGGGCACCATGCAAACACACACCAAGAGCTGATACCATACCATTACATTACTCCCTCACTTCCCCACAACTATACCTGTGGAAGAAAAAGGGTTACTACACAGTAATAACAACAACAGTACTTTAAACTCTACACACTAAAGTATTAGTGAGGAACTCTGATGAGCCCCTCCTCCTCTTCTTGTCTTCTCTTCTATCTCCTTTAGGATCATCTGCAAGAAAAAAGAAAGACAACACACACTCCTAATCTGCATACACAGTCTATCTAAACCCCTACCATCAAAACACTGGAGAATCCCAAAAAGATTTTTTTAGAAATGGTAGAAAAACAGTATATACACTAGAAAACAGTAGAAAAACAATGACATTATTTACAATACACATTTGGGGGATGGAGTGCCCTAAAAGTCCCATCTAATGACCACAGTGCCCGAAGGCTAGTGCATTAAAGAGTCTCTCCTGGGCCGGAGCCGGTGAAGCACAGTTCTAGCAGGCCAAAGTCCCAAAGGGGAGAGTCTTTGAGGACAGTTCACACATCTAGAGTCTGCTAGTGTAGGGTGTGTACTGCAATGTCATAAGAATAGAAAAGTTTGGACTTACCAGCCCCTTGTAGAATGAACAACACACCGACCTGCTCCTCGGCCGAAGACTCTCCCTGGCAGCAAGCTTCTAATACAGTTGAGCGGACATCTTCCAGGAATGACAGGAGAGCACATCTAGAAACTGCTGGGTGATGTCATCTCTGGAGATGGAAACTTGGAACAGGAGCAAAAAGGAAAACAGCTGGTCTGACGTCATCCGGTTACCAGGCGATGAATCAGGATACAGCTGGGCTGGTGTCCTCTCTGGATCTGAAGTCATCTGGTGGGCCAGTCGATGGATTCTGGAAAGTCAGCACACTGTAGAACTGATGAATGTGGGGCACCTGAGTCCTGGACGTCCATACTGGTGGAACAACAAAGGCACTGCAATGGCTGGAGTAGCAGCACTGACTACCACTGCTCTGCTTTCCATCTGGCAGGCATGGGCACATTTGCAGGGAGGTCTTTGCATTGAGACCAATAGTACAACAGGTCAAGCGCTTGAATTATTACCCTGTCTGGGTGCACATAATTCACACTGTGAAAGGTTTCACGTCCCTCTCCATCCACTACTCAAACAGTGTCCTGCCTCTTTTCCAGTGGCTGTATTTTTCATGAAACATTCTGTTCCTGACATGCTTGCTTGCACCAGGATGCACACATTTCATTGCTTTGGCCCAAATCCAGGATTTCCTGCTGTTCTCAATCTCCTCCCAGACTCTCCAAGAAAAGGTAGGAAAGGACATCCCATAGATTTAATTCACCTTCCTACGAACCAGTATCTCCTCTTTACTAGCTTTGGTCAACCTAAGACCACTGACTTGGCTTGGGGGTGGCCAGTCCTGGTTCTGCCAGCTACGCATTCTCAACGAGACAAAAAATGGATCTCTGGCTTCTTCTTCTTGCGCAGCCAGGGCAGTGGCATCACCACTCTCATCCATGCATTCCTCTGAGGCAAAAGCGTGAGGCTGTGTACCCATTCCTTTTTCACAAGGCCACATAGGTTCCCCCTCTTCTTCTTCCTCGCTGAGAATCTGTGCCCAGGAGTGAGCAATCGTCCTCACTCCTGAGACTATCCATTCTTCACTGGGCGCAGAGGTCGATACCTCCCATTCAAAGGCCTCCTTCATCTCATCCTCTCCTATGAAACTTGGGCTAGGCCCCCCTCTCCAAGGGTCTACTGATGCTCTGCCTGAATTGTCTCTCTGCAATCCAGCATCCAAAACATCAGCACATTGTTCTGTCTATAAATTTGCATCCTCTAGCTTTGTGCCACACTCCCCCGAGGGTCCTTCTCCAACAGGCTCTGCCTGGTGCTGTGTGCTGCCAACTGCAGATTCTTGAACTTTTGTCCACGTGGGAGCCAAATGAATCTTGGGTTCTTTAAACAAGCCATATTTCTCTAAGCACCCTGAACAGTGAGGTACCATGAAGACGTCCCTTCCAGCATTTAAGCATGTTAAGCACACTTGCACTGGGTATCTAGGAATCGCCACATGAGAAAGCAGTTGTCCTCCATAGTAACACCTCTCAATGTCCCTTAACTTATTTACTTTTGCTGCTGCCGCAGTCCAGGCATGATCCGGGTAGCGGGCTGGTCCTGAGGCCATGACTGCAGAGAAAAACAAACAAACGCTCACTGTTATTGAAAGTCCCACATCACTGAACACTTTCTTTTACTTTTAAAATGGCTCCTCTGCTGCTGTGTTTACATTACTACCCCACCCTGTAATGGCGGTGGCAGCACTCCTGTGCATCAACATTCTGAAATTGGGTCAAGCCACTGTGCATTCTATTTACACACTCTACTGATAACTTTGCTCAAAACTACACAAACTTGCACTGTTCTTTTCCTAGCATATTTATATGATTTGCCATGGACTTTTCACTTCCTGAAACATTGCTCTAGCTCACAGTCCCTTAAAGCCTCAGAATTTCAAGCACAGGATTGCCTGTAACTAGTGCGGCATATCTTGCTACAACTCACAGTCTCTCTCATGGCTTTGAAACTTTAAACTGACGCTGAACCCATAACTGTGCTCACAGTCAATGGCTTAACAGACTTGCTCTTGCTGGTAAAACTTGACACAGTCTTTATTTGCAAAGCGACTACACTGCTGCACACAGATTCAGCTGGCTTTTGGCAAAAATCACTTGTTTGAACCATTATTACTGTTGGTACTCACTGTTATCAGTAGCTGTTCGCTGCGATGGAAAATGGCCTGCAGCCAGTCTTGGAGGCCTCGGAACAGAAGCGGGTGGGCAGTCCTGCCGATTGTTCCTCCGATCACCACACTCACAATCCAGTCGATCGAGATACGGGTTGAGCCCGATTTTAGATGGAAAAGTCATTTTTTGAAACTTTTACAGTGCTTTTAGTCACTGTGACACTCCTCCGATAAGCCAGTACACACACTCCACTCACACTCCCTCTCGAATGCTGGGCAGTCGCTGTAGAGCTGGCTTGGGGGCAGGACTGATTACAGTCTCACCAATCACACAACACCATGCAAATGAGCCTCTTTCCCTTGCGAGTGCTCTTCTCCTCACAGCGATCATCGAGCAGGCAAATTTAAACTGCAAGACCACTTTTTTTTCTCTAACTGACTCCACAGCGGGAGCCCATTTCAACCATTTATCATGGCCAGTAACACAGCAAGTCTCTCAGTTCACTAAAAAGCATTTCCAATGTCCAGGGCACAATTTTCCTGTTGCTACCCCTAGTCTTCCACACTTTTCTTTATCACAACAGTTTTTAAAAGCTGGCAAAATGTTGTAAATTTTTGATGCAGGACAAGGGCATACTCTTTCAGGCTTTACTGCTCCTTGGTAAACAGTTGGCATTTTAACAGCAGCATATGGACAACAGCACACAGTGACACACTAGTTAACCTTGCTTCAGCTTTTTGGGCTACCCACTGCCAGATAACCAAAATGCTAGCCCCTTGCCCGAGCACCTTTTCTCCCTAAATTTAAAATCCCAGCGGTGCCTCCAATTTGTAACCCCCACCCCCCCCTACCTTTTTGCAAATGACAGGTGGTATGCTGTTTAAATCTGACAGCAGTACCTGGTGGAGACTGGGTTTGGGGAGGAATAGGTTACTCGGCACAAGAGCTAGGTTTGGCTACTCTGCACAGGGGCACCCAAGTAATTCCGAACACAGGAAGCAATAACTGTAATGTCCAATACCAGGAATGGGATTCTAAAGTGTGGCTTTTATTCACATCCAAGCAGAACAAACAAAGCATAGACGGACCCCCACGGGGCTACACTTCTGGTAATGTAGATTAAGAATCAAGAACACTTCTTCAACACTTCAGCCCTCAGGCTCTGAACCCACAGAGCACACAGCCCAGACTTGCACACTGCGTTGGGTACACAGCCTGAACTTGTACACTGTTTGGGATTTCCCTGGCTCAGCTCCCCTGCCGGCCACTCGAACATCTTCCATATGTCATGGAAACATTTTCTGGTGGCTCCCTAAACCACCTAAGAGCCTTCGGCTCCATAAGGGAAACTTCCTTTTAATCCCACATCTGGGTACTTTCCTCAGGCACCGGCCAAGTACCTGAGAGAAAGTAAAGGTGCCACAGACCAAATCCGTAGAGGTGAATTTGGTTACTACTGATGGGGGGTCTCCCACATCTCGCTTCCACAATTCATACCCGGCCATTTCTCTGGACATTAAACATCTCTTTCTGTAAAGCCTGGCAATGTAGATTGAAGGGTAAATGCATGTCACATTTCCTCTACTTGTCTTTGCTTTCCCATTGTGCTGGACTTGAACATACTTTTACTTGGCTTAGCCCATTACTCTAGGCCTCCCACTGATTAAGTAGTCCAATCCCCACTTTACAACAGTTCAGGTGAAAACATAGGCCCTATTTCAGAGCGAACTCACCCTTTGGTTGCAGGTGCCCCACAGGCGATTCTTCACAGGAATTTCTATCCCACAGCTCCTGGTGCCGCAGCACAACTTGAAATAAGGCAGCTTCTTCCTTAGCCGGAACCAGGAGGGTTGCCCCTGGAATGACAGGCAAACCTTTCCACCCCATCCCCTCAGGGATGGGGCACAGGGACCAGTAACAGCGGTCTCCACCACTTCACAAACAGCTTAATGTGTTCCTCTTTTGGTGGAAACACACACCTCCCCTACAGTAGCTCTATGACAGAGCTTTAGGCTCAGAGAGCCTGTTCACAGACTGCTGTGCTGCTCCTCTCTTCAAGACTACTCACAGACTCTCACACACTGTTCAAAAAATGCCCAACATTCTATCCTAACTTCCAACTGCAGATTCCAGTGTGGCTCATGCAGCTGCGAGAGTTCTATGGTGATGTCATCCCTCAGTCTCAGCTGAGACTGAGAACAGAGTGAGACAATGTGAAATCCATTTAACTGGAGTTTCACAAGCTGCCTTCCCTGCCTACCACTAGGTCTTACTGGGATTCTAGTAACCCCGGGTAACAGGGGGGTTACATATGGTAACTGTTTATACCTGACGGGGCGAGGAGGGGACTTTGTTCATTGCAGGGAGAGGGAGGACAATCCACAACCAATAAAGGAAGGGAATCTTTAGGAAGGGAAGGTCCAGAGGGTGGGAGAGGGCGGGGCCAGGCTTGTTGGAGCTGGAAAGACATATGGGGACAATCTAAGAACCCGTGTTCCCTATTCGATCGGGGAACAAAGTGAAACTAAAAGCTCGCTTTCCACTTAAAGTGAACCTTTGGGAGAAAACCTACTTAGGAGCCCCCGTAGGAAATAACCAAGGAAGCGTTTGTACATTATAGAACTGTTTTGCATGTTACAAATTTGGTTAGCTTGGTTAAAGTTTATTTCAACTGTACAGTTTTATAAGTTTGAAGTTGATTTGATTATACTAGACACTGTGCAGCTACAGATATTCCCTGGAGACAAGGAGGCACAAATGGGTGAAAGTGGGTACTGGATCCTTAGACAGGACAAGAACCGTACTACACATGGGCAAAGAAGCTGGCGCACTTAGAGAAGTAATATCTTATAATGTAAAGGGAATAAACTCCCCAATAAAACGTACTAAGGTTCTAATGGAACTTAAAAAATTAAACTGCGACATAGCGTTTTTGCAGGAAGCGCATTTATCTGAACAAAAGCATTTAAAACTGACGCTTGTGGATTGGGGAAATAATAGCTGCATCTCACTTGAAGGCTAAGAAAGCAGGAGTAGCCATACTTCTAAAAAAACATCCCAATCACAGTTGCCTCCTCAGAAACAGGGCTGCAAGGAAGGTATGTGAGGATCTCAGTGACAAGCCAGTGGAGGACAGTACATTTGATAAATATGTATGCCCCCCAGTGATCACCCAGAAATTTTTCTGCAACTGGCCTTTTCAAAACTAGCTGCATTGCCCCAGGGACAGATTATCCTTGGAGGAGATTTTAACACAGCACCCCATCCTGAAAGGGACAGGTCCTCAGGCATTACCTCAACAAACAGATTAGCTTCAAAAGTATTAAACAGCTATGTAAAAGAACTAGGCCTAGTAGATATTTGGAGGACACATCATCCAAGTGAAAAGGATCTTTCCTTTTTCTCCAACTCATGGCAGTCCTATTCCCGGATAGATTTATTTTACACATCCTCGAAAGACGTACTGTGTCCCTACCTCCCAAATTCATAATTTAACATTATCAGACCACTCTCCAACTAACAACTCCACCTCAGGACAGGCAATCAGTATGGAGGCTTAATGCATCACTTCTGAACAATAAGGCATTCATCACAAAACTCACTAATTGTACAAAGGAATTCCCAGCTCTAAACGACTCTAGGGACACCTCTGAACTGATTCAATGGGATGCCCTCAAGGCAGTAGTAAGGGGGGAAATCATAAGCTTTGCAGTAGCCCCCCAAAAAAACTCTCTCACTGCACCCACAACAAACTTCAGGAAGAATTAAAGGAAATAGAAAGATAACATAAACTCTCCCCCACTAATAAACAGATACACAAGGCACTTATACATGCACAAACCTCTTTATAAAAATTTGAAAATAAAAAGGCAGAGGGGTTACTTTGCTTTGCGAATCAGGGATATGACAAAGTCGGTAGCCATGCCTCCAAACTGCTAGCCTATCGCCTTAGAAAAGCACAGGTGGAATATCATGTACCATATTTAGTAAATAAAACCAACCCAGATCAGAAATGGGCAAGACCGAGAGATAAAGCTGCGCAATTTCAAGAATTCTACAAATCCCTCTATCTGGAAGATAAAAGTCCAAGGAAACAATAGCCCAAACCAAAACTTTTCTAGACACATTAAACTCCCCTCCTTGCCGCAGTCAGCTGGACAACAAATTAACACTCCTTTCACAGCAGAGGAAATCAGAGCAGTCATTAAACAATTGCCTACAGGCAACTTATTTATTTATTTATTTAGCTTTTGTTGACCGGGTAAGTGCACTAGACAAATTCTGCCTATTTTCAGGCACGACCCGGGGGAGGGGGTTACAGATGAATGCCAACTGACTTTGAACCAGATTAAGCTGTTGGTGGTATTTTAGTGAATTGGGGGAAATTTGACCAGTGCACCGGGAATTCCCTACTCTGTCTGTAGGGGGATCCTTGGCCATCTGCATGGCAATGGCCAGTCCGTGTGAGTCATCAGAGAGAATGGATGTCAAAGGTGCAGCGGAGTGGGCCTCCTCTCCTGTACTGTTGCAGCAAGAGGCCGTTGAGGAAACTTGTACTGTTTCTGAGGTTGTCGACCTCAGCATTTTGGAAGCTAATGTTCCTTCAGTTGTATCGAAAGTGGAGACTCGCTCCGTGTTACTACCTGTCGATGACAAAGCCTGTTTACTGGCTAAGCGCTCACAGTTACAAAAAAAGATGGACTTACTAGACAAAGAGATTGCAGCTCTCCCGGTGGATTCTGAATTTGTTCCTGCGAGTTCCCCTTTGCAAGTTTCTAGTCAGACTGTTCCTGTGGCGGGACCTGCGAAGGTGCACCGCAGGATTCTGTCATTCCGTTGCCCACAGTGGCTGTGTCTTCAGAATCTGGGGTTGGCAGTTCAAGTCCTATGTGCCCAAAGCCCTTGTCCGATCAGTCCAGCATTCAGAGTAGGCGTCGCGGTGAGTCTCCGCGGGGTGCCCAACGGAGGTTATGGAGGAGGGAGGAGTCAGCATCTGGACGCAATCCTGCAGGTCCTGATTTTTCTTTTGCTTTGCAGTCTCAGCATTCTGGATGGAGCAAGCAACCAGGCAGGCTTCCAGCTGCCTTGCCATTCCCTGTCATAGACGCTGAAGGTCTGGGTTCGGATTCTCTACACCCATGAACTGAAATGACTTGGTTACCTGAATTAGCCTTAAAGCATGATGGCTGGGAACTATTGGACAGTTGCTCTTGGTTGCCTAACCCACAGGACCCTTCTTACGTGGCTATGTTACAGCATGCTGCAGCACCGGTGGCCACTGAGATTTCTGCCCTTCAGAGCTCCAACTCACCCCGGGGTAATTCTTCTTCTATTTACAATGACTCTGATGTTAAAGATATAATTTGTGAAAATGTTACTGAAGTTAATGTTTTAAGGTCTAAGACACAACCTAGTGAGATAGATCCTACTTTTTTTTTAACCTTATATTTATGCTCCTAATCTGCCTCCTCCCTCCACTCTCTCAGACATTCTCTGTCTGTGGACTTCCAATCCATCATGGTCTGCCCCTAGAGTACCCCCTAGTTCCACACACACACCTGAAGATTCCCCTGTATACCCCCCTGGGTAGGGGTGGAGAGGGATCCCTCAAGCTTACCTCTCCAAACCAACAAACTGTGTCTGTGTGTGTAGAGCTGGCAGGCACAGCAGAGTCTGCCTGACGAGACCGGAGGAGTCCACAGAGAGGTGTCATCGCCTAGGAAGGACTGAGGTGTTTTTCTGATTTCCTTCCCCCTGATGTCGGCGTGCCATGAGAGGCTATGAGCTAGGAGGCACGCTGAGACGTACCTCCTGCTCTGCCCCTCTGCCAACATCCACCCAATGCCCTTACTGCTCTCCACCTTACCGTGCCGTCCACCCAGGCTCCCCTAGGTGGCAGCATTGCAGCAGGTGTCTGCAGTTAACCCCCCCGCCCCGGAGAAGGAGCGCAGACGTCGGGCGCTCTATCCTTCTCCTCCCAGGCTGACCCCCGGTGACCTGTGCTCATTCCCGAACACAGGTCACCAGCGTGGTACGAGGTAAGGCATCCAGCACCTCAGCACCACCGGGCCAGCCAGATAGATCCTACTTTACCAAGTCCAGTAGTAAGGGAGGACGCTCTTCCTGTGGTACCTGAGCATTTAGGTCCTGATCCTGTGGTATTGAAAGAACCCGCTGATGTTTCTGGTAGACCTGTGGGTTTTAAACTCACAGATTTATTTAGTAATAAGGGTGAACCTGCCCCAAGACGTAATGCTGTACGTCTCCTGTATAAAGGTGGGTTGGAGTGTCCCCCTGACAGGGTGTATATTGCTAAAAACTTACTCAAAGTTTCGATGTGTTTTTCCTCTGAAATCTTTGCCTTGATAAGCTTAGGGAATGCTCATTATGATGTGAGTTTTAAGAATGTGTCCAGCTTAGATCGATTCTGGGCCCAGTATGCCACCTGTAAGTCTTCTCCTCTTTGGTCCCCTTTTCATGTTCTTCCTTTGACTAAGCCGGCTGTTAAAAACATTACCATTATGTTTAAGAATGAAGGGGTAAATATTGAAGATATTTTATTCTGGCTGAAGCAGCATTGTGAGGTCTTGAACAGATCTACTCCTACCTTAGACAGTGAGCAGATTTGGGATGGGTGGGTGGAGGGTTAGAGTTAAATTGTACTCTACGAACTCGGGACCCAATCACCTACCCAGTTTCTTTTTTCTGGGGAGAGATAAGGGGATGATTTTTTATGCAGGTCAACCTAAATCTTGCTTTAGGTGTGGTTCTAGGGTTCATTTGAGCTTGGCCTGTAATACAGTTAAATGCAGTCATTGTTTGGAATTTGGTCATTCTTCCAGTTCTTGTTTGAATTTATTTAAATGTAACTTGTGTGGAAATACCAGTCATGCATATGGTCGATGCCCTTGGGCATCACAAAATAGGGATGACTGTCCCTCTCATGAGGGTTTGATTAATATGGCCCAACAACAACAGCCTAAGAGGATTGCAGAGCATGATTTAAGGGTTGGCATGGAGACTTTACATCAGTCCCAGCAGATGGAGCCCTCTGAGGCAGTGATTGAGAAGGACACTTGTTTACCCCAGGGTACACTAGAGATAGTACAGGACCCTAGTGATACTGGGGTAGTTGTTAGTCCTGACCAGACTAGCTTTGTGTCAGAGAATCTTAGTGAAATGCCTCCCCCTTCCCCACCCCCACACCAGACCCCGCCAGAGTCAGACCAATCGGCCTTTATTAAAGTACAACAGAAAAGGAATAGGAAGGGGTCAACGGTTTCTAGTCGGGGTGAGGTTACTGGAGTCAAGACTTGGAAATCTGGCAATAAATTTGCATTACTGTCTACTGATGGTACAGATAGGGATTCTGCAGATGAGGAAACTGACACCTCATCTATTGTTTCTAATACTGACACGGAGGGGGGGTGGTGACACAGACCCAATTGCTAAAAGGACTAGACAAAGCCGACAGAGTAAGTTACCCTAATTTCTCTATATGGACTCCTTGTCAGTTCTTTCTCTAAACATAAACAGTATCAAGGGTGACAGGAAGCTTGGGGGGTTATGCTCTCTCTGTCTGAGATGCATTGTGATATTACGTGTCTGATGGATACTAGGTTAAAGACCCATCAAGAACTCAGTTAGGCCTCTAGGGCGTGGCCTCATGGACCCTCCTTTTGGTCTTCTGGCACCGATAAATGTGATGATGTGGGTATTTTATTTTCTAATTCAGCCCTTAAAGTGTCTAGACTTGTGGATATTTCTCCAGGGAGAGCATTGTTGCTTGACATTTCTTTCTATTCTGAGAGGTTTTGGTTGATTGCACTATATGCTCCCCAGACTAAGGCACAGAGGGTAGCCCTTTTTAAACTTGTACAGCCCTTTTTGCATACTTCCAGACTGGTTATTTGGGCTGGGGATTTTAATTGTGGGTTACATAAGTCAGATGGGGGCTTCAGACTTATAAACTTTTTTGTGATTCCGTTGCCCTTAACAATATAGTCTCCACTGCCCATCTTCAAGATGCCTATAGGGCCCTTCATCCTAGGGGTGGGTCCACCTATTTCCAGGGAGAGTGTAGAAGCAGGATAGATTTTATCTTTCTTTCTAGCACGCTTTATGTAGTTCAGTGTACCACTGTTCGGGTGAATTCTCTGACCATGCTTCCTAACGGGTTAAGATTTCATGGTCTGATGTTCCCCGCTGTAAAAAGAATAGGTGGAGACTTAACGATTCTATGTTACCAGACCCGAAGGTCCAGAAGCCATGGAGGCAGGAATGGGTTGCTAGATTATCTGTAGCTGATCTTTATGAAGATTTATCAGAATGGTGGGAAGACTCTAAGGTTAGATGGAGACAGGTTTTTCAGAAAAAAGCTGCTGATGTCCATACTTGCCAATACAAGAAGTATTTGGCATTAGGTCAGCAGCTCCAGAATCTAATTTCCTTATCAGATTGCTTTCATCAGGATTATAGCTTGCAAATCTCTGTTCTTAGTCATCAGATGGGGGAGTTACAGTATAATAGGGCTAGTTCCCTGGGACAAGAAGCAAGGTTTGGGACTAAGATGCTCAAAGAGGGGTTGGATCCCTTTAAGGAATGTAAGGGCAGGGTTGAGTCCAGGGTAATTTCTGGCCTAGTGTCTCCCTCTGGGGATCTTGTCAGTTCTCCAGAATTATTGGTGGATGTCATTGAGACTCATGTTTTAAACATGTTAGGGACTGAATCTGTTAGTAATAATGCGGAGGGATTTTTAGGATCCCTTAATTTACCCCATCCCACACCTGAGGAATGTGTTACACTATCTAAGGAGATCTCTGAGGAGGAGGTAGTTCAGGCTATCAGTAGTTTACAATTGCACTCGACTCCTGGGCCTGATGGACGCTTGGCTGGTTTCTATGCTACGTTTACAGCAGAGCTGGCTGCAGCTTTAGCTGTTCTATTTAACGATATGTTATCTAAGGCTCAATTTTCAAAATCAATGAAGGAAGCTATTTTGATTTTAATTCATAAAAAGGGTTCGGTAACTGACCTTAATAATTGGAGGCCTTTGAGTCTTCTAAACGTGGACAGCAAGATGATTATTAAAATTTTGTTGGCTAGACTTGTTCAGGTAGCAAGACTTATCAGCCCATTCAGACTTGTGGTGTTCCTGGTAGATCCCAAAATGATAACCTTATCTTATTGAGGGAATTGTTAGCCTTGAGGGACCTGAACTATATTCAGGGGTGGGTGCTCGGGATAGACCAGGAGAACGCATTCAATAAGGTTTCTCACCAGTTTTTATTTTCTGTTCTGGCAGCATGTGGGATTCCTTCTACATTTATAGGATGGATTAAAACCCTCTATTCTGAGGCTGTTCTTATTCCCAACGTTAATGGGTGGCTGGGGAACAGGGTAGTGGTCAAACGTGGGGTTTGACAGGGGTGTCCCTTAGGCCCCCTGTTGTACAGTTTTGGTACTGATATGCTGATCAGAGCCATCCTTCAATGCCCTATGGGGCTTGGCTTATACGGACCACAATTTCCAGCTCCTATTAAAATTTTGGCATACGCGGATGATCTAGTTCTTGCCGTGGCTGCCGATACTAATGAAACAGTCTTGGTGGATGTCCGCCAACAATATTCCGCTGTTTCAGGGTCTCAGATTAATTTTGAGAAAACATTGGATTTCCCCTGGGGAACCTTCCTATCCCTGTGTCTGGTTCCTTTGCTGGGATCAGGGTTTCTCCTGAGCCCATTAAGATTTTAGGTTTATGGTTTAGATCAGGGGATATGCAATCTCTCAACTGGAACACTGCCTTGGGGAAAGCCGATAGGCTTGTTGCTGGGTGGAAACAACACCAAAAAGGTAAAAAGAAACGGGTTTGTTTGCTCAAGACTTTGGTAGTACTGATGTGTTTGTACCTCTGTTAAATTTTTCCCCCACCTATAAAATTATTTATTAGATTATATAGTATTTTTTTCAGGGTTTTGGGGGATCTCGGTTGAACCCTATTAAACGAGGTTTGACCTATCTGCCTATAAAAGAGGGAGGTGTGGGGATGTTGAATCCCGTGGCTTTTTTTTATAGAATTTTTTTGAGTTATAATTTTGGTTTGGCTTTGAAACCTGGTGTGAAGGCCTGGAAGCCTTTCATTCTAGTCTGGCTTCTGCCTTGTATTTCCCCGTGGGAAGAGAGAAAGCGGGGATTTTTAGCCAGAACCCCTGGACTTCCATCCTACGGCTTGGAGGCTGTGAAATTAGCTATTTCCTGGAGTTTTATACCTCATGATTTTTGTATACTAAGCAGGAAGGCCTTATATGAAGTGATTTGGAGGCAGGGAGCTCAGGACCCTGTAGAATTCCCTTTCTGTCCACCAGGTCAACAATCCTGGATATTGCAGCAACTTTTGAACCCCAGGATACCTCCGTATGTATGGGATACAGTATGGTTGGGTAATTATGGTAGGCATAGTGTGAAAGGGAACCATAAACATAAAATGTTGAGTGACAGGTATTGTCCTAGGGAGTCTTGTGTCACACTTCTTGAAACCCAACAACATTTATTTTTTGAATGTCAATTTGCTTTAGATTTTTGGAGTCTCCTTGCTATTGTTTGGTTTGAACCTCTCTTTTCTAACCTTTCTTATGTAGATCTTATGTTTGGAACTAATATTATTTTAAACAAGAAATATCATGCCGAAACTATCTATATTGTTTTGACCTTGGCAAAATATTTTCTGTGACAGGCCAGATATCTGTTGATTTTACAACAACAATGGATATCTCCTCATGAGGTTGTACACAATGTTGGAAAAGTTGTTACTGCAGTAAAAATTTCTGTCTTTTCAAACAAATCTAGTATTCAGTTTAGACAATTATGACTTAACTGTGAACCATGGAATTTGGGGTGACTGGCTGGTTTCCTTTTTTTGTATTTCTTTGTTCCTTACTTATGTACTGTATTTTGTATTATTTGTTCTTGTAATGAAGTCCAATCCTTCTCAATAAAATTCCCCTACTCTTTTCGAGAAGTGCCATGGGATCCTTAACATCCACCTGAACTACCACCAGAACAGGCAGATGGGACCTCGGTTTAACGTCTCATCCGAAAGATGGCACCTCAGGATTGCAGCACCCCCCTCATGCTGCACTGCAGTTTCAGTATTGGGATATTAACCCAAGTGCCTGGTGTGGGGCTAGAACTCACAGCCTTCTGATCTCCCAGCCTCAGAGGCGAATGTGCTACCTGCTGAGCCACTGACACTACAATTAGCAAATCACCAGGCCCAGACAGTTTAAGTGCCGAGTTTTATAAAAACTACTTCAGTGGTCCTGATCTTAACAAGAGTGTTTAATGCCTGCCTGACCGAAGAAACTGTACCAGACTCATGGAATGGCTCTTATTACAGTAATCTTTAAACCAGGGAAAGCTAAGACGATGTGTGAGAACTTTCGACCCATTGCCTCACTTAACCAAGA
Source organism: Neoceratodus forsteri (assembly GCA_016271365.2). Taxonomy (NCBI): domain Eukaryota; kingdom Metazoa; phylum Chordata; order Ceratodontiformes; family Ceratodontidae; genus Neoceratodus; species Neoceratodus forsteri. The sequence continues at coordinate 836,781,719 of CM028134.1, forward strand.
CCTAGAAATCTTGACGAAAATACTCTCACTTCACTTACAAAATCATATAGAATATCTAATCCACCCAGACCAAACGGGGTTTATCCCACACCATCATCTGCAGGATAACATACGAAGGCTAATCAATATTTTGAGCCAGAAACCAGGAAATACAGCACCTAGAATTGCGCTTTTTCTCAATGCTGGAAAAGCTTTTGATTGCCTGAATTGGTCATATTTGGTAACCATAATGGAGAGGATGGGGGTGGGGGTAATTTCCTGAAATGGGTTTCCCTCTGTTATCAAGGACCAAAAGCGAGGGTCAGGGTAAATGTTACAATCTCCGACTATTTATGGATCAGGAGGGGCACAAGGCAGGCATGCCCCCATCCCCCTTGCTCTTTGCTTTAAGTGTGGAACCCTTAGCACAAGCCATACATAGAAACATAGACTTTGACGGCAGATAAGGACCACTTGGCCCATCTAGTCTGCACATTTCCCTACCTACAGGATAGGCTGCAGATCCTAGTTAACCAACAGCCTATTTCTTCCTACCCCCCACAAGAATTGCCTTATGTCTGTCCCATGCATTCTTGAATTCTCCCACAGTTTTAGACCCCACAGCCTCCTCAAGAAGGCTGTTCCATGCATCCACTACCCTCTCTGTGAAATAATACTTCCTCACAGTGCCCTGAACCCCCCCTCTATCTTTAAATTGTGTCCCTTGTTTTGACGTCTCTTTTCTGAAAGATGCTACCCTCTTGGACTTTGTTGATTCCACTGAGGTACTTAAAGTTTCTATCATGTCCCCCTCTCCTTCTTTCCTCAAGGGTATACATATTAAGCTCCTTTAGTCTCTCCTCATATGGCTTCTCTTGCAGACCCTGCACCATTTTAGTTGTCCTCCTCTGGACTGCCTCTATCCTGTCTAAGGCCTTGCGGAGATGGGGTCTCCAGAACTGGACGCAGTACTCCAGATAGGGTCTCACCAACTGTCTGTACAGAGGGATAACAACTTCCTGTTTTCTGCTGCTGATGCCTCTCCCAATGTATCCCAGTATACCCCCAGCCCTCCCTACTGCCCTCTCACATTGCTTGCTAACCTTAAGGTCATCTGATATGATTACCCCCAGGTCCCTTTCCTTTTTTGTTGTTGTTACTACCTCCCTCCCATTGTGTATTCTTCTCTGGGTTCTTGTTTCCCAGGTGCATTATTTTGCACTTCTTTGCATTGAATCCTAGCTGCCATACTTCTGACCATTCCTCCAACCTTGCCAAGTCCCTTCTCATCCTTTCCACGCCTCCTTGTGTATCAACCCTGTTGCAGATCTTTGTGTCATCTGCAAAGAGGCATACTTTTTCTTCCAGTCCCTCTGCAATGTCACTTATGAAGACATTAAAAAGGACTGGACCCAATACTGAACCCTGTAGTACCCCACTAGTAACCCCTCTTTCTTCAGAGTGGACTCCATTTACAATTACCTTCTGTGTCGTGTTGTCCAGCCAATGTTTTACCCAGGCTACCACCCTGGGACCCACTCCCAGGCTGGTTAATTTGACTATTAATCTTTTGTGTGGGACTGTGTCAAATGCCTTGCTACAGTCTAGGTAGGCTATGTCCACAGCCCCTCCCTGGTCTACTACTTTGGTCACCCAGTCAAAGAAATCTATTAGATTCGTCTGACATGACCTTCCCACTGTGAACCCATGCTGCCTTGGGTCCTGTGCCCCACTGGCCTCTAGGTACTCAACTATTCTTTCCTTCAGAAGTGACTCCATCACTTTCCCTCCACAGAGGTCAAACTGACAGGTCTGTAGTTTCCTGCCTCTGTCTTGGTCCCACTTTTGTGAAGGGGAATCACATTCGCCTTCCTCCAGTCCTCGGGTACCACACCATCCTCCCATGATTTATTAAAAAGAGTAGCCAGTGGTTTCACTAGTTCCCCCTTAATTCTTTTAGAATTCTGGGGTGAATTCCATCAGGCCCCATTGCTTTGTCCACCTCAGTTTTAGGAGTTCTTGCAGAACCCTTTCTTCTGTGAAAGGACTGGGATCGACCCCTATCAAGAGTGCTTCTGTTAATTGGATTAGGCACTTCCCTCCTCTTTTGTGAATACTGAGCAGAAATATTAGTTCAGTATCCTGCTTTTCACTGTCCCCCTCTGCCCACCACTATTCATTCTATTCAGCCTCACTATCCCTCCCTTTGTTTTCTCGCTCGTTGATGTACCTATAAAGGTCTTATCCCCTTCTTAACCAAGTTGGCTATCTTTTCCTCAGTTTGGGCCTTTGCTATTCTGACTTCCCTCCCTGCTTCCTTCTGCCTTAACTGGTACAGCTCTATGTCCTGCTCCTTCTGTGTTTCCTTATACTTCTGGAATGCTATCTTTTTCTTCCTGACTTTCACAGCCACCTCTTTTGAGAACCATAGTGGCTTTTTCTTTCGTTTTGATTTGTTTATTTGCTTCACACAAAGGCTTGTTGCCTCTGTGATGGCAGTTTTGATGATTCCCCATTGTTGCTCCACACCTCCTTCTATCCTGTTTGCTAGTGCTTTTCTGAGGCACTCTCCCATCTTGCCAAAGTCAGCCCTCCTGAAGTCCAGTACCCTCACTTTTGTATGGCTTGACTCTATAGCTGAGTTTAACGTGAACCACACTGTTTGATGGTCACTTGTTCCCAGATGGCAACCCACTTCTAGATCTGAGATCCTCTCACTGCCCCCGTTTGAGAGTACGAGGTCTAAGATTGCTCCCTCACTAGTGGGTTTCACAGGAAGAAAAACAGATACAGAGAATAACAGTTCAACACACTGTGCATAAAATATTGCTGTATGCAGATGATACACTTATCTTCATGGAAGACCAGAAGGTGTCAATCCCCCCCTTGCTGAACCTTGTAGAAAAATATAGTCAAATATCAGGGTTTAAAATAAATAACAATAAAACAGAAATATTGCAGGTGGCGGGAGTGGTTGGAGAAGAAATTAAACGCATGATCCCCTTTAAATGGGTGCAAAATAAAACTCATTATTTGGGTATCCAAATTCCAGTAAATATAGTGCAACTATACCACTATAATTACGGACCTTTGAGTCAACAGATATATGCAGATCAACAGAGATGGAAGATTTTGCCCCTGTCATTTTTTAATAGAATAGAAACAGTGAAAAATGAACATTTTGCCAAGATTTATTTTCCTCTTTTCTACCCTACCTCTGCCAATCCCAAATAAAGATTGGAAGGATTGGAAGAAAAAATAACAGATTTCATATGGGAAGGGAAAAGAACCCGGATAAAGTGGGACATCTTAACAGAAACAAAGGAAAAAGGGGGACTGGGAGTAGCCAACTTAAAAAAAATATTTTACTGCTCAAATCCCTGCCAATAATTAAAATGATATCCCCAGGAAGGGGAGAGGGATGGGTAGGAATAGAACAAAGAGACTGCAGGACAATCCCCCTTCATGTACTCCCCTGAATCATCCAAGACAAAGATCTTAAAAAAATTGAAAATAGATAGGCAAGACATACATTGCAATGTTGGTTGCAGGCCAGACAGGGATGGGAGATCACCACCCCGATTTGGAAATACATACCAATGAGATATTTACAAAATTTCCCAGCCATCCAAGAGGATCAGTGTTTTAAGAGATGGGCCCTACGTGGCCTTCAATTTATGTGTCAGTTGCAGGAAGAGGGACACCTTAAAACCTTTAATGAATTACAGAAAGAGTACCAGTTAATTTATTTATTTTATTTATTTGTACATCGGTTTACAACCTTTGAGCCAGAGGCTCATTTCCAAAGGTATCTCGTCACATTGAGGACAGACAGAAACAAATTTAGGTAACAGAATAAAAGTCTACTGACTTAAAGTTACACAGAATGGTTTCATACATTTATACAATTTAGTAGCAATTACAATGGTATAGCTGAGCACATGCTAGTAATAACAGAGGCAATATGCAACGGGGGAGAAGTGGGGGGGTGAGGTGGAGTGCCACCCAGTGGGCGTTGTCAAGTGTGGAGAGATCAAGGCCGCATTTAGAGACAGGAGCAGCTGCGAGTGTTAAACAGTTGGCTCCGAAGGGCAGTTCTGAAGTTGGAGATTGTGGGGGCATTGGAGATGGGAGCAGGGAGAGAGTTAAACCAGGATGGAGCTCTGTAGCAGAAAGACCACTGACTGTAATTAACATTGATATATACAGATATCCTCAGTGTGCTCATTATATAAACAAAGGCCAGGGACTCACGGTGGTCTCCCAGGACCCAGCGTTATTTTATTCTGTGTTATATAAACACAGAATAAAAGTTCTACTAAAGACACCAAAAAATACATTTCACAAATTTATCAGGCCCTGCAAGAAAATCAGGGACTCCTAGCTATCCAGAAAATTGAAGAAAAATGGCAGAAGGAAATCGGAAAAGAAATCTCAGAGGCTTCCTGGCGGGGAATCGGGGGGGGGGGTACAGAAGACCACTAGCTCCCCTGCGTGGAAGGAGTTTAGGTGGAAGACCTCAATTTGTTTCTTTCACACACCGGTCATATCACAGCAATTTGCCATTCACCCATCCAACAGATGCTGGACAGGATGTGGGCTGGTGGGGTCCTACACACATATTTTCTGGTCCTGCCCACAAATACAGCACTTCCAGGGAGAGGTCTCAGACCGAACCAAAAAAATTCTAGAAATGCAACACTCTCTAGACTTTGAGAATGTGGTGATGTGATCTCCACCCCAGGAAGTAAAGTGGGGATCCAGGAAGTATCTATTTTATATCCTGGTGGGGGCAGCATTAAAGATACTCACACAACACTGGCTGTCAGACATTCCTTCAATCAACACCTGGTATTACAACATAAATCAGATTTATTACTGCTCATCTCAGGATGGCCAACGACACTTTCAACGCTAGATGGTTACCATACTTCGACCATGTAGAAGAAACAGAGGGGATTCCAGTATTGGAACAATTGCTGCAGGATTAAGATTTGTGTCTCCTTAAAAATTGGGGTGGATTCTCCTGAGGGAGGGCAAGGCAGGGGGAGCCCCAGTCTTGTTGGGAATGGATGGAGGATAATGGCTAAACTCCCAGGTAAAAGCGTGACCAAACCTTTAGTATTGCCCAAATCTGAAGAGCAATATATTGAGGGGTAACACAAACTCAAAGCAGTGCAGTGTCATCCTTGCCCAGTTAACAGGCAAGCGCATGTTAGTGTTTTGATTGTGTTTGTATACCTTATACCTTAACAACCAGATAATGCAGAATGCAGGACTAACATAATATGAGACAATAAGGCAGTTAGAAAAAGCAGCTTTAATAATTTTGAGTTTATTGTAAAGGAGGTAACATCAGACAATGAAGTTTCAGATAATGTAGATGAGGAAGAAACTTCGAGTGGAAACCTCAAGTTGAACAATGAACCTGAAAGAAACATAAATGAACAATAGGTAAAAGCTTATACTTGATATTAAAAACTGCTGTATGTAATGAGATGCATTGTCCTGACTCTGCAATAAAAGCATTAAGTTAAAAAAAAAAAGGCACCTATGAAGGTTAGCAAGTAGAGAGGAGAGAGCAACCAATTAGGAACTGATTCTTGGCCCAACAATCCAATGAAACTGCTGAATTTCAAGCCGGCTTCCTCCAGGAGTTGTACACTTGTACCTATCCTTGGGATGGGTTGGTGGGTTTGCAAAGCTCAGCTTGTGGACGGCAGTGTTAGGGGCCAGTGCACCAAGCCACAGGATGCCCAGTCAGGGCTGAATCTGTCCTTGGGATGGCAGGCTTGCAGAGCACAGCTGGTGGCCAGCGGCATTAGGGGCCAGTGTGCCGAGCTGCAGGATGCCCGGTCAGGGCTGAATCTGTCCTTGGGATGGGCAGGCAGGCTTGCAGGGCTCAGCTTGCAGCCAGCGGCGTTAGTGGCCAGTGCGCCGAGCTGCAGGATGCCCGGTCAGGGCTGAATCTGTCCTTGGGATGGGTGGGCTTGCAGAGCTCAGCTAGCAGCCAGCAGCATTAGGGGGCCAGTGTGCAGAGCTGCAGGATGCCCGGTCAGGGCTAAATCTGTCTTTGGGATGGGCAGGCAGGCTTGTAGAGCTCAGCTAGTGGCCAGCAGCATTAGGGGCCAGTGCGCCAGCCGCAGGATACCTGGTCAGGGCTGAATCTGTCCTTGGGATGGGCAGGCTTGCAGAGCTGTTAGGGGCCAGTGTATCGAGCCACAGGATGCCTGGTCAGGGCTGAATCTGTCCTTTGGATGGGCGGGCTTGCAAAGCTCAGCTTGCAGCTGGCGGCATTAGGGGCTGGTGCACCGGGCTGCAGGATGCCCAGTCAGGGTTGAATTTGTCCTTGGGATATGCGGGTGGGCTTGTAGAGCTCAGCTTGCAGCTGGCGGCATTAGGAGCCTGTGTGGTGAGCCACAGGATGCCCAGTCAGGGCTGAATCTGTCCTTGAGATGGGTGGGCTTGCAGAGCTTAGCTCGTGGTGAGCGACATTAGGGGCTGGTGCACCGAGCTGCAGAATGCCCAGTCAGGGCTGAATCTGTCCTTGGGATGGGCAAGCTTGCAGAACTCAGCTTGTGGCCAGTGGTGTTAGGGGCTGGTGTGCCGAGCCGCAGGATGCCTGGTCAGGGCTGAATCTAAAAAGGGACTCACCTGTAACAGTAGTTCTAGCAGTAGTATATGATGTTCATCCACACTTGTTGGTAGACGTCTTTCCCCTTTAAGCTGTGCCAGAAACATCTTCTAGCTGGCTCCTCCCACCCACCCGGGTGGTAACTCCCTTGGCTCCACCCAATGATGCCAGATCTTGCCTGCTGGAAGCAGAGTGTGTGTGTCAAAGCTGGGGAGGTCGGATGGGTCCATGTGGATGAACATCATATACCACACCTAGAACTACTGTTACAGGTGAGTAACCTGTGTTTCTAGGGATGTGGCTATGATGTTCTATCAACAATTGTTGGCAGACTCTTAGCAGTTCTCCAGGAGGAGGGAGGCAAGGCGCACACCCCCTACTTAGGGAACAGAGATTGGAGAACTGAGGCCCCAAAACCAGCATCCCAGCGTGACTCAAGGTCAATGTGGTAATGGGAAATGAAGGAGTTTGCTGACTTCCAGGTAGCATCCCTGCAGATTTCCTGGATAGGGATGTCCCTAGAAGCAGCCACCAATGCAGCGGTATAGCAGGTGGAATGAGCCCTTAGCCCTATGAGAGGCTCCCTACCCACCGACCTATCACAGAGATCAATGCAAGATGTAATCCATCTGCCAATCTTTCGCTTGGCTGCAGGTCTGCCACATGCGGCTTCAGCATGGGTGACAAACAGCTGGCGAACCTCTCCCCGAACTCTGGCCATGCACTCTTTATAGTAAGAGAGTGCTCTTCTCAGGTCCAAAGTATGAAACCTGTATTCGGCATCCAAGGTGTCACTGGGGTAATACACTGGCAGAGTCATCACGTGGTTCAGGTGAAACTCCAACACAACCTTGGAAAAGGAACTTCAGGTTGGGGCGCAAGACAACCTTGTCCCTGTGAAAAACCTGGTAAGGAGACTCAACAGAGAGTGCCTGGGGCTCCCCAATCTTTCTGGCTGATGTGATAGTCACCAGGAAGGTAGTCTTCCACGACAAGTGAGACATGTCACACATGTGCATAGGGTTGGAATGGCTTGCCCATGAGCTTTGCCAAAACCAGCAGTAAATCCCACAGTGGTGGTGGTTCACGCACCGGAGGGGAAATGTGATCCAAGCCTTTGAAAAAGCGCCAGGCCACCGACTGCTGACCAGCACATGCCCGGTAAGCAGATATGGCTGCCAGGTGCACCTTAAGGGTCATTGACCGAATTCCTCCTTGGGAGAGAGACCACAAGTAGTCCCAAATGCTAGCCACCGGACAGGTAGAAGGGTCCAACCCCTTGCCCTGACACCAAATGGAGAATCTCTTCCATTTGAAGGCATAGCATTTTCTGGTTGATTTCTTATGAGATGCCTCTACTACTATGAGGACATCATCGGAGAGACCCAAAGTCTGGAACTCTAGTTGCTAAGGAACCAGGCTGTCAGGTGCAGAGATTGAAGGTCCGGGTGGAGTACCTTCCCCTGATCAATGGAGGGCAGGTCTGGGCATGCTGGAAGATGTCTCAGAAGCCTGTTGCTGAGGCTGAGGAGATTGGGGTACCAAAACTGGTGGGGACAGTCTGGAGCCACCAGGATCACATGTGCCTTGTCCCTTCTGACCTTGAGCAGCACCTTGTGGATCAAGGGAAGTGGAAGCAAGGCATAGAAGAGGCCCGGGGTCCACGGCCTCAAGAAGGCATCCCCCTGCAGTAAGCCCTGCTGAGGGGGGTGGGTGCAGAACAGCCTCACCTTTGCATTCTCCCTGGAGGCGAACAGGTTCACCTGAGGGATGCCCCACTGGGACAACATACCGAGTACTATCTCCAGGTGGAGAGACCACTCGTGAGATGTCTCGCCCACCCGGCTGAGGGCATCCACCAGCTGATTCAAGGCTCCTGCCACATGGATGGCCAGGAGATCTGCCTCCAAACTGCGCACAAGGGTCCAAATGCGGAGAGCTTCTTTGCAGAGGCAAGAAGTGTGTCCCGCCCTATTTGTTGAGATAGTACAAGGTCGTAGTGCTGTCCATCTGTACCTGGACCACTTCACCCCAGATAAACGGAGTGAAGGCAGTCAGCACCAGCTGGACTGCTCGTAGCTCCAGCAGGTTGATGTGGCATTGGGACTCCTGGGAGATCCAGAGCCCGTGGACTCTGTACTCCCCCAGGTGAGCACCCCAGCCTGTCAAGAGAGGAATTGGTTGTCAGGATGACCATCGGCTCGGGGCAGACAAATGGGATCCCTTCCTGCAGATGTGCTGGGATAAGCCATCACTGGAGGGCATTCCACATTGTCTGGGTCACCATGACCAGCTGGTTGAAGTGACCATTATACTGAGACCACCGACTGGCCAGCTCCCATTGGAGAGAGCGTATATGCCAGTGGGCCCATCGGACCATGGTGGTGCAGGCAGCCATGTAACCCAGCAGGCGCAGGAAGTCCTGGGCAGAGCACAATTGCCCAACCAAAAATAATTGGGCAAAGGAGGAGAGGACCTCTGCCCTGTCCACCGGGAGCTAGGCTCTGGATCGGCAGGAGTCAAGCTCTGCCCTGATAAAGCTGATCACCTGCGAATGCACGAGACCAGGAGGCCAAGGTCAATGCAGGTCTGGAGGACTAGGTCCCTGAACTGCTCCACCTCCTACCTGGAGGGACCTGCTATCAGCCAGTCATCCAGGTAGGGGTACACCTGGACCCCTCAGCGCCTCAGGCAAGCTGCCACCACTGCAACACATTTGGTGAAGATCCTGGGGGCTGACAAGAGGCCAAAGGGCATAGCTAGGAACTCATAGAGGGCTCCCCCTGCTCGGAAGTGGAGGAACCTTCGGTGGAACGGATGGATCGAGACATGAAAGAACACATCCTGAAGATCTAGAGAGCAAAACCCCATGTTTTGCTCCAGAGATGGTATGATCTGAGACAAAGTTACCATCCTGAAGGTGTGCAACCTGAGGAATTTGTTCAGGTCGTGCAGATCTAGAATGGGGCACCAGCCCCCCGTCCGCTTTGGCACCAGGAAGTACCTGGAGACAAACCCTAGGTTTTCTGGAGGATCCATAACTCTGACCATGATCTTCTGCAGGGGAGCTGGGCTAAGTCACCTCAAAGAGCCGACTGAGTGTCTGCAGATACTAAGCCCTCCCATGGGGCATGGGCTCGGCTTGGAGGGTACTGCTTGAATTCCAGAGGCAGACCCTGGCCGACCACTTCCAGAACCCATCTGTCCATGGTAACAGCAGACCAGGCAGAAAGGAACTAGCAGAGCCAACCCCCCACGGGAGGACTCAGGGGAGGCGTGATGGGTATGAGGGTGATAACACCCATCCCATCACTGGGCAGGCTTGGAGGAGAATCTGGCCAAGTGGCCACTGGGTTCCTTCCCTCCGGGCTTTCGGAATGATCAGGCCACTGACTTGGCCCGAGGTCACCAGGATTGAGCCTGCTGGCCAGATTGATACTGGGCTGGTTTGCTTGCAGGAGTGGAGGACCAAAAGGGCTTGCACTTCTGTTGCTTAGAGCCCTTGTTGTCCTTCTGAGCAGATGTCACAGAGTCCAGGGTGGCATTGGACTTCTTAATGCGCTGGAGGTGACCCTCCACACCAGGCCCAAATAGGTCGGTGCCCAAAAAGGGAACATCCATCAGCTTGTGCTGGGTGTCTGCCATAAAGGTTGAGATCCGCAGCCAAGCCCTGTGGCACATGGCCACTGCAGCCACCACCGAGCAGGCACAAGAATCACCAAGGTTCAGAGCTGTCTGGAACTGTTGCTTCGCCACTGCCCTACCCTGATCTTGGACCTGCTTGACTTTGGTCTGAAGGTCCGCCTGGAGCCAAGGAATCACTCATCCAGGGAGCCCAACAGGACATGAGCGAAGTGTGCAATCAGGATGGCTGAACTCGCTTGACGGAGACCGAGCGTGGAGGCAGCGTAGTCCTTGTTGGATGAATTATCCAATTTCTTGGACTCTTTGTCTGGAGGTCTGTCGACATCTCCTATATTGACCGAGCGCTAAAACACAGAGTCAGCCACCAACCCCTCAGCTGAGGGATGCTCTGCGAACCCTGAAAGGGAACTGGTGGGCACTGCATACTTGCAGGCCATCCGGGCAAGAGGCAGGGTGCTGCCAAAGCTCCAGGGCAGGGCCAATAATGGCCTCAGCCACTGGGAATGCCTCTGTTGGAAAATCCCCTTTCTCCAGGATTTCTGTAAGGGGATAGTGAGCCCATTTTTGAACAGGCTCCAGCTCCATCCCCGTGGATTCAGAGATGAGCCGCAGAATGTTCATGAACAAGGTAGGGCCTCCATCCATGGAAAGAACCCCAATGGACTCCATGTCCAGGGGATGAGAATGCAAGGAGGAATCCTCAGACTCTGAGGAGTCTGTGTAAAGCGGACGGCCACCCATGTCACCCTCGACCCATCTGGGCTGGTCGGGAGTAAGAGTGACCGACAGTCGATGGGGAAGCTCCTTGGTCGGCCGAGACTCCTTGGTCAGAGCCCCAGACGTTGGCTGTTTATGTGGTGGCTCCTCCAGGATCGGCGGAGAAGCCTGCTTCGGATGAGCCAATGTGGTCTGTACCGGCCCTGTTGGAGGAGGAACGGTGTTGACCGTCCCCACCAAGGGGGTTGTCGGCCTTTCCGGCAACAGCCAAGTAATGGCTGGAGTGGAAACTGGAGTCGACTTTGACCCAGACAGGACCAGCTGTTGCCGCATTAAATCTTTATAGTGTTGACGCAATTTGTGCCGAAGCCTCTCCTCACCCAAGGAGGACGAAAATGAGTAGTGGCAGTGCCGCTTACCATGATGTCGAGACCGAGACCACCATGGATGGCAGGATTTGCCTGACACTGAAGATGAGGAAGACCTCGACCTCGGCCTTTGGTGGTGTCAACGGGGGGCCTCAGAGGGAGCCGGGGTAACCCGTGGCTCCTCCTGGTCAGGGACTTGGACGGGCGAGTCCAGCTCAGTGGCCTGGGCTGACCCATCACTGGTTACAGACAAAATCGGAGCCCTGAAAAGAGGACTGTCGGCCTCTTTGGATGACAACTGGTTGACAGGGTCAACAAAAATCTCGTCTGCATCGTTGTGCTGGCATCTCAGTCAACTGGTCTGATGGGGTTACTGTGAAACCAGCAGCCAAAGCAGCCGGAATTTCCTGCAAACGGGAATGTTCCTGATCCCAGGAGCGTCGATGAGGAGTCTTTTCTCTGTCTTTCTTGGCCTCCTTCATGTGAGAATAAGAGCTGCGCAATTCTGAAGGGCCCTCTTCTTTAGTAAAGAGGGACTGGCACAACTCCTTGAAGGAGGTCGAATAAGTGGAGCCCAACTGGAGTGGAACGAAGGCCAGGCAGAAGAGGATTGAGCCGTGGCCTGGGCCACCTCCTCCTCCTCGAAGGCCTTGAGTTGTTCCAATTGCTCAGTGGACCCCACAGCCACGGAGACCATCCAACAGGTATCATTCGATTTAACTGGCGGTTATTGTTGTCCCGGTCATCCCAACTGAAGGTGGACAGTGCAGTCTTTGAGCAAGCTAGGGTGAAAAGACCGACAGAAGTTGCAAGCCTGCGGATTGTGTTTGCGGCCAAGACAGTAAATGCATGTGACATGAGGGTCTGTACGGGACATCCTCTGCCCGCAAGGGCACTGGTGACACCCAGGAACATTTTTTTCCTCCATCATGGGTGCAATCGATGAACCAGTCCAAGACTGAACTCTGACAAGTTTTAAGGTAAGTTTTGGAAGTAAATCTGAAGATTCGAGTGCCAGGGCCTACTTAATACGGGAGTGTGTAAGGAAAGAACCTGAAGCTTCCAGCGGAAAGGAAGATCTGGCATCATGGGGAGGAGCCCAGGGAGTTACCACCCCGGTGGGTGGGAGGAGCCAACTAGAAGATGTGCTCAGCACAGCTTAAAGGGGAAAGGAATTTGCCAACAAGTGTGGATAGAACATCATATCCATGTTCCTAGAATTTTTTCTTAAAGGAGAACTACCTGGAGAGTTGAAGCCCCGACTGCTGCACAGATTGGGGCTTCAACTCTCTGAACCCCGCTGGAAGCATCATTGCAAATATTTAGAATTTATACCTTTTCACTTGTTAAACTTGTAATCGGCTCTGAAGGCCCTGGCATTTTGAAGATAGTGCTGCGGAATCCCCTGGGATCTCGCTGGTTTTACCGTGAGATGATGACACATCATTACCCTTTCCATAACACTGTCTCCATGTACAGAAATAAAACGAAATATATATGTCCCATACCAGGCTCCATTTTTACTTAATGTACCTAAATCCCACGAATTTAGGCACATTAAGTCAAAATGGAGATTGGTATGTAACGTATATATTTTGTTTATTTCCATACATAGGGACAGTGTTATCGAAAGGGTAATGATGCATCATCATCTTGCGGTAATACCAGCGAGATCCCGGGGGGGTTCCGCAGTGCCATCTTCAAAATGCCAGGGCCATCGGAGCTGATTACAAATTTTACAAGGAAAAGGTACAAATTCTAAATATTTGCAATGGTGCTCCGGGGATTGAGAGTTGAAGCCCGATCTGTGCAGTCATTAGGGATTCAACTCCAGGTAGAGCTTCTTTAAGTGCAGACCAGCTTTAGCAAATGGTTCACCACACTCTGTACAATGCTGGAAACCCATAGGGCCGGTTCTTTTCTTGGGTTGTGACATAACATAAAAAAAAAACATAAACTGGGTTTCTAAGAGTCAGATACACATGTATAAAATATGACTGCTTTTGGTTCTTCTTTTTTGGGGGGGCAGTCGGTTCAGTGACATAAGCGAGAACTGAGAGTTACCCCATTGAACAGCACAAATTAAATGTAAATAAGAAACTGGCCACCAGAGAAGTCAATTTTTAAGAAGTTTTACCTAAAAGATATAAAATAAAAGTTTGGTTTCTTCCCGGTTGTGAGGAGCCAGCAAGGAACCGAAACAACACTAAATCTAGACTAATCTACCTGCAATACCAAGGACAGTGTTTTAAAAACAAAATTAAATAATCAGTACATAAAATCTTCAAGAAAGATGAAGGAAAGCTCTCTGAGGCGTCTTACTTAGTCAAGCAGAGTAAAGAATCTGACAGTTGCAAGATGTATTCCAGGGACAGTGGTTTGAAAACCAAGCTCGAGCCTAGCTTTCCATCATTAGCACAGGTTCTATTAACCATTTTGGCTCTGGGGCGATCCTATGGTGAGACCATACTGCATATGTCAGAATACAGTAAGATTTCCTGGGGTTTGAAATGCCACAGCAGCAGCATGGCGCCATACACCCCTCCAAGAGGGTTGTAAAGCAGTTTACCTGGTCAGCAGTTCTCACCTTTACTTCTCACTTTTGCCTGGTCATCCAATCTAGGAGTGATGTGCCAGGTTTGGAACTTCAGTTCTTTAGAACCTTATTCCAAATCAGGTTCTAGACCATGACTCCCAAGGTACTGCTTGGAGTCTGCAAAATGTTATGACATCACTAGTAAACTCCTGTTTTTAGGGCTATAGAGGGTGTAGCCCTGCAGACCTCTTGCTATCAAAAAAGGACTCTGCGTTCCTTCTGACTGAACAAGTTGGAGTTGCACCACAGTCACCTCCATGTCCATGGAGCATTCCACTATTTGTTTACTGAAAAAAAAAATTACGGTGGCGTACTGATCGTGACACTGGGGGATTGGACACCCCCAGTGTCACTCTTATGTTTCTGGGGGTAGGGTGGTGGGTGCTGAGAGGTAGGGAGGGTCAGGTGGGGTGGATATATCTAATTAAAAAAAAGAAGTCAGTAACAGCACACTTCACCATGTCCAAGATGGCTGCGGCACTCTATTGCATATACATGACTACTAGCGCATGCGCAGTAGAGTACGGTGGCCATCTTGGACATGGTGGAGTGTGCCATCTTCTGCAGTTTTTTTTTTCTAATTACATATCCCTCCACCCATCCCTCCCTCTCGGCATCCCCTGCCCCAGAAACATAAGAGTGACACTGGGGGTGCCCAATCCCCCAGTGTCACGATCAGGATGCAGATTTTTTTTTTATATTCCCAACCCTTCCTCTCAGCACCCACCACCCTACACCCTCGCCAGAAGCATAAGAGTAACACTGGGGGGTGCCCAATCTCCCAGTGCTATCATCCTGAAGAACAGGTTACTCACCTGTAACAGTAGTTTTAGGAGTGGTATATGTTGTTCATCCACACTTGTTGGCATGTCCCCTTTCCCTTTAAGGATCACCGGAAGTCTTCAAGCTGGCTTCTCCCACCCACCCAGGTGGTATAATCCTCAGCTCTGCCCCATGATGCCAGATGTTAGCCAGCTAGAAGCCAGGTGTTGTGCGTCCGCAGCTGGGGAGGTCAGGTTGGTCTGTGTGGGTGAACAACATATACCACTCCTAGAACTGCTGTTTCAGGTGAGTAACCTGTTCTTCTAGGATCGTGGATATGTTGTTCATCCACACTTTTTGGCAGACTCCTAGCAGTTCTCTGGGAAGAGGGAGGCAAGGTGCACACCTCCTACTTAGGGAACAGAGATTGGAAAACTGAGGCCCCTAAACCAGCATCCCGGCGTGACTCGAGGTCGATGTGGTAATAGGTGATGAAGGTGTTTTCTGACTTCTAGGTAGCAGCCCGGTAGATTTCCTGTATGGGGATGTCCCTGGAAGCAGCCACCGATGCAACGGTATGGCAGGTAGAGTGAGCTCTTATCCCTCTGGGAGGCTCCTTGCCCGCCTTGTAGCACAAACTAATGTATGATGTAATCCACCTTGTAATAGTCCGTTTTGCTGCAGGTCTGCCAAAAGCGGCTTCAGCATAGGTGACAAACAGCTGACAAACCTCTCCCTGAATTTCCGCCGTTCTCTCCTTATAATAGGAGAGAGCACATCTCAGGTCCAAAGTATGGAGCCTGTACTCAGCCTCCGAGGTGTAGTTGGAGTAGTACACCGGCAGAGTTAATACCTGGTTAAGGTGAAACTCTGACACCACCTTTGGAAGGAATTTCAGGTGGGGGTGTAGGACAACCTTGTTCCTGTGGAAAACCAGATAAGGGGAGTCCCCCGAAAGCGCCTGGATCTCCCCTGTCCTTCTGGCACACATGATAGCCACCAGGAAGACTGTCTTCCACAACAAGTGTGACAGTTCACACTTGTGCATTGGTTCAAATGGCTTGCCCATGAGCTTTGCCAGCACCAGCAATAGATCCCACTGAGGTGGAGGTTCACGCACTGGAAGGGATATGTGGTCCAGGCCTTTGAAAAAGTGTCCGACCACTGTCTCCTGCACCACCGTCGGCTGACCATCCCATGCCCAGTAAGCAGAGATGGCTGCAAGGTGCACCCTAAGGGTCGATGACCTGAGACTCCCTTTGGAGAGAGAGACCAAAGGTAGTCGAGAATGTTAGCCATAGGACAGGGCAGAGGGTCTAGGCCCTTGCCCTGACAACAAATGTAAAACCTTTTCCATTTGAAGGTGTAACATTTCCTGGTCGATTCCTTTCTGGATGCCTCCACCACGGTGAGAACATCCTTAGAAAGACCCAGAGCCTGAAACTCTAGCCGCTCGGGTACCAGGCTGTGAGGTGCAGGGATTGAAGGTTTGAATGGAATACCTTCCCCTGATTGATGGAAATCAGGTCCCGGCGTATGCAAAACTGCTATGGGGGCCTGCAGCTGAGGCTGAGGAGATCTGGATACCAGAACGGGCGTGGCCAGTCTGGGGCTACTAGGATCTCCTTCGCCTTGTCCTTCCTCACCTTGTGTAACACCTCAATGATCAAGGGGAATGGGGTGGAGGCATAGAGGAGGCCTGGGGTCCATGGCCTCTAGAAGGCATCCCCCTGCAGCGAGCCCTGCTGAGGGGGGGTGGGCATGAAACAGCCTCAGCTTGATGTTTTCTCTGGAGGCAAACAGGTCCACCAGCGGTTTGCCCCAGTGGGAGAACAGACTGTAAGCTACCTCTGGATGGAGAGACCACTCCTGGGATGTCTCACCTAAGCAGCTGAGAACATCCTCCAAATGGTTTGAGGCTCCTGCCGCATGGATGGCTAGATCATCTGCCTCCAGGCGGTCGCACTTCGAAGTGTCATGGTCGACACCAAGACAGTACATGCATGTGGTGTGGGGATCAGTGCATGTCATCTTCTGGCTGCAAGGGCACCGTCGAAATCTGGGGGAAGACTTGTCTTCCATGATCGAATGCAGTTGCGATCACTAATGCGAACTAGACAAATTTTCAGAATAACCAAAGGTTTAGAAGACAGGGTCTAACGATATGCAAGAGGCAATCTGTATCTTCCAGTGGAAAGGAAGATTTGGCATCATGGGGCTGAGCCGAGGATTATACCACCCAGGTGGGTGGGAGGAGCCAGCTTGAAGACTTCCGACGATCCTTAAAGGGAAAGGGGACATGCCAACAGGTGTGGATGAACAACATATCCATGATCCTAGAAGAAAACATTACTTACCATCGTAATCTTATTTCTTCCAGGGAATCTTATTGTATTCAGACAAATGCAGTGCGGTCTCACCATAGGACTGCCCCAGAGCCGGAATGGTTAATAGAATCTATGCTAATAGCAGAATGTTAGACTCGAGCTCGGTTTTCAAACCACTGTCCCTGCTTGCACTTCCTGCAACCGTCATATTTTTACGAAGCATGTAGAAGCTAAAACTAACTAGCTAACTAAACTTTTCTAATATAACAAATGAAATCCCTATTTAGGACAAACCCTTATTAAACAACAAGGGCATCTTTCAAGACTCAAATCAACAGATGCCCAAGGAATAAACAAGTATTCCCACAAGTTTTTCACAAAACATGTACAGCTGGTATGTAGTGTCCTGTAGGTTCTAGTAGGGGAGGAAGGGTGGGATTTCAGAATAGAGTAAGATTTCCTTGGAAGAAACAAGAGTACTATGGTAAGTAATGTTTTCTTCAAACCCCAGGAAATCTTACTGTATTCTGACAAATGCAGACTACCCAAACAGTGCCTTTGGAGGTGGGCAGAAGACCTATTTAGGAAACAGGCTCTGCAGGACTACTATGCCAAACTTGGCATCACTCCTAGCCTGGGTATCCAGGCAGTAATGTTTGGTGAATGTGTGAACGGTTTTCCAGGTAGCTGCTTTGCAGATTTCCAGCAAAGGGATGTCCCTTGAAGCCACTATAGAAGCAGTTGTTCCCCTAATAGAGTGGGTCCTGAGACCCTGTGGGGGCTGCTTGCCCACTTTGCTGTAACAGAACTGGATACAGGCCACAATCCATCTTGCAATGGATCTTTTTGTGGCTGGTTTACCTTTTCCTACTTCCCCATAGGTCAAGAAGAGTTGGGTTCTGTCCTCTCTATGGCCTTTCGTATGCTCCAGGTAGTAGATGATAGCCTTTTTATGTCTAGACTATGCAGTCCATGCTCCCCTGAAGTGGAATGGTCAGTGAAAAAGCCTGGCAGTGTAATGGACTGGTTAATATGAAAGTCAGATACCACTTTAGGGAGAAACTTGTTATTGGTCCTAAGGACCACCTTGTCCCTATGGAATGCTATATAGTCAGTCTCCATGGACAAAGCCTGGAGCGCACTAATCCTTCAAACACCATGAAGTCTTGCTGTATTCTGACTATTGCAGTTAGCTCCAGCCTTTAAACTGCCCTGGAGAACAAAGGGTTAACTTTTCTATGCATGGCATAGAATACTGAGCTCGAGCTCAGTTGAGGTCTCTGTCTGTTTCCCTTTGAATCTAAACCGTCAGATTCTTTACTCCGCCTCACTGAACAGTTGCTCTGGAGATTTCTCCTGCAGCTCGGTTCGGAAGTTGGTTAAAGTGTTGGTTTTAAACCGAAATTTATTCCGCATAGTCGGTTCAGTCTCTGTCTGTGGTACCGTGAGTACTAGATAGGTTTTCTTCTGATTTTCTGTGTGGAAATTGTAAAAGTGTTAGATCGGTTCGGCTGAACCGATCATCTGTAGTGAATCCTTGTGTTTTACTTTAGTGTGTGGTTACTGGTCCTTATCGATTCTAAAAAAAAAACGTGTTTTGAAAGTTTTTTTCCAATACCCGTGACGCGGTTAGGAACCAATAAGGGAGTCTTGCCTGGCGGTTGCCATAAAAAGGGTAAGTTGGTTAGGTTGGCCATGTCTGAGAAACCCAAGAAACAAAAACGGGCCCACTGGGTTTCAACACTGTAGGGAGTGTGGGGAGGTCTTTGCTAAGGCCGATCCTCACACCACCTGTGTTTATTGTCTGGGGTTTGAACACCTTGATACAGACTGCCAAATATGTAATTATTTTCCTAAATCTACCTCTTGAAAAGAGATTAGGTAGACTGAGGGAAAAGGAGGCCGAGAAGTCTGCTGACCCAGATGGCCAGCCCGGTTCGGTTCCAACTGAACCAGAAGGAGTGCCCTCTGACCAGGGCGATACTTCTTTGGGCAAGAGGAGAGCCGATCCTGAGGGATCGGTTTCTACAAAAAGGAAACGCAAAGAGAAATCGACAGGTTCAGATCCAGAAGTTCATGTTCCGACCGCCGAGGAAATAGCCAATGCGATTCGTATTGCGGAATCGCTTCGCCCGGTTCTGACCGATCCGGCACCTTTTAGCAGGGGTTCGGTTCGGTCGGTTCCCCTGGTTCAAGATTATACCCCTGAAGACTTTCATGAGTTTGAGGAGGAAGGAGAGTTTGAAGATGATGATGGTGATGGTGAAAGTCTGGATGTGCCTGTGGAACCAGACATCTCCCCAGACAGACCTTTGGGTGTATCCCCTCCTAGGCTTTCTGAGTCCCCTTCCCACTTTCTGTTTTACAGTAAGGTGGCTGAAACCCTCCAGCTTCCTATGGAGAGGCAATGGAGGATCAAGAGGAGCCTGATTATGTGGCAATGATGGACATCCCAGAGTCCAGGAGACTGTCTAGTCCCCTTCACAAATCTTTTGAGAAGCGGACACAAAAAATCCTAAAGTCTCCCAGTTCTGTACCTCCTGTTGACAGAAGGATGGACAAGAGGTATACACTATCAAGCTCAGATATGGAGTTTTTATATCAGCAATGCAGCCATGTTGGGGTAGTGCAGGCTGCTGCCTGTGACAAGGCAAACATTCCCTTGGCTTCACATACCCCAGACAAAGACTCCAGGAAGATTGATGCCATGGCAAAAAAAACAGTACATGGCATCTTCCTTGGGACTCAGGCAGGTGAATTATATGGCCTTTACAGCCAGGAACCAGAAGTCCAGGTGGGACACTGTACTGGCACTGACTAAGCAGGCTTCCCCCCAGCTGGCCAAGGAGCTGGAGGAGGTGGCTGCTGATGGGATTGAGGCATCAAAGGTACAATTTCATGCTGCTGTGGACTCCAATGATGTGTCATCAAGAGTCATGGCTACATCTGTGGCTCTTTGGAGGATGGCTTGGCTCAGATGTACTAGCCTCTCACAGGATACCCAGGCTAAGGCCATGGATTTTCCTGTGGTGGGTAATTTTCTGTTTGGGGAGCAGACAGAGAATTACATAAAAAAGATGGATGAGTACAGAACCACTTATAGGAGGTGCTCAGGCCAAAGAAAGGCAAGCAACTCCTCAGAGGCAGCGATCTAGGGGCAGGGGCAAGCCTTTTCAAAGGCCTTTTTACCAAGCACAGGCCTCTTCTCCCTTTTCACAGAGGGGGTTCTTTAGAGGGAGAGGCAGAAGAGGGATGAGCAGGGCTGCATCCACCCCTCAGCCTAAGGCTCCTGTCAAGCAGACACCCTGATGGGTCTGCCCAGGTCGACTCTCCTATCCCAGTAGGGGGTAGGCTGGCTTACTATGTCCAGGACTGGATGTCTATTACATCAGACAAGTGGGTCCTGGAAGTAGTAACCCAGGGACTGGTTCTTAGCTTCAAAAAATTTCCAAAGATGAGAACCAGATCTTTTCCACCTGCAGGTCTCTCTGAGACCCTTGCCCTGGAGGCAGAGGTTTCATTTCTTCTGGCTCTAAGAGCCATAGAGAGAGTTCCTACCCTACACTGAGGAAATGGTCTGTACTCCAGACACTTCCTTACCCCAAAAAAGACAGGGGAGTGGCGACCCATCCTAGATCTAAGATACCTGAACAAACATCTTCTAAAACCAAAGTTCAAGATGGTGACTCTGGGGAATAATTCTTCCCTCTCTAAGGCCAGGGGACTGGCTAGTCTCCCTGGACCTCAAAGATGCCTACTTTCATATTCCCATCAGGTGCTCCCACAGAAAGTACCTCAGGTTCAAGTTGCCCTCAGGCCATTATCAGTTCAAAGCAATGCCCTTTGGCCTAACATCAGCTCCAAGGGCCTTAACAAAGTGCCTGGCAGTAGTTGTTGCCTTTCTAAGAAGGCAAAAGATTTCCGTGTTTCCATATCTGGACGATTGGCTCATAGTAGGTCAATCTCCAGATCAAGTCAAGTCAGACCTGCAAGCGACTCAGCAAGTGCTCACTTTTCTGGGTTTCCTTCTCAACCTCCCCAAATCAGTTCTTGAACCAGTTCAACTCCTTACCTTTATAGGGGCAGAACTGGATACTGTCAAAGCAAGAGCCTTTCTTCCCCTGGAAAGGGCAAGGGTTCTTATAGAGCTGGCTTCGTCCTTCAGCCTTCAGGTGTCATGACCAGCAAGGCACTTTCTCCAGCTCTTGGGCCACATAGCAGCTTCCACAGCAGCGGTCCAAGGGGCAAGATTTCAGATGAGGGACATTCAGTTCCATCTGAGGGCCTTTTGGTCCCAGAGGAAGGACCCTTTTATCAAACTGATTCCAGTTACTCAAACACTGATCCAAGCTCTTCAATGATGGCAGGATCAGGACGATTTAAGGCAAGGGGTCCCCTTTGTCACTCAGTCTCATTTGGTGGTCCTTATCATGGATGCTTCTCTCTTGGGGTTGGGAGCTCAACTGGGGGATCTCACAACCCAAAGACTGTGGTCTCCCCAAGAGTCCCTCCTTCATATCAGTCTCCTTGAACTCAGGGCAGTGTTTCATGCACTGCAAGCTTTTTCCCAGTTGGTACAGAACAAGGTGGTTCAGGTCAGAATAGACATCACCACCATGTGGTACATCAACAAACAGGGAGGCACTCAGTCTATGGTCTTGTGCACGGAAGCCATGAAATTGTGGTCCCTGGCTTACTCCCTGCAGACCTCTCTGATAGCAGTCCACCTTCCAGGAAAGGACAATGTGCTAGCAGATGCACTGAGCAGGATTTCCCAGGGCCATCACGAATGGTCCCTGGAGCCCTTGGTTTTGAGAGTGTTTTTTTCAAGGTGGGGCACTCCAGAGATAGATTTCTTTGCAGCCCCAGACAATCACCAACTTCCTCTGTTTTGTTGCAGACCCCCATTCTTGGGTTCAGTCCCTCTGGATGCTCTGATTTTAAACTGGGAGGGGAAATTTCTGTATGCCTTCCCTCCTTTTCCTCTCCTGTTCAAAGTCCTAGTCAAGATACGGTCATAACCTTGCAAAGTGATCCTGATTGCTCCGGACTGGGCCAGACAGCCTTGGTACCCCCTGCTGCTGTCTCTAACAGTCCATCTTCCCCTATCTCTTCCCAGGAATTACAACCTATTAACCTCCTCTCAGGGGAGGATTTGGTACCCCAATCTTCGGTCCCTCAATCTCAAGGCATGGCTCTTGAAGAGCTAGTTTATGCAGATTTGCATCTGTCCCAGGGGGTTCTGGATATTCTCAAAGCCTCTCGAAAGCCTGCCACCAGAAAGACTTATAACTCCAAATGGAAAAGATTCAGCATTTGGTGCTCCAAGAAGCATATATCGCCAGACAGTGCTGAATTGCCTATAGTTCTGGATTATTTGGTCCATCTTAATGGTCTAGGCCTTAGACCAGCTACTCTTAAGGTACACTTGTCAGTTGTTTATGCTTTTCTGTCAGTGGGAAAACATTCCTCACTGTCATCTCAACCTGTATTCTGCTTCATACCAATCCTCCCTTTAGGGATACTGCCGCTGCCTGGGACTTGAATATTTGCATTGCCCAACTTATGCAACCTCCTTTTGAGCCTATGTCCTCAGCAGAGCTTAAGTACTTGACTTGGAAAACTGTGTTTTTGGTAGCCATCACCTCTGCCAGACATATCAGTGAATTGCAAGTCCTGTCAGTGGAACCTGATTTTATCTCTTTTCATAGAGATAAAGTGGTCCTTAGAACCAATAGGAGGTTCTTGCCCAAAGTGGTTTCAGACTTCCACTTAAATCAGTCCATGTCTCTCCCTGTCTTCTTCACTGATCATTCTTCCTCAGGGGAAAGAAGGCTACACAGTTTGGATGTTAAGAGAACCCTTAGCTACTACATAGAGCGTACCAAGGGTCACAGGTTTGAATCCCTCCAGTTATTCCTCACTTCTGGGGAAGTGGGAAAAGGCAAACCTGCCATCAAGAGAACTATTGCCAGGTGGATTGTGTCTTGTATACAATTCTGCTATGATAAACTAGGAAAGATCCCACCCTCAGGCGTGAGTGCTCACTCTAAAAGAGGTACAGCTGCTTCCCTGGCTGCTGCCAGGGATATTCCTGTCTTAGAAATCTGTCAAGCAGCCACCTGGAAAACAGTTCATACCTTTACTAAGCATTACTCTCTGGATATCCAGGCTAGGAGTGATGCTCGGTTTGGCACAGCAGTACTTCAGAGCTTATTCCCAAAGTAGGTTCTGTTCCTCCTCCATGGAGGTACTACTTGGTAGTCTGCAATAGTCAGAATACAGCAAGACTTCATGTAGTTTGAAGAAAAAATTACTCACCTCAGTAATTATGTTTCTTCTAATGGAGTCTTGCTGTATTCTGACCTCCCTCCCTGCCTCCCCTCTCAGAAACTGTTTTTGGGAAGTGGGTGGGCAGGTGCAGTGTTGCACCCTAGAGGTCCCTATTACACACCCTCTCTTTATTTGTTTGGGTGCTTTTTCTTATTGTTGTTGCCCCTTTATGGGGTTGGTTTTTGGTTTTTGGTTTTCCTGACTTGAGTCTTTTTTGGGAATCCAAAACTCCTTGTTGCCAGTTGGCTAGTAAATTTTTTTTTATAATTTCCACATAGGAGGGTTAGTGAGTTGTTGCTCGTAAGAATCTGACAGTTTAGATTCAAAGGGAAACAGACAGAGACCTCAACCGAACTCGAGCTCAGCATTCTATGCCATGCATAGAAAAGTTAACCCTTTGTTCTCCGGGGCAGTTTAAAGGCTGGAGCTAACTGCAATAGTCAGAATACAGCAAGACTCCATTAGAAGAAACATAATTACTGAGGTAATTTTTTCTTCTGACAGAAGTGATTGCACTGAAGAACACAGCTTTCCAAGTTACATACTTGAGATCTGCTGATGACAATAGCTTAAAAGGTGACTGCATGAGCTGTGCAATACATACGTTCAGGTCCCACACTGGGGCAGGAGTCCTATGTGGGGGATGCAGATGTAAAAGCCCCTTAAAGAACTTCCTGAACACTGGGTTAGAAGCCAGAGATGATGATGCCTTACCTGCTGACAGGTAAGCTGAGACAGCTGCCAAATGCACTTTTAGAATGGATGATCTCAAACCAAGGGAGTAAAGGTGGGTTAGGTAATCTAGGACAACTGGCAAGCCCACCTGAGTCTGGTCCAGATTCTTGCTCTGACACCAAATGGAGAATCTTTTCCACTTGGAGGTGTAGGTCTTCCTGGTGGAGGGCCTTCTAGAAACCCTAAGGACCTCCATGACCCCTTCGGAGAGATGCACGTCAGCATACTCTAGGTCCTCAAGAGCCAGGCCTTGCATCTGAGAGACCAAAGGCTGGAGTATAGGATCCTGCCCTGTGAGGAAGTCAACAAGTAGTATGACCTGGGGAGGCTGATTGGTGTGGCAACTGACAGTGCCAGGACCAGATAGCACCATGGCTGCCTGGCTCAGTCTGGAGCAATGAGGATCACTGTGGCTGACTGGGATCTGAGTTTGTTCAGGATTCTCAGCAGCAATGGGAACGCATACAGAAACGTCCCTGTACAATCCAGGAGCAGTGCATCCAGTGGGATTGAACCCCTCACTTGGAGCCTGCAACAAAACTGGGGAAGCTGGTAGTTGTCTGAGGCCACAAAGAGGTCTATCGCTGGAGTGTCCCACCTTTTGAACACAATTTTTAACCACTGCTTGTTCAGGGACCACTCATGGTGGTTCTGATTGGTTCTGCTGAGGGCATCTGCCAGCACTTTGTCCTTCCCTGGCAAGTGGACTGCTGACAGGGAAACTCCCATCAAGTAACCTAGACTCCAAATTTTCATGGCATGTGTGCACAGGAACTAGACCTTGTGCCTCCGTGTTTATTTATGCAATACATGGTAGTTGTGTTGTCTGTCTTGACCTGTACCACCTTTCCCTGTAGCATGCTGGCAAATGCTTGAGTCCCAGGAAGACTGCTCTGAGCTCTAGCAGGTTGATATGCAGCAATGACTCCTGTTTGAGCCATGTGCTGTGGGCAGTGTACTCCTCCAGATGTGCCCCCCCCATTCCAGTACGGAAGCATCTGTGGTCAGCACTAAGGAAGGCTTTTTCTGCAGGAATGGCACCCCTTGTCTGAGGTTGTCCATGTCCAGCCACCACTGAACTGCCTGTATGAATGTTCCTGTGACTGGCACTAGTTTTGACAGTGTCTCTTTTCTGGTGCCAGTGCAGTTTGAGATGATATTGAATATCTCTCATTTGGAACCTTGCCCCTGACACTGTTGCTGTGGAGGCTGCCATATGGCCCAGCAATTTCAGGAAGTGCCTTGCAGGCCTTAGGCTTTGCAGCTTGAAGGTACTTGCGTATCAGGCTGTCTGTCGTTGTCTGAGGAAGAAAAGCTTTTCCTCTGTGTCTAGCTTGGCTCCTATGAATTCCAGGAGCTGTACTGGCTCCAGTATGGATTTTTTCAGGTCAACTAGGAACCCTAGTGACTGAAGTATATCCTGTGTGTGTGTCAGGGATTCCTTTACTTGTTGATGGGATTGCCCTACGACTAGCCAGTCATCTAGGTAAGGGAATACTGTCACCCTTTGCCTCCTCAGGTGTGCCACAATCATAGCCAAGTATACTGTGAACACCCTTGGAGCAGAAATAAGTCCAAAAGGCATTGCCTTGAACTGGTGATGACCTGATGGCAGTGTGAATCTGAGAAATTTTCTGTGGGACTGCCTGATGGGGATGTGGAAGTATGCATCCTTTAGGTCTAGAGATGCAAGCCAATCCCCTTGCCTTAGAGTTGGAAGGATTGTTGCCAGGGTTACCATTTTGAACTTCAGCTTTACCAAATGTCTGTTCAGGTGCCTGAGATCCAATATGGGTTGCCTCTCCTGTTTTCTTTATTGTTAGGAAGTACCTTGAATTTTTTTTAATTTTTTATTTTATTAAATTCTCGGATTACAAATACCTTTGAGCAGAAACTGCTCATTTACAAAGGTTCCACATCAAAGGATGAGGGTCAACATACATACAGAGGTAGTAAAAGAATGCACAATAAACAACCAAAACAACTAAAAGAAAAAATAAAGATACTCAGTTATAACATACTTTGAGATAATATTCATATAACGAGCAGCTTGAGTAGGCAGCTGGCTGCGGTAACAATAAGAGACAGAGGGCACCATAGGCAGTTAGTACTGCAGGCATGCAACCAGGAGAGGAAGTTGGCAGGCTAATGGGCTACTGTCCAATGGTGGTGGAAAATGTCTTGTACCAGTGGAGATGCGAAGCAGGAAAGGAGTCACAAGGAAGGCCTAGAAGGAAGGAATAGAGTCACTTTCCTCTCTGAGCCAGAGGAACTGGTTATATTGCCCTTTGAGCCAGAAGATTCAATACTTCCTTTTCCAAAAACAATGTTTCTGATGGGGAGGAAGGTCTGAAGACCCTTCCCCTCAGCTTTGGCATGAGCTTGAAGCTGAGAGCCAGACCTTAGCCCACTGCCTCCAAGACCTGCTTGTCTGTGGTGATGGTTTGCCATTCTTGGAGGTAGGCCAGCCTGCTCCCTACTGGGGTTGGGGAAGCAACCCAAGCAGACACCTCAAGGTATCTGCTTGGCTTGGGATGCTGTCTGAGTGCTGGGGCTAGTTCGGTTGCCACCTCTCCTGCCTCTGAAATAATCCCTCTGATGCTGGTACTGGGGAAAAGCTTGAGGCTGGAAGAAAGGCTTATAGCGTCCCCTGGCTTGTTGCTTCTGGGGTGTAGATGCTTTTTCTTTTGCAGTGGCACTCTTATAGGCTTGTCTTGTAGTCATCCATTTTCTTCATGTAAGTCTCTGTCTGTTTAAACAGAGAAGTAGGCTCACATGGGAAATCCAGGGCCTTGGATTGTGTATCTTGGGTCAGATTAGTGGTTCTGAGCCAAGCAAACCTGGGTGACACTGAGGAAGCCATTTCTCTGGCAGCAGTGTCATTATTAGCCACAGCCATCCTAAATTGGGCTTTTGATGCCTCTATGCCCCTTTTCGTAGCTTCTTCCAGGTCAGCTGCCATAGGGGCTGGGACAGGCTTTGAAATTTCCATGACAGTATTCCATAAGGTCCTCTGGTATCTGACAACATAGGCCATACAGGATGCCTGGCTGATAATAAGAGAGGATCCCAGGTAAAATTTCTTAGCAATAGAGTCCATTTTCCTGGAATCTTTATCTGGAGGGTGAGATGCCAAGGGTATGCCAGCCTTATCACAGGCTGCAGCCTGCACCACTCACTCATGGCTTGGGTGTCCAAAAAGGAACTCTGCTCCGCACCTAGCCACCCAGTATTTCTTGTTCACCTTTCTATCTACTGGTGGCACAGAAGTGAGGGGTCTGTAGGACCGCAACCTGTTTTTTCAGGGATTTATGGATGGTCAGTAAGAAAAAATTACTCACCTTAGTAATTATGTTTCTTCTAGTGGAGTCTTGCTGTATTCTGACAAGTGCAGTTAGCCCCAGCCTTTAAACTGCCCCGGAGAACAATGGGTTAACTTTTCTATGCAGGGCATAGAATGTTGCTCTCGAGCTCGGTTGATGTCTCTGCCTGTTGTATTTTGAACTGCAACCATTAGATCTTTACGAGCAAAACTCACTAGGTGTTCTATGTGGAAATTGTAAAAATTTTACTAGCCAACTGGCAGAAAAATATTCTTTTGGGTTCCCAAGGGAAGACTGAACTCATGAAAACCAAAACACAAAAACCAATTAAAATTGAAATAACATATCACCCCATGAATAACAGAGGGTGTAAGGAGGCACCCCTGAGGTGCCAACACTGCACCTGCCCACCGCATCCCAAAAAATCCAAGTTCTGTGAGGGGAGGCGGGGGGGAGGTCAGAATATAGCAAGACTCCACTAGAAGAAACAAAATTACTAAGGTGAGTAATTTTTTCTTCAAACAACATGAAGTCTTGCTGTGTTCTGACAAGTGCAGACTACCAAGCAGTACCTCCATGAAGGAGGAACAGAACCTACTTTGGGAATAAGCTCTGAAGTACTGCTGTGCCAAACCGAGCATCACTCCTAGCCTGGATATCCAGAAAGTAATGCCTGGTAAAAGTATGTACTGTCTTCCAGGTGGCTGCTTGACAGATTTCTAAAAGAGGGATATCTCTGGCAGCCACCAGGGAAGCAGCTGTACCTCTTGTAGAGTGAGCCCTCAGGCCTGAGGGCAGAATCTTTCCCAGTTTCTCATAGCAGAATTGAATACAAGACACAATCCACCTGGCAATAGTTCTCTTGGTGGCAGATTTGCCCTTTCCTACTTCTCCATAAGTGAGGAACAACTGGAGGGAATCAAACCTGTGACCCTTGGTACGCTCTATGTAGTAGCTAAGGGCTCTTTTAACATCCAAACTGTGTAGTCTCCTCTCCCCTGATAAAGAATGATCAGTGAAGAAAACAGGGAGAGACATAGACTGATTCAGGTGGAAATCTGAAACCACTTTGGGCAAGAACTTTCTGTTAGTTCGAAGGACCACTTTATCTCTGTGAAAAGAGATGAAATTAGGTTCCACTGACAGGGCTTGCAATTCATTGATGCATCTAGCAGAGGTGATGACTACCAAAAACACAGTTTTCCAAGTCAATTACTTAAGCTCTGCTGAGGACAGAGGCTCAAAAGGTGGTTGAAGAAGCTGAGCAATGCAAACATTAAGATCCCAAGCAGGAGTAGGATCCCCGGGGGGGACTGGTATGAAGCAATCCCTTGAAAAACTTACAGAATGCAGGGTGAGATGAGAGTGAGGAAGACTTACCTACTGACAGGAAAGTAGAAACAGCAGACAAGTGTACCTTGAGAGTAGCTGTTCTGAGGCCTAGGCTATTAAGATGGACCATATAAGCCAGAACTGTAGGCAATTCAGCAGTATCTGGGGAGTTGTTCTTGGAACACCAAATGCTGAATCTCTTCCATTTGGAGTTATAAGTCTTTCTGGTGGAAGGCTTTCGAGAGGCTTTGAGAATTTCCAGAACCCCCTGAGACAAATGCAAATCTGCAACTCTAACTCTTCAAGAGCCATGCCTTGAGGTTGAGAGACTGAAGATTGGGATACCAAATCCTCCCCTGAGAGGAGGTTAACAGGTTGTAATTCCTGGGAAGAGACAGGGGAAGATGGACTGTTAGGGACTGCAACAAAGGGTACCATGGCTGCCTGGCCCAGTCTGGAGCAATCAGAATCACTTTGCAAGGTTGTGACCTTACCTTGACTAGAACTTTGAACAGGAGAGGAAAGGGGAAAGCATACAGAAATTTCTCTTCCCAGTTCAGAGTCAGAGCATCCAGAGGGACTGAGCCCAGGACTGGGGGTCTGCAACAAAAGAGAGGAAGTTGGTGATTGTCTGGGGCTACAAAAAGATCTGTCTCTGGAGTGCCCCATCTTGAAAAAATCACCTTCAATACCAGAGTATCCAGGGCCCATTCGTGATGGCCCTGAGATAGTCAGCTCAGTGCATCTGCTAGGATGTTGTCCTTCCCTTGAAGGTGAACTGCTATCAGAAAGGTTTGCAGGGAATAAGCCAGAGGCCACAGCTTCATTGCTTCTGTGCACAAGGTCGTAGACTGAGTGCCTCCTTGCTTGTTGATGTACCACATGGTGGTGGTGTTGTCTGTTCTGACCTGAACCACCTTGTTCTGTACTGACCGGGAAAAAGCTTGCAGTGCCAGAAACACTGCCCAGAGTTCAAGGAGATTGATGTGTAGAAGTGATTCCTGAGGTGACCACAGTCCTTGGGTGGTGAGATCCCCCAAATGGGCTCCCCAGCCCAGCAGGGAAGCATCCGTGGTAAGGACCACTGAATGAGACTGAGTGGCAAATGGAACCCCTTGCCTCAAATTGTCCTGATCCTGCCACCATTGCAGGGCCTGGATCAGAGTTCGAGTCACTGGGATTAGTTTGGTAAGGGAATCCTTTCTTTGGGACCAAAATGCCCTCAGGTGGAACTGAATGTCCCTCATCTGGAATCTTGGCCCTTGGACCACTGCTGTAGAAGCTGCTATATGGCCCAAGAGCTGAAGAAAATGCCTTGCTGGTCGAGACACCTGAAGGTTGAATGAAGAAGCCAGCTCCATGAGAGCTCTTGCCCTTTCCAGGGGAAGAAAGGCTCTTGCTTTTACCATATCCAGCTCTGCCCCTATGAAGGTGAGGAGCTGCACTGGTTCGAGAACTGTCTTTGGTAGGTTAAGAAGAAATCCTAAAGAAGTGAGCACTTGCTGGGTCACTTGCAGGTCTGACTTGACTTGGTCTGGAGACTGGCCCACTATGAGCCAGTCGTCCAAATATGGAAAAATGGAAATCTTTAGTCTTCTTAGGAAGGCAACAACTACTGCCAGGCACTTTGTGAAAACCCTTGGAGCTGAGGTTAGGCCAAAGGGACTGCTCTGAACTGATAGTGGCCTGAGGGCAACTCGAACCTGAGGCACTTTCTGTGGGAGCACCTGATGGGAATGTGAAAGTAGGCATCTTTGAGGTCCAGGGAGGCTAGCCAGTCCCCTGGCCTTAGACAGGGAAGGATAATTCCCAGAGTTATCATCTTGAACTTTGGCTTTAAAAGATGTTTGTTCAGATATCTTAAGTCCAGGATGGGTCGCCACTCTCCTGTCTTTTTGGGGGTCAGGAAGTACCTGGAGTACAGTCCTTTGCCCCAGTGTAGGGTAGGTACTCTCTCTATAGCTCTTAAAGCTAGGAGAGAAGAAACCTCTGCCTCTAGGGCAAGGGTTTCTGAAAGATTTGCAGGTGGAAAAGATCTGGCTCTCATGTTTGGAAATTTTTTGAAGTTGAGAACCAGTCCCTGGCTTATTACTTCCAGGACCCACTTGTCTGATGTAATAGACATCCAGTCTTGGACAAAGTAAGCCAGCCTGCCCCCTACTGGAATAGGAGAGTCGACCCAAACAGACCCATCAGGGTGTCTGCTTGGCAGGGGCTTCAGGCTGAGGGGTGGATGCAGGCCTGCTCATCCCCCTTCTGCCTCTCCCGCTGAAGAACCCCCTCTGCGAAAAGGAAGAAGAGGCCTGTGCTTGGTTAAAAGGCCTTTGAAAAGGCCTGCCCCTGCCCCTAGACTGCTGCCTTTGAGGAGTTGCTTGCCTTTCCTTGGCCTGAGCACTCCTGTAAGTGGCCCTGTACTCGTCCATTTTCTTCATGTAATTCTCTGTCTGCTCCCCAAACAGAGAATTACCCACCACAGGAAAATCCATGGCCTTAGCCTGGGTATCCTGTGAGAGGCTAGTACATCTGAGCCAAGCCATTCTCCGATAAGCTACAGATGTAACCGTGGCTCTTGATGACACATCACTGGAGTCCACAGCAGCATGAAACTGAACTTTTGATACCTCTGCAGCCACCTCCTTGGCAAGCTGGGGAGAAGCCTGTTTAGCCAGTGCCAGTACAGTGCCCCACCTGGACTTCTGGTATCTGGCTGTATAGGCCATATAATTCACCTGCCTGAGTCCCAAGGAAGATGCCATGTACTGCTTTTTTGCCAGGGCATCAATCTTCCTGGAGTCCTTATCTGGGGGGCGTGATGCCAAGGGAATGTTTGCCTTATCGCAGGCAGCAGCCTGTACAACCCCAACATGGCTGCATTGCTGATAAAGAACTCCATATCTGAGCCTGAAAGTGTATACCTCTTGTCCATTCTTCTATCCACAGGAAGTATGGAATTGGGAGACTTCAGAATTTTTTGTGTCTGTTTCCCAAAAGATTTGTGGAGGGGACTAGACAGTCTCCTGGACTCTGGGATGTCCATCATCTCTACATAGTCAGGCTCCTCCTGATCCTCCACTGCCTCCTCCATAGGAAGCTGGAGGGTCTCAGCCACCTTTCTGTAAAACATAAAGTGGGAAGGGGACTCAGAAAGCCTAGGAGGAGAAACACCTGAAGGTCTGTCTGGGGAGATGTCCGGATCAACAGGCACATCCAGACTTTCACCATCACCATATTCATCTTCCAACTCTCCTTCCTCCTCAAAGTCTGGTTCATAAAATTCTTCCAGGGTATAATCGTGAACTCAGGGAACCGACCGAACCAAGCCCCTGCCAAAAGGTGCCGGATCAGTCGGAACTGGGCGAAGCGATTCCACAATACAAATCGCTTTGGCTATTTCTTCGGCGGTCGGAATATGAGATCATGGATCTGAACCAGATTTTTCTTTGCATTTCTTTTTTGGCGGAACCGACCCCTCGGGATCGGATCTCCTTTTGCCCGAAGAAGTATCGCCCTGGTCAGACGACACTCCTTCTGGTTCGGTCGGAACCAAACCGGGTTGGCCATCCAGGTCAGCGGACTTCTCGGCCTCCCTTTCCCTCAGTCTACCTAATCTCTTTTCAAGGGTAGATTTTGGAAAATTTTTACAAATTTGGCAATCTGAATTGAGGTGGTCAAACTCCAGACAATAAACACAGGTGGTGTGGGGATCAGCCTTAGTAAAGACCTCCCCACACTCACTGCAGTGTTGAAACCCAGTGGGCCCATTTTTTTCCTTGGGTTTCTCAGACATGGCCAACCTAACCAAACTTACCCCTTTTTCTGCAACCACCAGGCAAGACTCCCCTATCGGTTCCTGACCGTGTCACGGGTCTTGGAAAAAAACCGCACTAAAACCCGTTTTTTTTTTTAGAACCGATACGGACCGGTAACCACACACTAAAGTAAGATACAAAAATTACCTGAACAATTGGTTCGGCCAAACCGATTCACACTTTTTACAAGTTCCACATACAAAACAGAACAAAACCTATCTAGTACTCACGGTACCACAGACAGAGACTTGAACCGACTATGCAGAAACTAAATTTCGGTAGAAAATGGACCGAAAACCGACACTTCAACCGACTTCGAACCGAGTTGCAGGAGAAATCTCCGAAGCGACTGTTCAGTGAGGCGAAGTAAAGAATCTGATGGTTGCAGTTCAAAATACAACAGGCAGAGACATCAACCGAGCTCGAGAGCAACATTCTATGCCCTGCATAGCAAAGTTAACCCATTGTTCTCAGGAGGAAGTTTAAAGGCTGGGGCTAACTGCACTTGTCAGAATACAGCAAGACTTCATGTTGTTTGAACAGTCTTTTGGAGACCGGAATGTCCATCATCTCCATGTAATCCTTTTCCTCCTCCTCCTCATCAGTGGATTCCTGAGTAGGGAGGTCCAGGGATTGGGCCACCTGCTTTATAAAAGCAAAATAGGAAGTATAGTCCTCAGTCTCTGTCAGGGGAATCAGGACGAATATCCGGTTCAATCGATTCTCCCAAATCATCATCCTCATCCTCCCCAGAAAGCTCTACCCCTTGTTCCAAGGGCAGGGAGACAGGTAGAACCAGAGAGGATTGTGTGTGCGACCGCTTCACAACTAGAACCGGGGTACTCGGTTAGAGTGCCTGGATGATCTGAATAGCATTTGCTATTTCTGCAGCAGTCAGAACCAGTGTCTTTTTTGGTTGTGGTTCGACCACTGCACGTTTCTCTTTTTTTTCTTTCTTTTCCCTGTGGTTGCCGGATCAGCGGCAGTATCCATAGGCTGTTTTTTGGTTGAGGAACCGTCGCCCTTGTCAGAAGGCTGTTCCTCTGGTTCTTTTTGACCGGTGGCCAGTTTGTGTGTAGCTGGGTCAGCAACCTTTTCAGACATCTTCTTCTGCAGTTGTTTAAGTCACCTCTCAAGCATCAACTGAGGGAAGTTTTTGCAAATCTCAGAGTCCTCTTTGAGGTGGTCAAACCCCAAGAAAAAAAAAGCACACAGATTAAGTGAGGATCTGCTTTAGTGAACGGTTCCCCACACTCTGCACAATGTTGGAAACTTGTGGGGCCCATTCTTTTCTTGGTCTGTTTATTGGTCAGGTAAAACTGATGAACCAAGGATTAACCCGGTGAACTTTTAAAATAATGACAATCAACTTACTTAAAGTCGGGCAAGCTGAGAATTACCTCAGAAATTTAAAGTAACTATCGGTTCCTTCCTGGTTGAAACTAACTGAAAAAACTTACAAAATTCCCTCTATCTCGACTAAGTCTACCTGTGAACCAAGGGCAGTGCTTCAAAAATCAAAGACATTAAATAGACTTCGAGAAAAAAATAAACTTCTTCAAGACAGTGAAGGAGAGCTCTCCGGAGACATCTTACTGAGGCAAGTGGAGTAAAGAATCTGACAGCTGCAGGAAGTGCAGCCAGGGATGGTGGTTGAAAACCGAGCTCGATCCTAGCATTCCACTATTAACATAGGTTCTATTAACCATTTCGGCTCCAGGGCAGTCCTATGGTGAGACCATACTGCATTTGTCAGAATACAGTAAAATTTCCTGTGGTTTGGATCTTTTTTCATTCATATCCCCCACTCCTCTCAGCATCCCCCAAAACAGAGTGACACTGGGGTGCCCAATCCCAGTGTTGCCATCCAGAATCCTTTTTTTTATACATATTCCCTACCAACCCTCCCTCTCAGCATCCCCCTCCCCAACAGAAACATAAGAGTGACACTAAGGGTGCCCAATCCCCCAGTGTCACCATCTGGTATCCGTGGCATTTTTTTGTTTCTTCAATACCTGCAAAAAGAAAACTGTCCATCAATGTCTTCTGTGGCCACCAGACTCTCCCCCCCAAAGCCATTACTTACTGATCAGGGGTCCAATATCGTAATCCTCTCTGGACTGCTGACATGTCTTCACTCTTCAAAGCCGGACCGTGAACTGAGGAAACAGGTATGCAGTTCAATGAATTTCAATGGAGTTTTGAACTTGGTGTCATAACTTGGCCATTTTTTCATATTTTTGCCCTAAATTTTCAACATGCTTTCTTGGGGACCCCACTCATGAACAATTGCACTGTCATTAAGCAGCTCTGTCCCAAAAGGTGATTGTGTGGTCCTTGCATGAAATCACCTTTCGGGCAGGAGTTGAAAATTTGCTCTGCCCTTTTCATTAGGTTGGGTCATAAGAAGGCTACATTGAAAATTTGGTGTAAAAAATATTATAAAACAACAAAGTATGAGCCTACATTGAATTTTGAGAACACAGGCTCGTAACTTTGGTAATTTTCAATATTTTCCCCCAAATTCACAACAAAGCCATATCTTTATAGCACCTCATGAGTGTGACAGCTGTTGTTTTTCAAATCCTGGCCAAAACAGTTTTTTTTTACATCCCAAAAGGTGATTTTGGTCCCTGCACGAAATCACCTTTAGGACGGGAGTTGAAATTTTTCTCTGCACTCATTCATGAAGCAGGGTCATAAGAAGGCTAGGATTTAAATTTTGTGTCAAATTATTTCAAAAAAAAAATTTTTGAGGCTATGTTGAATTTTGCAAATGCAGGCTTGTAAGTTTGGTAATATTCAATATTTTTACCCCAAATGTTCAACATAGCCATTTCATTACAGCACCTCATGAATGTGACAGCTGTCAGTTTTCAGCTCATGACCAAAATGTGTTTTTGCATCCCAAAAGTTGATTTTGCAGTCCCTGCACGAAATCACCTTTAGGCCAGGAGTTGAAAATGTGCTATTCCCTGCTTCATGAGGCAGGGTAATAACAAGGCTTTGTTGAAAATTTGGTGTAAAAATATTACAAAATAAAAAATGTATGAGCCTGTGTTAAATTTTGCAAATGCAGGCTCATAGCTTTGGTAATTTTCAATATATTTACCCCAAATTCCTCACCTGCACCCTATCAGCTCTGGCAAGAGTTTGTTTAGAAAAGGTACTTACCACAGCAATGATGTTTCTTCCAAGGAGTTTACTAGTGATTCACTGAAGCGCTTGCCTTCTAGAACCTTAGTGAAAAAGGTACAGTTACGTTAAGAACTTACCATAACAGTAGATCTTCGAGAAGAGCTCTTGCAGCAGGCAATGACCATAAGGACTAAGCCGCCAGGTGCCAGAACCCCATGGAAACCTTCTAGCCATCAGTTTTTCAGTGGGGGACTACCCCCAATGTCAGCCCGCCCCAACATCAGCTAATGGAATAAAGGGAGTAGTCCCCATCCCACGTCAGTTCTCCCACCGGAGACCCAGAGTCTAGGATGGAAGGAGAACTGGGTAGGTTCTTGCCCAAAAGGAAGACAGAAATAATACAGGGAGGGAAAGCAGTGCCTGCTGCAAGAGCTCTTCTTGAAGATTTACTGTTACGATAAGTTCTTACTAACTGTACTATCTTAGTTCGAGTTAGAGCTCTTGCAGCAGGCAATAACCATAAGGACTGAGTCCCAAGCAATCAAGGGGAAGGAACAGACTAGTATGGGAGCACGTGAAAAAAAAAGCCAGCAAAGCAGGCCCTGGAGAACTGCAAGGCCGAACCCATTCGATGTGTGGAAGCCACGTCCAAGCTGTAGTGCTAGAAGAATGTGTGAACAGAGCTCCTGGTGGCAGCTGCACAAATGTCTGCAGCAGAAATGTTTCTCAAAGAGGCAAAGGAAGTGGCAACTCCCCTGGTAGAATGGCCTTTAACCGATCCCAGTAAAGGCTTGTCGTATTTTTGGTAACAGTAAACTATGCAGTTAACTAACCACTTAGACAAGGTCTGTTTAGTAACTGGTGCTCCCCGAGACTTGGGAGCAAAAGACACAAACAACTGATAAGTCTTCCTTAAAGGACCAGTACGGTTCAAATAAAACCGAAGCGGCCGATGGACATCCAGAGTATGCAGTAACGCTTCTCCCCGTTAGAAGAAAAAAATACTCACCTTAGTAATGTTGTTTCTTCTAATGGAGTCTTGCTATATTATGACATATGCAGTTTGTCCCAGCCTTAGAACTGCTCCGGAGGTGAAAGAGTTAAAGTCCATGCCAGGCATGGAACTTAGAGCTCGAGCTCGGTTGGAAATTCTATCTGTTGTTCTTCAAACTTAAACTGTCAGATCTTTGCGAGCAAAAACTCACTAAGACTCTGTGTGGAAGCTGTAAACCTACACTAGCCAACTGGCTACTTAATTAAATAAACACATTTTTTGGTGCCACAAAGAATACTCAAGTCAGGAGACCCAAAAAATGACAACACAACAAAGATCACCCCAAAAGGAGGGGTGAAAAACAAGGTGTGCATCTAAAAGTGCCAACGCTGCCCTGCCCACCCACATCCCCAAGAGAGTAAGGTTCCTGAGAAGGGCAGTATGGGAGGTTTCATAATATAGCAAGACTCCATTAGAAGAAACAACATTACTAAGGTGAGTAATTTTTCTTCAAACAACATGAAGTCTTGCTATATTATGACATATGCAGACTACACAGCAGTACCTCCATGGAGGAGGGACAGAACCTACTTAGGAAATAGGCTCTGGAGCTACAGCTGTGTAAAACGAGCATCACTCCTAGCCTGGATGTCCAGGGAGTAATGCTTAGTAAAAGTGTGCACTGTTTTCCAGGTAGCTGCTTGACATATCTCTAGGATAGATGTCCCTGGCAGCAGCCAGAGATGCAGCTGTACCTCTGGTGGAGTGAGCCCTCAGGCCTGAGGGAGGAACTTTACCAGTTTTTCATAGCAGAATTGACACAAGACGATCCACCTGGCAATGGATCTTTTAGTGGCAGGTTTCCCTTTGCCAACCTCACCATAAGTGAGGAACAGTTGGAGGGAGTAAAACCTGTGACCTTTGGTACGATCTATGTAGTAGCTAAGTGATCTTTTGACATCTAAACTGTGCAACCTCCTCTCACCAGAAGAGGAATGGCCAGTGAAGTACACAGGGAGAGATATATATTGATTAAGGTGGAAATCTGAGACCACCTTAGGCAAGAACTTTCAGTTAGTCCTGAGGCCTACCTTATCTCTGTGAAAGGAGATAAAATCAGGCTCCACTGACAATGCTTGTAACTCATTTATGCGCCTGGCAGAAGTGATGGCTACAAAACACAGTTTTCCAAGTCAAGTACTTGAAGCTCTGCTGAGAGTCAAGGGCTCAAAGGAATTGCATAAGCTGGGCAATGCAAATATTAAGATCCCAGGCAGGGAAGGATCCCTAAATGGGGGTTGGTGTGAAGCAACCCCTTGAAAACTTGAGAATACAGGATGAGCTGAAAGAGAAGAGGGCTTACCTGCTGACAAGAAAGCAGACACGGCTGCCAAGTGCACTTTTAGGATAGCTGGTCTCAGCCCTAAAGTATTTAAATGAACCATATAATCCAGGACTGCGGGTAAGTCAGCAGATTCTGGGGAAATATGCTTCCCAGAGCATCACATGGAAAAATCTCTTCCATTTGGAATTATAAGTAGCCCTGGTGGAAGGCTTCCTAGAAGCCTTCAGAATATCCAATACACCTTGGGAAAGGTGTAGGTCAGCAAACTCTAACTCTTCAAAAGCAGGCCTTGAGATTGAGAGATTTGAGGTTCGGGTACCCAAACCCTCTCCTGAGCACAGGTTAACAGGTTGTGATTCCTGGGAGACATAGGGGACGGTGGACTGCTAAGGACATAAGGAGTGGGTACCAGGGCTGTCTGGCCCAGTCTGGAGCAATCAGAAACATCTTGCAGGATTGAGACCTGATTTTAACTAGCACTTGGAACAGGAGAGGGAAGGGTGGAAAGGCATAAAGAAACTTCCCTTCCCAACTGAGAAGGAAGGCACCCAGGGGACTGGAGCCCAACACTGGGGGCCTGCAACAAAAAGAGGAAGTTGGTGATTGTCTGGGGCTGCAAAAAGATCTATCTGGGGTGTGCCCCATCTGGCAGTTCCACCTCCAGAACTAGGGGATCCAGAGCCCATTCGTGATGGCCTTGGGAAATCCTGCTGAGAGCATCTACCAGGACATTGCCCTTGCCTGGGAGGTGAACTACTACAAGGGAGGTGTTCAGAGTAAGCCAGAGACCACAACTTCATTGCTTCGGTGCACAAGGCCGCAGACTGAGTGCCCCCTTGCTTGTTGATGTACCACATTGTGGTGGTATTGTCTGTTCTGACTTGAATAACCTCATTCTGAACAGATTTGGAAAAACTTGAAGTGCTAGGAAAAACTGCTCTGAGTTCCAACAGATTGATGTGGAGCAGAGATTCCTGAGGGGACCCCAATCCCTGGGTGGTGAGGTCGTCTATGTGAGCTCTGCCAACTCAATAGGGATGCATCTGTAGTAAGGATTAAGGAGGAGACTGAGGGTAAGGGGACCCCTGTTCAAATTGCTCCTGGTCCTGCCCCACTGAAGGGCCTGGATCAGGGTTCGAGTCACTGGAATTAATTTGGTTAGAGGGTCCTTTCTTTGAGACCAAAAGGCTCTCAAATGGAACTGGATGTCCTCATCTGAAATCTGGCTCCTGCACTACTGCTGTCAGAGCAGCCATGTCCCAGGAGCTGTTGAAAGTGTCTTGCTGTTCGAGAGACCCGTAGGAGTGAAGGAGGAAGCCAGAGAAATCAGGGTACTTGCCCTTTCCAGAGGAAGGAAGGCTCTGGCTTCTTTTTGTGTTCAGTTCTGCACCTATGAAGGTGAGAAGCTGGACAGGCTCTAGGACTGACTTTGGAAGATTGAGAAGGAAACCTAGAGAAGTTAGCAGTTGCTGAGTTACTTGAAGGTGTAACCTGACTTGGTCTGTGGACTGGCCTACTATGAGCCAGTCGTCCAAGTAAGGAAAGATGGCAATTTTTTGCCTTCTTAAGTGGGCAACTGCTACTGCCAGGCATTTGTGAATACCCTTGGGGCAGATGTAAGGCCGAAGGGCATTGCTCTGAACTGGTAATGACTTGAGGGCAGTTCGAATCTGAGGTACTTTCAATGGGAGCTTCTGATGAGAACATGAAAATAGGCATCCTTGAGGTCCAGGGACACTAGCCAGTCCCCTGGCCTTAAAGAGGGTAAAATAATTCCCTGAGTCACCATTTTGAATTTTGGTTTTAAAAGGTGTTTGTTTAGATACCTGAGATCCAGGATGGGCCGCCATTCTCCTGTCTTTTTTGGGGTAAGGAAGTACCTGGAGTACAACCCTTTGCCTTTGTGTAGGGGTGGAACCCTTTCCACAGCTCTGAGAGCCAGGAGGGTAGAGACTTCCGCCTCCAGGGCAAGAACCTCTGAAGGATCTGCAGGTGGAGAGGATCTGATTCTCATCTTTGGAAATTTTTTGAAGCTGAGAACCAGTCCCTGGCTTACTACTTCCAAGACCCACTTGTCTGACGTTAGAGACTCCCAGTCCTGGACAAAGTAAGCCAGCCTGCCCCCTACAGGTAGTGGAGAAACGGCCCTGGGCGCCCCATCAGGGTGCCTGTTTGGCAGGGGCTTTAGGCTGAGGAGTGGAAGCAGGCCTGCCTGCACCCCATCTGCCTCTCCCTCTAAAGAACCCCTTCTGTGCAAAAGCTGAAGAGGAAGCCTGGGCTTGGTAAAAAGGCCTATGAAAAGGCCTACTCCTGCCCCTGGGAGGCTGCCTTTGTAAAGTGACTTGCCTTTCCTTGGCCTGTGCACTCCTATAGGTGGTCCTATATTCATCCATTTTCTTCATGTAATTCTCTGTTTTCTCCCCAAACAGAGAGTTGCCCATAACAGGGAAATCCATGGCCTTAGTCTGGGTATCCTGTGAGGCTAGTACATCTGAGCCAAGCCATTCTATGGAGAGCCACAGATGTAACCATGACTCTGGATGATACATCATTAGTCCACTGCAGCATGGAATTGCACCTTGGATGCCTCAATACCATCAAGGGCCACCTGCTCCAGCTCTTCTGCCAGCTGGCCAGAAACCTGCTTCGCTAGAGCTAAAACAGTATCCCATCTGGATTTTTGATATCTAGCAATATAAGCCATATAATTAGCCTGTCTGAGTCCTAAGGAAGCTGCCATGTACTGGTTCTTTGCCATGGCATCTATCTTTCTGGAGTCCTTTTCAGGGGGGTGAGAGGCTAAGGGAACATTTGCCTTGTCACAGGCTGCAGCCTGCACCCCACGTGGCTGCATTGTTGTGTAAGGAACTCCATATCAGAGCCTGATAATGCATACCTTTTGTCCATTCTTTTATCAACAGGAGGTATGGTGTGAGGAGCTTTTAAAACCTTTACTGTCTGTTTCCAAAAAGATTTATGCAGAGGAATAGACAGTCTCCTAAACTCTGGGATGTCCATCATTTCTATAAAATCAGGCTCCTTCTGATCATCCACAGCTTCCTCCATAGGGAGCTTGAGGGTTTCAGCCACACTTTTTTTTTTTTTAAAACATGAAGTAAGAAGGGGACTCAGAAAGCCTACGGGGAGACACTCCTGAAGGTCTGTCTGGAGAGATGTCCGGTTCAATGGGCACATCCAGACTTTCAAAACCACATTCACTCTCCTCATACTCCTCTTCCCCCTCCTCTGGTTCATAAAATTCCCTTAAATAATATTTCTGAACCGGAGGAACCGACCGAACCGAGCGCTTACCTGATGATGCCGGTTCGGTCGGAACTGAGGAGACTGAACAATTTTTATTGCTTTAGCTATTTCTTCAGTGGTTGGAGAGGGAAGTTTTGACTCCACACCAGCTGATTTTCTAGATTTCTTTGTTGGAACCGACTCCTCAGAGTCGGCTCTCCTTTTGCCCGAGGAAGTATCACCCTGGTCAGAGGGCACTCCCTCCGGTTTGGTTGAAACTGAACCGGGCTGGCCATCCGGGTCAGCGGACTTTATGGCCTCCCGTTCCCTGAGTCTACCAACTCTCTTATCCAGGGTAGCTGCAGGAAAACCCATGCAAATCTGGCAGTCTGAATTGAGGTGGTCAACCCCAGACAATAAACACATGTGGTGTGGGGTCAGCCTTGGCAAAGCTTCTCCACATACAACACAGTGCTGAAACCCAGTGGGCCTGGTTTTCTTTTGGGTTTCTCAGACATAGTGCCAGCCTAACCAAAACTTGCCTTTTGGCAATCTGCCAAGCAAGACTCATTATCGGTTCCCAACCGTGTCACGGGTTAGTAGAAAACGTAATTAAATCTGTTTTTTAGAACCGATAAGAACCGGAAACCTGACTTCTAAAAGACTGTAATGTAATAGAAGTAACTTGATCGTTCAAACCGAACCGATAAAAATGTTTACAAGTTCCACACAGAAAATAAATGTAAAACCTATCTAGTACTTACAATATCACAGATAGACTTGAACCAACGGTTGTGGTTTAATTCGGTTAAAAAACGAAAACTTTTATACTTTAACTGACAAAATGAACTGCTGCAGAAGGAGGAATCTCGGGCGACTGTTCAGTGAGGCGGAGTAAAGAATCTGACAGTTTAAGTTTGAAGAACAAGAGAGAGAATTTTCAACCGAGCTCGAGCTCTAAGTTCCATGCCTGGCATGGACTTTAACTCTTTCACCTCCGGAGCAGTTCTAAGGCTGGGACAAACTGCATATGTCATAATATAGCAAGACTTCATGTTGTTTGAATATGTTGGATAACAGACAGGCAGGTGAATGTCTGGGTTCAAAGTAAACTCGAACTCCACCTTTGGCAAAAACTTAGGATTGGTCTGTAAAGACACCCTGTCCTTATGGAAAACTAAATAGGCTCTTTACACATCAGAGCGTGGCACTAGGAAATCCTCCGAGCAGAAGTAACTGCAACTACAACTAATGCTTTCCATGAGAGAAAGCGTAGCTCACAATCCACGGCTGGTTTAAAAGGGGGAAGCATTAAGTTTCGCTAACATAAAGAGGAAGTCCCATGGAGGAACAGGGTTTCTGCTGGGAGGTCTCATATGCAAGATGTCCTGTAGGAAGGTAGAGGACAAACCCAGCTGAGTAAGGGGTTTACTGTCTATCGGTGCATGGTACACAGAGATGGTAGAGAGGTACACCTTGATAGAGGAGTAGCTCAGGCCTGTGTCAAACAGAGAGAGGAGATACTCTAGAATGGAGTTCACTGTGCAGGAGATGGGATTGAGGTGATGGGTGGCTGCCAACAAACAGAACCTCTTCCACTTCATGACACAGGTGTACCTAGTGGAGGGTTTTCTTGCCACTACTAGGATGTCAGCCACTCTGGAAGAAACCCCATACTTGGTGACTGCTAGGTCTGGAGTAGCCAAGCGTGCAGATGCAGGGACTGGAGATTCAGATGGACTACAGTGCCCTTGTCCTGGGAGAGCAAGTATGAGCTCAGAGGTAGAGGAATTGGGGGTTCCTAGGCTAGCTGTTGGAGCAGAGGGAACCAAATCTGACAAGGCTAGAAGGGAGCAATGAGAATCATTTCTGCTCCTTCCACCTGAAGTTTGAGAAGAAACTCTCTGAAGAAAGGGAAGGAGAAGGAAGGCATAAAGAAACCTCCCTGTCCAACAGAGGGACATTGCGTCTTGCCAGAAAACTCCAGGCCCTGGATCTAGTGAGCAGAAATTGGGCAGTTTGGTGTTGAGTGGGGACGCAAAGAGGTCCAGTTCTGGTTGACTCCACCTGTTGAACAAATGCTCTGCCACGGATTGTAGGAACCCTCACTCGTGGACCTTGGACCAAGATCTGCTTAGGCTGTCAGCCAAGATGTTTTGGACGCCTGGAAGATGAACAGCAGTGATTTCTAGACAGTGTTCCAGAGCCCAATACTAGACCCTCATTGCCTCCCTGCAGAGTGGGTAGGAATGTGTCCCTTGTTTGTTGATGTAAAACACCACGGACATGTTGTCTGTTTGGATGAGGAGAGGGCCCGGTAGGAGATCGGTCTGAAACACTTGCAAGGCGTTCAGAACCACTGTCATCTCCAGGATGTTGATACACAGGGATTGCTTGTCTGGGGACCAGAAGCCCCGGGTCTGGCTGTTCTCCAGAGAGCACCCCAACAAAGTCCTGAGGCATTGGTCATCAAAACTCTCCTTGGGGGCTCCTGTCAGAAGAGGA
Organism: Neoceratodus forsteri; assembly: GCA_016271365.2. Lineage (NCBI taxonomy): Eukaryota > Metazoa > Chordata > Ceratodontiformes > Ceratodontidae > Neoceratodus > Neoceratodus forsteri. Next base: position 836,825,504 of record CM028134.1, read on the forward strand.
CCCCTTTGGACAGGTTGTCAGGGTCCATCCACCAGGTCAGGGTCCGATAAACTGGATCTGAGACCAGAACCCACGGTTCCAGGTTGTCTGATCGATGGTCCCATTGCACCCTGAGTGTCCATTGCAGGATTCTCATGTGGAGGTGAGCCATAGGAACTGTGGGTATGGCTGCCACCATATGGCCAAGGAGCCTTAAGTAGACAAGACGGGCCATGGGGGGGCCACAGAAACCATTCAGGCCTGTCCTCGCAGGTGATCTGCCCTGTCCTTAGGGAGAAAGGCCTTGCCCAGCACTGTGTCGAGGACCGCATCAGTGAATTGGAGTCTGGTTGGGCCATGGGATGACTTCAGAAGATTCAGGGTGATCCCCAGTTCTCAGAAGAGGTTAAAGGTGTCTACAAGAGTGCGAAGCAGCCAACTCTTGTGGAAGCTGTCGGAGGCCAGTCATCTAGGTAGGGCAAGATTTAATGGCCTTGTATTCTGAGGGCTGCAGCCACCACTGCTAGGCACTTAGTGAAGACTCTGGGAGTGGAGGATAGGCCAAATGGTAGAGCTTGAAACTAGTAGTGTTGCCCCTGGAAGAGGAAACAAAGGTACTTTCTGTGGGGCGGGAACACTAGAATGTGCAGGTACACATCCTGCATCTTTAGAGAGCAGAGCCAGTCTCCCTGGTGCAGGAGAGGGATTAGCCCTGGCAGAGTGACCATCTTGAACCTCCTGTATTTGATGTAGTTGTTCAGGGAACAGAGATCCAGGATGGGACAATGGTCCCTGATCTTTTTGAGAATGAGGAAAAAGTGAGAATAAAATCCCTTCCCCCATTGGTCCCAGGGGGCTGGCTCTATGGCCATCTTTTGTAGTAAGGCCTGGATTTCCACTTCGATGAGGGAGATGTGAGAAGGAGGATAATGGGACGACTCTGGTGGCCTCTCCAGGAAATCCAAAGTATGTCCTCTATTAGTTGGAGGACCCACAAGTCGGTCATGATCTTGCTCCATCCTTCGAGATAGAAGGTGAGGCGACCCCCTACTGCTTCCCCCACAAACTCTGCTGGAGGAGGGGGGTTGGGCAAGGAGTCACTGTGTGGCTCTGTGAGTGGGAAGAGTGGCTTGGGGGATCTTAGTAGCCCTAGAAGTGGAACCTCCATGAGTCTGGAAGGTTGCCTTATGTTTGAAGCCCCCTCTTCTGCTGAGGCTGGTTTCTGGGCTGCTGACCCGAGGGCTTATGAAAAGGCTGCTTTTTGAATGGATTCTGGTTCATTTTATACATCTTCTGTACATACCACATGGCTTTACTCGAATCCTGGAGATGGGTGATCAACTTTTCAGCCTCGTGTACAAAAAGGACTGAACTCTTGTAAGGGAGGTCCATGATGCCAGCCTGTAGGTCCTGGGTGAACCCAGAGACCCTGAGCCATGTGTGGCACCAGAGGCAGACACCTGTGGTAGCTGCTCTGGCAGCTGTGTCTGCAGTGTCATATGAGGCACGCAAAACATGGGTGCCCACATCTGACCCAGATTTAAGAAGGTCCAGGAGCTCAGTCTTTTGAGCCGAGTCTGGAATGGCTTGATCAGTTTCTAGTCCCTTCTCCCACAGGGCATTTTGGTGCTGAATCATGTGGGTGAGGAAGTTAAGGGACTGAATGGAGCAAGTAGAGGAGGACTATACCTTCTTGACAAGCTGGTCAATGGTTCTGGATTTCTGGTCAGGAGGTTGATTGCTTAAATGCTTAGGCCTCTTTGACCTGTCATGGGCAGTGGTGATCACCATCAAATCAGTCGTAGGGTGCTCAGCTAGAAATGGTTCATCTCTAGGCACCCTGTATAGCCGATACGATTCTTTAGAGATGGCCGAGGTGGAGGATGGGTGCTTCCAGGAGAGCCTTGTTAAATCCTGGAAGGTATCCACCATAAGGAGGAACCAGTAAAAGCTGGGGTTCCTTCTGCCACAGATATTTGGCTAATCTCTGCCTTTCAGGATCCAGATCCTCCATCTCCGATCCATTAGAGGCCTGGATGTGCCTCAATGATGTCTATAAATGACAGATCATCAGAAGGCGACCTAGGGGTGTCCTTGCTATCAGGGGAGGATGGACAGTCTCTAGGCTCCAAGTGGTCTGACCTTGAGGGAGATGAACCTCAGCTAGAGTCTTCTGAACTGCTGGAGGAGGAGGAGCTAAGCCGGCATTCACTATGGGACTGGTGTCGGCCTGACAAATGGGAGGAGGAACATCAGTGCCTCCATCCCCGATGCTTGGACCTTCCACTGCACTTATGGTTGGGCCTCGGGGAAGGGCTCCTTGGCTCTGGACTCTGCTATTTTGGCTCTGGCTCCAGGTCCGACTTTATGACCACCAGTTCTGCAGGTTTCAGTGGGAGGAGGTCCCCCTTAATTTTGTTCCACCAGAAGTGGAACTAATCTTTCACCTCGCTGAAGTGAATCTGGAGACCCAAAGGACTGGTGGGTGCCTGAGGTGGCACCAGCTTATCCGGCGGTGGGGTACCTGGTGTTGGTATGACCGGTGTTGGGGAAGCTGGCTTCAGAGGGCCACAGTGGGTTGATCAGGCACCTCACTGGGCCATGAGCTGCTGGCAAGGAACCTCCCTTTGAAGAGGTATCCATGTCAGCTGGAGCTGTCGAATGGGCTGGCGACAGAATCGGTATCGTTGGATCCGACGTCATAGTAGGTGATGTCTGGGTAGGCATTAGCTGGCGGCGGTCTGGGGTAGATGTGGCACCAGCTTAGTCGGAGCCCACAATGTGGTCACTGGGGAGCAAGGGGGAGATGTCACCAGATCCTGGGAGGAGGACGTCTGCCCCGATGACCGTGTGTCGAGTCTGAAGACTTGGCAGTGACCATCGTCGGGACTGGGCAGACAGAAGCCTAAGACTCGCTGCCCAACTTGTGACTGATCCCAGCCCTTGAGGTGGAGGTGGACACTGGAAGTTTGGCCTTAACCTTCAGAGGTGTCAGGGCTGGAACTGAAGCCCCGGACCCTGACTTACCTCCGCCTGATGCCAGCACTAAGTAAGTTTCAGCACCGGGTTCCCGGAGAGAGTAAGGGCAGGCAGGGATGAGTGGTCTGATCCCCTGTGGGAGGAGGAACCCAAAGAATTCTTCTTGTGATGGGGAGACCTGGAGTGGGAGACAGTCCAGGCCTTCTCCCTATCTTTGGTCCCGGGACTTGTGCTTGCCTGAGTCCTTCTTTTCCTTATGCAGCTTCCAAGAAAAAGAGGTCAGAACTGAGCAGGATGGAGTGACTTCCCCCCCAAGACTTTCTGCATTGCGGCAAGCTGCTTGTCAAGAAAGTGAGCCTTAAGGGCCTTCTGGTGGCGAACATGAGTCCGTTGGTTTAACCACTTGCAGTGCTCACAGGCCATGGTGTCGTGGTTTGGGCTGAGCAGAGAAGGCAGGCCTCGTGGCCGTCTTTTGATGGTGTCTGCTTGCCACACGCACACTTTGATCTTCATCGTTCGACTGAAGAAACAGACGATGTCAGAGAAGTAGACATGCAGGATGAAATTAATATTTTTGAAAGAAATTATAGAAAAATGCTGAGAAAGCGTGAAGGCAGTCAAACTGTAGCAAAATGCGTCCGAGGAGCTGATGCGAATGGATCGACGGGAAAAGAACTGAGGTGGGGCTGGGGACCGCCCGCTTTATACCACTGGCTAATGTTGGGGCAGGCCCCCCTGCTGAAGACTGCTAGATAGGTTTCTGCGTGGTCCTGGTGCCTGGCATCTTACTCTTTATGGTTACTGCCTGCTGCAAGAGCTCTAACTCGAAGTAAGATGTGTTATTTAAATTTAATGAATAATTAATACATTTCTTGCATGAGCATTTACTGAAAAATGTTGCCATCTTTACAAATTCTTCAAGTGGTGTTATCATTCTTTTTTCTATAATTATAGATAAAAATACTTAGAACAGTTTAGATAGATGGTCATTACTCTCTTCTGGTATTCAGCTACAAATCTGACATTCGAACACTAGGGGGATGTGTAAACAGTGCAGAGTTTGAATTTGAAAGATTCCAAATTCCATCTCCAGGGCAACAAGTCAGGACTGAGATAACTGCAGAATTGTATAAATAACTAGTAAACCCCTTAGAAGAAACATTAATAGTGAGTCATTTTTCTTATGTTCTTGTTGTTATCATTGTGAATGAGCTTATGCTTAATGGTTATAATCTTAAACAAACAACCACATTCTATAGTAATAAATTAATGCATTGTGACAATGTAAGAGCTTTACCAGGACAAACTACATCATGTAGTTCTAAAATGGTACTTACTACCAGAGAGTAGAGCAGAAACACTCACTCGAGTTACTAAAAAGCGTGAATAGATGGTAGAATAACAGAATTTGTACTGTAACATTTAAAAATCAGCTTCCATGGAGAAAAAATTACTTACAAGTTCAGTGCAATTATCCCTTAAAATTCAAAGGGAACAAATTACAGGTTTCTGCTCATCATCCCCGCCTTACATGCATAGTTAAAAAAAAAAAGAAATGCAGAATTCAGCCTGTCGGTGCAGTGATAGCACTACCACTTGAAATGCCAGCAACCTGAGTTTGGGAATGAGCCCAAGTTGTCAGAGGGTCAGCCGGGAGGGAAGGGTTGAGTGTCCCAGAAGACACTATTCTCCCCCGGTGAGGAAGGGGGGATCCACTCTGCTGTGAGACCACCGCCTGGTGACCACAGGTGGTGGTGCTTGCTGGCAGGGCATGCAGGGGTAGGGCAGGACACGACTGGTACTGCCAGCAATAATGTCACACATAGATGTCGGCTCCAGCACCAGCATCCCAGGGGAGGGTCTGAAAACCAGAAAATATATCAGCCACTGCAGCATAATGGCCTCCACGAACCTTGCATGCAGACACTGTACCAGCAAACCCTATGCTATGTTCCCTGCACAGAAAGGAAGCATTTCCTAGGGATCTGGAGGTCAGGCCAAGGACCTCCACCATGGGGAGTGGATATTGTGGGTGTGCAGCAGGGAGCATCAGTAAGTCCTGGGAGATGGCGGGGTGATGGGACTGGGTCTCCACTGGGGGCCTGAGAAAGGGATGCAAACAAGCAAGCTGAGCAGAAGGAGCATAGAAAGAAAGAAAAAATTACTCACCTTAGTAATGTTGTTTCTTCTAATGGAGTCTTGCTATATTATGACAATTGCAGTTTGTCCCACCATTAGAACCGCTCCGGAGGTGAAAGAGTTAACTCCCATTCTAAGAATGGAACTTGGAGCGTGAGCTCGTTAGAGAAGCTCTGTCTGGGTTATTTCAAACCCAAACTGTCAGATCTTTACGAGCAAAACTCACTAAGGTCTGTGTGAAGCTGTAACCTACACTAGCCAACTGGCTACCTGACTATTAACAACATATTCCTGGTCCCAACACAAAGACTCAAGTCAGGGGACCTGAAGTAATATAATATAAGCAATAATATAAGATAAAATAAAACACCACACCCAAAACCCCAAGAAGGGGTGGAAAACATATAATGGGCATAACTAGTGCCCACACTAGGCTCCACCCCATACCCAGTAGAAGTTCTGAGAGGGGCAGGCTGGGAGGTCATAATATAGCAAGACTCCATTAGAAGAAACAACATTACTAAGGTGAGTAATTTTTCTTCAAACAACATGAAGTCTTGCTATATTATGACAATTGCAGACTTACACAGCAGTACCCTCCATGGAGGAGGGACAGAACCTACTTAGGGAATAGGCCTGGAAGCACAGCTGTGCCAAACCTAGCATCTCTCCTGGCCTGGACATCCAGGGAGTAATGCTTATGAAAGTGTGTACTGCTTTTCCAGGTAGCTGCTTGACATATCTCTAAGATAGGGATGTCTCTGGCAGCAGCTAGAGACGCCGGGGCTGTACCCTCTGGTAGAATGAGCCTCAGGCCAGGGGGGACTTTCCCCAGTTTCTGATAACAAAATTGGATACAAGAGACAATCCACCTGGCAACTGATCTCTTAGTGGCAGGTCTCCTTTTCCGACCTCACCATAAGTGAAAAAAGTTGGAGGATCCAACCTGTGACCCTTGGTACGTTCTATATAGTAACTTAAGGCCCTCTTAACATCTAAACTGTGCAATCTCCTCCGCCAGAGGAGGAATGTTCAGTGAAAAACACTGGAAGGAGATAGATTGATTAAGATGGAAATCTGAAACCACCTTAGGCAAAAACTTCCTGTTAGTCCTGAGGACTACCTTATCCCTAGTGGAAAGAAATAAAGTCAGTTTCTACTGACAAGGCTTACAACTCACTTATCGCTCTGGCAGAAGTAGTAGCCACTAGGAAAACAAGTTTTCCAAGTTAAGTACTTAAGCTCTGCAGAAGACAGAAGTTCAAAGGGTTGCATTAACTGGGCAATGCAAACATTAGTCCAGGCAGGGCGGATCCTAAAAGGTGGATTAGTATGAAGTAATCCTTTAAAAACTTGGAAAATACAGGGTGAGCAGAAAGAGAGGAGGCTTTCCTGCTGACACAAAAGCAGAGACAGCTATCAAATGTACTTTCAGGGTAGCTGGTCTCAGGCCCAAAGAATTAAGATGGACCATATAGTCCAAAACAATGGGCAAATCAGCAGATTCCGGGAAATATGTTTCCCAGAACACCAAATGGAAAACCCTTTCCACATAGAATTATAAGTAGCCCTAGTGGAAGGCTTCCTAGAAGCCTTTAGGATTTCAAGAACACCCTGAGAAAGGTGTAGGTCAGCAAATTCTAACTCCTCAAGAGCCAGGCCTTGAGGTTGAGGGATTTGAGGTTCGGATACCAAACTCTCCCCTGGGCACAGGTTAACAGGTTGTGATTCCTGGGGAGACACAGGGGAAGATGGACTGCTAGGGACAGAAGGAGTGGGTACCAGGGCTGCCTGGCCCAATCTGGGACAATCAGAATCACCCTGCAAGGCTGGGATCTGATTTTGACTAGCACCTTGAATAGGAGAGGGAAGGGGGGGAAGGCATAAAGAAACTTCCCTTCCCAATCTAGGAGAAAGGCATCCAGGGGGACTGAGCCCAACACTGGGGGCCTGCAACAGAACAGTGGAAATTGGTGATTGTCTGGGGCTGCAAAAAGATCTATCTGAGGGGTGCCCCATCTGGCAAAAACTATCCCCAGTACTTGAGGATCCAGAGACCATTCGTGATGGCCCTGGGAAATCCTGCTGAGACCATCTGCTAGGACATTGTCCTTTCCTGGAAGGTGAACTGCTATGAGGGAAGCGTCCAGGGAATAGGCCAGAGACCACACTTCATTGCCTCGGTGCACAAGGCTGAAGACCGAGTGCCCCCCTGCTTGTTGATGTACCACATTGTTGTGGTGTTGTCTGTTCTGACTTGTACCATTTTGTTCTGAACAGACGCAGAAAACACTTGAAGTGCTAAAAAGACAGCTCTGAGTTCCAGCAAATTGATGTGGAGCAGAGATTCCTGATGGGACCACACTTCCTGAGTGGAGAGGTCGCCCATGTGGGCTCCCCACCCCAGGAGGGAAGCATCCATAATGAGGGTCAAGGAGTGAGACAGAGGAATGAAGGGGACCCCAGTCTTAAATTGCTCTGATCCTGCCACCACTGGAGGGCCTGGATCAGGGTTCGGGTCACTGGGACCAACTTGGAAAGGGGGTCTCTTCTCTGAGACCAAAGGCTCTCAAGTGAAACTGAATGTCCCTCATCTGAAATCTTGCTCCTTGCACTACAGCTGTGGATGCAGCCATGTGCCCCAGGAGCTGCAAAAATGTCTTGCTGGTCGAGACCTGCAGAGTGAAGGAGGCCAGAGCCACCAAGTTCCTTACCCTCTCTAAGGGTAGAAGGCTCTGCCTGCTGTCAATTCTGCACCTATGAAGGTGAGCACCTGAACTGGTTCCAGAACTGACTTTGGAAGATTTAGCAAGAAGCCCAGGGAGGGAGCAGCTGCTGGGTAACTTGCAGGTGAGATTTTACCTGTTCTGGGGACTGGCCTACAATGAGCCAGTCGTCCAGATAGGGAAAGACAGCAATCCTTTGCCTTCTTAAATGAGCAACTGATACTGCAGAACATTTTGTGAATACCCTTGGGGCAGAGGTGAGGCCGAAGGGCATTGCTCTGAACTGGTAGTGACCTGAGGGCAGCTCGAATCTGAGGTACTTTTGGTGGGAGCTTCTGATTAGGACGTGAAAATAGGCATCCTTGAGGTCCACGGAGGCTAGCCAGTCCCCTGGCCTTAAAGAGGGTAAAATCATTGCCAGAGTTACCATTCTGAACTTTGGTTTCAACAGGTGTTTGTTCAGATATCTCAGGTCTAAAATGGGCGCCATTCTCCTGTCTTTTGGGGTAAGGAAATATCTGGAGACAGACCCTTGCCCTGGTGTAGGGAGAAACCCTTTCTACAGCTCTGAGAGCCAGGAGGGTTGAGACTTCTGTTTCTAAAGTAAAGGTCTCTAAAGAGTTTGCAGGTGGGAAAGATCTGATTCTCATCTTTGGGAACTTTTGAAGCTGAGAACCAGACCCTGGCTTACTACTTCAGGACCCACTTGTCTGAAGTTAGAGACACCCAGTTCTGAGCAAGTAAGCCAACCTGCCCCTACAGGTAAAGGAGAATCGGCCCTGGGCACCCCATCAGGGTGTCTGTTTGGCAGGTGCTTTAGGCTGAGGGTGGGAGCAGGCCTGCCCACACCCCGCCTGCCTCTTCCTCTGAAGAACCCCTCTGAGCATAAGCAGAGGAGGCCTGGGTTTGGTAAAAGGCCTGTGAAAGGCCTACCTCTACCCTGGGGGTCTGCCTCTGAGGAAGCGACTTGCAGCTCCCCTTAGCCAAAGCACTCTTATAGGTAGTCCTAAATTCATCCATTTCTTCATATAATTCTCTGTCTGCTCCCCAAACAGAGAATTTCCAACCACAGGAAAATCCATAGCCTTAGTCTGGGTATCCTGTGACAAGCTAGTACACCTGAGCCAGGCCAACCTACGAAAAGCTACAGATGTAGCCATGACTCTAGAGGATACATCATTAAAATCCACAGCAGCATGAAACTGCACCTTAGATGCCTCAATGCCATCAGCAGCCACCTGTTCCAGCTCATTAGCAAGCTGGCCAGAGGCCTGTTTGGCCAAAGCCATGACAGTGTCCCATCTAGATTTTTGATACCTTGCTACATAAGCCATGTAATTTGCTTGCCTGAGTCCCAAGGACGCTGCCATGTATTGTTTAGCCATGGCATCAATCTTCCTGGATCCTTGTCAGGAGGATGTGAAGCCAAAGGAATATTAGCTTTATCACAGGCTGCAGCCTGAACCACACCAACGTGACTGCATTGCTGTGAAAGGAATTCTGTATCAGGACCTGACAGAGTGTACCTCCTGTCCATCTTTTGTCCACAGGAGGCACAGAATTAGGAGTTTTAAAATTTTTATTGTTTGTTTCCTAAATGATTTATGCAAGGGAATAGACAACCTCCTAGACTCTGGAATATCCATCATTTCTAAAAATCAGGTTCCTCTTGCTCATCCACAGCTTCCTCCAATGGGAGCTGGAGGGTTTCAGCAACTTTTTTGTAAAACATAAAGTGAGAGGGGGACTCAGAAAGCGAAGGGGGAGATTCTAAAGGTCTGTCTGGGGAGATGTCCGGTTCAATGGGCACACCCAGACCCTCCAAGTCACATTCATACTGTTCATAATCATCCTCCCCCTCCTCTGGTTCATAAAACTCTTCAACATCATATTCCTGAACCGGTGGAACCGACCAAACCGACCTTTTACCAGACAGTGGCGGTTCGGATGGAACCGGAGAAAGTGACTGGACAATCTGAATAGCTCTTGCTATCTCTGCAGCAGTTGGAGAAGGAATTTTGGGCTCCACACCTGCTGATTTTCTTGCTTTCTTTACTGGAACTGGCCCTCTGAGCCAGCTTTACGTTTGCCCGAGGAAGTCTCGCCCTGGTCAGAGGGCACTCCCTCCGGTTCGGTTGGCACCAAACGGGCTGGCCATCTGGGTCAGCGGACTTTTTGGCCTCTCGTTCCCTGAGCCTGCCAACTCTCTTATCCAGGGTGGCTGCAGGGAAATTTTTACAAATCTGGCAGTCTGAATTGAGGTGGTCAAACCCCAGACAATATACACATGTGGTGTGTGGGTCAGCCTTGGCAAAGACTTCCCCACAGACATCACAGTGTTGAAACCCAGTGGGCCCGGTTTTTCTTTTGGGTTTCTCAGACATAATGCCAGCCTAACCAAAAACTTTCCCTTTTAAACGGCAGTGCCAGGCAAGACATCCTTTATCGGTACCTAACCGTGTCACGGGTCTTGGAAAAAAACGTAATGAAATCCGTTTTTTTTAGAACCGATAAGAACCGGGAACCGCACTCTAAAACCTTCAAATTCAAGTTTTAAAACAAGCTGATCGGTTCAAAACCGAACCGATAACATTTACAAGTTCCACACAGAAAATAAACTGTAATTACTTACAATACCACAGACAGAGCTTGAACCGATCGGTTTTGCGGTTAAAATAATAATATTCTCGGTTGATTTGAACCGAGAAAACACTGTTTAAACCGAGAAATGAACCGAGCAGTAGGAGAAATCTCGGGCGACTGTTCAGTGGCGGAGTAAAGAATCTGACAGTTTGGGTTTGAAATAACCCAGACAGAGCTTCTCTAACCGGGCTCGCGCTCCAAGTTCCATTCTTAGAATGGGAGTTAACTCTTTCACCTCCGGAGCAGTTCTAATGGTGGGACAAACTGCAATTGTCATAATATAGAAAGACTTCATGTTGTTTGAAGTATATTTATGTAATAGTCATATTAATTTCTAGTGTTCCTTTGCAGACCATGGCAAATCCACTTACTTGCTTACCTGGGAAACATCTGCTGCTTACCACAAATTATAAAGATTAGAACGACAATGCTCTGACATCATAGCCCACAGGATTTCCTCCGTCCTCCCAAACAGTTGCCACCCAAATGGCAACAGGACGCAGACATTACTGTTCTGGTGTTTATAGTCCTATGGGCTTTTTAAATTTTTTTTTTTTAAACTTGAAATATTTTTATTTAATGAATGATAACATACAGTTACTTCATTATATTTAGGCTTTCTGTCCATTTCCAAAAGACATACTGTTACATCCATATTTACATGAGGTTATTGTTAGAAACAAAGTTCATTCCACTGTCCATTTTATTGCTTTTCTCATATTTCCTCACTGTAAGGGGTATGATCATGGATGTCTTCTTTGCTGTTACCAGTATCTTTAACTAGCCATTTCTCTAAATTTGTAGATCTCTATTTCCAACAAACCAAAGTTCATGAGCATCTTTAATCACACACAAAAAACCAGAACAACAAAAAAAAGGGGGGGGGGGGGTTCATTCTCAGTATCAGTTTTTGTTATTGTCAAACTACATCATTCTTTCCTTGTTGGCTCTACAGTCTCTTAAACTCTGGTAGTATCAGGTAATTACTCAGTTTACCGGACGGTCTCCATGTACAAACCCCTCACCAGGGAATCTCCCTGGGACAATATTCTCAGGTGATCTGTTATGATCTGAGCATTGAGGCTAATCTCCATTTTAGGCCTGTAGTAACTGCTCAAGGGTAGGGATGCCCTCCTTTTCCTCTAAATGATCAAACCAAGGGAGCCATCTGGCATTAAATTTCTCAGTGGTCAGTCTTAACATTGCTGTGATTGCCTCTATACTTTTTATTTGATCAATATTATTGTACCATTGGGTCTTCAAGGGTGGGTCCTCCCTGAGCCACTTCTGGGTGAGAGACTTCAATGCCGCCCCCACCAGCACAAAAAACAAATATCTCTCCGTCTGCTTTTACAGATCCCCTGGTGGAAGTCCAAGTACTAGATTTTCAAACTCTAGTGTTGTCCCCAGAGAGAGTATTTCAGCTATCTCTTTGGATATTTCTGTCCAGAAGGGGGATATGTGGGCACAGGCCCAAAAAATATGATAGTGTGTGCCCTTTGACCCACATCCCCTCCAACATTTATCCAAAGATAGGGCTGAATAATGACATGAGATCGTTGGGGTCCGAAAGAATCGAATATTAATTTTCCATCTAAATTCTCTCCAAGAAGGTGAGTTTGTTGTTTTCTAGACTCCCTCCAAATCTCCTGCCATTTCTCCTCCGGAATACTTTGTTCTGCCTCTGCGTCCCAATTGTCTGTTATTCTCTGGATGGCTAGTGTACCCGGTTTCTATTAATGTTTTGTATGTTTGCGCCGCCAGCCCGGTGGCGTGAGGTTAGCTGGGAGCGCCACGGTGACCCGTGTTCAGGAGCAGGCATGGGTTGCCGTGGGTCGGCAGGGAGGAGGAAAAGATTGGCGTCCAATGGACTGCTCTCCGGGGAGGATTCGGGTGGCGGTGCTTGCCTGACCCCTAGCGGAGCTGAGGGTCGGTGTGCGTAGCTGCAAGTTAAGAGCAGGGGCGATGGCAGATGTGACTAGAGGCACGCACAGGGCGTCGTGCACCCAGTCACTGGCGTCGTACACACCATGTCCCGCACAGGAGAAAAAGTGGAAAAAAGAGAGAGCCCGGCAAAATGACGTTGTGCCCTGCAGCGCAGTCCCTGAGAAGGCACCTCCCTGGCATGGATCCGTTGGGGTGGGTTGAGTTGCTCCCCACCACCCTGCCGCAAAGGATAAGTCACGGGGTGCATAAGGGAGGGGGTCTGATCTTCGGGTTGGCGCTGGGGGGACAACAGACAGCAGGCTTGCAGCCGGAGCTCTGGAGGAAAAAATTGAAGAAAAAAAAAAATGTTTTGTATGTTTGCGATATATAGGTTTTAGTGTCCTGTGATGTGCTCCTTTGATGAGTTAATATTACCGGGGATGCTGGACATTGGGCCAGCTCCGTTAGCACAATGTTATTCTGTATATAGTGGATACATTGAATGTATCTAAACATATCTGCCTCATTTAGGGCAAACTCCCTTTGTACCTCTATGAATGATTTCAAACAGTCCACCCCCAGAAGTTGTCTTGGATATATGAGTCTCTTAATTGCCCACTCAGCTAGGCGTACATCTCTGCTGTGTGCGGGGAAGCCTGGCATGTTATACAGGGGGGGATATTCCCAGACTGGTCTAGGTATCTCCCACTCTTGTCTGGCCTTCAGCCACATCAACATGGTGTGTTGTGTGAAGGGGTTTTTCAGCTGTTTTAACTCTTTGGGGAGAATTCTCCAAGGTAGCAAATTAAGTGGACCCAGCTGGCAATCTCCTTCTTCTATCTCTCTTGCCATCCATGACTCCTCCCACAAATCAGTATTTTAATAACCGGTAATAACTGGGCCGCTAGATAATATTTGGAAAAGTCCAGGAGCCCCATTCCTCCTCTTTATTTACGTTCTGTCAGTATATCCCAACGGACTCTTGGTTTCTTCCCTGCCCATATGAAGTCTGATATGCTTTTCTTTAAATCTTTCCAGTCCTTGCTAGGGATTGATAAAGGAAGGTTGGTGTATAAAAACAAGAAGCCGGGGAGAATCTTCATTTTAACTGCTTCTATTTTATTTATAAATGTCAGGGGGAGTACCGACCATCTATTCATATCAGCATACACCTGTTGTTTTAAAGGCCCATAGTTACACATAAATTAATCCTGTCTGAACAGGGAATTGTATCCCTAAGTATCTGATTTTGGTGTTTACCCATTTAAAAGGGGTCATTTCTATTAATCTCTGGTTAGGAGCTTTTCCCAATGCTAATACTTCCAATTTTTCTTTATTAAATCTTAAAGCCGGAGATATCCCCAAAGTTCTTCAATAAGTCTAATAGGGATGGGAGGGAAGTCTCAGGGTCTCCTAGATAAATTAGGGTGTCATCTGCGTATAAGGATATTTTATGGATTGTATTTTGAATCTCTATTCCTTTTATTTCATCCCTTTGTTGTATGGCTTGGGCTAGTGGTTCCATACTAATCGCAAATAGTAGAGGTGAGAGGGGGCATCCTTGTCTTGTTCCTCTACTAATTTTAAAGGGGGGGGATATTGTGCCATTTACCCTCACCCTCGCCTGTGGGTTTTGATAACATAACTTTATCCAGTTCAGGAAGTTCCCTTCAACACCCATTTTTCTAGTACCTGAAAGAGATATGTCCAATTTAGCCCATCAAAGGCTTTTTCCCCGTCTAAAAAGATTGCCAGGTCTGTTTTTGTGTTGGTTTTTTTTTTTCCCAATAATGTTTAAAAGTCGTCTTATGTTATCATTCAGTTGGTGATGTGGTATAAAACCTGATTGATCAGGGTGTACTAGTAATTCTACATATTTTTGGAGTCGAATAGCAAGTATTTTGGTGAATATTTTTAGATCTTGATTCAATAGGGCTGGTGGTCTGAATGAGGCACATTTCGTAAGGTCCTTCTCTGCTTTTGGGATCACCGTTATTAGTGATTGGGTCCAACTCTCTGGTGTTTTGCCCTCTTCTAAGCATTTATTAAAGACTTCCGTTAGTATCTTGGCCACTGTAGCCCCAAGTGCATTATAGAATTCTCCACTGAACCCATCTGGGCCTGGTGTTTTGCCCCCTGGTAGCCGTTTAATAACCTCCAATGTTTCTTTTATTAAAATGGGGCGATACAGGTCTTGTTTCATCACTTCTGATATTCTGGGGAGGTGAACTGAATCCAGAAATGAACCCACTCCATTTTTAATTGTGGCTTCCTCTCTTTCCTCTTTATACAGTTTTTGATAGAATTTTTGAAATTGGAGTGCTATTTCTTTTGGGCCCTCTTGTTTAAGCCCTTGTGGCCCTGCGTCTTGTAGGAAGGGAATAAACCTATCCATTTGCACTTTTCTCAGCCTAAAAGCTAGGAGTTTTGAGGCTCTCCCCCCCACCTCATGATATTTCTGGTTTGTGAATCTCAGATATCCCTCCGCTTTTTTTAGTTTCAAACTCTAGTAAATTTTTCCGGATTTGGGTTAATTCTTTTTGGATCTGCAGATCATAAGGGTTGGCTTTGTGCTTTTTCTCAGCTGCAGCCAATTCGGTAGATAGCCTGTTGTGGGTGATTGTTCCTAGCTTCTTTTGGGCAGAGGCAAAGCTGATTATGTTCCCCCTTATCAAACTTTAAGGGTGTCCCATTTAAGTAATGCAGAGTGGGTCATTGGGTTGAAAACTGCTTGGAAGTCTTTGATATTTTCCTTTAATTTTTCCACTAGGGTCTTGTTATTCAATAGAGACACATTTGGTCTCCACAGAGTTTGTCTGCCCCGGGGTAGGAGGTTCAGCCCTATTGATATTGGGGCATGGTCTGACAGGGTTATATTATGTATGTCAGAGCTTAAGATCTCATGAAAGTGCGTGACATTTGTATAAAAAAGGTCTATTCTTGAGTACGATCTTTGGGGATTTGAGTAGAAGGTGTAGTTTCTTTCCTTCAGGTGGTGTGCCCTTCAGATGTCTACCAAACCTAATTCTTTTGTCATTGTAGTTAGGACCTTTGAGGCTATTTTACTCGTAGCCTCCCTCTTAGAGGAACGATCCCTCAGTGGATGTGTGGCTACATTGAAGTTCCCTTCCCAGAAGTATCTGGCCCTGTGGTAGGTCTATTTTTTGGAAAACTTTCTCAAAAAAGGTCTCTTGATGCCTACTTGGGGCATAAATATTGATAAAATGGATAAGCTTCCCCTGAGTTTTTACCAATATCTTCTCTGCATTCCCTCTTCTGTAGTTTCTATCGTCAGGTGTAGACCCCTACGTATTAATACTGCTACCCCTGCCTTTTTGGCGTTAGGGTGTGAAGCTGCTACCACCCTTTCCACCCATGCTTGTCGTAATTTGAGGTGCTCTGGCATAGATAAGTG
Organism: Neoceratodus forsteri; assembly: GCA_016271365.2. NCBI lineage: Eukaryota > Metazoa > Chordata > Ceratodontiformes > Ceratodontidae > Neoceratodus > Neoceratodus forsteri. The sequence continues at coordinate 836,841,311 of CM028134.1, forward strand.
TGTTTCCTAGAGGACCCACCCCCCAGCTTTTTAAGTTCCTGCCATAGTCTCGTCCGTTGTACTGGTGAATTTACTCCTTTGACATTATAAGAGTAAACATTTAAGCAATTCCTTTTGTTGCACATGGAGACCTCCAGCAAGCAACAGGGGTAATAGTCCCTTTAAGTGTGTATTCATACTCAGATCTTCTTACCCGTGTCTTACTTATACCCTTTCCTTTGTTTTGTTTGTTATCCTGCATCTCTTCTTGGATTTTTACTGTGGACCAAACTGAGAACTTCATATCAAAAACACATATGAGAAAAAAGACAGACAACTCCTAATTTACTTTTGTCAACCATTGAACCTTGTTTCTACTGGACCAACCATGGTCTAAAACAGTAGAACAACAAAAAAAACAAGTTTCCTTATTATTAAGAAATCAATTCCCTTCCACTCCCGAAGAGAGAAGAGAAATAAAAGGAAGGGATTAAGGAAGAAACTCTACTCTCTATGTGCTTTCCTCAGTCCCTGCCTCCCCTGTACCAAAGGGAGGGGGAATGAGGAGGTAGCCTTGCTACACTTGTGATGTGTGTATTACACACCCACCGTCTCTGCTTAAGAGACTCAGAGCTGGTGTTATATCCTTGCTCTGGATAAGACGCCACATATCTCTGTTCCGGAACTCTGCCCTGCCCCCCAGGACCCCTCTTGTTTTTTATATTTAGTATGGTCCCTCCTCCCTTCTCCGTTTGTTCTACTGTGTAATTTTATGGCCTCCAAAGATAACCCCAATTTACCTCCGTGACAATAGCTCTTCGTTTCTTCTCCCCTTATGCAGCCACTTTTCCGACCCTTAGAATTAATGTTTGTTAGTATCCCCTTCCCAAGCAAAGCCTCACTGGACTGTGAACTGGAGTGTTTAATGTTTCCTTCTCTGGCCCGTCCTCAATTTACATGTTGGAACTGTTTAGGAGAGCCCGCGTCGCCCCAGTTATAATAAAGGCAACCTGATCTCCACTACTGTCCCACCGGGTCAACTCCTCCACCCCACTGCACCTCTTTGTTTCAGTAGTGGCTGCTTAGCAACCTGAGCTTACTCGATGGGTTATCTTCAAGCTATCTGGTGAGGTGGGAGGCTAACATGTGCCTGGTTTACTCCATGATCCTTTCCCTCGCTCTACTCTGTTGTGTCTCTCATCCAACCCTATTACTTCCCTATTCCGAATTAAATTCTTCTAGCCTGCCCTCGTTATTCCAAGTATCTCCCCCCCTTTACCTCCTCCCTGGGGTGCCTGACGCAGTCCTGACTGCGGTAAGCGAGGCCATCCTGGGGGAAATCACTCTAGTTTGTCCCACTGTTCTGTTCTCCTTCACCTTCTCTCCCTCACTTCAAGAACCCCCGGTCCAGGTTCCCCAGGTCCCCCCTCCCTTACCTTCTCTGTGGCGATTGAAGGGTCTGGCCCCACACAGGGAGAGTCGGCAAGGCCCAGCTTCCATCAACACGCACTTGAGCTATCTCCCAACGCTTCTCCACCCCCGAGAACCAGTCTATGAGCTGGAGGCCTCTCCCATTGGCCTGGCAAAAGCCCAACAGCTTCTCTCCCCCCCCGAGCAGTCCACGAGCTGCGGAGGTGTCTCCCATTGGCCTGGCAAAAGCCCGCCATTAGGTATATCCCCACTGGTTGAGGATTCTCACCACCCTACTTCCCGACAAACATCTCTTCAAAAAACGGCCTTTCCCAATTCTGATAAGCCACATCCCTGTTATTACAGCTTAATTCCAGACTTTGAATTATTTAAGTTCACCGGGGTGGTTTTCTCCGCTTCCCTCCCTTCCTTTCCTCTACTCGTATATCCCCCTCTCTTAAGAAAGCAAAGCAGAACAAATACATGGAACAAGTGATCAGTTCTTCCAGGGGCCACTTATCTGTACATAGTCCCAAATATAGTCCAATAGTTCACCGCTCTCCTTCAGATTCTCTCACGAGCAGTTGCTCTGTCCAATGGATTTCGGCCTGCATCTCAGCATTGAGGGGACGATCCAGTGTACAGGCCATGCTCTGGGCGCTTTCCTCTCGCTTCTGCCCTGTTGATTATCTTCTCTGCTTCTCTCAGCATTATGTTCGGGATTGTGTCTGGCCACGACCTCTTCGTCCCTTTTCCCGCCGGGTGCCACATATTTTGTTGGAGTTTTCTCTCGAACACTTCCAATTCCAGATCTGGCAGCACAATACCCCCGTTTCTTAGCAGTGGGGCGGCCTCCAAAATATTTTCATACGTTTTCTGACCTTCTTCCATGTGGAGCCTTAGTCTGGCTGGAAATAGCAACTGACCCTTTTTTTTTTCTCTCTGACCTCCTTCAGCACTGCTCTCACTTTAAGTCTTTCTTGCTGCAAGGCTGGGCAGAAATCTTGCTCAAAGAAGATGCTGTGCTCCTGGAATTTGAGCTCTTTAAGTCGCCATGCTTCTCTCAGGATCCCTTCTTTTAATTGAAACTGCACCATCCTAATTATCCACGATCTGGGCCTTGCCTCTGCGTTGGTAGGCTTCGGGGATAACGAGCGATGTGCTCTATCCAGGGTCAGGTCTAAATCAGGGGGTATTTCCATCAGGGAGCGCAGCAGGTATTGAATAAAATCAATTGTAGTGGCATAGCCCTCCTCGGCCCCTTCTGGAATTCCGTGGATCCGGAAATTATTCCTACGGAAGCGATTCTCTTTGTCTTCTAGTCTGGCTTGGGTTTCTCTTTCCTTTTGTAGCAGAAACAGGAGGACTTTATTATCGGTGTCTTGCAGCTCCGTTATTTCAGTTATTTAGCTGTGTTTTCGGCTACTTTGCCATCTATATTGCGTACATCTTGGCGCAGGTCTGCCAGCAAGGATTCTATCTTCTGCACTGAGGATAAAATTTTTTGGAGGGTTCTCTCAGCTCTCCTTGGAAGTAGGAGTTCACTATCCTCCGTATCTGCCGATGACTGAGATGTTACGATCTCTTCTTGGGCAGGCCGCATAGCCCTCTCTTTCTTCATCCATTGTGAGCTGTTTTAGCTTCATTTGGGAACTATTATTTTTCGCAATTTTCGGCTAATTAATTCTGGTGGTCATTTGAAATCAATCTTCGTCCTTTAAAACACTGCCACTCGCAATTTTTAGGAGGATTAAGTTTGATTCTCGTAGATGGGTCCTGGAGCTTTTAGCCTAGCGTCACATCACTCCTGTGACGTCACCAGAAGTCAGGCTTTTTAATTGTTATTTACAATCTTTTGAGCAGGAAAGACACACTATGCAGAAGCTTGTTTCCGGGTGTATCCTGGGAGCACAGGATGTTAAGTGACTTTCTCATAGTTACACAGTATGCAAGTGGTGGCTGGGATTCAAACCCAGTTCTCCAGGCTTGTATGCTCAGTGTTCTTAACCAGTACATTATACTGCCTCACATTTGCAGTTTACCATGCAAGAGATAAAACTAAAGCACTAGCTCCACGAGGCCTTCTGCAGCATATGTGTGTTAGTGTTCGAATTAAAAGGACTAGAATGGCAATCACATACCATGTGATTGCCCAGGAGGTGTTAAGGTGTCACATCTATTTACATCCTTTATGTTGCAACCATGCAATGGCTTCATGAGTCAGTGTGTGACTGATGCTACCAAGGAGAGGGCAATCCTTGACCTATTGTTCACCAACAGGGAGCACGTACATGACACAGAAGTTAGGGAACCACTGGGAGGTAGTGACCACAGTACAGTGTGGTTCAGTTTGGACATGGGCAAGGAAGACATCCCCAAGAAAACCAGAGCATTGGTCAAGAGGGAAAATTTTAAAAAGATGAGAGAGGTGTTAAGGGGAAACCTTGAGAGCATGGAAAAGGGCATGGGAGTGGACCCATTATGGGCACAATTCAGATGGCCTCAGCAGCTGTATCAAATTGAGGAGAAAGAAATCGAAAGCCAGACCACCAAGCTGGTTCGATCAGAAGGTGGCCAGAGTGGTAAGGGAAAAGAGGGCAGCCCACAGAAAATTCAAAGGAAGAGGATGAAGAATACCGGAGGCTGGCTAAGGTGACAAGAAGGGGGTGCAGCAGGCAAAGCCACAGAAAGAGCTCCAAATAGCCAAGGAAATAAAGAATGGGGGGGAGGGAGCGCCCTTCTTTCATTACATAAGTGAAAGAAGGGACAAGAAGGACGGCACTGTTAGGCTGAAGAAGGGGATGGCTGGGTAGAGGAAGATGGGAGCAGCAAGGCAGAGAAACATAGACTTTGACAGCAGATAAGGACTGCTTGGTCTACCTACTGGATAAGTTGCAGATCCTAGTTAACCAACAGCCTGTTTCTTCCTACCCCCCACAAGAATTGCCTTATGTCTGTCCCATGCATTCTTGAATTCTCCCCATTTTAGACCCCATAACCTCCTCAGGAAGGCGGTTCCATGCATCCACCACCCTCTCTGTGAAAAAAAAATACTTCCTCACATTGCCCCTGAGCCGTCCCCCTCTATCTTCAAATTGCATCCCCTTGTTCTTGCACATCTCTTTTTCTGAAAGATGCTACCCTCTTGGACTTTGTTGATTCTACTGAGGTACTTCAAAGTCTCTATCATATTACCCCTCTCCCTCCTTTCCTCAAGGGTATACATATTAAGCTCCTTTAGTCTCTCTTCATATGGCTTCTCTTGCAGACCCTGCACCATTTTAGTTGCCCTCCTCTGGCCTGCCTCCATCCTGTTTATGTCCTTGCAGAGATGAGGTCTCTAGAACTGGACTCAGTGCTCCAGACAGGGTCTCACCAACTGTATGTACAGCGGGATAACAACTTCCCATTTTCTGCTGGTGATGCCTCTCCCTATATATCCCAGTATCCCCCCAGCCCCCCCTACTGCCTTCTCACATTGCTTGCTAACCTTAAGGTCATCTGATTTGATTACCCCCAGGTCCCTTTCCATTTTTGTTACTCACCTCCCCATTGTGTACTCCTCCCTGGGTTTTGTTTCCGTGTATTATTTTGCATTTCTTTGCACCGAATCCAAGCTGCCATACTTCCGACCATTCCTCCAACCTTTCCACCCCCCTTGTGTATCAACCCTGTTGCAGATCTTTGTGTCATCTGCAAAGAGGCATACTTTTCCTTCCAGTCCCTCTGCAATGTCATTTATAAAGACATTAAAAGGGACTGGACCCAATACTGAACCCTGTGGTACCCCACTAGTAACTCTCCTTTCTTCAGAGTGGACTCCGTTCTGCTCGGTCTTTACAAAGCAAAAGGCTGGACCAGTGCCATATATAGGGAGAAGGAGGGAGGGAACAGGGGGGAGAAGCAGTAGGTGTAATTGGGATTGAAAGAGTGAGAGAGGAGCTGATGGCTCTGAGGGTGAACAAATCCCTGGGACCAGACAAAATACACCGCAGGTTGCTGAAAGAGTTGGCAGACGATCTGGCAGGGCCGCTGGCTGTTTTCTTCAATAGATCTCTGGGACTGGGTGTGGTACCACAGGAGTGGAGAATGGCACATGTGGTGCCACTCCACAAGAGCGGAACCAAGGATGACCAGGGTAACTATAGGCCAGTCAGACGGACATCGATAGTATGTAAACTCATGGTGACCATACTAAAGGAGGGGTGAGTAAAGTACATAGAGGAAAATGGTCTTCAGGACGATAGAGGGCATGGGTTTGTGGCACGCAGATCTTGTCAAACGAACCTGATCTAGTTTTTCGATTGTGTCACGAGGACAGTGGACAAAAGCCAGGCAGTGGACATCATATACCTGGACTTTAGTAAGGCCTTTGCTTCGGTGCCACACAAAAGGTTAATAATGAAACTGAGAGACCAAGGGGTTGGGGAGAACATGGTAAGATGGACTGAAAATTGGTTGAGGGCAGAACCCAGAGTGTAGTGGTTGGGGGCGAGTTCTCGAGCGTCAGGAAGATCACCAGTGGGGTCCTGCAGGGATCGGTGTTGGGGCCAGTGTTGTTCAGTGTCTTCATAAGTGACATTGGGGGAAAGCATTAAAGGCAAAATATGCCTGTTAGCAGATGACATTAAACTCTGTGGGAGGATGGACACCAAGAAAAAATTACTCACCTTAGTAATGTTGTTTCTTCTAATGGAGTCTTGCTATATTATAGACATTAGCAGTTTGTTCCAGCTCTAGAACTGCCCCGGAGTGAAATGGTTAAAACCATTCCAAAATAGAATTTTGGCACGAGAGCAGCTCTATCTGTGTCCTTTCAAACTTGAACTGTCAGATCTTTACGAGCCAAACTCACTAAGGTCTGTGTGGAAGCTGTAACCTACACTAGCCAAATGGCTACCTAAATAATAACAACCATTGATGGTCCCAACACCCAAGTCTCAAGTCAGGGGACCAGAAATACTAACACCATTCTAATAATATGAAAATGGAACATAAGAATAATAAAACACACACACGCAGCATACACACACCCCAAAGTCCCAAAGGGACAAAATGCTAACAGGACATAAGTAGTGCCCACACTAAGTTGCCCACCCCACCAAGTAGAGGTTCTGAGAGGGGCAGGTTGGGAGGTCTATAATATAGCAAGACTCCTATTAGAAGAAACAACATTACTAAGCTGAGTAATTTTTCTTCAAACAACATGAAGTCTTGCTATATTATAACATTAACGAAATACACAGCAGTACCTCCATGGAGGAGGGGCAGAACCTACTTAGGGAATAGGCTCTGAAGAACAGCTGTGCCAAACCAAGCACCTCTCCTGGCCTGGACATCCAGGGAGTAATGCTTGGTAAAGTATACCGTTTTCCAAGTAGCAGCCTGGCAAATCTCTAATAAAGGGATATCTCTGGCAGCAGCTAGAGGCAGCTGTACCCTGGTAGAATGAGCCCTCAAACCGGGAGGGCTCTGCCCACTTTCTGATAACAAAATTGGATACAAGAGACAATCCACCTGGCTATTGATCTCTTAGTGGCAGGTTGCCTTTCCCAACTTCACCATAGGTAAGGAAAGTTGGAGGATTCAAACCTGTGACCTTTGCACGCTCTATATAATAACTAAGAGCTCTCTTAACATCCAGGCTGTGCAACCTCCTCTCACCCGAAGAGGAGTGATCAGTGAAAAATACTGGAAGGGAGATTGATTAAGATGGAAATCTGAAACCACCTTAGGCAAAAACTTCCTATTAGTCCTAAGGACTACCTTATCCCTGTGGAAAGAAATAAAGTCAGTCTCCACTGACAAGGCTTGCAATTCACTTATGCATCTGGCAGAAGTGATAGCCACTAGAAAAACAGTTTTCCAAGTTAGGTACTTAAGCTCTGCAGAAGACAGAGGTTCAAAAGGGGGTTGCATTAACTGGGCACTGCACATTAAGGTCCCAAGCAGGGCGGTTCCGAAAGGGAGGATTAGTATGGAGTAACCCCTAAAAACTTGGAAAACAGGATGAGAGGAAAAAGGGATGACTTTCCTGCTGACACAAAAGCAGACACAGCTGCCAAATGAACTCTCAGGGTAGCTGGTCTGAGACCCAAGGAATTAAGATGTACCATGTAATCTAACAAAAAGGGCAATTCAGCAGATTCTGGGAAATATTTTCCCAAGCACACAAATGAAAAACCTTTTCCATTTAAGACTATAAGTAGCCCTAGTGGAAGGCTTTCTGGAAGCCTTTAGGATCTCAAGAACACCCTGAGAGAGGTGCAAATCAGCAAACTCTAACTCCTCAAGAGCCAGGCCTTGAGGTTGAGGGATTTGAGGTCCGGATACCAAACCCTCCCTGGGCACAAGTCAACAGATTGTGATTCCTGGGAGGCACAGGGAAGATGGACTGTCAGAGACAGAAGGAGTGGGTACCAGGGCTGCCTGGCCCAATCGGGCAATCAGAATCACCCTGCAAGGCTGAGATCTGATTTTGACTAGTACTTTGAATAGGAGAGGAAAGGGAGCATGAGGAACTTCCCTCCAATCCAGAAGAAGGGCATCCAGGAACTGAGCCCAGCACTGGAGGCCTGCAACAGAACAGAGGAAGTTTGTGATTGTCTGGGGTGCAAAAGATCTATCTGAGGGATGCCCCACCTGGCAAAACTATCCCCAGCACTTGAGGATCCAGGGACCATTCGTGATGGCCCTGGGAAATCCTACTGAGGGCATCCGCTAGGACACTGTCCTTCCCTGGAAAATGAACTGCTATGAGGAAGTGTTCAGGGAATAGGCCAGAGACCACAACTTCATTGCCTCGGTGCACAAGGCCGAAGACCAGAGTGCCCCGTTTGTTGATGCACCACATTGTTGTGGTGTTGTCTGTTCTGACTTGTATCACCTTGTCGTGGACAGATGCAGAAAAAGCTTGAAGAGCTAAAAGACAGCTCTGAGTTCCAGCAAATTGATGTGGAGTAGAGATTCCTGGGGGACCAAACTCCTGAGTGGAAAGGTGCCATGTAGACTCCCCAGCCCAGAAGGGAAGCATCTGTAGTGAGAGTCAAGTCGTGAGAAGGGAAATGAAGGGACCCCCGCTCTTAAATTGCTCTGATCCTGCCACCACTGGAGAGCTAGGATCAAGGTTCGAGTCACTGGGACCAACTTGGAAAGGGGGTCTCTTCTCTGAGACCAAAAGGTTCTCAAGTGAAACTGAATGTCTTTCATCTGAAATCTGGCTCCCTGCACAACAGCTGTGGATGCAGCCATGTGCCCCAGGAGCTGCAGAAAGTGTCTTGCTGGTCGAGAGACCTGCAGAGTGAAGGAAGAGGCCAGAGCCACTAAATTCCTTACCCTTTCTGGGGGAAGAAAGGCTCTGGCTAGCTTTGTGTCCAATTCTGCCCCTATAAAGGTGAGTACCTGGACTGGTTCCAGAACCGACTTTGGTAGGTTTAGCAGAAAACCCAGGAGGTGAGAAGCTGCTGGGTGACCTGCAGGTGAGATTTTACCTGTTCTGGGGACTGGCCTACAATGAGCCAGTCGTCCAGATAGGGAAAAACAGCAATCCTCTGCCTCCTTAAGTGGGCCACTGCCACTGCTAGACACTGTTGAATACCCTTGGGGCAGAGGTAAGGCCGAAGGCATTGCTCTGAACTGGTAATGACCTGAGGGTAGTTCGAATCTGAGGTACTTTTGATGGGAGCTTCTGATTGGGCGTGAAAATAGGCATCCTTGAGGTCCAGGGAGCTAACCAGTCCCCTGGCCTTAGGGAGGTAAAATCATTGCCAGAGTTACCATTTTGAACTTTGGTTTCAAAGATGCTTGTTCAGATATCTGAGGTCTAATATGGGCCGCCATTCTCCTGTCTTTTTTGGGGTAAGGAAGTATCTGGAATACAGACCCCTGCCCTGGTGCAGGGAAGGAACCCTTTCTACTGCTCTGAGAGCCAACAGGGTTGAGACCTCTGCTTCTAGAGCAAGGGTCTCTGAAGAACTTGCAGGTAGAAAACACCTGGTTCTCATCTTGGGAAACTTTTTGAAGCTGAGAACCAGACCCTGGCTTACTACTTCCGGAACCCACTTGTCTGAGGTTAGAGACGCCCAGTTCTGACTGAAGTAAGCCAACCTGCCCCCTACCGGTAAAGGAGAATCGGCCCTGGGCACCCCATCAGGGTGCCTGCTTAGCAGGTGCTTTAGGCTGAGGGGTGGGAGCAGGCCTGCCCACCCCCCGTCTGCCTCTGAAGAAGCCCCTCTGAGCAAAGGCAGAGGAGGCCTGAGTCTGGTAGAAAGGCCTGTGAAAAGGCCTACCCGTACCCCTGGGGGCATGCCTTTGAGGGTGGCTTGCCGCTCCTTAGCCTGGGCACTCTTGTAAGTAGTCCTATATTCATCCGTCTTCTTCATGTAATTCTCTGTCTGCTCTCCAAACAGAGAATTTCCCACCACAGGAAAATCCATAGCCTTAGTCTGGGTATCCTGTGACAAACTAGTACACCTGAGCCAGGCCAACCTCAGAAGCTACAGATGTGGCCATGACCCTAGAGGAAACATCATTAACATCCACAGCAGCATGAAACTGAACCTTAGAGGCTTCAATGCCATCAGCAGCCACCTGTTCTAGTTCACTAGCCAGCTGGCCATGGGCCTGCTTGGCCAATTGCATAACAGTATCTCATCTAGATTTCCTGATACCTAGCTACATAAGCCATATAATTTGCTTGCCTGAGTCCCAGAGAGGCTGCCATATACTGTTTTTTTGCCATGGCATCAATCTTCCTGGAATCCTTGTCAGGAGGATGTGAAGCCAAGGGAATATTAGCTTTATCACAGGCAGCAGCCTGAACTACCCCAACATGACTGCATTGCTGAGAAAGGAACATGACTGCATTGCTGAGAAAGGAATTCTGTATCAGGGCCTGACAATGTATACCTTCTGTCCATCTTTTTATCTACAGGAGGCACAGAATTAGGAGCTTTTAAAATTTTAATTGTTTCCTAAAAGACTTATGTAAAGGAATAGACAATCTCCTAGACTCTGGAATATCCATCATTTCTACAAAATCAGGCTCCTCTTGCTCATCCACAGCCTCTTCTAAAGGAAGCTGGAGGTTTCAGCAACTTTTATAAAACATAAAATGAGATGGGGACTCAGACAGCATAGGGAGATTCTAAAGGTCTGTCTGGGGAGATGTCTGGTTCAATGAGGCACACAGACCTTCCCAGCCACATTCATACTGTTCATAATCCTCCTCCCCCTCCTCTGGTTCATAAAATTCCTCAATATCATAATCCTGAACCACTGGGACTGGATGAACCGACCTTTTACCAGATAGTGGTGGTTCGGACGGACCCTGAGACAGTGACTGGACAATTTGTATGGCTTTTGCTATCTCTGCAGCAGTTGGAGAAGGAATTTTGGACTCCAGACCTGCTGATTTTCTTGTTTTCTTTACTGGAATTGGTTCCTCAGAACCAGCTTTTCTTTTGCCCGAGGAAGTCTGGCCCTGGTCAGAGGGCACTTCCTCTGGTTTGGTTGGCACCGAACCGGGCTGGCCATCCAGGTCAGCGGACTTTTTGGCCTCTCGTTCCCTGAGCCTGCCCAATCTTTTTTCCAGGGTGGCTTCAGGGAAATTCTTACATACCTGACAGTCTGACTGGAGGTGGTCAAACCCCAGACAATAAACACATGTGGTGTGTGGGTCAGCCTTGGCAAAGACTTCCCCACAAACATCACAGTGTTGAAACCAGTGGGCCCGGTTTTTCTTTTGGGTTTCTCAGACATAATGCCAGCCTAACCAAAAACTTGCCCTTTTAACGGCAATGCCAGGCAAGACACCCTTATCGGTTCCTAACCGTGTCACGGGTATTGGAAAAAAACGTAATAAATCCGTTTTTTAGAACCGATAAGAACCGGGAACCGTACTCTAAAATAGTAACTTTTAGTTTTAAATGAGTTTTAAACCCACTGATCGGTTCAAAACCGAACGATAACTTACAAGTTCCACACAGACAAAACCTTCATTTACTTACGGTTACCACAGATACAGCTTGAACCGAGCGGTTTTGCGGTTAAAATAAAACTATTCCGGTTAAATCCAACCGAGAAAACACTTTAAACCGAGAAATGAACCGAGCAGAAGGAGAAATCTCCGGGCGACTGTTCACTAGGCGGAGTAAAGAATCTGACAGTTCAAGTTTGAAAGGACACAGATAGAGCTGCTCTCGTGTCAAAATTCTATTTTGGAATGGTTTTAACCATTTCACTCCGGGGCAGTTCTACAGCTGGAACAAACTGCTAATGTCTATAATATAGCAAGACTTCATGTTGTTTGAAGGAGGGGATACAGGACCCGAGGGAGGACTTTGCCAGATTAGAGAGATGGTCAGTAATTGGGCAACTTGGTTTCAATGCCAAAAAGTGCAACGTGATGCACATAGGGGCCAAGAACCCTTGGCCAGAGCATTACATAGGAGAGGCTCAGGTAAATGCTTCCGAAGAAGAAATGGATTTAGGAGTAGTGATTACAAGTGACCTGAAACACACCTCCCAGTGTAAGAAGGCAGTGGCGAAGGCTAACAGGATGTTGGGGTATACTGCAAGGGGATTCAGCAGCAGGCAGAGTGAGGTCATTTTACCACTGTAGAGGTCATTAGTGAGACCACATTTAGAATATGGGGTGAGGTACTGGCATCCATACCTTAAGAAGGACATCAGCATGCTGGAAGAGGTCCAGAGGAGAGCAACTAAGAAGATAGAGGGGTTACAGGATAGGTCCTATGAGGAGAGGCTGGGAGCCCTGGCGATGTACTCCCTGGAGGAGAGAAGGGGGATATGTTAGAGACCTTCAAGTACATGAAGGGAATTAACAGAGTGCAAAAGGAGGGTTTCTTTAAAATGAGTGAAAACACCAGCACTGGTGGCACAGCCTAATATTCACTGGGGGGAGGATTCAGAAGAGATGTAAGGAAACATTTCTGTACAGAGAGAGTGCTGACCACCTGGAATGAACTGCCAGAGGAGGTGGTATCAGCAAAGACGCCAGGAGCATTCAAGAGGGGATGGGACAAACACAAAGGGAACCCTTGGGACCAAGGAAAAGAGGGGGGAGAGGGTCAGTAGTGTAGGTGTAAGACCAGACCCTGCATCATTACGAGCAGATGCAATAGACCAGGCGGTTGTCTTCTGCTGGCTCTTTTCGTATGTTTGTAACGACAGGCCTCCTAAAGCATGCATAGGAACCAGAATTTCAGATACTAGTGTTGCTGTGAAAACAAGGATGGTAGCTTCACATATTGAAATACATTGAGTAGGTCAGCCTCTGCCATTGTAGACCCCCACCCGGTTGATTCAACACTTTTGAACACAGACTTTCCATAAAGAAAAATCCTCAGTATTATCTAAAATGCAAAAATCCTTGCTTGGTTTGAAATGCAAATTCTGTAACTCTGTAGTTTTATTAAAAAAAAAAAGTAAGTACCACACAGAGTTTTTATTGTCTTTTATTGCTTTTAACCCCGTTACCGCACTGGGACAATTTTTTGCCTTCCAAGTTAAAATGGAAGTATATTTCAATTAACTGTCATTTATTTAAAAAATTATTTATTTTTATTCATTTTAAATCAGACATTTAGAAAAACATTTTATAAGCACAGTAAGACACTCTGGTATGTATTTATGATGAGATAATTCCACTTCCCTGGTGTGTTTCATTTTGCTCAGCACACCATAATCACGTGCCCTGTCGTGTCTTATTGTTTACATACTAAATAAACATGCTGCACTTTGCTCTTTCCTAATACAAAAACACGTTGCTTAAAATAGGAAAATGTAGATATCAAACAGTTTATTCCACAGGTTTGCAGTTCAATATTTTGTGAGGTCAAGACAGTTAAAAGGAAAAAAAAAGTTGGACCATAGCATATAAAGTAACTCAATGCAACATATACATCATACATATTACTCTGTAGGCGATTTAATTATGTTCACATTCAGCTGCAAAAGTGCAAAACAAAGTATATATTCAAATGATAGCAGACAGTCATCCCCACAGGTAGAGTTAAACATCAAACACCCTTTAATGGCTGCAATATTATATATTTGTATTAGGTGTACAATAGAAATAAATATTCTTTGTTCACTACTTTTCATATAGGCAGACGCTTACAATCCATGGGTATTCATGTTATTGCATTTTTTGTAAAAGATCTTATTTACAACTTCATCTATATTTCAAGTATACAAAACAAAATAGGCAAGGATGGGGGACCAAATTGAGGAATGCTGCGTGAAACAGAAGTTCTATTTTAAACTGGACTTCTTCAACCTAATTCAGACGAGTAAGCCTTGAGGTGCTGTTTTCAGTCCTATTTCCAAAACAAGATAGCACTTTCCTCAGATAAAGCTCTGTAAACTGTGACTGAGTCCGTGGTGCTCGTCATTGCTCACTGAACATCTTGAAGCAATTCCCTGAAGTTTTCAAGTTCCCTGACACTTGTGGAAAGCCTGCAGGTAGAAAAATAAATGCAATTTGAATTTTACACAGGAAAATCTTTTTTCGCAGGGGGATAAAAAGTACAGTGTCTGGCACTAAATGATTGGAAGTGAAATGTCTTGAAAATTGCCCCATCTTAAAAAAGGGTCTCCAGCAACTGGCAAATAAAAAAAAAAAATCAGCATCATCAGAACTCAGCTATAGAACAATCCCCAAAAATCTGAATTTCAAGCTATTTTTTTCTTTTTTTATAATTTACATTTTTCCCCATTTCACTTATGCTGCCCCTCTTGTGGCTAACATGTCCAATCTCAATCCCCTGCACCTACCTCTACTTACATGTACGGCACAGCGACCCCCTTCGCTGACTAGCCTGGCCCTGCCATACTGTATTTTTATTTATTTAAAATTGTTGACCAGGAAAGGCACACTGAGTCGGGGCTCATTTCCAGGTGTGACCCGGGTACAAGGTTTCGGCCTTTATAAACATCTGCTCTAGCGCGCGGGGCAAGCGAGCGCAGAGACACGTGCGTCTTAGTGCATGTCCATCGTGGACGAGGGGACAATAAGGTAACATCATTCAAGCTTTATTAGTAATTACAGGATTTCATATCGGATTAGTTATCTGTACTGTGCTTATCATCTGAATCTGACAATGAAAAAGGCTAATAAATACTGCACCACATGTAAAATGTACACCCTGGGTAAACAAATAGCCAATTACATGTGTGAGAAGTGCGTTTTAGTTAGTGAATTGCAAAATGAAATTGACAGACTGCAGCCCAAGGTGTCTGTAAAATCTGAGATTAAAGCCTTAGAGGATTACACTGACCAGATGTCTATTTTGGTGGAGGCAAATGTCTCATCCACAACAATGGTGGACGATGACATCATTCAGAAGTCCCACCTAAATGTTACCCATGTCCCAATGTTAGATCAACCTACCAATACCTTAACTCCCTTGACTGTAGCCTGTCAACAGCTTAAAGTTGATAAGACCAACTCTTAGTCTACAAAACCTCATTCAAAATTTAAGTCAACTACTAAAAACTTACCTCCCCCTGTCCCATATGTAATTCCTACGCAAAACTCTTTTGAGCATCTGTCAAATTTAATTGACAAAACTTAGTAAAACCATTAGTAACAATACAATTCATAACAAACCCTCCAGTAACCTATCTTATGAGGCCCCTTTACATTCTCTAAAACACCCCAGAGATAACAGCTAATCACAAAGAAGTATACATACTTGGGGACTCAATTACGAAATACATAGACCGTACAGTCTGTAACCCAGATAAGGAACATCGTACCTGCTCTAGCTATCAGGGGGCTAGGATCTCCAATATTACAGCAATGCTTAAATCAATCTTGAAGCCTGCGGCGGGAAAACCCACTGGTAGTTGTCCATGTGGGAACGAACGATATTTCTACTCAATCCCTGCAAGGTATTAAGCAGGACTTTGTTTCCCTATGCAATTTACTGGTCGACAGGGGCTGTGACATCTGTCTCTCTGAAATATTACCTGTCACTAGAGCAAGTGACGTTATCAATTCTAAAATAAAATCCTTAAACGAATGGCTGAGGAAATGGTGCCTTAAACAAAGTATCCCCTGTCTGACCCATTGGGAGGATGTCCACCTTAACCCTTCCCTCTTTTGCTGGGACGGTTCGCACCTTAGTAGGAGGCAGTACCATACTTGGGGAAAAAATTGCTACCTTTATCAATTCCCATTTAAACTGACCACTAAGGGGGAGTTTGGATCACTTATCAAAACTCTTAATACTGGGACACCGTTTTCAAGTCGCCATTTAAATATACTATCTCTCAATGCTCGATCCTTAAATACTGCTAAACATGTTGAGCTGGAACTCAAAGCCCATTTCCTTGATCTTTCCTTAATTGCTGTTACGGAAACCTGGGGTAATTCTTAAAGAAACTAGTTATCCAAAATACCAGGCTACAAACACTATTTTAAAAATAGACCTGATACCAAAATGGGAGGCGGGGTTAGTCTATACGTTAAAGATAGCATCTCCTCCTATCAGTCTCCAATAGAAGTAGATTCCGAGAGTGTATGGGTGTATATTCAACCTAAAGGCCTCCCTCAAATTTTAGTTGGAACTTGTTACCGCCCCACCTCATTAGACAACACTCAAAGTTTAAAGTTGACAGATGATATTTCCTAGCTCGCTAGTAAGGGCTCTGTCCTAATCTTAGGAGATTTTAATCTTCCAACCATAAATTGGGACACACTAATGGGTTCTAATAACTACGATAACAACTTTCTCACTACCATCATTGACCTGGGTTTGTACCAATTGGTCAAGGAACCCACACGGGGTAACAACATCCTGGACCTTGTTATAACTAGCTTAGATGTTCCTGTGAATAATCTGCAAATATCTGAACCCCTTGGCAATAGTGACCATAGGTCAATATTCTTTACTATTACTTTATTACAACATCCAGTATTAAACAAGCAAACAATCAAACACTATGAAAGGGCAGATTTTCAAAAGATAAATGATCATTTAAGTAGATTTGATTGGACAAACACCTTATCCTCCCTTAATACTATCGAAGCATGGGACTTCCTAAAAACACAAATATCCTTACTTGAATATCAATACGTCCCTGATAAACGCACACATAATAGCAAAGGTAAAATTCCACCATGGTTTAATCCATCCTTTAAGAAACAAATTAAACGTAAACGTAAGTTATTTATACGTCTGAAAAATTCCTCCATAAGTACTAATGACGCTCTATTAACTCAATATAGGGAATCAGTAAGAATACTTAAAAAATCAATACTGGTAGCCAAAAGAAACCTAGAATTCCGTAATGCGCATACTAAAGATACACACAAATCACTTTATGCTTATTTAAATAGTAAAAAGGGAAATAACAAAACAATTGGTCCCCTCAAGATAAATAATAAAACAATATCCTCTGACTTTGTTACTGTTTCAACACTAAATAATTATTTTTTTATCAGTATTTACCCAAGATTCATCACCACCCTTAACTGCTATACCACCATTTAGCACTACTGAACAGATGATTCAGCAGAAAGATATTCATAATTTACTACTAGCCTTAAAAAAATCTACTAGTCCTGGCCCTGATGATATATGTTCTAAATTTCTCCTGGGGGGTAAAGATACAATCACCCTACCGCTCACAATTATCTATAACAAATCTCTTCAAGAATCTATGGTTCCACCAGATTGGCTAACGGCAATAGTTACTCCCATTTGTTAGTTAATAACTACCGTCCTATCAGTTTAACCTCTATCCCCTGCAAATTACTCGAAAAAGTTATCAAAGTACTCTTGGAAAAAGAAATAGTATCTTTAAACCTCACTGACATTACTCAACATGGATTCAGAACTGGCCTATCCTGCACTACAAACTTGCTCTTTCTATAATTCCATCAGTTTAAACCTAGACTTAAATATTCCCACTGATGTCATTTTACCGGACTATATAGTAAGGCCTTTGACAAAGTGTCACACACCATTCTGATCACTAAACTTATTCACCTAGGCTTTTCAGCGTCACTTGTGTTATGGATTAAAAGCTGGTTAACAAATCGATCTCAAAGGGTTCGGGTTAATGGCATTCTATCAGATTTGGGTAGGGTAACGAGTGGTGTTCCCCAGGGCTCTGTCCTGGGACCCACCCTGTTCAATATTTTCATTAGTGACATGAGTTTATTCATCTAACATTCTTACGAAGTTTGCTGATGACACCAAGTTAAGTGGTGCTGTAAACAACGCTGCCAATAGACAGTCGCTACTTAAAGATCTTTCATCAATTGAACATTTAGGCTCTCATTAATAAAATGGAGTTTAGCATTATCTAAATGTGCTGTTCTGCATATGGGGAAAAATAACCCCAAACAGGTATACACACTGAATAACACCATCATTAAGGTTTCCTGTTTGGAAAAGATCTTGAGATCCAGGTTAACAATAAACTTACCCGTTTCTCACTGTAACAAAATTGCTAACAAACCAATGCACTTCTTGAAGGATTAATTGTACATTTGTTTCTAAAACCGAACAGTGCATCATTGCTCTGTACAGATCTTACATTAGACCATACCTTGATTATGGCTCCCCGTTTTGAGTCCATACCTCAACAAGGGCGTAGATAGAGTTGAGAAGATTCGAAAAGAGCCACAAAATCATTCCTCACTTGGCACATCTGGATTATGAGTCCAGACTACATAAGACAGGATTGCATTCTCTCAAGATAGAGAAGAACAAGAGTTTACTTGAAGATTACTAAATCACCTATTCTGATGAGACAATGTGGTATTTCACTTAGACCAGAAAAATTGGACCTAGGTTAAATAATAAACAATTGGATATAGTTAAATGTAACACCAATAAAAGACAAAACTTCTTCTCCATAAGAACTCCACGACTATGGAATACTCTCCCCAAGACATTGTAGAGCGCAACCTCCGTTACGACTTTTAAACTTAAACTCGATGAATGGTTAACCAGAGAGTACCTCAATAATGATCCATACATGTGGAGGACAATCCGATGGGCCTCAGCCTTCTTTGTCATTTTAACCAAGTAACCAAGT
The DNA here is from genome assembly GCA_016271365.2 of Neoceratodus forsteri. Classification (NCBI taxonomy): domain Eukaryota; kingdom Metazoa; phylum Chordata; order Ceratodontiformes; family Ceratodontidae; genus Neoceratodus; species Neoceratodus forsteri. Next base: position 836,859,776 of record CM028134.1, read on the forward strand.
AAGGTGTACACCAAGGTATGCAGAAAGTACAACAATTGTTTGTTACAGACGTTAAGTACAGAATCAAGAAATTACAGTACAAATGTAGATATTTACAGTATTATACTAGTATTTGTATTGTATTGCACATCTCCAGCTCTTGGTGGGAAAAATTCTCATCATAGTGATGTGGCTGGTGGCAGAGAGTGAGGCCCGAGTGTGCCAGCAGTCATCCTACTGGGCACAAGGACATTTCTGCTTTTTGATCCAATCCTCCTCCCGAATGTGCACACATGCTGTGGCATCCTGTAGGGGGGTATGTAGCAGCATGTGGTTACCGACTCCACTAGGCATACCTCTACCACGCCGTCACCAGAAGCCACTCCAGTGCAAGTGCACTGCAGTCATCTCCCCCAGAGAAGAGTGTCCATAAGGACATTCCTCGCCCTCACCCTGGTCTCTGTTCATCAACCCAAATGCAGGGTGCAAACAGAGACCACTGGCATGCCAAGCAGACACCTCACCAGTCTGTGGCATGGAGCCGGCCTAAGTCAGTCCATTCACTATTACTAAAGACTACAGAATAATGTATAGACAACCATACACAACAAGGCTGTTTCCATCGAGTGGTTGCAATGACACTATAGACCTTGAGTGCGTAACTCGAGAGGTCTCTGTGATGTCACTCACAACCCTAAGATGGAAACTCAGTCTTGCCTGTGTATGATTTTCCCATCTATTATTTTATATAGTATATAGTTTTAAAATGGTAAAAAAAAAAAAAAAGTACGTTAGTTGGGGTTGACGCAAATACATATATATTGTTTTTTAACTGAGCATTGATGTTTTCGCCCTGTCTAAACAAACTTTTCCTGTTTATCCATGTCACACTGATACATGACCCCGTGAGAGCCAAAACTTATTTGGGACTGGCGCACGAGTATGTCCCAGAGAGCATGTCACCAAACATACCTGCTGGTATATTGTAGCACTTGCCCTCAAACACCCCAGTACCATTTTTACTGAAGAGAAGACAGCATAAAATGAAACTATGAACAACCTGACCACTAACTAAGGGCATAAGACAGCCCTGTTGGCATGTATAAGAAAGGTCAGCAACCCCAAAATAAAACAGTATCTTCACAGCCCATACCTATCTAAAAGGGCGAAGACTAACAGTCACAATAATACTGCAGTGAGTCCAGGTGATGGGGTGGGTTATGTTACTCTATGGAAAGATATTCAGGAAGTTACATAGGCTACCTGTAACCATAGTTCTACTAGTGGCATACAGTTCACATCCACACTCTGGCAGTTCCACTGGGCATAGCTCAGTCATTTTCAAGCTTGGCTGCTACCACCACTCAAAGGTGTACATCTTGCGACTCCACCCCATCAATTTCAGATCTTCCATGCTGGAAGCAAACACTTGCCAGGAAGGTGGGAAAGTTGTGTGGATGTGAACTGTATACAACTTTTAGAACTATGGATACATGTGAGTAACCTATTTATTTTTTATTTACTTTCACATGCGGTCGATACATACAACATGAAATCCTTGATACCAAGGAACAGAAATAAAATCAGAAATATCATGTAGGATACATCAGTTGCCTTCTTGTGATAACAAGCGTGAGTAAAACGATTACGTTTAAGAAAACACAACATTACTAAAGGTTAAAAGGTGCCATGACCACGGACATAACTCCAAAGTTTATGCAAAATTCCCATAGTGACCTAGATCCTTATTGTCCATGACCATGTATGAAACTCCTATCCAGCAATGCTGCTAAATCATGTATAGTCAGATATTACTTCGAGAAAAAGCTTTTGCAACAGGTTACACCATTAGGACTGAAGCCGGCAGGTGCCAGGACCCCACGGAAAAATTCTAGCTAGCAGCATCCAGCGGGGGACCGCCCCTGACGTCGGCCCCTCCCTGACGTCAGGCATCACATAAAAAGGGTCACTCCACCAGCATACCCAGTTCCCTTCCCGCCATCGACTCACCAGCATCGGCCTCATGGACGCCTGTATCAACAAGCGCGTGTGAAATCTTTACCTTGTTTAATCTCAATCCATGTCTGCTTCTCCTACCCTTCTCTCGAAGGACACCTAAGTGTACCTGTAGAACAGATCCCTTCTGCAGACCATCATTGCGGCCTGTATAAGGTGCCTAGGCCCAGAGCACAATACCCAGGCCGGCTCAATCTGCCAGCAATTCAATAGCAGAACCCAGATCCGCCACCAAAAGGCCCTTCAGGGGTTCCTCCATGAGGAGAAATTAAAGAAAATGGAAAAAAGGCCTTCTTCCAAAGAGGAATCTTCCCACAAGACAGGGAAACACTGGAACAAGCATCAGGACTCGGGTAGGTCAAGATCTCCCAGCCAGGCCTCTGAGTCCAGGGACAGCTCCAGCTCTACGCGATCCGACAGATCTCCTTCCCAGGCTCGCTCCCAACCTCCCCCCGTTAAGGTAAGGTCTTCAGGGGGCTCCTCAGCCTCTTTACACCCGCTCAAGGCTACTCAGGTGCCCTGACGCTGCCTCCCGGACTGATTCTTCAGACAGGCACAAGAAGTCTTCCTATAAATCCAGTGGGCGTCCGACCGGCCTTGAGACACTGACATCAGGTCTGTCTCCAGCCTCCACAGGTCCCTGAAAGGAAGACTGCAGAGGTGGCGTCCCTTAAGCAGACCCCGGAGGCTAAGAGGCGTCCGACCCAGTGCCTGCAAATGGACTACCCGATGACAGGAATACTGGCGCGGTGGACACCGGATGTCAGGTGTCATCAGGAAGAAAGCTACCACACTGCCGGAGCGACCAGACAGGCGTACACGGAGGATGCTGGCTTGCCCAGGAGCCGTCACCGGACCCGGCAACAGACCCACACCGGGCCCGTTGGGCATGAATATACAGGAGGCAAAAGTACTGTTCACCTTCTGGTGGGAGACCATAAAGAAGGACGTGGTTCCCCCTAAGCCTCTACCACCTCCACCGGGAGTTGAAAGTTCAAGACCCCCAACCCTAAGGAACCAACTCCACCTCCTCTGGGCAGATCGAGAGAAAGAAAAAGACACCCATCATGGTCTCCCTCAGGGTCCCAGAGTCCAAAATGACACACAGGAAGGCGCCACTCACCAGGGATGATTCCAGACTGGATACGTCCGATACCTCCAGGTCCCCATCTCCTTTTAGTCCCCATTACCAGACTCATGAGACCTCCCAAGGTCACCACTGGATGATCCTCCTTTTCAGAAATCATGAGGCACATCTAGGAAAATGGGATGGGAGACAGAAGACTTAGATCCCGAGAGACAATGCCTTGCCGGTCACCTCAGGCAGAAAGACCTGAAGCCTGTGGTGGTCCCACCTCTGGTGGACACCTTTACGGACGTCACCAAGGAGGCTTGTAAGCATCCGCATTCTACACTGGCTGTTCCAAAGAAGGCTGACCGCCTCTACAGGGCTCCTATGGAGGACCTGTATTTGGCGCAACCCCTGGCCGACTCCCTGGTCATTACCGCATTTCATGATCGGTCTCAGCAGCCTCAGCACTTGAGTACCCAGCCTCTGGACCAGGAATCTAAGCAGTTAGATTCTATGGGAAGACATATGTATGTGGCTGCTACATGCTCAATAAGGTCTCTGAACTATCTCACGCACATGGTGCAGTTTCAGAATGCCCTTTGGAAACAGGGCCAAGACCTTTTAAAGGACTTCCCAGATGGCAAAAAGAAGGAGGAACTGATTAACCTCCTTCACACTGGGTCAGACGTGGGGACCCAGGTTCTCTGAGCCGCTTACGATTCAGCAGACTCGGCAGCCAGGGGAGCAGCTACAGGCGTTTGTCTCTGGAGACATTCTTGGTTGAGAGTCTTCGGATTTACCCCAGACGTCCAGAAGAACATCCTGGACATCCCTTATAATGGAGCTGTCCTGTTTGGTGAGGAATCTGAGAAGGTCATCACCAGGCTACAGGACACTGGAGGGCAATCCGGGACCTTACAGGCCATGTACAGACCTAAGTCTGGCTCCTTTAGTAGGAACAGAACCATTTTTGCGTCCGGCAGCAAACGGCAGCAGCCACGCTCCGCCAACAACCCAGGGGCAACTTTGGTTGTACAAATCAAACCAGGTTCCCCTCGGCGAGGGCCCAAAGTAGCCCAGCCGGCATGGTCCAATACCACCACGGCATGACTCTTTCTGGCCCCGCCCCTCCTCTGGATCAAAGGGTCGAGAAGGTGGGTCGCATCTCTCATCACCTTTCAGGACGGCAGAGAATAACCTCAGACCGGTGGGTGTTGCAGTTGGTACAACTAGGCCACTCTATAGAGTTCCTCGACCACCCACCATCCAGATCTCCCCTGCTCATCCGGCAGGAGATCTTGGCCCTCCTCCACAAGGAGGCCATAGAGTATGTTCCACTGAACCAGAGAGGAAAAGGTTACTATTCTCACTTCTTCCTGGTTCCAAAGAAAATAGGGGACCTGCGCCCGATCTTGGATCTCAGCGACCGCAACACCTTTGTGTTGTACAAGTGCTTCTGCATGGTGACCCTGCTGGGTCTCATTCCCATGCTCAAAGAAGGCAAATGGCTGGCGTCACTGGACATGCAGGATGCTTACCTACATCTCCTGATCACTCGAGCGCACCGAAAATGTCTGTTTCAAGTTTCTGGGATGCCACTACCAGTTCCGAGCTCTCCCTTTCAGACTGTCCTCAGCACCTCGAGTATTCACGAAGTGCATGGCAGCAGCTCTCAGGAGACGGAGCCACTATGTGTTTCCATACCTAGACGACTGGCTCCTCATCGAACCCTCATGGGATGCACTGATGTCCGCAATTCAGGATACCTGTTCCCTCTTTCTATTGCTGGGCATCACCATCAACCAGGAGAAGGCGCACCTTGTCCCATCTCAGAACTTGCAGTTTATAGGAGCAATTCTGGACACCACTATGGGAAGGGCATTCCTTCCTCAGGACAGGGCAGAACGCATCAGATCCCTTATAAGGGACATAAAAAAAAAAAAAAGCATACAGTACCGGCACAGACCGTCCTTTGCCTGCTCGGGCACATGGCAGCTGCCACTGCAACGGTTCCCCTAGCTCAACTCCAAATGCGGGTCACCCAATGGATGTTGAGGGCACAATGGGACCAGAAGCAAGATCATCTGCAGCATCCAGTCCAGATCACGAATGCTGTCATCCGAGACTGGCATTGGTGGCTCATCCCAGACCACCTTTCGACGGCAGTCCACTTCATTGCACCACTTCCTTCGGCGACTCTCTCCATGGACGCCTCGGGGTCCAGATGGGGAGCTCACCTCAATGGGGTCAGGACTCAAGGCTCCTGGTCGTCTCTAGAGTCCCAACTTCACATAAACATTCTGGAGATGAGAGCCAACCTGTACGCCCTACAGGCATTCCAGATGGAGATTCTACCAGGTACTCTTCTGGTACAAACAGACAATTCCGCGGTGATGTACTATCTCAACAAACAATGAGGCACTCATTCCTACCCCTTTGCAGGGAGGCTCAAAGGGTTTGGAATTGGGTACTGCAACCACGACAGAATATCATTGCAGTGCATGTTCCCGGAATGGACAACACTATCGGGACAGTCTAAGCCGATCACAGGCCAAAGTCCACGAATGGGAACTGCTTTAGGAAGTCGCAGAGGACCTGTTCTGCAGATGGGGACACCAGAATTAGACCTCTTCCCATCCCCATCCAATGCAAAACTGCCCAATTTCTGCTCGCTAGATCCAGGGCCTGGTGTTTTCTGGTGAGGTGTGTTGTCCCTCTCTTGGACGGGCAGGTTCCTCTCGCTTCCCACCCTTCCCTTTGATTCAGAGGGTTCTATTGGAGCTCCGACAAGAGCGGGTGTGCCTTATTCTAGTAGCGCCCTTTTGGCCCGGGCAAATTTGGTTCCCTCTCTTACATCAGCTGGCCCAGGAACCTCCGGTGCCTCTGCCATTCAGCTCTCACCTTCTGTCCCAGGAGGCAGGCTCCTTGGTCCATCCGGATCTTTGGTCGTTGAACCTGCATGCCTGGCTCCTAAGGACATAGCAGTCCTGAGATACAGGGTCTCTCAGGAAGTTGCGGACGTTCTGGTGGCGGCCAGAAAACCCTCAGCTCATGCCACAGATTCTGTATCTGGGCTCAAGCTCATGGATTGACCGAATGGATTGTTCTGAGAGGTCTGTTTTAGACCACCTCCTATCCCTCTACGAGGCAGGTCTTGCCTACTTCTCCATTAAGGTGCACTTATGTGCCATTTCGGAGTACTGTTCTCTGATAGATCACAGGTCTGTAGCTCAACTAGAGGCTTCTCGCGTTTTTTTGCACGGCATCCTGCACTTAAGACCTCCCATCAAAGACCCGGTTCCACCTTGGGATCTCCCTTTTGTTCTACAGCAGCTTACACTGCCCCCTTCTGAACCAGCCACGGATTGCGAGCTGCGTCTCCTCACTTGGAAGACTCCTTTTAGTTACTGTTACTTCTGCCAGAAGAATTTCTGAGCTTCATGCAATAATGCGCAAGGATCGTTATTTGATTTTTCACAAGGACAGGGTGTCCTTAACAAATCCTAAGTTCCTTCCCAAGGTGGTCTCGGCTGTCACACTCAACCAGGATATAGACCTGCCGTGTATTACCCAAATCACTGTAACGGGGAGAGCCCTGTTACACACTCCGGACGGCATAGGAGTCTCAGATATCTGACCAGAACCAAGGCCCATCGCAAGTCGGACCAGCTCTTTGTTTCCTATGCACAAAGGATGCCCGATGCTCCTGTCTCCAAACCATCACTTTCTAGATGGCTGGTCAAGTGTATTATGTTCTGTTACCAGAAGCGCAACAAACCTTTACCGGGACCGGTTAAAGGTCATTCTACAGGTGGTTCCTCGCCGCGCTCACAAAAATGTCTCCACTTCAGCCATCTGTGCGGCAGCAACCCGAGCACTGTACACCTTCATCAGGCACTACAGTTTGGATACTGCCTCCAGATGCAGAGCTGGTTTCAGCTTGGCGGTCCTTCAAGGACTTTTGTCCTGAAGTTTGAAACATCTCTCCTATCCTCCTCCTGATAAATTGTTCTCACTACTTGGGAATCAGTCCTAATGGTGTAACCTGCTGCAAGAGCTGTTTCTCAAAATAAGATAGTACAGTTACGTAAGAACTTACCATAACAGTAGATCTTCGAGAACAGCTCTTGCAGCACGTAGTTTCCCTCCCACTTTCCCCTCTGGAGGTTGAGCCTTCTGACCTTGTTACTAGGCTATAGCGTCTTTGACGCCACCCTACTGCAAACCTTCCTTTGGAAGCGGATCCTCGGTCTCCCCTTCAGATGTCATCTTTGGGCCGGGAGTCTCCGGTGGGAGAACTGGAGATGATGGGGGACCGCCCCCTTTTATGGGATGCCTGACGTCGGGGAGGGGCCGACGTTGGGGGGGCTTCCCCGCTGGATACTGCTAGCTAGAATTTTTCCGTGGGGTCCTGGCGCCTGCCGGCTTCAGTCCTAATGGTGTTAACATGGTGTAACCTGCTGCAAGAGCTGTTCTCGAAGATCTACTGTTACGGTAAGTTCTTACATAACTGTACTTTTTGAATCATAATTAGTATTTTAATGCAGTCTCTCCATTCAACTCAATGTCCCACATCATATAGTACAGTACACTGAAGGCGCTAAGCAATAAGTTTTCGTTAATGAATTGTGTACCAGAGACTAAATATGACAACTTGAAGGAAATAGGAAACAAAAACAAACAAAAAAATATTTTGCAGGCGATTCTTTTTATTGGAGTAACAAAACTGTTTCTGAGACTAGTTTTTGAGTTATACGCTATTCCTCAGGTCAGAGCACTCACCTGAAGAAGAAAGTACAACTCTCTAAAGCTAGTCTTGAAAACAATTTTGTTAGTCCAATAAAAGGTATCATCTACAACGTATGTTTTTTTTCCCCCTTCAACATCATCTACTGGACTAACACGGTTACCACGTACTGCACGACCTGGTACTCTATTCCTACATGGAACCTCTTGTGTGCATTTTAATAGTACTTACCACTACACATCCATCTGCCGCCACTGCTGAACTCTGTAATCAACCCATTGCCCTCCTCACAGAAGTTATTTACTGTCCTTACAACCCTGTATTGTATGTAACACGCTGTTCTGTTGTATCCAATAATGGAATGTACCTCCTGTCCTCCTCGACTAAAACTGTATATGACTTGTAATTCCTGCATGACATGTCCTACACTGTATCACCTACTTGTATGCACGAAACTATGTGAACTAACTCCGGGTTGCCCCTGAAAAAGGACCCTCAGGGCCCAGTGGGCTTACCCGTTAACAAATTTAATAAATAATAAATACATCTTTATTGAAAAGGAAATGGAAAAACCTTCGGACTATGAGCAAAGCGCATGCCACAATGCCATTTGCCCTCAGTGGAAGCTGCATTCTAAGGTGAGATGCACATAGCTCGCACCACCTCCCTCCATGTGGCAGCCGTCATCTTACCTGCCCTTGTAACTCAACATGGCAAGCATGATGGGGCAGGTCAGCAAATGGATCTCTTTAACTACTCTTTGGAGACAGGAAAAGTGCCAGAGAACTGGAGGACAGTAAATATAGTCTCCCTACAGAAAGTGGGTGTTGGGAGGAGCCAGGTAACTATAGACCAGACAGTCTGATATCTATAGTGGGGAAACTCCTGGAGTCTATAAAGAAAGGGTAGTTGAGTTTCTGGAGGCCAGTGACCTCTAGGATTCCAGACAGCATAGATTTACCAGTGGGAATTAGTGCCAAACAAACCCGATTTAATTCCTCGATTAGGTGACAAAGGTCGTGGATAGCGGTCAGGCAGTCTTGTACCAAGACTTCAGCAAAAACCTTTGAATCAGTCCCAAATAAGAATGTCACTGTTAACAAGGAAGCAGTAGGATATGTGGGAGGGGAGACGAGGGCAATAATCCCAACTAGACAATAGGTTCCAGGGTCTGATAGGGTTAAACAGGGCAGACTGGATGGGTTAATGGTCTTTTTCTGCCAACATTTTCTGTTTCTACTGCAGACTAGTAAAGAATTTGGGTGACCTGTGGGTTGGGGACAAGGTTTCCCAGCGGGTGAAAAACTGAGTGGGAGTATGCAGAAGGTGGTCCTAAATGAAGAACCCTGGGGAAAGGGAAATCAGCCCAATGCTGCAGGGGTAATTTCTTGGATTGGTTCTCTTCAGTATACTTATCTGTGATATAGATGAAGAGGTTCAAAGAAAGGCATCTTCTCTGCAGGCATCCCAAGGTCTTTGGAACAGTGAATACAGCGGAAGGGATACGGGCCATATAAAAGTCTGGGAACTGAGAGAGAGATGGTGAGGTGTGGCATCTGAAATTTTATGTAAAAGTGTAAGATACTACACATAGAGACCAAGAACCCACAACAGGGTACAGGATGAATGGGGTGATAGTGGAAGGCACATCAGAGGAAAGGGATAGGGAGTTAATATTGAATAACAAAGGCAATGGCACAGTTCATTTGCTCATTTAGTTTTTGTTAGATGGCAAAGGAGGACTAGGCAATTCTGCCTATTTTTAGTGTTTAGTGATTATAGAAGGGCTGTGGACAAGGCAAATCAAATGTTGGGGTGCACAGGGAGAATACCACTAGCAGAAGGAGAGTGGCAATATAGCATCTGTATAGATCTGTGGTTTGCCCTCATTCCGAGTACTGTGCATAGTTTTGAAGCCCACACTTTAGGAAGGACTTGGAAAGGTTACAGGAGGTGCAAAGATGAGCCAACAAAATGATACAGGTGCAACACAGTAGGTTCTATGAGAAGCACTTGAAAGATATAAATGTAACCCCTAGATGGCGCTATCCCAAAGGCTACTACCCCTGCCTGCTTGGCTAGTAGCAGGTCAAAGGGCCTGAGTTCGGAAATGGGTCTTTACTGTCTTTAGTTATCACTCTCCAGGCAGTGAGGGCTCCTTTGGGGGTGATAGTCTGTGGCACTTTGGAACTGTCTACTGGGTCCGTACACTCTACTAATGCCACAAAACTTTGTGTGAGCAGATTAACCTGTCGACCCACCACCACAGGGTTTTGTAAACATTCAATCTTGGAAAGTACTCCCTCTACAGTGTCCTTATTGGTATCCAGGGGAATATCCAGGATAAGTATAGCATTTTGGGGGTCGATCTCCTGCCCAGTACACCACCCCACCAACTGCTGCACAGCCACTTCTGTTGGGGTAGCCATTTGTGTTTGACAATAATTCATAGTTTCAGCCACTAGAAGACACAAAATCCCAGCGGTACCTCCAAGATGTAACCCCTAGGTGGCGCTATCCCAAGGCTACTACCCTGCCTACTTGGCTAGTAGCAGGTTAAGGGGCCTGAGTTCTGAAATGGGTGCCTCCACCCGGAGGTCAGGGGTTGGTAGTGGTCAAGCTAACCTGGGCACAGCCCTCCGGGACACTGTAACCCCCTTCTTTCCCTAGTGGTCTGAACACTGTACAATAATCACTTTCACAATACCCCTGGTACACCACACAAGTACCCACACTGTTTGCACTTACCACCAGGGCTGGTTCCTCTGGCTCGACCCTGGGGACCCCCCGTAAAACAAGGTTAAGCACAGCAAATAGCAACTGTACAGTACTTTGAGCACAAACTGGAACCACAGTCAGATTACATGCAGAAAAAGTTAGATCTGACTTATTCAGGGGACTTGAACAAGGGAGGGGCAAAATCAGGTTAATTAGCTTAAAGGTTATATCAATCAAGCAGTTATGCATGCGCTTTGAGTCCCCCCACACAGTCCACCTCTGGGTACCCAGGTAGAGAGGAGATGGGCTAGCCAGGGCAGTTGCGTGGGTTGCAGCTGGTTAGGGCCCTGTGATGGACAACACAACATGCACAGTACACAATATTTGTAATCTGGAGCCAGAGGGCTCAATTTGTAAATGAAACGAAACAACAAGACAATCAGATGACACACTCAGATGAAGCTGTTGTTGTAGGGAGCCACCCTGGTACTTACTAACGATACCCAAGACTGGACACAGGCCGGACGTAAATCGAGACTGCAGGTGGTTGATCTGGAATGCCAGGAGAAGCAGGGCACACACAAGTCACAGAGACGTCATTCCTGTTCAAGCGTGGAGCAGGGGGCTGATCCCCAGGCAGGTCTCTCATCGACGGCTTCTCTGTGCAGAGGGTAGTCTGGCTGGGCCAGTCTGGCAAAGCCCAGACCACATTGAGACAAGTTCGGAAGCAGTCTGTTTTGGGCTGGATACAGCTTCCAGCAAGCAGAACACAGTTCACACAGTGGGGAACTAACTCACAACCCGCTAGCCGCTCATAGCACATTTACATATAAGAGAATTCTACTGTACAAAGCAAAGCACTCCCCGGGCACAATCACAAAGTCTCTGCACACACTGGGAGCTTAGGGGTAGCTGGAACTCCTGACAGGCCAATCGCATCCAGCAAAAATACTTGGTCTTCTTCAGGTTGAGCCTGGCCGACTTCAGTAGCTTACTTTGGTCACACAAACTTAGATTTAGTCCAAAATAATTATCTTCTCTCCCTCTCAGGAGCAGCACACCGGCATGCAGGCCAAAAACTTAGCCTTTTCAGAGTTCTCCCATGTGAATCCACTAAAGAATGCTGCTCAGAAACACTTCAGCTCCTTCTTGCTCAGCTTCCAGCTTAGTTCTAACTGAAAACTGCAAGCAGCCCGGGACTTCCCCAAGATCCAAAAGATTTGGTTGGCTGATTTGGCTGTCAGTCAAAGCAAGAGCTCCCCCTTCAGTTGCAAAAAAAGGCGCAAAAAAGCTCCAAACTAAAGTTCCTACAGATTTTGAATTCAGACAGCTCCTGTAGTCCGGCTACATTTTAGGTCCCACCAGTACTGTTTGGTCTAATTTGCAGTCCAGGACCAAGATAGTGGAGACAAACAAAACAGTCCTTGCTACAAAGAAAGCAGGTTAGACAAACTACATTATCATCACGACTCTAAATGATTTTCAGTAAATAGTTACATCTTTCAGCAGAGCTCCCTCTCAGATTACTTAAACTGCAATTAGGCAGCTCTTAAAGAGACAGTACACAGAGGCTATACAAGCTCTGGTAATCACATTTAAACTGCTAAAACGTAGGACACCAACCTGGCAGTGAGCATTTAGGCAAGCTCAAGGAAGACTTTTTAGGAACCCCTGTTTGGGGGGGGGTTACACCCCTCCCTGCCTGGGAAAACTTGGTGTCCGTGTCAAGTCTGTACCATCACAACATTGAAAATGCAACATATACAAGATATTTATACCATTAGCATGCTATACAAGTACTATCTGATTCATCAATTGGCATAACTTGTCACTTTACTATACATTTCAATGTACTCCACTACATAATTTCAATTCTGACAATACATTATGCATATTTACACAGGTAAATTGAACATTACTATACAGAATCATGTAATAACTTCTTGTACTCTAAACAATGCAAGAGGGGGCCCTTCCCTATCAGCTAACTTGGGGCTGGATGGGGCAGGGGCACCATGGTGAGAGGGCAAAACAAGTAACCTGGAATGGGCCGTCAAGCTCAATTTGGGCAGTGAGCTCTGAGAGACAAACACCTTTGTGGACTACATTGAGAGGCAAATCCACTGGCCTTCCAGGAGAATTGTAACTGAAGCGCACTACTGGCTTGACAGCTCGGCTAGTCTTTCTGGGGTGAACAACCACAGTCTCTGTACTTTCAGCAATGGTCTTGGAGCTCTCATCACTTGTGAGGGGTGCCTCTGCATGAAGGGGAATGTCCAAGCTGGGAGCACTGTCAGCCCCTTGCTCTGTAGTCTCTGTTTCTACAACACTTGGCTCATTTTGAACACACTCTGGCACTGAAGGGGTTGTCAGCACTCTCATAGTGTTCCTCAAGTTCTGGCATGTCACCAGAAGACTCATACATCAACCTCTCCATCAGGCAAATCATACAGTTCCACGATACACAAAGACTCAGCATCCTCAGACATGATACTTTGCACTTCACCTTCAGGAGCATTGGCTCCAAGGATGATCTTGAGCGTTAGGCAGTCCAGAAGGCCAAGCTTCATCCCCATAATTCAACATAGGATTTCCACGAAACAACTGACTCAGTTCATATGAGGGGTAATAGGCATTATCACACTCAATGTCATCCAAGTTAGACTGGCAGTCACTATCATTCTGGGCCTGCTGCAGGGAAAAGTCTTTAATCGGCAACCACAGGGGCAGGCTGACTCTGTTTCTTTATTGCAGCAGTACAAGTCACTGGTCCAGGGCAATCAATCTCGGTGGGTTCAGCCTCAATTATAACTTAACCAATAGGCAGCAAGTGGTTACGGTGCATGGTCTTGATGCTTATTTAAATAGTAAAAAGGGAAATAACAAAACAATTGGTCCCCTCAAGATAAATAATAAAACAATATCCTCTGACTTTGTTACTGTTTCAACACTAAATAATTATTTTTTTATCAGTATTTACCCAAGATTCATCACCACCCTTAACTGCTATACCACCATTTAGCACTACTGAACAGATGATTCAGCAGAAAGATATTCATAATTTACTACTAGCCTTAAAAAAATCTACTAGTCCTGGCCCTGATGATATATGTTCTAAATTTCTCCTGGGGGGTAAAGATACAATCACCCTACCGCTCACAATTATCTATAACAAATCTCTTCAAGAATCTATGGTTCCACCAGATTGGCTAACGGCAATAGTTACTCCCATTTGTTAGTTAATAACTACCGTCCTATCAGTTTAACCTCTATCCCCTGCAAATTACTCGAAAAAGTTATCAAAGTACTCTTGGAAAAAGAAATAGTATCTTTAAACCTCACTGACATTACTCAACATGGATTCAGAACTGGCCTATCCTGCACTACAAACTTGCTCTTTCTATAATTCCATCAGTTTAAACCTAGACTTAAATATTCCCACTGATGTCATTTTACCGGACTATATAGTAAGGCCTTTGACAAAGTGTCACACACCATTCTGATCACTAAACTTATTCACCTAGGCTTTTCAGCGTCACTTGTGTTATGGATTAAAAGCTGGTTAACAAATCGATCTCAAAGGGTTCGGGTTAATGGCATTCTATCAGATTTGGGTAGGGTAACGAGTGGTGTTCCCCAGGGCTCTGTCCTGGGACCCACCCTGTTCAATATTTTCATTAGTGACATGAGTTTATTCATCTAACATTCTTACGAAGTTTGCTGATGACACCAAGTTAAGTGGTGCTGTAAACAACGCTGCCAATAGACAGTCGCTACTTAAAGATCTTTCATCAATTGAACATTGGGCTCTCATTAATAAAATGGAGTTTAACATATCTAAATGTGCTGTTCTGCATATGGGGAAAAACAACCCCAAACAGGTATACACACTGAATAACACCATCATTAAGGTTTCCTGTTTGGAAAAAGATCTTGAGATCCAGGTTAACAATAAACTTACCCGTTTCTCACTGTAACAAAATTGCTAACCAAACCAATGCACTTCTTCGAAGGATTAATTGTACATTTGTTTCTAAAACCGAACAGTGCATCATTGCTCTGTACAGATCACACATTAGACCATACCTTGATTATGGCTCCCCGTTTTGGAGTCCATACCTCAACAAGGACGTAGATAGAGTTGAGAAGATTCAGAAAAGAGCCACAAAAATCATTCCTCACTTGGCACATCTGGATTATGAGTCCAGACTACATAAGACAGGATTGCATTCTCTCAAGATGAGAAGAACAAGAGGGGATTTACTTCGAAGATTACTAAATCACCTATTCTGATGAGACAATGTGGTATTTCACTTGCGACCAGAAAAATTGGACCTAGGTTAAATAATAAACAATTGGATATAGTTAAATGTAACACCAATAAAAGACAAAACTTCTTCTCCATAAGAACTCCACGACTATGGAATACTCTCCCCCAAGACATTGTAGACGCAACCTCCGTTACGACTTTTAAACTTAAACTCGATGAATGGTTAACCAGAGAAGTACCTCAATAATGATCCATACATGTGGAGGACAATCCCGATGGGCCTCAGCCTTCTTTTGTCATTTTAACCAAGTAACCAAGTAAGGTGTACACCAAGGTATGCAGAGAAGTACAACAATTGTTTGTTACAGACGTTAAGTACAGAATCAAGAAATTACAGTACAAATGTAGATATTTACAGTATTATACTAGTATTTGTATTGTATTGCACATCTCCAGCTCTTGGTGGGAAAAATTCTCATCATAGTGATGTGGCTGGTGGCAGAGAGTGAGGCCCGAGTGTGCCAGCAGTCATCCTACTGGGCACAAGGACATTTCTGCTTTTTGATCCAATCCTCCTCCCGAATGTGCACACATGCTGTGGCATCCTGTAGGGGGGTATGTAGCAGCATGTGGTTACCGACTCCACTAGGCATACCTCTACCACGCCGTCACCAGAAGCCACTCCAGTGCAAGTGCACTGCAGTCATCTCCCCCAGAGAAGAGTGTCCATAAGGACATTCCTCGCCCTCACCCTGGTCTCTGTTCATCAACCCAAATGCAGGGTGCAAACAGAGACCACTGGCATGCCAAGCAGACACCTCACCAGTCTGTGGCATGGAGCCGCCTAAGTCAGTCCATTCACTATTACTAAAGACTACAGAATAATGTATAGACAACCATACACAACAAGGCTGTTTCCATCAGTGGTTGCAATGACACTATAGACCTTGAGTGCGTAACTCGAGAGTCTCTGTGATGTCACTCACAACCCTAAGATGGAAACTCAGTCTTCCTGTGTATGATTTTCCCATCTATTATTTTATATAGTATATAGTTTTAAAATGGTAAAAAAAAAAAAAAAAAAGGTACGTTAGTTGGGGTTGACGCAAATACATATATATTGTTTTTTAACTGAGCATTGATGTTTTCGCCCTGTCTAAACAAACTTTTCCTGTTTATCCATGTCACACTGATACATGACCCCGTGAGAGCCAAAACTTATTTGGGACTGGCGGCACGAGTATGTCCCAGAGAGCATGTCACCAAACATACCTGCTGGTATATTGTAGCACTTGCCCTCAAACACCCCAGTACCATTTTTTACTGAAGAGAAGGGCAACGCAAAATGAAACTATGAACAACCTGACCACTAACTAAGGGCATAAGACAGCCCTGTTGGCATGTATAAGAAAGGTCAGCAACCCCAAAATAAAACAGTATCTTCACAGCCCATACCTATCTAAAAAGGGCGGAAGACTAACAGTCACAATAATACTGCAGTGAGTCCAGGTGATGGGGTGGGTTATGTTACTCTATGGAAAAGATATTCAGGAAGTTACATAGGCTACTTACCTGTAACCATAGTTCTACTAGTGGCATACAGTTCACATCCACACTCTGGCAGTTCCACTGGGCATAGCTCAGTCATTTTCAAGCTTGGCTGCTACCACCACTCAAGGTGTACATCTTGCGGCTCCACCCCATCAATTTCAGATCTTCCATGCTGGAAGCAAACACTTGCCAGGGGAGGGTGGGAAAGTTGTGTGGATGTGAACTGTATACAACTTTTAGAACTATGGATACATGTGAGTAACCTATTTATTTTTTTATTTACTTTCACATGCGGTCGATACATACAACATGAAATCCTTGATACCAAGGAACAGAAATAAAATCAGAAATATCATGCTAGGATACATCAGTTGCCTTCTTGTGATAACAAACGTGAGTAAAACGATTACGTTTAAGAAAACACAGCATTACTAAAGGTTAAAAGGTGCCATGACCACGGACATAACTCCAAAGTTTATGCAAAAATTCCCATAGTGACCTAGATCCTTATTGTCCATGACCATGTATGAAACTCCTATCCAGCAATGCTGCTAAATCATGTATAGTCAGATATTACTTCGAGAAAAAGCTTTTGCAACAGGTTACACCATTAGGACTGAAGCCGGCAGGTGCCAGGACCCCACGGAAAAATTCTAGCTAGCAGCATCCAGCGGGGGACCGCCCCTGACGTCGGCCCCTCCCTGACGTCAGGCATCACATAAAAAGGGTCACTCCACCAGCATACCCAGTTCCCTTCCCGCCATCGACTCACCAGCATCGGCCTCATGGACGCCTGTATCAACGAAACGACGTGTGAAATCTTTACCTTGTTTAATCTCAATCCATGTCTGCTTCTCCTACCCCTTCTCTCGAAGGACACCTAAGTGTGCCTGTGGCAAGCAGATCCCTTCTGCAGACCATCATTCGGCCTGTATAAGGTGCCTAGGCCCAGAGCACAATACCCAGGCCGGCTCAATCTGCCAGCAATTCAATAGCAGAACCCAGATCCGCCACCAAAAGGCCCTTCAGGGGTTCCTCCATGAGGAGAAATTAAAGAAAATGGAAAAAAGGCCTTCTTCCAAAGAGGAATCTTCCCACAAGACAGGGAAACACTGGAACAAGCATCAGGACTCGGGTAGGTCAAGATCTCCCAGCCAGGCCTCTGAGTCCAGGGACAGCTCCAGCTCTACGCGATCCGACAGATCTCCTTCCCAGGCTCGCTCCCAACCTCCCCCCGTTAAGGTAAGGTCTTCAGGGGGCTCCTCAGCCTCTTTACACCCGCTCAAGGCTACTCAGGTGCCCTGACGCTGCCTCCCGGACTGATTCTTCAGACAGGCACAAGAAGTCTTCCTATAAATCCAGTGGAGCGTCCGACCGACGCCGAGACACTGACATCAGGTCTGTCTCCCAGCCTCCACAGGTCCCTGAAAGGAAGACTGCAGAGGTGACGTCCCTTAAGCAGACATCGGAGGCTAAGAGGGCGTCCGACCCAGTGCCTGCAAAATGGACTACCCCGATGACAGGAATACTGACGCCGGTGGACACCGGATGTCAGGTGTCATCAGGAGAAGAGGCTACCACACTGCCAGACGACCAGACAGGCGACACGGAGGATGCTGGCTTGCCCAAGGAGCCGTCACCGGACCCGGCAACAGACCCACACCGGGCCCGTTGGGCATGAATATACAGGAGGCAAAAGTACTGTTCACCTTCTGGTGGGAGACCATAAAGAAGGACGTGGTTCCCCCTAAGCCTCTACCACCTCCACCGGGAGTTGAAAGTTCAAGACCCCCAACCCTAAGGAACCAACTCCACCTCCTCTGGGCAGATCGAGAGAAAGAAAAAGACACCCATCATGGTCTCCCTCAGGGTCCCAGAGTCCAAAATGACACACAGGGAAGACGCCACTCACCAGGGGATGATTCCAGACTGGATACGTCCGATACCTCCAGGTCCCCATCTCCTTTTAGTCCCCCATTACCAGACTCATGAGACCTCCCAAGGTCACCACTGGATGATCCCTCCTTTTCAGAAATCATGAGGCACATCTAGGAAAATATGGGATGGGAGACAGAAGACTTAGATCCCGAGAGACAATGCCTTGCCGGTCACCTCAGGCAGAAAGACCTGAAGCCTGTGGTGGTCCCACCTCTGGTGGACACCTTTACGGACGTCACCAAGGAGGCTTGTAAGCATCCGCATTCTACACTGGCTGTTCCAAAGAAGGCTGACCGCCTCTACAGGGCTCCTATGGAGGACCTGTATTTGGCGCAACCCCTGGCCGACTCCCTGGTCATTACCGCATTTCATGATCGGTCTCAGCAGCCTCAGCACTTGAGTACCCAGCCTCTGGACCAGGAATCTAAGCAGTTAGATTCTATGGGAAGACATATGTATGTGGCTGCTACATGCTCAATAAGGTCTCTGAACTATCTCACGCACATGGTGCAGTTTCAGAATGCCCTTTGGAAACAGGGCCAAGACCTTTTAAAGGACTTCCCAGATGGCAAAAAGAAGGAGGAACTGATTAACCTCCTTCACACTGGGTCAGACGTGGGGACCCAGGTTCTCTGAGCCGCTTACGATTCAGCAGACTCGGCAGCCAGGGGAGCAGCTACAGGCGTTTGTCTCTGGAGACATTCTTGGTTGAGAGTCTTCGGATTTACCCCAGACGTCCAGAAGAACATCCTGGACATCCCTTATAATGGAGCTGTCCTGTTTGGTGAGGAATCTGAGAAGGTCATCACCAGGCTACAGGACACTGGGAAGGCAGTCGGGACTGTACAGGCCATGTACAGACCTAAGTCTGGCTCCTTTCGTAGGAACCAGAACCATTTTTGCGTCCGGCAGCAACGGCAGCAGCCACGTTCCGGCCAACAACCCAGGGGCAACTTTGGTTGTACAAATCAAACCAGGTTCCCCTCGGGCGAGGGCCCAAAGTAGCCCAGCCCGCATGGTCCAATACCACCACGGCATGACTCCTTTCTGGCCCCCGCCCCTCCTCTGGATCAAAGGGTCGAGAAGGTCGGGGGTCGCATCTCTCATCACCTTTCAGGACGGCAGAGAATAACCTCAGACCGGTGGGTGTTGCAGTTGGTACAACTAGGCCACTCTATAGAGTTCCTCGACCACCCACCATCCAGATCTCCCCTGCTCATCCGGCAGGAGATCTTGGCCCTCCTCCACAAGGAGGCCATAGAGTATGTTCCACTGAACCAGAGAGGAAAAGGTTACTATTCTCACTTCTTCCTGGTTCCAAAGAAAATAGGGGACCTCGCCCGATCTTGGATCTCAGCGACCATAACACCTTTGTGTTGTACAAGTGCTTCGCATGGTGACCCTGCTGGGTCTCATTCCATGCTCAAAGAAGGCAAATGGCTGGCGTCACTGGACATGCAGGATGCTTACCATCTCCTGATCCTCGGCGCACGAAATGTCTGTTTCAAGTTTCTGGGATGCCACTACCAGTTCGAGCTCTCCCTTTCAGACTGTCCTCAGCACCTCGGTATTCACAGGTGCATGGCAGCAGCTCTCAGGAGGCAGAGCCCTATGTGTTTCCATACCTAGGCGACTGGCTCCTCCCTGAACCCTCATGGGATGCACTGATGTCCGCAATTCAGGATACCTGTTCCCTCTTTCTATTGCAACCAGGAGAAGGCGCACCTTGTCCCATCTCAGAACTTGCAGTTTATAGGAGCAATTCTGGACACCACTATGGGAAGGGCATCCTTCCTCAGGACAGGGCAGAACGATCAGATCCCTTATAAGGGACATAAAAAAAAAAAAAAGCATACAGTACCGGCACAGACCGTCCTTTGCCTGCTCGGGCACATGGCAGCTGCCACTGCAACGGTTCCCCTAGCTCAACTCCAAATGCGGGTCACCCAATGGATGTTGAGGGCACAATGGGACCAGAAGCAAGATCATCTGCAGCATCCAGTCCAGATCACGAATGCTGTCATCCGAGACTGGCATTGGTGGCTCATCCCAGACCACCTTTCGACGGCAGTCCACTTCATTGCACCACTTCCTTCGGCGACTCTCTCCATGGACGCCTCGGGGTCCAGATGGGGAGCTCACCTCAATGGGGTCAGGACTCAAGGCTCCTGGTCGTCTCTAGAGTCCCAACTTCACATAAACATTCTGGAGATGAGAGCCAACCTGTACGCCCTACAGGCATTCCAGATGGAGATTCTACCAGGTACTCTTCTGGTACAAACAGACAATTCCGCGGTGATGTACTATCTCAACAAACAATGAGGCACTCATTCCTACCCCTTTGGAGGGAGGCTCAAAGGGTTTGGAATTGGGTACTGCAACACGACACAGATATCATTGCAGTGCATGTTCCCGGAATGGACAACACTATCGCGGACAGTCTAAGCCGATCACAGGCCAAAGTCCACGAATGGGAACTGCTTTAGGAAGTCGCAGAGGACCTGTTCTGCAGATGGGGGACACCAGAATTAGACCTCTTCCCATCCCCATCCAATGCAAAACTGCCCAATTTCTGCTCGCTAGATCCAGGGCCTGGTGTTTTCTGGTGAGGTGTGTTGTCCCTCTCTTGGACGGGCAGGTTCCTCTACGCTTTCCCACCCTTCCCTTTGATTCAGAGGGTTCTATTGGAGCTCCGACAAGAGCGGGTGTGCCTTATTCTAGTAGCGCCCTTTTGGCCCGGGCAAATTTGGTTCCCTCTCTTACATCAGCTGGCCCAGGAACCTCCGGTGCCTCTGCCATTCAGCTCTCACCTTCTGTCCCAGGAGGCAGGCTCCTTGGTCCATCCGGATCTTTGGTCGTTGAACCTGCATGCCTGGCTCCTAAGGACATAGCAGTCCTGAGATACAGGGTCTCTCAGGAAGTTGCGGACGTTCTGGTGGCGGCCAGAAAACCCTCAGCTCATGCCACAGATTCTGTATCTGGGCTCAAGCTCATGGATTGACCCGAATGGATTGTTCTGAGAGGTCTGTTTTAGACCACCTCCTATCCCTCTACGAGGCAGGTCTTGCCTACTTCTCCATTAAGGTGCACTTATGTGCCATTTCGGCGGACTGTTCTCTGATAGATCACAGGTCTGTAGCTCAACTAGAGGCTTCTCGCGTTTTTTTGCACGGCATCCTGCACTTAAGACCTCCCATCAAAGACCCGGTTCCACCTTGGGATCTCCCTTGTTCTACAGCAGCTTACACTGCCCCTTCTGAACCAGCCACGGATTGCGAGCTGCGTCTCCTCACTTGGAAGACTCCTTTTAGTTACTGTTACTTCTGCCAGAAGAATTTCTGAGCTTCATGCAATAATGCGCAAGGATCGTTATTTGATTTTTCACAAGGACAGGGTGTCCTTAACAAATCCTAAGTTCCTTCCCAAGGTGGTCTCGGCTGTCACACTCAACCAGGATATAGACCTGCCGGTGTATTACCCAAATCACTGTAACGGGGGGGGGAGAGCCCTGTTACACACTCCGGACGGCATAGGAGTCTCAGATATCTGACCAGAACCAAGGCCCATCGCAAGTCGGACCAGCTCTTTGTTTCCTATGCACAAAGGATGCCCGATGCTCCTGTCTCCAAACCATCACTTTCTAGATGGCTGGTCAAGTGTATTATGTTCTGTTACCAGAAGCGCAACAAACCTTTACCGGGACCGGTTAAAGGTCATTCTACGAGGGGGGGTGGCTCCCTCCTTCGCTGCGCTCAAAAATGTCTCCACTTCAGCCATCTGTGCGGCAGCAACCCGGAGCACTGTACACCTTCATCAGGCACTACAGTTTGGATACTGCCTCCAGATGCAGAGCTGGTTTCGGCTTGGCGGTCCTTCAAGGACTTTTGTCCTGAAGTTTGAAACATCTCTCCTATCCTCCTCCTGATAAATTGTTCCCTTACTACTTGGGAATCAGTCCTAATGGTGTAACCTGCTGCAAGAGCTGTTTCTCAAAATAAGATAGTACAGTTACGTAAGAACTTACCATAACAGTAGATCTTCGAGAACAGCTCTTGCAGCACGTAGTGTCCCTCCCACTTTCCCCTCTGGAGGTTGAGCCTTCTGACCTTGTTACTAGGCTATAGCGTCTTTGACGCCACCCTACTGCAAACCTTCCTTTGGAAGCGGATCCTCGGTCTCCCTTCAGATGTCATCTTTGGGCCGGAGTCTCCGTGGAGAACTGGAGATGATGGGGACCCCTTTATGGGATGCCTGACGCCGGGAGGGCCGACGTTGGGGGCTTCCCGCTGGATACTGCTAGCTAGAATTTTCTTCCGGTCCTGGCGCCTGCCCGGCTTCAGTCCTAATGGTGTTAACATGGTGTAACCTGCTGCAAGAGCTGTTCTCAAGATCTACTGTTACGGTAAGTTCTTACATAACTGTACTTTTTGAATCATAATTAGTATTTTAATGCAGTCTCTCCATTCAACTCAATGTCCCACATCATATAGTACAGTACACTGAAGGCGCTAAGCAATAAGTTTTCGTTAATGAATTGTGTACCAGAGACTAAATATGACAACTTGAAGGAAATAGGAAACAAAAACAAACAAAAAAAATATTTTGCAGGCGATTCTTTTTATTGGAGTAACAAAACTGTTTCTGAGACTAGTTTTTGAGTTATACGCTATTCCTCAGGTCAGAGCACTCACCTGAAGAAGAAAGTACAACTCTCTAAAGCTAGTCTTGAAAACAATTTTGTTAGTCCAATAAAAGGTATCATCTACAACGTATGTTTTTTTTCCCCCTTCAACATCATCTACTGGACTAACACGGTTACCACGTACTGCACGACCTGGTACTCTATTCCTACATGGAACCTCTTGTGTGCATTTTAATAGTACTTACCACTACACATCCATCTGCCGCCACTGCTGAACTCTGTAATCAACCCATTGCCCTCCTCACAGAAGTTATTTACTGTCCTTACAACCCTGTATTGTATGTAACACGCTGTTCTGTTGTATCCAATAATGGAATGTACCTCCTGTCCTCCTCGACTAAAACTGTATACTGACTTCGTAATTCCTGCATGACATGTCCTACACTGTATCACCTACTTGTATGCACGAAACTATGTGTAACTAACTCCGGGTTGCCCCTGAAAAAGGGACCCTCAGGGCCCAGTGGGCTTACCCGGTTAACAAAATTTAATAAATAATAAATACATCTTTATTGAAAAAGGAAATGGGAAAAACCTTCGGACTATGAGCAAAGCGCATGCCACAATGCCATTTGCCCTCAGTGGAAGCTGCATTCTAAGGTGAGATGCACATAGCTCGCACCACCTCCCCTCCATGTGGCAGCCGTCATCTTACCTGCCCTTGTAACTCAACATGGCAAGCATGATGGGGCAGGTCAGCAAATGGATCTCTTTAACTACTCTTTGGAGACAGGAAAAGTGCCAGAGAACTGGAGGACAGTAAATATAGTCTCCCTACAGAAAGTGGGTGTTGGGAGGAGCCAGGTAACTATAGACCAGACAGTCTGATATCTATAGTGGGGAAACTCCTGGAGTCTATAAAGAAAGGGTAGTTGAGTTTCTGGAGGCCAGTGACCTCTAGGATTCCAGACAGCATAGATTTACCAGTGGGAATTAGTGCCAAACAAACCCGATTTAATTCCTCGATTAGGTGACAAAGGTCGTGGATAGCGGTCAGGCAGTCTTGTACCAAGACTTCAGCAAAGCCTTTGAATCAGTCCCAAATAAGAATGTCACTGTTAACAAGGGGAAGCAGTAGGATATGTGGGAGGGGAGACGAGGGCAATAATCCCAACTAGACAATAGGTTCCAGGGTCTGATAGGGTTAAACAGGGCAGACTGGATGGGTTAATGGTCTTTTTCTGCCAACATTTTCTGTTTCTACTGCAGACTAGTAAAGAATTTGGGTGACCTGTGGGTTGGGGACAAGGTTTCCCAGCGGGTGAAAAACTGAGTGGGAGTATGCAGAAGGTGGTCCTAAATGAAGAACCCTGGGGAAAGGGAAATCAGCCCAATGCTGCAGGGGTAATTTCTTGGATTGGTTCTCTTCAGTATACTTATCTGTGATATAGATGAAGAGGTTCAAAGAAAGGCATGCTTCTCTGCAGACGCCACCAAGGTCTTTGGAACAGTGAATACAGCGGAAGGGATACGGGCCATATAAAAGTCTGGGAACTGAGAGGAGAGATGGTCGAGGGTGTGGCATCTGAAATTTTATGTGTAAAAGTGTAAGATACTACACATAGAGACCAAGAACCCACAACAGGGTACAGGATGAATGGGGTGATAGTGGAAGGCACATCAGAGGAAAGGGATAGGGGAGTTAATATTGAATAACAAAGGCAATGGCACAGTTCATTTGCTCATTTAGTTTTTGTTAGATGGCAAAGGAGGACTAGGCAATTCTGCCTATTTTTAGTGTTTAGTGATTATAGAAGGGCTGTGGACAAGGCAAATCAAATGTTGGGGTGCACAGGGAGAATACCACTAGCAGAAGGAGAGTGGCAATATAGCATCTGTATAGATCTGTGGTTTGCCCTCATTCCGAGTACTGTGCATAGTTTTGAAGCCCACACTTTAGGAAGGACTTGGAAAGGTTACAGGAGGTGCAAAGATGAGCCAACAAAATGATACAGGTGCAACACAGTAGGTTCTATGAGAAGCACTTGAAAGATATAAATGTAACCCCTAGATGGCGCTATCCCAAAGGCTACTACCCCTGCCTGCTTGGATAGTAGCAGGTCAAAGGGCCTGAGTTCGGAAATGGGTCTTTACTGTCTTTAGTTATCACTCTCCAGGCAGTGAGGGCTCCTTTGGGGGTGATAGTCTGTGGCACTTTGAACTGTCTACTGGGTCCAGACACTCTACTAATGCCACAAAACTTTGTGTGAGCAGATTAACCTGTCGACCCACCACCACAGGGTTTTGTAAACATTCAATCTTGGAAAGTACTCCCTCTACAGTGTCCTTATTGGTATCCAGGGGAATATCCAGGATAAGTATAGCATTTTGGGGGTCGATCTCCTGCCCAGTACACCACCCCACCAACTGCTGCACAGCCACTTCTGTTGGGGTAGCCATTTGTGTTTGACAATAATTCATAGTTTCAGCCACTAGAAGACACAAAATCCCAGCGGTACCTCCAAGATGTAACCCCTAGGTGGCGCTATCCCAAGGGCTACTACCCCTGCCTACTTGGCTAGTAGCAGGTTAAGGGGCCTGAGTTCTGAAATGGGTGCCTCCACCCGGAGGTCAGGGTTGGTAGTGGTCAAGCTAACCTGGGCACAGCCCTCCGGGACACTGTAACCCCCTTCTTTCCCTAGTGGTCTGAACACTGTACAATAATCACTTTCACAATACCCCTGGTACACCACACAAGTACCCACACTGTTTGCACTTACCACCAGGGCTGGTTCCTCTGGCTCGACCCTGGGGACCCCCCGTAAAACAAGGTTAAGCACAGCAATAGCAACTGTACAGTACTTTGAGCACAAACTGGAACCACAGTCAGATTACATGCAGAAAAGTTAGATCTGACTTATTCAGGGACTTGAACAAGGGAGGGCAAAATCAGGTTAATTAGCTTAAAGGTTATATCAATCAAGCAGTTATGCATGCGCTTTGAGTCCCCCACACAGTCCACCTCTGGGTACCCAGGTAGAGAGGAGATGGGCTAGCCAGGGCAGTTGCGTGGGTTGCAGCTGGTTAGGGCCCTGTGATGGACAACACAACATGCACAGTACACAATATTTGTAATCTGGAGCCAGAGGGCTCAATTTGTAAATGAAACGAAACAACAAGACAATCAGATGACACACTCAGATGAAGCTGTTGTTGTAGGGAGCCACCCTGGTACTTACTAACGATACCCAAGACTGGACACAGGCCGGACGAAAATCGAGACTGCAGGTGGTTGATCTGGAATGCCAGGAGAAGCAGGGCACACACAAGTCACAGAGACGTCATTCCTGTTCAAGCGTGGAGCAGGGGGCTGATCCCCAGGCAGGTCTCTCATCGACGGCTTCTCTGTGCAGAGGGTAGTCTGGCTGGGCCAGTCTGGCAAAGCCCAGACCACATTGAGACAAGTTCGAAGCAGTCTGTTTTGGGCTGGATACAGCTTCCAGCAAGCAGAACACAGTTCACACAGTGGGGAACTAACTCACAACCCGCTAGCTTCACATAGCACATTTACATATAAGAGAATTCTACTGTACAAAGCAAAGCACCCCGGCACAATCACAAAGTCTCTGCACACACTGGGAGCTTAGGGTAGCTGGAACTCCTGACAGGCCAATCGCATCCAGCAAAAATACTTGGTCTTCTTCAGGTTGAGCCTGGCCGACTTCAGTAGCTTACTTTGGTCACACAAACTTAGATTTAGTCCAAAATAATTATCTTCTCTCCCTCTCAGGAGCAGCACACCGGCATGCAGGCCAAAAACTTAGCCTTTTCAGAGTTCTCCCATGTGAATCCACTAAGGAATGCTGCTCAGAAACACTTCAGCTCCTTCTTGCTCAGCTTCCAGCTTAGTTCTAACTGAAAACTGCAAGCAGCCCGGGACTTCCCCAAGATCCAAAAGATTTGGTTGGCTGATTTGGCTGTCAGTCAAAGCAAGAGCTCCCCCTTCAGTTGCAAAAAAAGGGGCAAAAAAGCTCCAAACTAAAGTTCCTACAGATTTTGAATTCAGACAGCTCCTGTAGTCCGGCTACATTTTAGGTCCCACCAGTACTGTTTGGTCTAATTTGCAGTCCAGGACCAAGATAGTGGAGACAAACAAAACAGTCCTTGCTACAAAGAAAGCAGGTTAGACAAACTACATTATCATCACGACTCTAAATGATTTTCAGTAAATAGTTACATCTTTCAGCAGAGCTCCCTCTCAGATTACTTAAACTGCAATTAGGCAGCTCTTAAAGAGACAGTACACAGAGGCTATACAAGCTCTGGTAATCACATTTAAACTGCTAAAAACGTAGGACACCAACCTGGCAGTGAGCATTTAGGCAAGCTCAAGGAAGACTTTTTAGGAACCCCTGTTTGGGGGGGGGGGGGTTACACCCCTCCCTGCCTGGGAAAACTTGGTGTCCGTGTCAAGTCTGTACCATCACAACATTGAAAATGCAACATATACAAGATATTTATACCATTAGCATGCTATACAAGTACTATCTGATTCATCAATTGGCATAACTTGTCACTTTACTATACATTTCAATGTACTCCACTACATAATTTCAATTCTGACAATACATTATGCATATTTCACACAGGTAAATTGAACATTACTATACAGAATCATGTAATAACTTCTTGTACTCTAAACAATGCAAGAGGGGGGCCCTTCCCTATCAGCTAACTTGGGGCTGGATGGGGCAGGGGCACCATGGTGAGAGGGCAAAACAAGTAACCTGGAATGGGCCCGTCAAGCTCAATTTGGGCAGTGAGCTCTGAGAGACAAACACCTTTGTGGACTACATTGAGAGGCAAATCCACTGGCCTTCCAGGAGAATTGTAACTGAAGCGCACTACTGGCTTGACAGCTCGGCTAGTCTTTCTGGGGTGAACAACCACAGTCTCTGTACTTTCAGCAATGGTCTTGGAGCTCTCATCACTTGTGAGGGGTGCCTCTGCATGAAGGGGAATGTCCAAGCTGGGAGCACTGTCAGCCCCTTGCTCTGTAGTCTCTGTTTCTACAACACTTGGCTCATTTTGAACACACTCTGGCACTGAAGGGGGGTTGTCAGCACTCTCATAGTGTTCCTCAAGTTCTGGCATGTCACCAGAAAGACTCATACATCAGCCTCTCCATCAGGCAAATCATACAGTTCCACGATACACAAAGACTCAGCATCCTCAGACATGATACTTTGCACTTCACCTTCAGGGAGCATTGGCTCCAAGGATGATGCGGGGGCGTTAGGCAGTCCAGAAGGCCAAGCTTCATCCCCATAATTCAACATAGGATTTCCACTAAACAACTGACTCAGTTCATATGAGGGGTAATAGGCATTATCACACTCAATGTCATCCAAGTTAGACTGGCAGTCACTATCATTCTGGGCCTGCTGCAGGGAAAAGTCTTTAATCGGCAACCACAGGGGCAGGCTGACTCTGTTTCTTTATTGCAGCAGTACGAGTCACTGGTCCAGGGCAATCAATCTCGGTGGGTTCAGCCTCAATTATAACTTAACCAATAGGCAGCATGTGGTTACGGTGCATGGTCTTGATAGCTTTGGAGTTATTCTCTGGGCGCATTTTGTATACTGGCAAATCATCCAGCTTTCCAACTATGACATGGGGATGGTGCCATCGATCATCAATTTTGTGTTTACCATGCAATCCTAAATTTCGCAACAACACATGGTCTCCAGGCCTAAGCTCTTGAGCCTTTACTTTTCTATCATGTCTCTCTTTGTTGGCTAGATTTCTTTTGGCGGCCATTGTCTGGGCCAGTTGATAAGCATGGTTCAATTGAGCTTTATGTTTTTGTACATATTGCAGGTAATCTTTGGCTCGGACACCATCGGGAGAAACCCCAAAACAGACATCAACAGGCAGCCGGGCCTCTCTCCCGAACATGAGACTGTATGGAGAGATCCCAGTAGCATCATTCTTTGTGCAATTGTATGTGTGTACCAAGGTGCTAATCTGCTGGCTCCATTTATGCTTATCTTTTGGGTGGAGGGTGCCTACCACGTCTAGTAGGGTGCGGTTAAAGCGTTCAGGTTGAGGATCCCCCTGCGGGTGATAAGGGGTGTTTCTTGACTTTCGCACTCCCCATAGAGAGAGCATTTCTTTGATTAGCCGAATCTCAAAGTCCTGGCCCTGGTCAGAGTGAATTTGCTGGAGGACACCATAGTGGACAAAGAAATTTTCCACTAGCACCTTGGCCACGGTAGATGCTTTTTGATCTTTGGTGGGAAAAGCTTGTGCATGCCATGTGAAATGGTCCATAACCACTAACACATTGCCAATGTTTCGCTGATGAGGCTCTAAACTCAGGAAGTCTATGCAGACTAGTTCCACTGGGGTACTGGTAGTAATGTTGACACAAGAGGGGCAGCCCTCTGAGGCAGGGCTTTTCTCTGCAGGCAGCGACTACAAGTCCTTACATGGTGCTCAACATCAACCCCCATCTTGGGCCAGTAGAACTGAGATCGTACTAGGTCAAGGGTCCGGTTGATACCGAGGTGGCCCATATGATTGTGGAGGGACCTCAGTACCAAATATTTGAAGGCTGTGGGCAGGACCAATTGTTGCTTGTCTATTTGGCCACCCCAATCTACAGCCTCTCTATACAACAACTGATTAAGCAGCTTCAACCTGGGGCCTTCCTGAAACAATAATGCGGTTCTCAGATCAGAGGAACACAACTTGGACACATCTTTTCCTGCACTAAGGGCTTCAAGTGCTGGCTGAATCATAGGATCTCGGGATTGAGCCTACTGAATGCTGTCATTGTCAAACTGAGGTAGTGCACCAATATCTAGAGCAGAGAAGTAACAATACGCAGCCGGTATGCAGGCGTCAGAGGGGACCAAGCAATCTACTAAGCAGTCCGCTGTGTTCGTAGACATCTGTTCATTTCTATCAAACTTTTGGCACAATGCTCGGATGTCAGGTTCAGACAGCCTGACCCAGTCGCTCTTGGAAATGGGCCTCCGAGATAGGGCGTCAGCATCAATATGATTCAGGCCTGGTCTGTATTCGATAGCATAATCATATGTTGACAATGCAGAAAGCCACCGGAGCCCTGTGGCATCTAACATAGCTGAAGTCTGTACATAGATCAACGGGTTATTGTCAGTCCTCACCAATATTTTTGCCCCACAGAGGTAATCATGAAACTGGTCAACAACGGCCCATTTTAACGCAAGGAACTCCAACTTGTTCACAGGGTAGTATTGCTCTGATGGGGTCAAGCTCCTACTGGCGAATGCCATTGGTCTCAAACCATCCTCATGGTCTTGATACAGTACAGCTCCTAGACCCTGCAGACTGGCGTCAATATGCAGCATATAGGGTTTGGTGGGGTCAGCATACGCGAGGATGGGGGCATGGGTGGGCTGGTATATGACTTCGTGGAAAGCTGCTTCTCAGTCAGGCATCCAACGGGACCCGAAAAGTTCACCTGGGTGGAAATATGCTTTGTCTGGTTCTTTGATGGGCCCATTTTTGTATTTCTGATTGGTAGGAGGGTAACCCTGGGTAAGATTCAAGAGTGGCCGAATCACTTTGGAATAGTCCTTTACGAACCGGCGGTAGTAGCCACAGAATCCCAGGAAATGTTGTAGTTCTTTCAAATTGTGGGGCTGGGGCCAAGTAGTCAAGGCTTCAACTTTACTAGGATCAGTCTCTATTCCCTCTGTAAACACTATGTGCCCCACATACTTCACAGAGGTTTGGAAAAACTGGCACTTGTCGATGGACAGCTTGAGGCCGAAATCTTCCAGTCAGTCTAGTACTCTGAACAGTCGACTCATGTTCCTCTAGGAAGCTCCCAAACACAGTGACATCGTCCAAGTACACCAGGCATTCCAGCAAATTCATGTCTCCCACCGCTTGTTCCATCAGTCGCTGGAAGGTGGCTGGGGCACCCGATATCCCCTGTGGCATTCTCAGGAATTTGTAGAACCCCAAAGGACAGATGTAGGCTGTCTTCTCATGGTCCTCCGGAGCCATCGGAATCTGGTAATATCCACTGTGAAGATCCAACACCGAGAACCATTTGCTCCCATTCTGACAATCCAGAGCATCTTGTATACAGCGCATGGTGTATTGATTGGGGATGGTCCGCCAATTCAGAGTTCGATAATCAACACACATTCTCACAGATCCGTTCTTCTTATGCACAACCACAATGGGAGAAGCATATGGGCTCCTGGATTCTTGTACCACACCAGCAACGAGCATTTCCTGCAAGTGTCTTCTCACATCGTCTATGCCTGCAGGGGCTAGGTGTCGAGACCTCTCTTGAAATGGCCATTCATCGTGCAGGCGTATGTGATGCTCTGCACCCTGGACACATCCCACATCCCATTCCTTCAATGAAAACACTTGATCTCTCTGGGCAAGTTTCTGGCTAATTCTAGTCTTCCATTCAGCTGGCAATGGGGAGTCACCAAAATCAAACAAGTCGGGAGTCACTCTGTCTTGCCAGGGTGCTTGTTGCTGGGCAACACTGTAGTGTCTGTGCAGTGTACAGTAGCTAGGGTGCATCCTCTGTTCACCTGGATCTCCTGATCTGACACATTATGAATCTGGACCATCACTCATCGTGCATAGGCATGGACATGAGCTGGCAAGATGCTGGGCTTAACCAATAATCCTTTTGGCAATTAACCAATAATCCTTCCAGCAATTTTCCATCGCCTGGTGCGTCCAACATCAGTATTTTGTTCTTGACATCTTTGCGGAGGCAGACCTCCCCTTGAACTGTACACTGGGCGTTAGTGTCCAGTACCATTGAATCGGGATCCCTCTTCCATATGACCCCTACCGGTTCATCCTGGTCCACTCCCTTGGGGTTCTGTTGCAAATCATAGGCCCTCTTGATCAGAGCGGGAATTCTTAGGGCCCTCCCAGTCCGTTGCCCTTGTTTCTCGCGACAGAGTTGTGCCAGTCTCCCAAACATATGGGCGTTGGTCTCAATTAATAGGGGAACCCCATCATACAGTCCAGTAGGGGGACACACTAAGGCCAGTGTCTCGACTTGCTCCTCTGCACCAGTTACAGCGGCAGGAAATGACAACCAGAGGCGGACATATCCTAGGTAGGGATAAGACCTATCGCTCAGCCCCCACACATGTAGGCCTTCCAGGGATTGTAAAGCCACAGCAGATAAGTGTTTGTCATACCAGTCCTTAAATACAATGGTCACTTGCGACCCATTGTCCAGCACAGCCAGAGTAGGAATACCATTCACAGCCACCACAATCTCCACTGAAGGGCCCACTATTTTGGACCAGTCTGGAGGGACAGCAGCAAGGGCCTGGAGAGATGATTTAGCCACATAGGGATTTGAGTTACTACTTCTTGAACCCTCACTGCGGTCATTTTGGGTACTCCTTGACCGCTGATTCGTTCTCCAAAGCTCTCCTTGAAGCCTGCATACAACTTTATCTAGGTCTTTTGTGGACCGGCATTCCCTCTTCATGTGCCCATCCTTCCCACAATTATGGCAAAATATGTTTTCTGGGATTTGAGGTGGCCGAGGCATCACACTGGGAGCTGGGGCGGTGGTACTATAAACTGAAAACCTTGGTGCCATCTCTGTCTGCTGTATGGTGAACATTTGGAGACATCTCATCAATTCTCTTACTTCCATAGTCAAGGCATCGAGTTTCGAGCTGCCGTCGGCAGGAGATGCCTGGTTGGACACCCCTACCCCTGTAGCAGATGCAGTTGGATAAGGGTCGGTGCCTGTTCTTGCAGGAGCGGTCTTCACAAAGAGACTGTTTTTTGTTCCCCTGATCTCCCTCAATAGTTCATTCCATGGCGGCACACCCTCATTGGTCCCCATGTTGGAAGGGCCTTCCGATGCTGTGATCACTTGGGCTGCGCTCTCCCTAGAATTATTTTATTTATTTATTTAGTTGTTTAACCAGGTATAGCACACTAAGCTGAAAGCTTTTTTACAGGAGCGACCTGGGAGCACAAGGAGGTTAAGTGACTTGCTCAGGGTCACACAGTATGTAAGTGGAAGCTGTGGGATTCAAACCCAGGTCTGGTCTGCTGGATGTCACCTGATTTGCAGTTTAGAGCCTTAGACCACTGCGCTATACTGCCTCCACGGAATTACAATCCCCCTCTTCATCTTCAACCTCCCAGAGTTCTTTTATCAAGTCACAATAGTCCGGTGGGTTACCCCTTCTATCTGGGAGCCTTAACTGAAGAAGCTGCAATTTAGAATGTTTTGCATATTGTAGTATGTGCCCCAACCTCACATGGTTTAAGTCACTGGTGGCTACTCCACCTTTGAGGTAAGCTTTTTGCAGCGCTCCTTCCAGACGAGTAACATATGCAGACAAACTTTCCCCTGGCCATTGTTTTGTACCTCGAAATTTCCACATCAAGTTCTCCCCTGACTCAATGCTCCCAAAATTGCCTTCGCATGCAGACAGGTACATCTGGGCAGATGCATCAGGGTTTGTGGACCTCAGAAATTTAATGGCCTCTAGGGTGGGACCCCTCAAACTTTCTATGATCCTTTTCCGTTTCTCAGCCTCCGCACACTGCCATTCAGGTACCAAAGGGCAACACAATCTATCCAGGTCTCCAATCATCCTCCCTTGGGGGTGGGGAGGTGCGGAGAAGATTCTCAACCTTGGTAAGAGTCGTGACTAATGGCAGGTACAGACATAGGAGCCAGCACTGGCACAGGCACAGAAGGAGGGAAATAATGGGTGCTGGAGCGGAGGGGGTGTTGGGGAGGAACACCCCAGGTGACAGGAATAGTTTCTTTATGTCCTCCACAGTTTCCTTCCTCCAGCAACAACTTGGCAAATTTCTCCTCAAAAGTCCCAGATAGTGGGCGGGGGGCTCATTCTCCCGGGGTCTTTACTGTCTTTAGTTATCACTCTCCAGGCAGTGAGGGCTGCTTCCGGGGTGATAGTCTGTGGCACTTTGGAACTGTCTACTGGGTCCTTACACTCTACTAACGCCACAAAACTTTGTGTGAGCAGATTAACCCGTCGACCCACCACCACAGGGTTTTGTAAACATTCAACCTTGGAAAGTACTTCCTCTACAGTGTCCTTATTGGTACCCAGGGGAATATCCAGGATAAGTATAGCATTTTGGGGGTCGATCTCCTGCCCAGTACACCACCCCACCAACTGGTGTACAGCCACTTCTGTTGGGGAAGCCATTTATGTTTGACAATAATTTGTAGTTTCGGCCACTAGAAGACACAAAGTCCCAGCGGTACCTCCAAGATGTAACCCCTAGGTGGCGCTATCCCAAGGGCTACTACCCCTGCCTGCTTGGCTAGTAGCAGGTTAAGGGGCCTGAGTTCTGAAATGGGTGCCTCCACCCGGAGGTCAGGGTTAGTAGTGGTCAAGCTAACCTGGGCACAGCCCTCTGGGACACTGTAACCCCCCTCCTTCCCTTCTAGTGGCCTGAACACTGCACAATAATCACTTTCACAATACCCCTGGTACACCACACAAGTACCCACACTGTTTGCACTTACCACCAGGGCTGGTTCCTCTGGCTCGAAAGCACAGCAAATAGCAACTGTACAGTACTTTGAGCACAAACTGGAACCACAGTCAGATTTTACATGCAGAAAAAGTTAGATCAGATTTATTCAGGGGACTTGAACAAGGGAGGGGCAAAATGAGGTTAATTAGCTTAAAGGTTGTATCAATCAAGCAGTTATGCATGCGCTTTGAGTCCCCCCACACAGTCCACCTCTGGGTACCCAAGCAGAGAAGAGATGGGCTAGCCAGGACAGTTGCCCGGGGTTGCAGCTGGTTGGGGCCCTGTGATGGAAAACACAACATGCACAGTACAAAATATTTGTAATCCGGAGCCAGAGGGCTCAATTCGTAAAGGAAATGAAACAACAAGACAATCAGATGACACACTCAGATTAAGCTGTTGTTGTAGGAAGCTACCCTGGTATTTACTCACGATACCCAAGACTGGACACAGGCTGGACGAAAATCGAGACTGCAGGTGGTTGATCTGGAATGCCAGGAGATGCAGGGCCCACACAAGTCACAGAGGCGTCGTTCCTGTTCAAGTGTGGAGCAGGGGGCTGATCCCCAGGCAGGTCTTTCATCGATGGCTTCTCTGTGCAGTGGGTAGTCTGGCTGGGCCAGTCTGGCAAAGCCCAGACCACATGGAGACAAGTTCGGAAGCAGTCCGTTTTGGGCTGGATACAGCTTCCAGCAAGCAGAATACAGTTCACACAGTGGGGAACTAACTCACAACCCACTAGCAGCTCATAGCACATTTACAAGTACGAGAATTCTACTCTACCAGGCAAAGCGCTCCCCGGGCACAATCGCAAAGTCTCTGCACACCGGAGCTGGGGTAGCTGGAACCTGACAGGCCGATCGTGATTCTGCAAAAATATTTGGTCTTCTTCAGGTTGAGCCTGGCCCACTTCAGTAGCTTACTTCAGTCACACAAACTTGGATTTAGTCCAAAATAATTATCTTCTCTCCCTCTCAGGAGCAGCACACCGGCATGCAGGCCAAAAACTTAGCCTTTTCAGAGTTCTCCCATGTGAATCCACTAAGGAATGCTGCTCAGAAACACTTCAGCTCCTTCTTGCTCAGCTTCCAGCTTAGTTCTAACTGAAAACTGCAAGCAGCCTGGGACTTCCCCAAGATCCAAAAGATTTGGTTGGCTGATTTGGCTGTCAGTCAAAGTAAGAGCTCCCTCTTTAGTTGCAAAAAGGGTGCAAAAAAGCTCCAAACTAAAGTTCCTACAGATTTTGAATTCAGACAGCTCCTGTGGTCCGGCTACATTTTAGGTCCCACCAGTACTGCTTGGTCCAATTTGCACTCCAGGACAAAGATAGTGGAGACAAACAAAAGAGTCCTTGCTACAAAGAAAACAGGTTAGACAAACTACATTATCATTATCACTCTAAAATGATTTTCAGTAAATAGTTACATCTTTCAGCAGAGCTCCCTCTCAGATTACTTAAGCTGCAATTAGGCAGCTCTTAAAGAGAGAGTACACAGGGGCTATACAAGCTCTGGTAATCACATTTAAACTGCTAAAACGCAGGACACCAGCCTGGCAGTGAGCATTTAGGCAAGCTCAAGGAAGACTTTTTGGAAACCCCCATTTGTAGGGGGGGGTTACATAAACATGTGCATGCTGAAGGACAGGGGAAGGGGTGCGACATCATTTAGATATTAGGTACTTCTGCGGACTAAACAAGGTGGATAGCAATGAGCTATTCATAATGAGATGTGACACAGGTACCACAAGTAACTCTGAGAAACTGGTGGGTGGGGGTGAGGTTCAAGGAGGATGTCAGGAGGTACTTTTTTTTTTTTACCTGTGATAATCAAGAGGAACAAGCTTCTGGAGTAGGTCACCAGGGCTGAGACATTTGGAAGGTTCAAAAGGGGATGGGACAGCCACATGGGAATAATGCATAACAGGGTAGATGGGGGGGGGGGGGCAGTTAACTTGGGAGGACCGATAATGGCACAGTCCATCTACAGTTATTTCCTATGTTTCCATGTAAATTAATTTTGGAAAGTGTAAAGAATGTTTCACATTGGTTCACATGAAAATGTTTCTTCTGGCACAGAATGTTAGTTTTGCAATAATGGGACAAAGACTGCACAAGAGTCTGTGCAATGTAAACTTGAAGCTTACCTTCCAAAGGCATTAAAAAGTGCGACTATTTCTTGTCTTGTTAGCTGAAAATTATAGGATGGACCACTTGCAGGCATGCTCTCTATCTGCTTTTCTGAGAACAGGATCTTCAGAGCAGTCCCCAATCCCTGAGTCTGCAAGAAGTTTACAGAAAAAGGCAAGTTACTTACTGCAGCTCCATAGCTTCAAGAATACCTTCTCCATAGAGAACCACTCTTTGGTTTTAAGCTAGATGTGCTAGGACCCAGCGTCTATCAACTTTCTGTC
Organism: Neoceratodus forsteri; assembly: GCA_016271365.2. NCBI lineage: Eukaryota > Metazoa > Chordata > Ceratodontiformes > Ceratodontidae > Neoceratodus > Neoceratodus forsteri. Next base: position 836,896,704 of record CM028134.1, read on the forward strand.
AGGGCACTGGACAAAGGTGAATGCATGACACCATGTACTAAGACCAATAACAGCTGCCGATGCCCTAACAAACTCAGCTCTGGTAGCAAAAGGAGTGAAAGCATGACAGGCAAGCCTATGCATGTAGTAAAAGAAAGAAAAAGGATATATAGAGAGAATGCTTAGGTAGCCAGGGCCAACAGCCAAATGGGTATGACAGTGAAAAGAAAAAAAAATGAATACAAATGACTAACAACCTAACAGAAAGAGAGTAAGCACTTTTAAGAGGCATCCCCTTGAAAGGATGACTGTTTGTAAAATTCCATAGGCAAGCCGAGCAAGGGCTATGACTTTTACAAGACCCAGTTAAAGAAGCAAACACCCTCAATACAAAAGGGGGGCAACAACTCTGAACAGCTGCCTCTTGAATACTTTTTATTATAAGATCATTTTTATTTTCCAACAGCAATAACACATATACAATCCATTCTTATACAACATATCAATAAAGTAATATTAATATAAAAAGAAAAAGAAAAAGGATAGGAAAAAGACAAAATTAACATTCCGAAATAAAAAAAAGTAATAAAAAGAATAACCATTTTATGGCTACAGGTGTAGATTCGTTGGCAAAATTCATACTGATATAAGTGGAGGTAATATAGCTTCTCTCTCTCTCCAAGGTGGGTCCTGATCCTCGTTAGATTCAAGTACTTCAGACCACAGTCTCTCATAAGATGTCGCTTCTTGAAGTAGAAACCACCACCTGTCTCCTTCAAATTTTCCTAGGTCCTGGGCATTCCATTTCTCTAAGACGAGTCTTTTGGTTATCATAGTTGCTATACAAAAACTTTTTTTTGTATGTTGTTTAGTTTTAAAGCAGCAGAGCAATGAACTGTTTTTTGTCTTTTCATTTGAGTATTCAAGCCACAAATGGTCTGTTTAAAAAAAACTTGTTTTCCATAATCATTATTTTTTTTTTATACTTTATAGGTTCAACTCACCTCTCGACTAGCATAGACCCTTACCAGGATCGCCATTTGTAAATAAAATGCATCATGGTTATAATAGGTGTCAACATGTTTACCATAATGTAATTTTGTTTGCCCATAATGCAAAGGTGTGTTTATACTGTGGTGTCATACGCGTTCACAGAGCTAGCCAACAGTGACCAAGTGAAAATGTCAGCTTCTGTAGCACGGTCCAGCAGCAGTGCTGTAGCTCAGAAACAGAACAAGACCGTGTAACCCTTAGTTTAGATGCAATAAAAAAAAGTACACACAGCAAAGAATCAGCTCAAAAATGTGAAGTGCACAAACCCAGAAAGTAAATGCAGGAAAAAACAAACTGAAGTCCGCAACCGAACAGAATCAGCTGAGTACCTTCATTTTAAGTTTCCAAGTCTGACAGCAGTCAAACCCATAGCTTGTTTCATGTTTACCTTAATTATCAACGCATTCCATAGCATACCGCTCCCTTTAAAAATCAGACAGTCTGCTTGCTGGTATGAAAGAATACAATCCTGTAGGTGTTTCAGTGCTACCCTTTCCACAAGCTGTCTTGTATTAGCGCCTCAGCTCACTGCTGTGCAACGATGAGTCGAGGCGCTAATACAGAACAGCCTGTGGAAAGGGTAGTGCTGTAACACCTACAGGATTGTATTCTTTCATATCAGCAAGCAGACTAGGGAGCGGTATGCTGTGGAATGCGTTGATAATTAAGGTAGACGTGAAACGAGCTATGGGTTTGACTGCTGTTCAAACTCAGACATTTAAAATGAAGGTACTGAGCCAATTCTGTTAGTTTGCGGGCTTTCATAATGTACCATTTGTTTGTTATTTAGTATTTTTATTCCTCATACCCACACACATACTGTAAACCACGGTACTGGCAGGCTACCAGTACAGACTCTAGGCTCAGTCTAAGAAACATTACTAAAAATAGCAGCAGTACAGGAAAAGTTGTGGCAAGTGGATTCAACGGTGAGAATAGTGTTTCAACTAACCATTTACACTCAGAATCTTAAACATATGAACATCTCCTGTGTTTAAAAAAAAAAAAAAAAAAGCTTTCACATTTCCCACTGAGATCTCGGGGTCGAACATGCATCACCCACAACAAAAGTGCATCAATGAATTGTGGGAGGTTTGTGCCAGAAAACAAACATGGTGGATCATGATTAATTCGCGAAAATTAAATATGAACTTTTAACATTATATATATATATATATATATATATATATATATATATATATTCAAAGATCATTTCATAATGAATGCATCTGAAAAATGAAAACCGGATGTGACACTGACTCCAACAAGCAAGTTACAGAATATATACAGGTTACTCACCTGTAACAGGAGTTCTAGGAATGGTATATGTTGTTCATCCACACTTCTTGGCAGTTCCTCGCCGCTTTAAATCTTGCTGGGTGATAAAACTCTCAGCTCCACCCCATGACGCCAGATCTAGCCCGCTGGAAGCCAGGTTGTGCGTCGAAGCCGGGGAGGTCAGGTGGGTTGGTTGTGTGGATGAACAACATATACCATTCCTAGAACTCCTGTTACAGGTGAGTAACCTGTATTTCTAGGGACATGGATATGTTGCTCAATCCACACTTCTTGGCAGACTCCTAGCAGTTCTCCAGGAGGAGGAGGGAGGCAAGGCGCACACCCCCTATTTAGGAAACAAGGACTGGAGAACCGAGGTCCCAAAACCAGCATCCCGGCGTGACTCAAAGTCGATGCGATAATGGGTAATGAAGGTGTGTGCTGACTTCCAGGTAGCAGCCCTGCAGATTTCCTGGATAGGGACGTCCCTGGAAGCAGCCACCGAAGCAGCAGTATGGTGGGTAGAATGAGCTCTTATCCCTTTGGGAGGCTCCATGCCTGCCAACCTATAGCAGAGATCTATGCAGGAGGTGACCCACCTACCTACTGTCCGCTTGGCTGCAGGTCTGCCAGGTGCGGCTTCAGCGTAGGTGACAAACAGCTGGCAAACCTCTCCCCGAACTTCAGCTGTCCGCTCCTTATAACAAGAGAGCGCTCTTCTAGGGTCCAGAGTATGGAGCCTATATTCGGCCTCCGAGGTGTGACTGGGGTAGAACACAGGCAGAGTCAACACCTGGTTAAGGTGAAACTCCGACACCACATTCGGAAGGAATTTTGGGTGGGGGCACAGGACAAACTTGTCCCTGTGGGAGACCAGATAAGGAGACTTGATGGAAAGCGCCTTGAGCTCTCCCATCCTTCTGGCTGACATGACAACCACTAAGAAGGTGGTCTTCCACGACAGGTGAGAGATGTCACACCTATGCATCGGTTCGAATGGCTTTCCTATGAGCTTAGCCAATACCAGCAGTAGATCGCATGGAGGTGGAGGTTCTCGCACCAGAGGGGATATGTGATGAAGGCCTTTGAAAAAGTGCCCGACCACCTTCTCTTGCGCCACCGACTGCTTCCCGGCCCGCGCCCGGTAAGCAGAGATGGCTGCCAGGTGCACCTTGAAGGTCGTCGACCGAAGCCCTAGCTGAGAAAGGGACCACAGGTAGTCCAGAATGCTAACCAAGGAACAGGAAGAAGGGTCCAACCCCTTGTCCTGACACCAAATGGAGAATCTCTTCCATTTGAAGGCATAGCATTTTCTGGTCGACTCCTTACAGGGATGCCTCAACAACGCTGAGGACCTCGTCGGAAAGACCCAAGGCCTGGAATTCTAGCTGCTCAGGAACCAGGCCATCAAGTGCAGGGATTGAAGGTCCGAGTGGAGTATCTTCCCCTAGTTGACTGAGATCAGGTCCGGGCGGGCTGGAAGCCGCCTCGGGAGCCTGAAGCTGAGGCTAAGGAGATCTGGATACCAGAACTGGCGGGGCCAGTCTGGGGCTATTAGAATCACCTGCGCCTTGTCCCTCTACGCCTTGAGAAGCACCTTGTGGATCAAGGGAAATGGAGGGAAGGCGTAGAAGAGGCCCGGGGTCCACAGCCTCGAGAAGGCATCCCTCTGCAGTGAGCCCTGCTGAGGGTGGGGGGCGGGCATGAAACAGCCTCAGCTTTGCATTCCCCTGGAAGCAAACAGGTCCACCTGAGGAGTGCCCCAGTGGGAGAACAGATCTTGCACTACCTCCAGCAGGAGAAACCACTCGTGAGATGCAGCACCGATCCGGCTGAGGGCATCGGCCAGAGTGTTGGAGGCTCCTGCCACATGGATGGCTAGGAGATCCGCCTCTAGTCTGCTCATGAGAGACCACGTCTGGAGAGCCTCCTTGCACAGAGGCAAGGAGTGCATCTCGCCCTGGCAGTTTAGGTAGTACGTGGTCGTGGTGGTGTCCATCTGGACCTGAACCACTTGACCCCGTAAAAACGGAATGAAGGCGGTGAGGGCTAGTCAGACCGCTCGAAGCTCCAGCAGGTTGATGTGGCATCGAGACTCCTGAGGGGACCAGAGGCTGTGCGCTCTTAACTCCCCCAAATGGGCACCCCAACCCATCAGAGAGGCGTCGGTCATCACAGTGACTGTCGGCTCTGGGCGGACAAATGGGATACCCTCCTGCAGATGAGCTGGAACGAGCCACCACTGGAGACCGTTCCACATCTCCTGGGTCACTGTCACTGGCTGGTCCAGCGGACTGGAGCTCTGTGACCATTGGCGGGCCAGCCCCCATTGCAGGGGACGCATGTGCCAGCGGGCCCAATGGACCACACTGGTGCAGGCTGCCATGAGGCCCAGGAGGCGCAGGAAGTCACAGGCAAGGCACAATTGCCCAACCAAATATGACTGGGCAAAGGAGGAAAGGACCTTGGCCCTGTTCGCCGGGAGCCGTGCTCTGCCCCGATGAACTGAATCACCTGAGATGGCACAAGTTCCGATTTAGCCTCGTTGATGAGGAGGACAATCTGAGAGCAGACCTGGAGGGCCAGATCCCTGGACCGCTCCACCTCCAACTTGGAGGGGGCTGCAATCAGCCAGTCATCCAGGTAAGGGTACACCTGGACCCTTTGGAGCTTCAGGAATGCTGTCACCACTGCCATGCATTTGGTGAAGACCCTGGGAGTTGGAGACAGGCCGAAGGGCATGGCCTGGAACTCGTAAAGGGATCCCTCTGCCCTGAAGCAGAGGAATCGCTGGTGAGACGGACAGATTGGGACATGAAAGAACGCATCCTGGAGGTCCAGAGAACAGAACCACATGCCTTGTTCCAAGGATGGGATGATCTGAGTCAAAGTGACCATCCTGATGGTACGAGACCTTAGGAACTTGTTCAGGTCGTGTAGGTCTAGAATGGGGCACCAGCCCCCCGTCTGTTTTGGGACCAGGAAGTACCTGGACACAAACCCTGGGTCTGGAGGAGGATCTGCCACCTCCCTGATCACCTCCTTCTGGAGGAGCAGGGCAATGTCAGCTCGGCGAGCGGACAGAGAGGCTGCGGAACCCGCAGCCCCCCGTGGGGCGACGGCTCGATAGGGTGGGGACTGCTCGAATTCCAGAGGCAGACCCCTGCCTACCACTTCCAACACCTAGCGGTCCATGGTGATATCGGACCAGGCGGAAAGGAAGTGGTGGAGCTCTCCCCCCATGGGGGGAACCCGGGGAGGAGTGACGAGGTTGGGGGCGACACCCCTCAACCCGTCACTGGGCAGGCTTGGAGGAAGGGCCGGCCGAGGAGCTGCCTGGACCTTTCCCTCCTGGCTTCCTGCTGGAGCAAGCAGCAGGTTTGGCTTTGAGGTGCCAAGTGCGAGCCTGCTGGCCCCGATGCTGGTGTAGCTGGGCCGGATGTGCCACAGGGGCTGAAGACCAAAAGGGCTTACGCTGCTGCTGCTGCTGGTGGCCTTTGTCCTTCTGGGTAGACGTGACTGAGTCCAAGGTGGCATTGGACTTCTTGATCCGTTGCAGATGACCCTCTACCCCGGGACTGAAGAAGTTGGTACCCAAGAAGGGAACGTCTGCCAGTTTGTGCTGGGTATCCACCGTAAAGGTGGAGATCCGCAGCCAAGCTCTGCAGCACATGGCCATTGTGGCCGCTACTAACCGGGCACACGAGTCAGCGATGTCCAAGGAAGTTTGGAGCCGCTGTTTGGCCACCACCCTTCCCTGATCCCGCACCTGCTTGACCATCGTTTGAAGGTCAGCCAGGAGATGAGGAATCACCTCATCCAGGGAGCCCACAAGGGCGTGTGAAAAGTGTGCCATCAGGATGGCCAAGCTAGCCTGACGAAGGCCTAGGGAGGAAGCAGCATAAACTTTCTGCTCGGAGTAGTCCAATTTCTTGGACTCCTTATCGAGTGGCTTGTCCACATCCCAAGTGTTCCCGGGACGCCGGAAAACGCGGTCAGTCACGAGCCCCTCCGCAGAGGGGTGCGCTGAGAAACCGGAGAGTGAACCGGTGGGAACAGTATACTTCCAAGCCATTCTGGCCGAAGGTGCTGGACAAGAAGCTGGCCGCTGCCATAGCTCCAGGGCCAGGCCAACAATGGCTTCGGCCACCGGGAAGGCCTCCGTAGGGGAATCCCCTCCATCCAGTATCTCCATAAGGGGATACTTGGCCTGTTTTGAAGCGGGTTCGAGCTTCAACCCAGTGGACTCTGAGATGAGTTGAAGCATTCCAAGGAACAAGGATGGGCTCTCGTCCACCGACTGACCCCCAGTGGACTCCATGTCTAGTGGCCTGGAGAACAAGGAGGAGTCATCGTCAGACTCCGAGGAGTCTGCGAACAGTTGCCGAGCGCCTGAGCCACCCTCCACCTGCCAAGGTCGATCGGGAGTGAGTGTGACTGACAACCGATGGGGCAAACCCTGACCCGACCGAGAATCCTTGGTCGGGGCCCCAGTTTTAGGTTGTGGAGGCGGGGGTTCCACCACAATGGGTGACACAGCTGGTTTCGTCCGAACAACTGGTGCTAGCTTCGGCCCCTCGACTACTACGAGGGGTTGTTTCAGCCGCTCCGGTGACAGCCACTTAATGGCCGGAGAAGGCGATGGAGTCAGCTTATTCCCAGACAATAAGAGCTGCTGCCACATTAGATCCTCGTAGCGCCGACGCAACTTGTGCCAGAGCCTATCCTCCGAAGAGGACGACGAGGATGAGTAGCGCCGCCGCTTTCCATGGTGCCGAGACCGCCGACGTCGGCAGGACCGGCTGGACCTGGAAGCGGTCCAAGACCGAGACCTTCAGGGATTCTGAGGGTGGGTCTGAGAGGGGGGGAAACCCGCTCCTCCCTCGGTTCAGGGACCTTAACCGGGGACTCCAGCACAGGAGGCACAGGCAAGTCCTTGGTTTCCACCGGGGGAACCGGTGAAGAAGAGTTGTCAGCTTCTCCAGTCGACAAACCGTCCGACGGGTCGAGAAAAATCTCGACTGCGTCGACGACGCTGTCTCGGCCGGCTGACCTGACGGGACATCACGTGAAGCCAGCCGCCTTAGCTGCAACCCTTGACCGGCAGAGTGTCGACTATCCGGGGAAGGGGACCCTCTCCCCGCCTCCCACGAACGCCGATGGTGGGACTTACCCTTGGAGTCCTTCTTTTTGGACCGAAAGGAATGTCCCGAAGGCCCTTCTCCCTTGGTGGAGAGGGATTAGCAAAGCTCCTTGAAAGAAGCTGTGTAGGAGGAGCCCAAGGAGAGCAGGATAAATGCTGCAACCGAGGATGATGATGATGCGGCCTGGGCCGCCGCCTCCTCAAGGGCGATCATCTGCTCCACTTGTTCAGCCGAGCCCGCAGCCGCGGACATCGCCCAATGGGCCTCCTTCGACTTGACCGGAGGATAACGTTTCTCGGGTTGCCACAACAGCAATCGGGCAGCGCGGTCCTCCAAGACCGAAGCCTCCGTGGATTTGCACAACTCACAAGCCTGTGAGTCATGGCTAGTCCAAGGCAATAAACGCACGTGGAGTGCGGATCAGTCCGGGACATCTTCTGCCCACAGGGGCACCGACGAAATCGGGAGTCGATTTGTCCATCGCAGCCGCGAGGGAAAGAGAAGACTGAAGTCTTTTAAATTTGAGAATGAGTTTCGGATTGACCGAAGAGTGTGGATCCAGGCCTAAAATGCAGAGCGCTAAGGAGGGAACCTGAGCTTCCAAGCGGTAAGGAAGATCTGGTGTTATGGGGTGGAGCCGAGAGTTTTACCGCCCGGGTGGGTGGGAGGAGCCAGCTTGAAGACCTTCCGGCAAGATTAAAAGTGGCAAGGAACCTGCCAGTAAGTGTGGATTGAACAACATATCCACGTCCCTAGACCCTTTATTTCTGACGAATGTTCGTTGCACTGCTGCTTTAAGGAGTGTGTGTCATTGAGCACCAAGGTTTTAAATTGTGATGGTATATTTATTGTTAAGGTAGTACATAACATCTCTATAGTTTTTTTCCATCATTCTTTTATCATTCTGTAATTCCATATGCAATGATATAGATTGGCATTAAGGCCATGTTGGTGCCAGCACTGCTTACTGCCTTGATTCCTTATTCTGCCCAAAATTTAAGGTGTAAAGTAGGCTCTATTTAAGATCTTTTTTTGAATTGTTTTATTTTTTGCATACATGTAGTCCTTATTACCATTTATTCTTACATTTCTCCATTGTTGGTCTGTATATGTTAAAACTGTTTTCTGATTCCATTTTCTATTTATTTTGGACTATGGTTCCTTGTCACTACGAAAAGACATTAGATACATTATTTGCAACAGTTTCTTTGTGCCCAAATTAATTATTTTGGAATGTTCTTGAAGAATCCTACCCAAATTGTTAGTAGGTATAATGGAGCAATTCTTTTTTAGAATGTTGCATTTAAGCAATAAGGTATGACTAGGGGTTATGTTAATGTTCTAGTTAATCACTCCCTGGGGGTGTAATGTGGCATGAGGTGCAACTGAGTACCATATTGCCCCAAGGGGTGATTAACTTGAACATTAACATATCCCCTTGGAATACCCTATTGTTTTTATTATAATAGGGTGCAATAAAAAAATAGCATGTTTCTTTTTTATAAAACTTTTTACATTGTTTTACTAATTTTATGATAAAAAGTCCTCCTGCAGCAGTTTGTGAGCTCAAGCAGTCGTAAGTGCTGTCATGCCCTCGTTGCCATAGCAACTGTCTTGAAATTGGTACGGAAATTGTATTAACAACATTCAAAGGAATTTACAGTTACAGCATTTTGTACCTGTCTGCTCTAAAAACAGCACCTCCGATGTACCCCTTAAGCCACACAGTGGCTAGTAATGAGCCCCCTTCCCAAACTCAAAATGTAGCGCTAACCAGGGCTGTGACCTTCCTGTCTAATTACAGTCATGGACGGCGTGATCGACAGTGCATTTTCTACAAGCTTCACTCTTTTTGCTACAAGACATGAAATACTTACATAAAAGTGGGCTACTACAGGAGGATAACACTATATTCTGATAGGTAATGCTTCACTGTAGCCCAAATAAGTGTATGCCCCAGTCTTGTGTACCTTCACAGATCTGGGACATGTTGCGAATGCCTGACCTGGCACAAGTGAAAGCACTGTCATGTCCCTGTTGCCACGGAGACAGTATCAGTAAATTGGGACACTGTTGTACCAGACTTTTCATACCGATTCAATGGCTGTCCTGTCCTCAGACGTAGATAGTGGCTACTGGTATAGCTGCCAAAGTGGGAGGTATGGAGGTCAGGATGATCATGCTACTCGCCTGCAGAATGGAAAACACTGTCATGAACAGGAGATGCTGCGAGCAAACAATAATGGATACCAAGAAAAAATTACTCACTTTAGCAATTGTGTTTCTTCTAATGGAGTCTTTCTATATTCTGACATATGCTGTTAGCCCCAGCACTTGAACTGCCCTGGAGAGGAAAGAGTTAATTTCTATGCCAGGCATAGAATGTTGAGCTCAAGCTCGGTTTTCAAACCTCTGTCTGTGCTGCCTCAGAGTGTAACTGTCAGATTCTTATGAGCAAACTAACCACACTTCCAGTGTGGAAATTGTAAAACATACAAGCCAACAGGCAACAACTTGGGTCCAAAAGACTCAAGTCGAGAACCCAAGAGAAAAAAAACAGGTAGTGAACAAAATATATAAATCTAAGTTAAAACATAACAATAACAACCATCCCACCCTGAAGAGTAGGGGTGCAAAATACACCCCTGAGGTGCAACACTGTACCTGCCAGCCCATATCCCAAAACCAGGTTCTGAGAGGGGAGGCGGGGAGGTCAGAATACAGCAAGACTCCATTAGAAGAAACACAATTACTAACGTGAGTAATTTTTTCTTCAAACATGAAGTCTTGCTGTATTCTGACATATACAGACTACCAAGCAGTACCTCCATGGAGGAAGGTACCGAACCTAGTTTGGGAATAGGCTCAGCATACTGCTGTACCAAACCTAGCATCACTCCTAGCCTGGATATCCAGAGAGTAATGTTTTGTGAAAGTATGGACTGTTTTCCAGGTGGCTGCTTTGCAGATCTCTAACAAGGGTGTATCTCTGGCAGCAGCCAGAGAAGCTGCTGTACCCCTAGTCGAGTAAGCCCTCAGACCTGAAGGAGGTGTTTTACCTAGCTTGGCATAGCAGAACTGTATACAAGAGGCAATTCACCTGGCAATAGTTCTCTTAGTAGCAAGCCTACCTTTTCCCACTTCACCATAAGTGAGAAACAATTGAAGATAGTCATTCCTGTGTTCTTCAGTATGTTCAATGTAGTGCCCTTTTAACATCCAAACTGTGTAATCTTCTTTCCCCTGAAGAAGAAGAATTAGTGAAAAACACAGGAAGAGACATGGACTGGTTCAGATGAAAATCTGAGACCACTTTGGGTAAGAACTTCCTATTGGTTCTGAGGACCACCTTATCTCTATGGAATCAGATAAAATCAGGTTCAAGTGACGGGGCCTGTAAGTCACTAATTCGCCTGGCAGAAGCGACAGCTACCAAAAAGACAGTTTTCCAGGTCAGGTACTTAAGCTTGGCTGAAGCCAGAGGTTAAAATGGTGGCTGCATAAGCTGAGCAATACAGATATTGAGATCCCAAACCGGAGAAGGCTCGCTAAAAGGAGGGTTGATATGAACCAGATCTTTAAAGAACTTACCAAAGACAGGGTGAGATGCTAGGGAAGAGTCCTTCCCTGCTGAGAGGAATGCAGACACAGCTGCTAATGAACTTTTAAAGTGGCTGGCCTAAGGCCTAAGCCATTAAGGTGAACCAGGTAATCCAAAAGAGTAGCAATGCCAGCAGCATCTAGTAGAATATCCTTGTGGGAACACCAAATGCTGAATCTTTTCCATTTGGAATTATAAGTTTTCCTGGTAGAGGGTTTCCGAGAAACCTTAAGGATGTCCAAAACTCCCTAAGAAAGATGCAGGCCTGCATATTCTAACTCTTCAAGAGCCAGGTCTTGAGACTGAGAGACTGGAGATTGGGATACCAGATCCCCCCTGAGAAGAGGTTAGGAGATTGTGTCTTTTGGGAAGAGACAGGGTGAATGAGACTGTTAGGGACAACAACAGAGGATACCAAGGTTGTCTGGCCCAGTCTGGAGCCAGTAGAATCACTGTGCAGGGTTGTGACCTGATCTTGACTAGAACCCTGAACAATGGGGGAAAGGGAGGAAAGGCACAAAGGAACTTGCTTTCCCAGTGGGTCTGCAGCAGAAGAGGGGAAGGTGGTGATTGTCTGGGGCTGCGAAGAGATCTATCTCTGGAGTGCCCCACCTGGTGAAGATTACTTTCAGTATGAGAGTATCCAAGGTCCATTTGTGATGGTCCTGGGAAATTCTGCTCAGAGCATCTGCTAGAACATTGTCCTTCTCTGGGAGGTGGACTGCTATTAGGGAAGTTTGCAGGGAGTAGGCCAGAGACCATACTTTCATGGCCTCCGTGCACAAGGCCGTAGACAGAGTAGCCCCTTGCTTGCTGATGTGCCACATGGTGGTGGTGGTGTTGTCCGTCCTGACCTGAACCACCTTGTCCCTTACTGAGTCAGAGAAACCTTGAAGGGCTAGGAATACTGCCCTGAGTTCCAGAAGATTGATATGATGGAGAGAGACTCTTGTGGAGACCAAACACCCTGTGCTTTGAGGGCTCCCCAGCCCAGGAGAGAAGCATCTGTGGTTAGTACCACTGAATGAGATTGATTGAGGAATGGGACACCTTGTCTGACATTGTCCTGATCCAGCCACCACTGGAGAGCTTGCACCAGAGTGTGAGTCACTGGAACCAGTTTGGTGAAAGTATCTTTTTTCTGAGACCAAAAAGACCTTAGGTGAAACTGAATGTCCCTCATTTGGAACCTAGCTCCTTGTACCACTGCAGTGGAAGCTGCCATGTGGCCTAGCAGCTGAAGAAAATGTCTTGCTGGGTGAGAAACCAGAGGATGAAATGAGGAAGCAAGATTTGTAAGGGCCTTTACATTTGCTAGTGTGAGGAAGGCCTTTGCTTGAACAGTATCTAACTCTATCCCTATGAAAGTGAGGAGCTGTACTGGTTCGAGAACTGACTGTGGCAGATTGAGAAGGAATCCCAGAGAACTGAGCAAATCTTGAGTGACCTGAAGAGCTGACCCGACCTGGTTGGGAGACTGCACTACAATGAGCCAGTTGTCCAGGTATGGGAATAGAGAAATCCCCTGCCTTCTGAGGAAGGCCACTACTACTGCAAGGCACTTTGTAAACACTCTTGGACCTGATGTTAGGCCGAAAGGCATGGCTCTGAACTGATAATGGCCTGAAGGCAGCTCAAATCTGAGGTACTTTCTGTGGGAGCACCTGATAGGAATATGGAAATAGGCATCCTTGAAGTCCAGGGATGCTAACCAATCTCCTGGCCTCAAAGAGGGAAAAATTACTCCCAGAGTCACCATTTTGAACTTTGGTTTTAAGATGTGTTTGTTCAAATACCTTAAGTCTAGGATGGGTCACCACTCCCGTCTTTTTTGGGGAAAGGAAATATCTGGAGTACAGACCCTTGCCCCTGTGTAGAGTAGGAACTCTCTCCATGGCTCTGAGAGCCAGCAGAGAGGAAACCTCTGCTTCTAGAGCAATGGTTTCTGATATGTTTGCAGGTGGAAAAGACCTGACCCTCATTTTTGGAAACTTCTTAAAACTGAGGGCCAGTCTCTGGCTTACTACCTCCAGGACCCACTTTTCTGAGGTAACAGACTTCCAGGCCTAGAAGTAGTAAGCCAGCCTGCCTCCTACAGGAATTGGGGAGTCGACCCGTGCTGACACATCAGAGTGTCTGCTTGGCAGGAGCCTTAGACTGGGAAGAGGGTGCAGCCCTGCTCATCTCCCCCTGCCTCTCCCTCGAAAGAACCCCCTCTGTGGGAAAGGAGAGGAAGCCTGAGCTTGACAGAAGGGCCTGTGGAAAGGCCTGCCCCTGCCCCTAAACTGCTGCTTCTGAGGAGTGGCTTGCCTCTCTTTGGCCTGTGCACTCATGTAGGTGGTCCTGTACTCATCCATTTTCTTCATGTAAGCCTCTGTCTGCTCCCCAAACAGAGAGTTACCCACTACAGGGAAATCCATAGCCTTAGCCTGGGCATTCTGCGAAAGGCTAGTACATCTGAGTCAAGCATGTCTCCTTAGAGACACAGATGTAGCCATGACTCTTGATACCACATCACTGGAGTTGATAGCAGCATGGAATTGTACCTTGGATGCCTCAATTCCATCAGCAGCCACCTCCTCCACTGCCAATGATCCTCTTCCTGGCACACACCATTACTCTGCCCCGTTCACTTCCTTCCACGGTTCCCTCGCACTCCCCGATCCATTCTGGCCCTTCTCTCCTGCTTTACATTTGTGCCAAGCCTCCTATTAGAACTCTATGTTGCAAAAAACAAGATTAATTATCATAAGTAGTCTGTACCCGACAAGTTCGAAAGCAGCTTGCCCCTACTTTGTGCAGTTTTCCCTCCTATCTCATCCCTCTACCTCAGGCTGCCCCTAGAGTTTTAAACTACCATAGCATTTAAACAATTAAGCATTAAGTCTTTCCTTAGCCTTTATATCCCACAGTATTTAAACAATTCAGTATGAAGTCTTTCTTTAGCCTTTTAAATCCCCCTACCTCAGGCCGCCCCTAGAGTTTTAAACTCCTATAGCATTTAAACACTTCAGCATGAAGACATTCCTTAGCCATTAGCAAACAATTCAGCATGAAACAAGTCTTGACAGCAGCTTGCACCTATTCTGTGCAATTTACCCTGCTAGCTCATCCTTCTACCTCAGGCAGTCTCTAGAGTTTTACACTTCCTTAGAATTTCAAACAGTTAAGCATGAAAAACATTCAAAAAACAATCTAGCTAAACATCATTTAAGAACAATCTAGTATGAAGTTAATTAAAAAGTAGTCTATTTTTGCCAGTTAGATGCAGCTTTTAACCCGTTTTGATGCAGCTTGCCCTCATCATGCAGTCTTTCCCCTACCCCACATACCTAACTCAGGAAGCCTTTAGAACTTCTCCATGCTCCACCTCCTATCTGCTCCGACCAATCCTAGGCTTGTTTCCCGTGGATTTAATAGAGTATATGTGTGTGTGTGTCGCCAAATTCAAATCGCTGAAGCTGCTGCAAATTTGCGAGAGCCGCTGGTCCTTGGCTCTCCGCTTGCTGCAGCTGGTTTTCAGCTCAACACCACTTACTCCTGGCTGGGTCTGCCACCATTTTGCGTCTTTCCACTCACCACTGCAGTCTGAGGCTTGCCCTGCAGTTTCGGATGGGAGCCGCCACTGGATCCACTGCCACTCACTCCTGGCCGGTCTGTGCCTGTCGCCGAACATCTGCCACCGGTGCTGGTAGAGGGAGTTCCAAGCAAAGGGAGCAAAGTGACCTCTCCCAGTAGTTCTCCTCTGCTCCAAAGAGGAATGAGCTGAAAAGGAAAATTACGTACCTACCGTAATTCTTGATCTTCTTGGATGAGTCTCCACCACTCATTCACACTAGTGGGATTGGCGCCGGAGGCGCTAAGACCCATCGGGAGCAAACTTTTTGCTGGAGGGTCGGCGCGAGAGACGGCGCTTCTGAGACACCGCAGCCTTGTGAGCAGCCGGCTCGAGCCGTAATGACCATCTCGGCGCGACCCTCCAACCGCCTCAGTACCTTTTTACCAAGGAGGTGCAGCGCAACTAACGGAAAGGGTAAACCCAACATTAAAAACGGACATAAGATAGTCCGTATGACCCGTGTAGAAGGGTCAGCAAAGAAGTCCTCCACGCCTAAAGATTTGAGGGATGAAGACCAATACAGCAGTGAGCTCGGGGATGGAGGGTGGGCGTGATGGATGAGTGGTGGAGACTCGTCCAAGAAGATCAAGAATTACGGTAGATAATAATTTCCCATCTTCCTGGACAAGTCTCCACCACTCATTCACACTAGTGGGAGAGTACCAAGCTGATAATCCCAAAAGGGCGGCAGGAGAGCCAGAGCTCACGCTGTCTAAGATAGAAGCCATTAAGGATAGTTCTGAATGCGGAATGTCGCCTGGCATGAACATCCAGTGCATAGTGCTAAGAAAGTATGCACTGAGCTCAGGTAGCGGCGTTGCATATATCTGCAATTGGAACATTGCAATTTCCGCTAGGGATGCGCGACTGCCCTAGTAGAGTGAGCGTACCTCTACCTTCTAATTTAACTTGAGCCATGGAATAGCAATGGCGAAGGCATGCCACTAACCATGAAGAGATACATCTAATAGCGACAGGTTGACCAGCGGGTGTCGCTGAAAAAACGAACAGTTGCTGAGTCTTGCGAACATCCTTGGTTCTATCTAAATAGAACCGCAAGCTCTCTTAACATCCAAGGAATGAAGAGCTCGCTCCCTTCATTTTGGAAATTAGCTAAGTAAGCGGGAAGTACCAGAGGTTGGTTCAGATGGAATTCTGACACAACCTTGGGAAGAAATTTAGATGAGTACGGAGAACTACCTTGTCCTTATGGAATACAGTATACGGAGGGTCCGTAACCAGGGCATGTATCTCAGAGACCCTATGGGCTGAGGTAATGGCCACCAGGAAGGCAGTCTTCCAGGTAAGAAATTTTAGCTCACAGGTAGCTAAGGGTTCGAAAGGCTTCCGAGTGAGCATGTCCAGCACCAGGTTAATGTCCCAGGCTGCAACTGGACGCTTAACAGGGGTCTGGTATGGAGAATCCTTAAGAAATCTCTTCACCATAGGTAACTGAGCCAGAGTTAAGGAAGAAACCGCTCATGGAACGCTGAGATGGCACTAAGGTGAACTTTAACTGTGGAGTACTGAAGACCTAAGTTTGATAGGTCCAAAAGATACTCAGAACCTTGCCAGGAGGACAGGAAAAGGGATTCCAAGAGGATTTTGCACACCAGAGAGAAAAACGTTTCCATTTGGAAGCGTACGTTTTCGGTGGCTGGCTTCCGAGCAGCCAGAAGGATGTCTGAGACTCTACGAGAGACGTTGAACCGATTCACTTCTATCTCTTCAGGAGCCAAGCATGAAGGTGAAGTGATTTCAGGTTGGGATAGACCAACGAACCCTGAGTCAAAAGACTGATTTGCAAAGGAAGTGGTCTCGGAGAGGCTGCCAACATACTGTTGAGTAGAGGAAACCATAGTTGCCGAGGCCAGGAAGGAGCAATGAGAATCATCTTGGTCCCTGAGACTCGAACTTGAGGAGTACTCTCTGGATTAGAGGAAGTGGTGGAAAGGCGTAAAGAAAGCGTTTTGTCCACCGCAGCCTGAACGCATCCTGACAGAAAATGCCAGGCCCTGGATTTCTGGAGCAGAAGAGAGGCAGTTTTGCGTTGAGTGGGGATGCAAAAAGGTCCAGGTCTGGAGTCCCCCACTCTTTGAACAGGGACCGAGCTACGGCTGGATCGAGAGACCACTCGTGAGGGTCTGCCTCCGTTCTGCTGAGGTGATCTGCTAGGTCGTTTTGTATACCTGGCAGATAAACCGCTTGAATCAGAGACTTGTGCTCCAAGCACCACTCCCACACCCTCATTGCTTCCCTGCAAAGGGATAAGAATGAGCACCGCTTGCTTGTTGATGTAATACATCACTGCTTTGTTGTCCGTTTGAAGGAGAATGTTCTTGTGACAAAGGACATCCTTCAGAGCTCGGATTGCATAGAGGACCGCTCTCATCTCCAGGACATTTATGTGGAGATGAGTTTCGAACTGAGTCCATACACCTTGAGTGTGGAGGGAGAGACAGTGAGCTCCCCATCCCATTAGCGATGCATCTGTGGTGATGGAGATCTGATGATCCGGGGGAGCAAAGGGGAATCCTTCCAGGAGATTGCTCTCTTGAGACCACCAGGTGAGAGACCTTCGAAGGGGCTCCGTCACCTTGATGGGATAAGACTGGGGGTGAGAGGTCGGGGACCACTGAGTGGAGAGCATCCATTGGGTGGTTCTCATGTGCAGTCGGGCCAGAGGGACAGTGAAGACCGAGGACGCCATGAGACCCAACATACGTTGCATCGAGAGAGCTGTAACCGATTGGTTCTCCCTGATGTAACGGGCCATACGAAGGATGTCGAGCCTTCTGTCCTCTGGAAGGAAAGCCTTCGCTGAAGAGGTGTCTAGAAGCGTCCCTATGAAAAGGAGCCTCTGGGAGGGTTGCAGTTGAGATTTTTTCAAATTCAGCAGAACTCCCATGGACGTGAGAAGACGAGAAGTCGTTTGCACGGCTTCCAAAGTCCCTTGGCCGGAAGGGCTTGCTAGAAGCCAATCGTCCAGGTAGGGAAACACTCGGAGTCCGACTTTCCTGAGATGCGCCGCGAGAACTGCACAACACTTTGTAAAAACTCGCGGCGCCGAGGATAGCCCAAAGGGCAGGACTCTGAACTGATAATGCTGACCCAAAGCTACAAACCTGAGGAATTTGCGGTGGGTCGGGTGGACGGGGATATGCTGGTAAGCATCCTGCATATCCAGAGAGGCCAGCCAGTCGTGCTGATGCAGCAAGGGTAACAGGGTACCTAGGGAAATCATCTTGAATTTCTCCCTGGGGAGGAATTTGTTTAACTTTCTGAGGTCTAGAATGGGGCGCATCCCCCCAGATTTCTTTGGAACCAGAAAGTAATGGGAGTAGAACCCTGTGTTTCGCAGATGCGGGGGCACCAGTTCTATTGCCCTGTTGTTCAGAAGGCCCTGGATCTCCGCGGTGAGGAGGTCTGACTGAGAGGCCGACAACCTGGGTTGTCGTATGGGAGGACAATTCGGGGTTTCAAGAAATTGAGAGAATAACCTCGCTAATTATCCAAGGACCCATTTGTCTGAGGTTATGGACTTCACTGGTTGTAGAAGTACATCAGACGACCTCCACCGGAGGAGAAAGTTCCACCTCGGCAGAGTGGATGGAACTTGGGCCAACGACTCATAAGGTAGCGCTGGGAGCTTTAGGTCCCTGCGCTTCTGCTGCGTCTTCTTTTGAGGTTGGGCAGGTTGGCTTTTATGGAAGCTTCCCCTGCCTCTGCCTCGAAAGGACTGACGACTATGAAACTGACGTCTGTTCACATGCCCCGAGGGGCAGGCGGAGAGTCTGGCCAACTTAATGGCTGATCTAGTCTTCTGAGTGGCCTCTAAGGCTTGCTCCACCTGAGGGCCAAAAGAAAGGACATCAAAGGCAGCGCCATCACCTGCTGCTGAGCATCATTCGTGAAGCCAGAAGTACGCAGCCAGGAATGGCGCAGTACAAATCCCGCGGCTGCTGAAGCGAGAAGCAGTGTCGAAGCGTCCATGGCGGCTTTGACCTGTTGGTTATTGGACTCAATACCTCTAATAACGGTCAGAAGAAGCTCTGACTTGGAATCCGAATCTGGAAGAGCTTCAACCATTCTTTTCATAGAGTGCCACAGGATATACTCATACTGAGAAAAATAGCCTTGATAACTGGCAATACGCATACTTAGAGTGGAGGCAGCAAAGACTCTCTTACCTAATGTATCAATCTTACGAGACTCTTTGTTAATAGGTCGAGCTGTAGTAGTTTGAGGAAGAACGACCTTGTCATTCTCTGCCAGGACTACAATAGGATCCAAAGGCTTGGGATGCCAAAATGGGACGATCCTTGGGAGCTGAATACTTCTTATCAATGGATTTAGCCACTGAGGGAATAAGAGCAGGGTTATTCCATACCATTTGAGACAGCGTCTCGAAGGAAGGCTGAATCGGAGGAGTCAAATCCGTAGGGATCTCCGAAGCATGAAGATACTGGAGTCTTAATATCTTCCCAGGATCGATGTCTGTAGTCTGGAGAGAAAGAGTGGATCCCAGGTTCTTCAACAGAGACTTAAAGGACAGGTCCTCGACCACAGGCTCTGTAGCAAAGAAAGATCCCGTTTCCTCCACTTCATCACCCAACCGAAGGTCTGGGTCAGGCTCAACATCATCTCCTGATGGTCCAGAAAGGACTGTTTGGACAGGAAAGGAGTGAAAATTAGGAGAGGAGGAAATGGCAGAAAAACAAGGAGTCCCCAAGGGCTGCCGGCGCCGAGACGGCAAAACGGGCTGAAGACGGCACCGAGGAGGCGACAGCGCAGAAACGTCGCGAACGGCTTCGGCGCGCGCCTGCCGGACGGCAAGCGCATGCACGGCCGACGCGCGAACGGGCGCTGCCAGATCCAACGGGCACCACCGGGCGGCGCTGAGATCACGCCGCACCGCCAATGGCGCCGACAGCCCGGGCGTGCTTGAAACGGCGCCGACACGGCCACAGACCCTGCAGAAGGCGCCGAAAAGCCCGGAACCTGGAAAACAAGAGAAGGAAAAAACCAGGAGATAAGGGCATCGGTGAGGCCCCCTGCGCCGCAGCCATGTGAGGGGGGGAAACACCTAAGCACGGAGTCGCTAGCACCGAAGAAGGCGCCGCGCGACTAGGAAGGTCCAACCGCCCTACCTGATCGCCGGAGGAGCCCGAGGGCTCCGAGGTAACCGAGCCAGGCAGAAGAACCAACCTCCGAGCCCATCGCTCCATAAGAGCGGCCCACTGATGAAACTGCTCATCTGGAGCCCTACCTATAGGCGGGGAGGGGCTCCGATGTCGAGGACGACAATTATCGGAAGTTGGCGACTCCGAAGAAGGAGACCGGCAACTAGCAACGATAACCGACCGTCGACGCGCAGACATACCAGAGGGCGACCTCGAGTGATGCCTTCTCTTTTTTGACCTGTGGGCCGAAGAAGAGCTCGAGGCCGAACGGCGCCGAGAATGCGACCGTTTATTTTTATGCCGGCGGGGGGACCGCCCATCCCCCCGGGCATCGGACTGACCGTAGTCGGAACCCTGCTGAGGAGAAGGAGGCTGACCGGACCCAGCCCGGCTGACTGAACAGCTTTCATACGAAGTCTCCCTACCGTCACCTGACCTGCTCATGGTCGACTCCGTCCAGTAGGCCGAGACTTCTTCAAGTAAGTTAAATTTAAATATTAGAAAAATTTTACGAAAATAGAATAAAACTAAGCGATACTACTATCGTGATAATGTTACAAAAAAACAAACTGAAAACTATGCGCTAGTTTGAAGTTTGACTCCCATTTGGCGGCGGCGTCGTCACTGGGCGCTTTTCGGCAGGCGGGAAAAAGGGCTGAGGCGGTTGGAGGGTGCGTCGCCGAGATGGTCATTATCAACAGCTGCTCGCGGGCGCTGCAAGGTCTCGCGGGCGCAGTCTCTCGCGGCCACCTCTAGCAAAAGTTTGCTCCCGATGGGTCTTAGTGCCTCCAGCGCCAATCCCACTAGTGTGAATGAGTGGTGGAGACTTATGTCCAGGAAGATCTCCCTTTTCCACCATGTTTTAAAGGCGGCACTGCCTGCCCTGATTGGGCACTTTATGGCCTCCTCAGATCCTCCTGATTTGTCAGCAGTGCACGCGGTTGACTGGTGCTGCCTGGAACCTGGTAGCTTAAGCTACTGCAAATGTTGTACGAGAGCCGCTAGTCCTTGGCTCTCCGCTTGCTGCCGCTGATTTTTGGCTCACCACTCGCTACTCTGCCGCCACTCATTCCTGGCTGGGTCTGCCGCCATTTTGCATCTTTCTGCTCGCCAATGCAGTCTGAGGCTTGCCATGCTGTTTTGGATGGAGCCCTGTGGTTTCGGATGTCACTAGAGGAGTCTGGTGTGCCTGAATGCTTGTTTGGGGGTGTAGACATTGTGCTGGTGCCTGCAACCTGTTGAAGTGTGACAAAACTTTGCAGTACTTGACAAAACCACTGAAATGTAAACTTTTTAAATCTAGTCAAAACACAGAACCTTTTTTGATTAAACACACTGCAATCCAGCAGCTGCAGTAAGTGAAAAATCCTATCCAACACACCTGGCTACAGAAACACACAGAGGAGCGAGAGAAAAAAAACTGTGACGCTTGGCCAGCTGGTTATGATTGTTCTATGATATCTGTAATATAAAAATATAGTATGTGAGTCTGTGCTCCATGGGTGCCCCTCCCAGGTTTCAGTGAAGCAGGAACCATTTAATTAACTGACTTACTTCAGAATGACATTTTATTACCTTTTTATGATATGCCTAGGCTCTTTGAAGTGGAAATGAAATGGGACTTTATGAGTCTGTCAGGGGATGAGTCTAATAAACTTTTATGATGTCTTAAGAGGAAGAACATGTTATTGCACCATGGTGCTAAAAGTTATAAAACCCTTTGATATGCCTTGGGAATAGGAACTGCTCAAGATCAAAAAGAAAATGTTTAATTAAGGAGTCATATTTAGG
This sequence comes from Neoceratodus forsteri, assembly GCA_016271365.2. Taxonomy (NCBI): domain Eukaryota; kingdom Metazoa; phylum Chordata; order Ceratodontiformes; family Ceratodontidae; genus Neoceratodus; species Neoceratodus forsteri. The sequence continues at coordinate 836,918,352 of CM028134.1, forward strand.
AAGTAAAGTTTTTGCTGATGTCACCTTATTTAATATACCTCCTGAGAGGACACCCTGTTTGTAATTTTTTTATGTTCTAAAAGGAAGAGCCAGATGACTCACAGAAGGGGTGTGAAGAGACAGTTTAAACTGAATACTGTGTCTGAACTTTGTTGTCATATATTCCATCTCGGGACTGTAGAAAGACACAGCTCTATGATCTAACTTAGGCACTTAAAGAGGTAATACATTAGATAGAAAAAGTCTAACTGTATTGTGGTAGGAGTTTTTGTTTTGTATTTTGCCCTTGTTATTTTAAGTGACTGTATGCTCTTTAATATAGTGTTCTGTGTTTACATTTTACACATTTTTATCCATTTTTAGTAAATATATTATTTGAAAGACTGCCTGGGTGTGTCTTCGAAGTTCTTTTTTGCATGTGATGTATACGTGGTTTAAATTTGACAGCTGTTCTGGAGAGCTTGATGGTGTTACTAAACTGGGAAAAGGTAAGAATATACCCAAGGTCTTTCCTAGAGTTTTAAGGGTTCATTTTGGATACCTGGTTAGGTGCCCTTAGGCGAAAAATATATTGCATCCCCTGAAGAGAATATTATCTGAGCCTGTACATTTGGGTACACGAGCATAAGGTTCACAGTTTGAATCCCCACAGAACTTGAGACTAAAGGTGATTCAGACCTACAAGCAGACAGGAGGGTTACCCTGTCTGTTACCTGTTCACATTACTGCGCTCGGAAGTTGGCACTGTGGAAGCAGAGGGCCTGACCTGCTGAGTGCGTTTGTGACAAAAACTACCAGCTTTCTTGAGGCATCAGGCTAGAAAGCAAACAGACCCAATGTACAACAAACAAATACACCCTTAATTGGCAGACTGGCCCTCATCCAGACTTCTCCAAGACTGTAATGAGAATTAAGGCAAGGTAGTCAATAAAAAGTTGAAAACTGGCATGATTTGAATTTTGGGGTGCTATCAGCAACATAAATAGCCCCAACCTGCTGGAGTTACCAAACACAGAAAAAATAACAACAATTACAAAGATTTAGGCAGCTGGTAAGCTTCTTCAAAGTGCTGCCTTCCCTGTGAGTGGTTCAAAAGACTAACTGCTGTAGATGGAATGCTTATGCAGCCAGGGTGAACAGCCAAATGGGTATGACTGTATCACTGAAACCTCTGATAGGGGTGCACATAATACATATGTAATTATTCCCCACAGACATTGTGGGGCGATACAGAAGTTTTTGTGTGTGTGTATATATAATAAATACGCATGCATTTTTTGCATATATGCCCATGCGGGTCAAAAAGAAAACACAAAAGCAAATGCAGGGGAAGGGAAGACAGAAATAATAACAGATGTTCAAAATGGAAAAGTTTTTTGTCCACACCAGAGATTGAGCCCTCTGAGCCACTAGCCCTGCCACTGGTCTGCTATAGAAGAGAGGGGGATGGTGGTGGGTAGGTGGTGCTCTATGGAGAAGACATTCTTGAAGTAACTTTCCTGTTTGCTAAGAATCAGTCAGAAGCTTCCCACTTAATTGGGGGCAGAAGACGCAACTCTGAGGCCGCAGGTCTCAGTGGGTGAGAACTGAAGGAGGGGACCCTTTGGTCATGTTCAACCAAGGATCAGGTAGGTGACAGCGGTGGTTCTCAAGGTGCTGGAGGTGCAGATGTCCCACAGAGTTGTTGCCGCACCTGTTGGGAGAAGCAATGTGCCCCCCTCCCCCCCGGGCACTGAGGATTCTTCATCAGGTGACCGGTGCTGGCCAGTAAAGTTATAGCCAGGACATCCACCTGAGACAGCTGAAACTGCTCAGCAGAAAGCCAGCTCAGATGCATTGCACAATGCCCTCAACTGGTGCCATGCTGGACCACACTCTGTCACTCGATGGCAGGTTCAGATAGAAGACTATGCAACTGAAACCACAGGTGTCTTTGATAAGCCACCATCAGCACCTGGTAGGAAACCTGGGTCAAAGGGGACTTTGCCATATTAAGTTTCCTCCCTCAGACATCCAGCAGTCTGAATTCCTGTGATGGGGGTACAGCCTGAACACTGGGTTGATGCCCCTCAGAATCAGAAGAGACATCGGCCTCGAAGACGGGTGAGCAAGATCTCCAGGAGTTGCGACTGGAACATGGAAATGGGTCTAGAGGTCCCTAAGGACTGGGAGCATGGAATAGGATCACCTCCAGACTGCCATGATCGTCTCTCCCGGGACCAGATGCCAGCAGGATCACAACTGTGTCTGTACTGGGTACTCCCATGAGGAGTTGTGTTTCAGTGTTGGGTTCCAGTCCATCAGACAGGCTTTGACCGCCTCCATTTACATCACAAATTACTGATGCATGGTGTGTTCAACTATTGAGAAGAGGTGGAGTGACGACTCATCCTCTGAAAAGGATGACAAGGGAGAGTAGGCAGAAAAGCCACCAGTGGATGGCGTTGGGGAGGCACCTAAAAAAAGCACCAGGTCCATCTCCATAAACCAGTGCTGCACTTGCTCTATCCACTGCTGATAGTGCAGTACTGATATCAGCCCTGCAGGCCTAATTGTTTCTGCTACTCTATCAAAAAAGAACTAAGCGCTTGAAGCAGCAATGGGGGAGTAGGGGGGTGCCATAAGCGGCTTGATGGGCCATGGATCCTATGCCTTGCCCTGGACCTTGTGATTGTACTGACTAACTAGGAAAGAAGTGGGAAGAGTCTCCTGACTCAGAAGCTTCAAGCAGCAGCAGAAGCTTGAGGTGGGTATGCAGAACACAAAAAGGGCTGCTCCCAGGCTGACGTGCAATGTCTAACAAAAGCAGCAGCAACAAAGAAAAGACAGCACTGTCCAGCAGCATAAATATCAAAAAAGTAAGTTTATTAATGCAGTCAAATTGTGCCACATAGAGAACCCGCACCAATCCACTCTAGGCCCGACCAGTTTCGCACATGTGTGTTTCCGTCAGGGAACTGACCTGATGAAGCATGGATGAGCAAAATCGGTTGGGGCCTAGTATGGATTGGTGAGAGTTCTCTATCTGGCATGATTTGGCTTCATTTTATAAGTAATAAACTTACTTTTTTGATATTTATGCTGGTGGATGGTGCCATCTTTTCTTTGTTGCTTGTGAGTGGGTGTCCCAAGGGAAGCCCCTGGTCGGACAATTAGCAGAGTTCCAGTTGGCCCTGCTGTAAAGTCCACCCTCCATCTGCTGCCAATGCTCGATTCTGCACTGGTGGCAGCTCCAATTCTGGCACAGAGCCTGGACCTGATGTAGACTTACGAAAGCCATGTTGACACTGTTGTCCACATAGATGCTGAAAACCCCACCGGCACCATCTGCGGCACTGCCAGCAGTGTCAACACTGAAATATACTCCAGCGCTGGCACAATACAGATGCTAACAGTCTGCATTAATGATAAAATTGCTTACAGAGAGAGTGCTGACCCAGACAATGTGATTGGTTTGCTGCCATAGGCTAATGGACCATAGTGGGTGCTCACCTCCCCAAAGGATGGGGCCAAAGGTCCTCCCAACACCGCCACCACCATTTGAGAGTCAGTCAAGGCCCCAGCTCAATATGGGGAGGGAGAACTCAGTGCTTCGTCCGGGTTGGGGGGGGGATGGTCCATAGAGCTACCTTGTGACCACGTGGTCTGAGACCTGCCACTGAAGGTTGGAACTGGATGGTTCAGTCTCAGGCAACGATTCTCCAGCATACAAAACTAGAAGAAGAAGAAATAAGGGTTGCAGGTGTCCATATCATGGCCAGGCCCACGGCAAGTGAGACAAAGCTGGTGAACGTTACAGGGGACAATAAGGCACTTGCATCTAAAATGATGAAATGTGGCCCCTGAAGTTTGGTCTTTTCACTTTTTTGACATGGCATCCTGTTTGTAAAATAGTAAGGAAGAAAACAGTATGAACTGAGGTACTACACTAGTTTCTACTATCTGCATTGCCCATTCAACAGCAGGAAAACAGAACTGAGGTCATTTGGGTGTTGGCATCGTTACTGGACACAGCACAGTGTTAAGCATGCCCCGGTGCCCTGCCAGAAAGTTTACTCCCACTGGGTCTTACTGCCGCTTGCTTGAGATCAATGAGTAGGGCTCTATGAGAAGACTGATTCACAGAAAATCGGTTTCCTAACACAGCAAATCAAGGAAAGAGTTCTGTGCAATACTGACCTGCAGTTTTCCCCAAAGCCTGCATTTAAAACAGCCAACACAATCCATTATTCTTGAAATGTTCCTAAAATGTTGTCTGAAATCCTCCTGCAAGAACATATTGAATTTCAGAATTTACTTGCACAGACATTTTTAAGCATTCACCCAATTCATCTGTGAATCTAATTTACATTTTGATATTGTGATTTTATATGCTATTAGTATGATGCTGCTGTTGTATTGTATGCTGTTAGTACGATGCCCCTGTTGTACTTAAGCATTATACATTTTTTTTCAGTTTAAGAAATAATACATCACTCAATATAACAAGGTCTGATGCAGTACGTAATTACTGTTACAAGTTTGAAATCACATTCAGAATTAAAAAGTTGTGTTATTTGATGATCTTAGTACAACTAATCCGATTACAGTATTTCTCAACTTTAAAAGGGCTGCCATATTGCAGAGAAATACAGGTTACTCATCTGTAACAGGAGTTCTAGGAATGGTGTATGTTGTTCATCCACACTGTCTGGCAGGTTCCTTGCCACTTTAAATCTTGCCGGAAGGTCTTCAAGCTGGCTCCTCCCACCCACCCGGGTGGTAAAACTCTCGGCTCCGCCCCATGACGCCAGATCTAGCCCGCTGGAAGCCAGGTTGTGCGTCGAAGCTGGGGAGGCCGGGTGGGTTGTGTGGATGAACAACATATACCATTCCTAGAACTCCTGTTACAGGTGAGTAACCTGTATTTCTAGGGACACGGCTATGTTGTTCATCCACACTGCCTGGCAGACTCCTAGCAGTTTTCCGGGAGGAGGGAGGCAAGGCGCACACCCCCTACTTAGGAAATAAAGACTGGAGAACTGAGGCCCCAAAACCAACATCCCGGCGTGACTCAAGGTCGATGTGGTAGTGGGTGATGAAGGTGTGTGCTGAATTCCAGGTAGCAGCCCTGCAGATTTCCTGGATACGGACATCCCTGGAAGCAGCCACCGATGCAGCGGTATGGCAAGTAGAATGAGCTCTTATCCCTCCGGGAGGCTCCATGCCTGCCAACCTATAGCAGAGATCTACGCAGGAGGTGACCCACCTGCCTATCGTCCGCTTGGCTGAAGGTCTGCCAGGTGCGGCTTCAGCATAGGTGACAAACAGCTGGTGAACCTCTCCCCAAACTTCAGCCATCCGCTCCTTATAGTAAGCGAGCGCTCTTCTAGGGTCCAGAGTATGGAGCCTATATTCGGCCTCCGAGGTGTGATTGGGGTAGAACACCAGCAGAGTCAACACCTGGTTAAGGTGAAACTCCGACACCACCTTCGGAAGGAATTTCGGGTGGGGGCGCAGGACATCCTTGTCCCTGTGGAAGACCAGATAAGGAGACTCGAAGGGAAAGTGCCTGGAGCTCTCCCATCCTTCTGGCTGACGTGATAGCCACCAAGAAGGCGGTCTTCCACGACAGGTGAGAGATGTCACACTTGTGCATCGGTTCGAATGGCTTGCTCATGAGCTTAGTCAATACCAGCAGTAGATCCCGCAGAGGTAGAGGTTCTCGCACCGGAGGGGATATGTGATCAAGGCCTTTGAAAAAGCGCCCAACCACCTTCTCCTGTGCCACTGACTGCTTCCTGGCCCGCGCCCGATAAGCAGACATGGCTGCCAGGTGCACCGTAAGGGTCGTCGACCAAAGCCCTTGCTGAGAAAGGGACCACAGGTAGTCCAGAATGCTTGCCAAGGAACAGGAAGGGTCCAGGCCCTTGCCCTGACACCAAATGGAGAATCTCTTCTATTTGAAGGCATAGCATTTTCTGGTCGACTCCTTATAGGACGCCTCAACAATGTTGACGACCTTGTCGGAAAGACCCAAGGCCTGGAGCTCTAGCCGCTCAGGAACCAGGTGCAGGGACTGAAGGTCCGGATGGAATACCTTCCCCTGATTGACTGAGATCAGGTCTGGGTGGGCTGGAAGCCGCCTCGGGAGCCTGGAGCTGAAACTGAGGAGATCTGGATACCAGAACTGGCGGGACCAGTCTGGGGCTACCAGAATCACCTGCGCCTTCTCCCTCCTCGCCTTGAGAAGCACCTTGTGGATCAAGAGAAGCGGGGGAAAGGCATAGAAGAGGCCCGGGGTCCACGGCCTTGAGAAGGCATCCCCCTGCAGCGAGCCCTGCTGAGGGGGGCGGGCATGAAACAGTCTCAGCTTCGCATTCTCCCTGGAGGCAAACAGGTCCACCTGAGGCATGCCCCAGTGGGATAACAGATCTTGTACTAACTCCGGCAGGACAGACCACTCGTGGGATGCAGCCCCTAGCCGGCTTAGGGCATCGGCCAGAATGTTGGAGGCTCCTGCCACATGGATGGCAAGGAGATCCGCCCCCAGGCTGTGCACGAGTGACCAAATGCGGAGAGCTTCCGTGCACAGAGGCATGGAGCGTGTCCCGCCCTGGCAGTTTAGACAGTACATGGTCGTGGTATTGTCCGTCTGGACCTGGACCACTTCACCCCGTAGAAATGGAGCGAAGGCGGTGAGGGCTAGATGAACCGCTCGAAGCTCCAGCAGGTTGATGTGACATCAGGACTCCAGAGGGGACCAGAGGCCGTGCACTCTGTGCTCCCCCAGATGGGCACCCCAACCATCAGAGAGGCATCGGTCGATACAGAGACCGTCGGCTCGGGGTGGACAAACGGGATGCCCTCCTGCAGATGTGCTGGAATGGTCCAATACCGGAGAGTGTTCCACATCCCCGGGTCACTGTCACTAGCTGATCCAAGGGATCGGAGTGCTGTGACCATTGGCTGGCAAGCCCCCATTCAAGGGGACGCATGTACCAACAGGCCCAACGGACCACGCTGGTGCAGGCTGCCATGAGGCGCAGGAATTCCCGTGCAGGGCGCAATTGCCCAACCTGAAATGACTGGGCAAAGGAGGAAAGAACCTCGGCCCTGTCCGCCCGGAGCCGTGCTCTGGCTCGTAGAGAGTCGAGCTCTGCCCCGATGAATTGTATCACCTGCTCTGGCATGAGTTCCGACTTGGGCTCGTTGATGAGGAGGCCAACCTGAGAGCAAACCTGGACGGCCAGATCTCTGGAATGCTCCACCTCTGTTCTGGAGGAGGCTGCAATCATCCAGTCATCCGGGTAGGGGTACACCCGGACCCTTCGGTGCCGCAGGAATGTTGTCACCACTGCCACGCATTTGGTGAAGACCCTGGGAGCTAGGGAAAAGGCCGAAGGGCATGGTCCAGAACTTGTAGAGGGATCCTTCTGCCCTGAAGCGGAGGAATCTCTGGTGGGACAGACGGATTGGGACGTGAAAGAACGTGTCTTGGAGGTCCAGAGAACAGAACTACACGCCTCATTCCAAGGATGAGATTATCTGAGCCAGAGTGACCATCCTGAAGGTCCGAGACCTTAGGAACCTGTTCTAGGTCGTGCAGGTCTAGAATGGGGCGCCAGCCCCCCCATCCGTTTCGGGACCAGGAAGTACCTGGACATAAACCCCGGGTCTGGTGGAGGATCCGCCACCTTCCTGATCACCTCTTTTTCCAGGAGCAGGGCGATGTTGGCTTGGCGAGCCGAAGAGAGGCTATGGACCCCGGGAGTCTCCCCCCCGAAAGGCGACGGCTCGGAAGGGCAGGGCCTGCTCGAACTCCAGGGGCAGGCCCTTTCCTACCACCTCCAACACCCAGCGGTCCGTGGTGATAGCGGACCAGGCGGAAAGGAAGTGGTGGAGCCGTTCCCCCATGGGAGGAACTCAGGGGGGAGTGACGAGGCTGGGGGCAACACCCCGCAACCCGTCACTGGGCAGGCTTGGAGGAGGGACCGGCCGAGGGACCTCCTGGGCCTTTTCCTCCCTGCTTCCTGTTAGAGGAAGCCGCAGGCTTGGTTTTGGGATGCCAAGCGCGAGCCTGCTGGCCCTGATGCTGGTGCCGTTGGGCCAGAAATGCTGCAGGCACAGAAGGGCGAAAGGACTTATGTTATTGACGATGGCCCTTGTCCTTCTGGGCGGAGGTGACCGAGTCCAGGCTAGCATTGGACTTTTCGATCTGCTGGAGGTGGCCTTCCACTCCAGGGCCGAACAGGTCAGTCCCCAGGAAGGGGACATCCGCCAGTTTATGCTGGGTATCCGCCGTGAAGGTGGATATCCTCAGCCATGCTCTGCGGCACATGGCCACTGCGGCCGCAACTGATCTGGCACAGGAGTCTCCAATGTCCAAAGCCGCTTGAGCTGCTGTTTTGCCACCGCCTCTTCCCTGATCCCGCACCTGCTTGACCGTGGTCTGCAGGTCAGCCAGGAGATGAGGGATCACCTCATCCAGGGAGCCCATGAGGGCGTGGGAGAAGTGTGCCATCAGCACAGCCGAGCTGGCCTGGCGGAGGCCAAGGGAGGATGCAGCATACACCTTGCGCCTGGCAAAGTCCAGCTTTTTGGGCTCCTTGTCAGGGGACTTATCCACATCCCTAGCGTTCCTGGAACGCTGGAAAATGCTATCGGTGACCAACCCCTTCGCAGAGGGGTGCTCTGAAAAACCGGACAAAGAGCCAGTAGGGACCACATACTTCCTGGCCATCCTGGCCGAAGGCGCAGGACAGGAAGCCAGCCACTGCCAAAGCTCCAAGGCTGGGCCAAAAGGCCTCCGTGGGCGAATCTCCTTGGTCCAGTATCTCCGTCAGAGGATACTTGGCCCGCTTGGATACGGGCTCAAGCTGCATCCTGGTGGACTCCGAGTTGAGCCGAAGCAAACCCATAAAAGACGAAGGGCTCTCGTCCATCGACTGCCCCCCGGAGGACTCCAGGTTAAGGGGCCTGGAAAACAGGGAGGAGTCATCATCGGACTCTGAGGAGTCCATGAAGAGCTGCCTGGGGCCTGAGCCACCCTCCACCTGCTGAGGATGGTCGGGAATGAGGGCGACCGACAACCTGTGGGGCAGACTTTGGTCAAATTACTCCCGTGCGGCTGTGGGGCAGACCCTGACCCGATCGAGAGTCCTTGGTCGGCGACCCTGATTTCGGTTGTGGAGGCGGAGGTTCCACCACAATCGGTGGGGCAGCTGGCTTCGGCCGAACAACTGGCCCAGGCTTGGGCACCTCAACTACAGCGAGGGGTTGTTTTGGCCGTTTGGGTGACAGCCACTTGATGGCCGGGGAAGGCGAGGGCGTCAGCTTGTTCCCGGACAGAAGTAACTGCTGCCACATTAGGTCCTCGTAGCGTCGAAGCAATTTACACCGAAGCCTCTCCTCTTCCGAGGAGGAAGACGAGGACGAGCGGCGCAGCCGCTTACTTCGGTGCCGAGACTGAGACCGCTGATGTCGACGGGATCGGCTGGACCGAGACGAAGTCAGAGACAGAGACGCTCGGTGTTTCCGAGGGTGGGTCTGGGAAGGGGCGGGGGACACCCGCTCTTCCCTCTGCTCAGGAGCCTTGACTGGGGACTCTGGCACAGGAGGCGCAGGCAAGTCCTCGGTCTCCACCGGGGGAACCGGTGAAGAAGGGCTGTCGGCTTCACCAGTCGACAGCCCGTCCGACGGGTCAAGAAAAATCTCAACCGCGTCGACGGGTGTCTCGGCTGGCTGACCTGACGGGGACACCATGAAGCCAGCGGCCTTAGCCGCAACCTCGACCAAAGTCGAGTGTCGACTGTCCGGGAAAGAGGACCTCTCCCGCTCCCACGAACGCTGACAGTGGGACTTACCTTTCGAGTCCTTCTTTTTGGACTGAGAAGAATGTCCTGATGGCCCCTCTCCCTTCATGGAAAGGGGCTGGCAAAGCTCCTTAAAAGAAGCTGTGTAGGAGGATCCCAGAGAGAGTGGGAAAAATGCTGCGACCGAGGAAGATGAAAATGCGGCCTGGGCCGCCTCCTCCTAGAGGGCGATCATCTGCTCGAATTGCTCAGCTGAGCCAGCCGCCGCGGACACCGCCCAGACGGGCCTCCTGCACTTCACCAGCGGTAGCTCGGTGCGCCCAAGCTGTAACCGGGCAGTGCGGTTTTCCGTGACGCTATTTAAATGAACGGCATAACTCGTGAGGCCCGCGGGTCATGATCTAGGCTAAGGCAGTAGACACACGTGAGTGCGGATCCTTCCTGGACATTTTCTGCCCACATGGGACTCACCAAACTGGAGTCGATTTGTCTATCGCAGCCGCGCGGGAGTAATTTGACCGAAGTCTTGAAAACTTAAGAATTAGTTTCGGGCAAACCGAAGAATTAGGATCCAGTCTATACGCAGAGCGTTAAGGAGGGAACCTGAGCTTCCAAGCAGTAAGGAAGATCTGGCGTCATGGGGCGGAGCCGAGATTTTTACCACCCGGGTGGGTGGGAGGAGCCAGCTTGAAGACCTTCCGGCAAGATTTAAAGCAGCAAGGAACCTGCCAGACAGTGTGGATGAACAACATATCCATGTCCCTAGAACTGTTCGTTATTAGCTGCAATTTAACTCATGCATTCATCTGATGCTAGCGACCCCACTTATTTTAATACTGACAGGTGTTCAAGTTAACCTGAAAAAACACATTTGTTTCAAAAAGCGCTAGAAGAGCCTGCTGAATAAAAACACATTCAGTATCCACTGAGCAAGATTTTTCATTCAAAGAATCTATATCACCTGTAGAAAGGAGGAGGCTAACTTTAGTTTACTACTTGTTCTTGCATGCCAGTATTGTATACTAATGCATCCAATACCTTTTCTCCTGTGACAATTTTAAATTATTCCTAAATATCTTCATACACTACAGCAGTTAGCGAAACTTCAGTTTTCCTTAAATATCATGTAGATATTGGTACACAAAATATGGGTGTTACCTTTAATTTGGCAGCTTCCTTTCTATCCCCAGTAAACAAGGAGTTTTCATCAAAGTGCAAAGGAAATGATCTGGCAGAAAATAAATATGGTTTTATTTTTAACAAATTCAGAATCAAAATCTTTACTTTTGACAGTTAATTACGTAATAATGTGGCTTATGCTGAATGTGTACATCTAGCTTCCTCAGTTTCCAATTTACAGTAGATCGTTATTAGGCCCTAGAGACAGTGAAGTTATAACTGTAACTCTAGATCTCCGTTTGGTCTTAGTGCCGAAGGCCACAGGACCCCTGAGAACCAAAACTTCTGTGCCATAGAAACACAGACCTTGACAGCAGATAAGGACCGCTTGGCCCACCTAGTCTGCCCATTCCCTATGTGTTGGATAAGCTGCAGATTCTAGTTAACCAAAAGTCTACTTCCTCCTACCATTCTCTATAATTGCCTTATGTCTGCCCCATGCATTTTTGAATTCCCCAACTGTTTTTGACCCCACGACCTCCTCAGGAAGGTGGTTCCATGTGTCCACCACCCTTTCCGTGAAAAAATCTCTCTGACATTGCCCCTGAGCTGTCCCCTTGTTCTTGCACATCTTTCTCAGAAAGATGCTCCCGTCTTGGACATTGTTGATTCCTTTGAGGTACTTGAATGTTTCTATCATGTTCCCCCTCTCCCTCCTTTCCTCGAAGGTATACATATTAAGCTCTTTCAGTCTCTCCTCATATAGCTTCTATTGAAGACCCTGCACCATTTTAGTTGCCCTCCTCTGGACTGTCTCCATCCTGTCTATGTCCTTACGGAGATGGGGTCTCCAGAACTGCATGCAGTACTCTAAATGGGGTCTCACCAACTGTCTGTACATAGGGATAACAACTTCCTGTTTTCTACTGGTGATGCCTCTCCCTATGCATCCCAGTATCCCTCCAGGCCTCCTTACTGCCTTCTCGCATTGTTTGCCTACCTTAAGGTCATCTGATATGACTACCCCAAGGTCCCTTTCCATTTTTGTTGTTGTTAGTGCCTCCCCCCATTTTGTACTCTTCCCTTGGGTTTTTGTTTCCCAGGTGCATTACTTTGCACTATTTTGCTTTGAATCTAAGCTGCCATAATTTTGACCATTCCTCCAACCTTGCCAAGTCCCCTCTCATCCTTTCCACCTCCCTTTGTGTATCAACCCTGTTGCAGATTTTTGTATCATCTGCAAAGAAGCATACTTTCCAACTAGCCCCTCTGCAATGTCTCCTATAAAAAAATTAATGAGGACCGGTCCCAGTACTGAACCCTGTGGTACCCCACTAGTAACCACCCTTTCTTCAGTGTGTACTCAATTTACTATTACCATCTGTGTCCTGTTGGTCAGCCAATTTGTTACCCAGGCCATCACCCTGGGACCCACTCCCAAGGTATCTAACTTGCTTATTAATCTTTTGTGTGGGACTGAGTCAAATGCCTTGCTAAAGTCTAGGTAGGCCACATCTACAGCCCCTCTCTGGTCTACTACTTTGGTCACCCAGTCAAAGAAATCTATTGTATTCATCTGACATGATCTTCCAGCTGTGAATCCATGCTGCCTCGGGTCCTGTGCCCCGCTGGTCTATAGGTACTCAACAATTCCCTCTTTCAGAAGTGATTCCATCATTTTCCCTACCACTGAGGTTAAAGTAACAGGTCTGTAGTTCCCTGCCTCTGCCTTGCTCCCACTTTTGTGAAGATGGATCACATCTGCCTTCCTCCAATCTTTAGGTACCACACCTTCCTCCCAGGATTTGTAAAAAAGGGTAGTCAGTGATGTCACTAGGTTTCTCCTTAGTTCTTTTAGAATTCTGGGGTCAATCCCATCAGACCCCATTGCTTTGTCCACCCTAAGTTTTAGGAGTTCTCTCTGGACCTTTTCTTCTGTGAATGGACTATTATTGACCCCCTTGTCCAGAGTGCTTCTATTGTTTGGGTTAGGTACCTCCCCCTCTTCTTCTTTTGTGAATACTGAGCAAAAGTACTTGTTCAGTATCTCTGCTTTCCCACTGTCATCCTCTGCCCACCTCCCCTCCTCCTTTATTAAGTCTCACTATCCCTTCCTTGGTTTTCCTTCACTCCCTGATGTTCCTATAAAAAGTTTTATCCCCCTTCTTAACAGAGTTGGCTATCTTTTCCTCGGTTTGGGCCTTCGTTATTCTGACTGCCTTCCCTGCCTCCTTCTGCTTTAACTGATACAGTTCTCTGTCCTGCTCATTCTGTGATTCCTTATACTTCCTGAATGCTATCTTTTTCTCCCTAATCTTTCTCGCCACCTCTTTTGAGAACTATAGTGTTTTTTTACTTTGTTTTATTTGCTTCACACAAAAACTTGTTGCCTCTGTGATGGCAGTTTTCAGTTTCTCCCACTGTTCTTCTACTCCTCCTTCCTGCCCATTTGCTAGAGCATTCCTTAGGCACTCACCCATTTTGCCAAAATCAGCCCTCCTAAAGTCCAGTACTTTTGTCTTTGTATGGCTTGACTCTACAGTTGTGTTTACTGTGAACCACACTATTCTGTGGTCGCTAGTTCCCAGATGGCTACCCACTTCTAAGTCTGTGATCCTCTCGACAACTCCATTTTAGAGTACCAGGTCTAAGATTGCTGCCTCCCGAGTGGGTTCCAACACTAGCTGTCTGAGGCATGCCCGCTGCAAGGCATCGAGAATGACCCTGCTCTTGGATGTGGCTGCAGCATATGTGCTCCAGTTAACATCTGGCATATTCAGGTCCCCCATCAACAAAATCGCCCCTTTTTCTGCCATTCTAAAGATGCCTTCTAACATTTCTTTGTCCATTTCCTCCCCCCTGAGATGGGGGCCTGTATACAACCCCCGTGCGGATTGTGGTGCCATTTTCTGTCTCCAAGGTGACCCACAGTGCCTCCTCTCTTCCCCTCTTACTCTTTAGTTCTGTTGCTTTGATTCCTTCTCTTACATAGAGAGCTACTCCTCCTCCCCTTTTACCGTACCTGTCCCTCCTGTAGATTGCATACCCTGGTATGTTTACATCCCAGTCATGGTTCTCTGTGTACCATGTTTCTGTGACTGCCACAATATCCAGGTGTCCCTCTTCCATCAAGGCCACTAAATCAGGAAGCTTGTTACCCAGACTACGAGCATTGGTACTCATCACCCTCAATTTTTTTATGGTCTTAGCTCTGTTAGCCCCAACCCTGCCCTTACTGTCTTTGGTACTGGAGCACAGCACTGACACATGGCTTTGTCTGCAGAGCACAGCACCGATGCATGGCTTTGTCCACAGGGTATGAAGTGGTGGTGACCTCAACTGCCTCAGTACCTTTTTTTTTTAATCAAGGAGGAAGACTTACGTTTTTTAATAACCAGTACAGAGGGGCACTAGGTCATAATATAGCCCATCGGCCCCTAAAAGAAGGAACAATAACAAGTATCTTCTCAGGCGGTACCCATACGAAGCAGACAGGAAGATGTAATATTGGACTAAGTAAGTATAGTTGATGGAGGGAACAGGAGTTAACTATTCACTGCCTATGCAGATGTGCTACCACTACTGACAGACACTCTGAGAACACCATGGGAGCTGTGGTCTGACCAAAGGGCATTGCTGTGACCAGGTACTGAGCATGTCCAGTTCTGAACGGCACATATTTTTTGTGGCTAGGTCTTACTAAAAAATATGAAGTAGGCATCTTTCAGACCCAATGACCCTAGTCAGTCTCTTTTTTTGCAGGATTGGAATCACCGTTTGCAGTGCAACTAATCTAAACTTCTCTTTCATTAAGCGCCTGTTCAGAAATCTCAGGTCCAGAATAGGTTGCCATTCCCCATTTTTCTTGAAAGTTAGAAAGTACCTGGAAAGCAGTCCTTTTCCCAGCTGGGAAACAACCTTTTCCATTAATTTTAGCTGCAGTAAAGTACTAACTGTACTATCTTCATTGAGGACATCTCTTGCAGCAAGCCACACCCATGGAACGAGTCCCAAGCAGTTCTGACATCAAACGGTCTGGGTGGCTGGAAGCAGCAGGCCTAAGAAAGGAGGCCTTGAAGAACAGCTAGGCTGAAACCTGCCTTTCTTCCAGAAGCAATGTTCAGACTGTAGTGTTTAGTGAAAGTGTGGATGGTACTCCAGGTGGCAGCTGCACAGATCTTAGCAGCTGAAACATTCTGGAAATAGGTGTAGCTTGCTTCAAGAGATATCCTCGATGATGAACACAGGAATTGTGTCGGCAAATGGGGACCGCATGATTCATCTAGTCTGCCCGTGGTCTTTTTCACTTTCAATTCCAGTAGGATATTCTCTAAACTCTGAGCTGGAAATACTCCATTCGGCTTAACACTCAAAACTGCACAAACTGAAAGGATAAAACCCTGTCCTACTACCTTCCAGGACCCATTTGTTTGTGGTAATATCCCCCCATTCCTAGAGACAGTGATCCAGGCAACGAGTTTAAAGGGGAACAGTCAGCACTAAGAGCTTCGCACTCAACTGTGAGGCTAGTCCCATTCTGAAGTCCAACAAGTAACTGCACTCCAAATGAAGCTTCCAAATAATGTATAGTCACTCTGGAATAAGTGATGAAGAAGTGCTTTAGTAGCAAGAGTTTGGTACAGAGACCATGCCACTGCCACAAAGCCCCTGCACTTCAGGTATAAACCCTTCATCAGGGGGCGTCCCAATTTGGACTATGCAAAAACATTTTGTTTACTTGCTGTAATACTGGAGACTGTATCAGATTAATTTTGCCTACTTCCAAGCTGACATTTTCTGTAACTAGATTCCCAGATTCCCCTGAAGCTGACATCAGAGCATGGATGCAGCAGAGGGAGATTCAATAGCCTGTAGTGCATGTTAAGCACAGTCCTAAAGGACTGTACTTTGCCCTGGGAGAACAGCAGGACCAAAAAACATCTGATCAGAGCTCATGCAAGGGATTCTGGAATTTGTAGTTACAGAGAATATCAGCACAGAGGAAAGCAAAATTAGTCTGATACAATCATCTCTACTACAGTAAACAGTAAGTACAAAAAAAGTTTCTGCACACAAAGTGCAGACTGGGACCACCCCACAGTGGGGCCCCTTGGTGCTGACTGTTCCTCTTTAAGGAAACATGGGCAGTATTGTCAGGAGTTAGGCTTTGCCTGAGCTCCACGAGCAGCATCAAGCTTCTGCCTTGTTCCTCTCCTACCTCTGCCTCTCCCTGTGCCCCTATGAACACAGCATTCATGATGCACAAAGTCTGCTATAAGAAGCCCATTCTCTACCTGTCCTTCTATATGAAGTGGAGGACCTCCCCTTTACAGTCAACTTTTTAAAAGCTGATTTCTGCTCATTAACTTGTTTCATGTATGCCTCAGTTCTGTCACAAAATAAAGAACTACCTTCAAAGAAGAAATCAGTTGCTCAACCCTGCATGTCCTGGGTCAACCCTGTTGATCAGAGACATGCAAATCTCCTGAGACACTGAATTTGCTAGAACCCTACAGCAGTGTTATTTACATCACACAAGATTTGAAACTGGTATTCAGTAGGCTTCAGACCAGATTTCACAGTATATGTAGGATGTGTTTTACCCTGGCGGGGTAACATATGGGCAGGACTTCATTCCATAAAGTCTGCTGGTTATGTGCACTGTGCATAAGATAAGCAGTATAGCACAGAGGGTTAAGTCTCTGAGCTGCAGATCTGGAGACCTGGGTTTGAATCCCACAGCCGCCTAAGTGCATACTGTGTGATCCTGAGACAGTCACTTAACTTCCTTGTGCTCCCAGGTCGCATCTGGAAACAAGCTTCGGGTTAGTGTGCTACTCCTGGTTAAACAATGTTCCCCTTCCCTTACTTGCCTCAACAGTAAAATGGAGATAGTGTAGGCCTTCCTTGCCATATGGTAGCCTGGATAAAAAATTGGCTAGACAACAGGATGCAAAGGGTAGTAGTAAACGGAGTCCACAGTGAAGAAAGGAGGGTTACTAGTGGGGTACCGCAGGGCTCAGTACTGGGACCGGTCCTTTCTAATGTCTTTATACGTGACACTGCAGAGGAACTGGAAGGAAAAGTATGTCTCTTTGTAGACGACACAAAGATATGCAACAGGGTTGATACACAAGATGGAGTGGAAAGGATGAGAAGGGACTTGGCAAGGTCGGAGGAATGGTCAAATGTATGGCAGCTCAGATTCAGTGCAAAGAAGTGCAAGGTAATGCACCTGGGAAACAAACACCCAGGGGAAGAGTACACAATGGGGGGTGAGATATTGACAACAGTAAAATGGAAAGGGACCTGGGGTAATTATATCAGATGACCTAGGTGGGCAAGAATGTAAGAAGGTAAGGAAGGCTGGGGATACTGGGATGCATAGGAGAGGCATCAATAGTAGAAAACAGGAAGTTGTTATCCCTCTGTACAGACAGTTGGTGAGACCCCATCTGGAGTTACTGTGTGCAGTTCTGGAGACCCCATCTCCATAAAGACATAGAGTGGAGGCTGTCCAGAGGAGGGCAGCCAAAATGGTGCAGGGTCTGCACCAGAAGACATACGAAGAAAGACTAAAGGAGCTTAATATGTATACCCTTGAGGAAAGAAGGAGAGAGGGGACAGAATAGAAACTTTCAAGTACCTCAAGGGAATCAATAAAGTCCAAGAGGGTAGCATCTTTCAGAAAAAGAGATGTGCAAGAACAAGGGGGCACAATCTGAAGATAGGGGGGGATGGCTCAGAGGTAATGTGAGGAAGTATTTTTTGACGGAGAGGGTTGTGGATGCATGGAACAGCCTCCTTGAGGAGGTCGTGGAGTCAAGAACAGTGGGGGAATTCAAGAATGCATGGGACAGACATAAGGCAGTCCTAGTTGGGGGTAGGAGGAAGTAAGCTGTTGGTTAACTAGGATCTGCAGCTTATCTGTTAGGCAGGAAAATGGGCAGACTAGGTGGGCCAAGAGGTCCTTATCTGCCATCAAATTCTATGTTTCTATGGTCCAGTTTTCTGGAATCCAAACTCAGGAGGTGAAGTTGGCTAAGGATCTTTAGTCTTTTCGCAGGCAAATGCCTAGATCACCCTCAGGGTCAGTGCAAGTATAAATGAAATCAGAGCCCTCCCCGAGTACCTGGTATTTTTTTGTTAGTGGTCACTGCAGGAAAGGTGCAAGGTGCCCACTGTGGATGGGAACCAACATGCTTTTTGAAGATGTCAGTTCCAGCATATTCAAACTCAGCTTCCCCTGCATCCACCTCAGATTTGGTGGATGGTAGATTTAGCATACTATCCATGTGGCTTACAAATGCAGAGTATGGGGAATGGTCTTCCTTGACACTAGAAGGGGAACGAGTCCTCTTAAGGAGATGCCTTTGGGAGTGGTCTAGGCATTTGCTTGTGAAAAGGCTAAAGATCCTCAGCCAACTTCAACTCCCTAGTAGGATGTCAGAAAACTAGACCATATGGCAAGGAAGGCCTACACTATCTCCACTTTACTGTTGAGGTAAACAGCTTATCTTATGCACAGGTATCCTGGGGTATGGCTCGACTAAAACCTCAACTTCTCTGGCTACGTGGGTGCCATACTCAAAATACTGCACCCCAAGCTCAGTGCCTTGTACAGGAACCATGATTACATCCCACTGTCAGCACGCCATTTTATCATCCAGAGAATGATCCTTCCAGTCCTTGACTACGGCAACATGGTCCACAGTGCCACCCCGGTATTTCCTTGGCCAGACTGGACACACTTTTCCATTCTTTCTGCTGTTTTGCACTTGATTGTCCTTGCACTCACCACTGTTCTCTGTATCAGTCTCTAGCTCTTCCCTCACTTGAGGACAGATGCCTTGCTCTCTGTGTCAATCTCATTAGTAAATTCTGGTGTCCCCCCCGGTGTCTCTTTCCCTACCTCCTCCTTCCTCTCACTCCATGAGAAGATTTGACACTCGCACCTTGGCTGTATTCTCCACATCTACCTCTGCTGGTCAAGCTGCTTTCAGCCACTGATTCCCCAAATTCCGGAACACCGCCCCCCCTGCCATTCGTAATGCCTCCTCCTCTTGAGCCCGCTCCACTTTACTCTGTGACCTCACTTCCCCCACCTGTAACTGCCCTTAAATTTACCCCCCATACCCTCTACAAGTTCCTGGTCCTTAGTACATTTCTTATGGAATTTTAAATGTGCAATATCTGTGATCATGCCAATCAAGTGCACTTGCAACCTTGTAATGCTATGCAAATATACTCTTTGTTATGCTATCTTATTTTATCTTGTTGTCACGATATGTTTTGTTATTGTAACCCAGTGCCCCCTCCTCCCAGGATGCATCTGGAAATGAACAGTTAGCTCAGTATACCTTTCCTGGTGGAAGGAAGGAAAGATGAGCTCCTCCTCATTCAAATCCTCTTCAGGGAAGGAGTTGGGGGCAGCAGGAATTCCCACGCCCTGCATGGCTTGGAAACACTGTCACATTTGTTTGATGCCTCCCACAGAGGGCATTCTGTACTCTGGTGTCAGATCATTGCATTACTTTTCAGGATAAGGAACTGTGAGGTGCTTTTCTTTCTGTTTCTTTTGCTAGTTATTGCAGCCTACAGCTGGTCAGAAGCTTGTTTATGTTTTTGCCATCATTAACATCAGGGTTACTCTGCACCCACTGGAGCAAATGACCTCATTCAAATATCCAGGCATCACTTTCGACTCGGCTCTCACCCTCCACACCCACATCAATGCCCTATCCTTCCTCATAAATTCTTGGATAGGCCTGCTATACCGTCATACAGATTGCTTCCCCCAAGTTGCCCTCTGGCTGGCCATCCCCTCTTCTGTCCTGTCAACAGTGGACTACAGCTTGCCCATTTATGCTGCGGCGGACAATACCGCCTTGACTAAAATCCAGCTCTCAATCAAAGCCTGAAGGCTCCTGACTGGAACCCCTAGCCGCACTCAAACTTTCCTGCTCTACTCCACTGCCACCCTGCTCACCTTTGAGGAGCGTCTGCACTACCAGACCTGCCTGCTCGACAAAAAATCTCTTCTAGGGCCCCCCCCCCAGGGTCTCTGCTTCCCTATGGCATGCATCCTCATCTGTTGACATCCGTAGCTCTGTCAAGGCAACCTTTCTGGTGCCCAGAACCAAGACCTCATTAGCCCAGAGGTTCTTCCATTAGCGAGCCCCTACTTGGGTCAACTTCCTCCCACCCTGCATCACAAACACTGCCAAAACTGGTCCCTTCAAAATCGCCCTCCGGAACCATCTCTGAGATACTCACTCCTGTCAGGCCTCCCTGACTTGACAACGTCCTCTGGACACCTTATCCCTCCCCTCCTCCCACCCCACTCCCTTCCCTACCTCCACCCCTCTCCAGGTATTATCTAGGTATGTTTAGGGCTGTACCCCCAATGTAACCCTTGGGTACCTTGTATTTGACTGTAATCTATTATAAGTAACATTATTATGTCACCTATGTGTACTCTATGTTTAATGTTCTGCACCTGTACTGTTCTCACTGTTGTAACCACACTACGTAACTCTGTGTAACCCCACCCGACGAGGTGCCTTTGTAAATGAGTCCATGACTTAAAGGTTGTAAATCCAACTTTTATAATAAATAAATAAATAAGCTAGATATCCAGATACCCTGTGCTCTTTACTGGAACGCAAAGGCTTGGCAGGATAACTGGCTTAAGTGCAAAAATGACTACTTGCAGCATTCTTTAGACCCATTTGAACTCAGGGACCACTGCGGAGACGAGGGACCACCCAAAACATGCTTACCACCCAAAGCATGCTTTCCACCTTTAGAAGCATCCCTCATTATTATGAGTGTGATTTTCAGAGGAAAGCAGTCTTGTAATACTAATTTGGAAGCTGGTGCAGACAACTGCTGTTTAGCTGCCTTATTTTTGTTTTGTTTTAGGGTAGAAAACTTTATAATGTATGGACAGTGTCTACTAACCCCTGTTTCCAGTCAGCTTATAACCTGATAATCCCATTGTTATGACATCAGTATGCTTCAAACCTTGCTTAACTATGTCATAATGATAGGATTACAGGACAGAATATCACCACCTGTCAAAATTCTTGGAAAGGAAAGGTAATCTGCTGCTTGGACATTTGTTAAAAACACACATATTCCATTCAGTCAGTTACAGACCCGCTGCAGTATAGATTGCAATGGCTAATTTCAGCACTTCAGATGCTCAACATTCAAACCAGGAGGCATTCATAGCCGAGCAGGAAAACAAACGCACATTGAAAAAAAAAACAAAACATTTTTTCCCCACAGTGGCTAGTTTTTCCATACACTATAAAATACAATGCCTGAGTAATAGTGGTCAATCACTGACATAATCACCTCTTGCGGTTGCCATGACAACTGTAAACCTCATGAGCTGCGTTCTCGAGGTTTACTTGGTTGTCCTGGCAACTGCTTGATGTCATTACATCATGGTTAACCACTGTTACTAAGGCATTATCCTCTATATAAAGGTCATAATTTTCAAAATCAATGATTGGGGCCCAAACAATTAAGGCACACAGGTGGCGACCTTCTTTTACCAACCAGTGCTCACAGGATTTACAATCTTTAAATTCTGTGGGACACGTTTTCTTTTTAGGCTTTTCTATCATGACAAAAGGAGGCACCACAAATGTTTTGGGTTGTTAAATACTTAGAGGGACACTGTCAAATACAGGTTACTCAACTGTAACAGGGGTTCTAGGAATGGTATATGTTGTTCATCCACACTGTCTGGCAGGTTCCTTGCCACTTTAAATCTTGCCAGAAGGTCTTCAAGCTTGCTCCTCCCACCCACCCGGGTGGTAAAAGTCTTGACTCCGGCCCATGATGCCAGATCTAGCCCGCTGGAAGCCAGGTTGTGCGTCGAAGCCGGGGAGGCCGGGTGGGTCGTGTGGATGAACAACATATACCATTCCTAGAACTCCTGTTACAGGTGAGTAACCTGTATTTCTAGGGACATGGATATGTTGTTCATCCACACTGTCTGGCAGACTCCTAGCAGTTCTCCGGGAGGAGGGAGGCAAGGCGCACACCCCCTACTTAGGGAATAATGACTGGAGAACCGAGGCCCCAAAACCAGCATCCCGGCGTGACTCAAGGTCGATGTGGTAGTGGGTAATGAAGGTGTGTGCTGACTTCCAGGTAGCAGCCCTGCAGATTTTCTGGATAGGGACGTCCCTGGAAGCAGCCACCGATGCAGTGGTATGGCAGGTAGAATGAGCTCTTATCCCTCTGGGAGGCTCCATGCCCGCCAACCTATAGCAGAGATCTATGCAGGAGATGACCCACCTGCCTATTGTCTGCTTGGCTGCAGGTCTGCCAGGTGCGGCTTCAGCGAGGGTGACAAACAGCTGGCAAACCTCTCCCCGAACTTCAGCCATCCGCGCCTTGTAATAAGCGAGAGCTCTTCTAGGGTCCAAAGTACGGAGCCTATATTCGGCCTCCGAGGTGTGACTGGGGTAGAACACCGGCAGAGTCAACACCTGGTTAAGGTGAAACTCCGACACCACCTTTGGAAGGAATTTCGGGTGGAGGCGCAGGACAACCTTGTCCCTGTGGAAGACCAGATAAGGAGACTCAATGGAAAGTGCATGGAGCTCTCCCATCCTTCTGGCTGACATGATAGCCACCAAGAAGGCGGTCTTCCACGACAGGTGAGAGATGTCACACCTGTGCATCGGTTCGAATGGCTTGCCAAAGAGCTTAGCCAATACCAGCAGTAGATCCCACGGAGGTGGAGGTTCTCGCACCGCAGGGAATATGTGATCAAGGCCTTTGGAAAAGCGCCAACCACTGCCTCCTGCGCACTGACTGCTTCCCGCCCGCGCCCAGTAAGCAGAGATGGCTGCCAGGCACCTTAACGGTCGTCAATCAAGCCCCTTGCTGAGAAAGGGACCACAGGTAGTCCAGAATGCTTGCCAAGGAACAGGAGGAAGGGTCCAGGCCCTGCCCTGACACCAAATGGAGAATCTCTTCCATTTGAAGGCTTAGGGCTTCCTGGTCGACTCCTTACGGATGCCTCAATAACGCTGGAGGACCCCATCGGAAAACCCAAGTGGCCTGGAACTCAGCCGCCAGGAACCAGCCTGCCAGGTGCAGGGATTGAAGGTCCGGATGGAATACCTTCCCTGATTGACTGACATCAGGTCTGGGCGGGCTGGAAACCGCCTCGGGAGCCTGGAGCTGAGACTGAGGAGATCTGGATTCCAGAACAGGCGGGGCCAGTCTGGGGCTACTAGAATCACCTGTGCCTTGTCCCTCCTCACCTTGAAGAGCATCTTGTGGATCAAGGGAAATGGGGGAAAGGCATAGAAGAGGCCCGGGGTCCATGGCCTCAAGAAGGCATCCCCCTGCAGCGAGCCCAAACAGTCTCAGCTTCGCATTCTCCCTGGAGGCAAACAGGTCCACCTGAGGCATGCCCCAGTGGGAGAACAGATCTTGTACTACTCCGGCAGGACAGACCACTCGTGGGATGCAGCCCCTATCCGGCTTAGGGCAACGGCCAGAATGTTGGAGGCTCCTGCCACATGGATGACAAGGAGATCCGCCTCCAGGCTGCGCACGAGGGACCAAATGCGGAGAGCTTCCCTGCACAGAGGCATGGAGTGTGTCCCGCCCTGGCGGTTTAGGTAGTACATGGCAGTGGTATTGTCCGTCTGAACCTGGACCACTTGACCCCGTATAAACGGAGCAAAGGCGGTGAGGGCTAGATGAACCGCTCAAAGCTCCAGCAGGTTGATGTGGCATAGGGACTCCTGAGGGGACCAGAGGCCATGCGCTCTGTGCTCCCCCAGATGGGCACCCCAGCCCATCAGAGAGGCTTCGGTCGATAGAGAGACCGTCGGTTCGGGGCAGACAAATGGGATGCCCTCCTGCAGATGAGCTGGAACGGTCCACCACTGGAGAGCGTTCCACATCTCCTGGGTCACTGTCACTAGCTGATCCAAAGGATCGGAGCGCTGTGACCACTGGCTGGCCAGTCCCCATTGTAGGGGACGCATGTGCCAACGGGCCCAACGGACCATGCTGGTGCAGGCCGCCATGAGGCCCAGGAGGCGCAGGAAGTCCCGGGCAGGGTGCAATTGTCCAAACTGAAATGACAGGGCAAAGGAGGAAAGAACCTCGGCCCTGTCCGCCGGGAGCCGTGCTCTGGCTCGCAGAGAGTCAAGCTCTGCCCCGATGAATTGTATCACCTGCTTTGGCATGAGTTCCAATGTGGCCTCGTTGATAAGGAGGCCAACTTGAGAGCAAACCTGGAGGGCCAGATCCCTGGAACGCTCCACCTCCATTCTGGAGGAGGCCGCAATCGGCCAGTCGTCCAGGTAGGGGTACACCCGGACTCTTCGGCGCCGCAGGAATGCTGTCACCACTGCCATGCATTTGGTGAAGACCCTGGGAGCTAGAGAAAGGCCGAAGGGCATGGCCAGGAACTCATAGAGGGAACCCTCTGCCCTGAAGTGGAGGAATCTCTGGTGGGACGGACGGATTGGGACGTGAAAGAACGCGTCCTGGAGGTCCAGAGAACAGAACCACACGCCTTGTTTCAAGGATGGAATGATCTGAGTCAGAGTGACCATCCTGAAGGTTCGAGACCTTAGGAACCTGTTCAGGTCGTGCAGGTCTAGAATGGGGCGCCAGCCCCCCATCCGTTTTGGGACCAGGAAATACCTGGACACAAACCCCGGGCTTGGTGGAGGATCCTATACCTTCCGGATCACCTCCTTTTTGAGGAGCAGAGCAATGTCAGCTCAACAAGCCGACAGGAGGCTATGGACTCAGAGTCTCCCCCATGGGGCAACGGCTTGAAGGGCGGGCCTGCTCAACTCCAGAGGCAGGCCCTTCCTACCACCTCCAACACCCAGCGGTCCATGGTGATAGCGACCAGGCGGAAGGAAGTGGTGGAGCCTGCCTCCACGGGGGAACCCAGGGGAGCGACGAGGCTAGGGCGACACCCCTCAACCCGTCACTGGGCAGGCTTGGAGGAAGGACCGGCCGAGGGACCTCCTGGGCCTTTTCCTCCCTGCTTCCTGTTGGAGGAAGCCACAGGCTTGGCTTTGGGGTGCCAAGCACGAGCCTGCTGGCCCTGATGCTGGTGTTGTTGGGCCGGACGTGCCGCGGGAGCAGAAGGTCGAAAGGACTTATGTTGCTGATGACGGCCCTTGTCCTGAGCGGAGGTGACCGAGTCCAGGGTAGTGTTGGACTTTTCGATCCTCTGGAGGTGGCCCTCCACTCCAGGGCCAAACAGGTCAGTCCCCAAGAAGGGGACGTCCGCCAATTTGTGCTGAGTATCCGCCATAAAGGTGAATATCCTCAGCCAGACTCTGCGGCGCATGGCCACTGCGGCCACCACTGATCGGGCACAGGAGTCTCCAATGTCCAGAGCCGTTTGGAGCTGCTGTTTCGCCACTGCCCTTCCCTGATCCCGCACCTGCTTGACCATAGTCTGCAGGTTGGCGGGGAGATGAGGGATCACCTCATCCACGGAGCCCATGACGGCGTGGGAGAAGTGCGCCATCAGTACGGACGAGCTGGAGGACGCAGCGCACACCTGGCGCCAGGCACAGTCCAGCTTTTTGGACTCCTTGTCAGAGGCTTATCACATCCTAGCATTCCCGAGCCGAAAACGCTACCGTGACCAACCCTCTGCAATAGGGTGTTCGAAAAAACCCGGACAAAGAGCCGTAGGGACTGCATACTTCCAAGCCATCCTGGCCGAAGGTGCAGGACAGGAAGCCGGCCGCTGCCAAAGCTCCAAGGCTGGGCCAACAATGGCTTCAGCCACTGGAAAGGCCTCCGTGGGAGAATCCCCTCGGTCCAGTATCTCCGTGAGGGGATACTTGGCCCGCTTGGATACGGGCTCGAGCTGCATCCTGGTGGACTCTGAGATGAGCCGAAGCAGAGCCATGAACGATGGTGGGCTCTCGTCCATCGACTGCCCCCCCCCCCGGAGGACTCCAGGTCAAGGGGCCTGGAAAACAGGGAGGAGTCGTCGTCAGACTCCAAGGAGTCTGTGAAGAACCACCCTCCACCTGCCGAGGACGGTGAGGCGGAGGTTCCACCACAATCAGTGGGGCAGCTGGTTTCGGCCAAACAACCGGCCCAGGCTTGGGCACCTCGACTACCGCGAGGGGTTGTTTCGGGCCTTTGGGTGACAGCCACTTAATGGCCGGGGAAGGCAACGGTGTCGGCTTGTTCCTGGACAAAAGGAGCTGCTGCCACATTAAGTCCTTGTAGTGTCGACGCAATTTGCGCCGAGGCCGCTCCTCTTCCGAGGAGGAAGACTAAGACGAGCGGCGCTGCCACTTTCCTTGGTGCCGACACCGAGACCGCCGATGTCGGCGGGATCGGCTGGACCAAGACGAAGTCCGAGACCAAGACTGAGACCGAGATCCTCGGTGTTGCCGAGGGTGGGTCTGGGAGGGATTGGGGGACACCCGCTCCTCCCTCAGCTCGGGAACCTTGACTGGGGATTCCAGCACAGGAGGCGCAGGCAAGTCCTCAGTTTCCACTGGGGGAACCGGTGATGAAGGGTTGTCGGCTTCACCAGTCGACAGCCCGTCCGACGGGTCGAGAAAAATCTCGACCGCGGCGGAGTGTCTCGGCCGGCTGACCTGACGGGACACCGTGAAGCCAGCAGCCTTAGCCGCAACCTCGACCAAAGTCGAGTGTCAACCGTCCGGAAGACTCTTCCCGCCCCACGAATGCGTCGACGGTGGGACTTACCCTTTGAGTCCTTCTTTTTTGACCGAGTGACCCGATGGCCCCTCTCCCTTCATGGAAAGGGATTGGCAAAGCTTCTTAAAAGAAGCTGTGCAGGAGGATCCCAGAGAAAGCTGGATAGATGCCGCAACCGAGGAAGATGAGGATGTGGCCTGGGCCGCCTCCTCCTCGAGGGCGATCATCTGCTCGAGTTGCTCAGCTGAGCCAGCCACCGCGGACACCGCCCAATGGGCCTCCTTGAACTTCACTGGCGAATAACGCTTCTCAGGGCGCCCAAGTTGTAGCCGGGCAGCGCGGTCTTCAAGGACGTTGGCTGAGAAAGATCTACACAACTCGCAGGCCTGCGGGTCATGGTCAAGGCCGAGACAGTAGACGCACGTGGGGTGCGGATCCGTCCTGGACATCTTCTGCCCGCATGGGCACCACCGAAAACCGGGAGTCGATTTGTCCATCACAGCCGCGAGGGAAGAATTTCACTGAAGTCTTGAGAATTTTAAAACTATTTTCGGGTGAATCGAAGAGTTAGGATCCAGTCTATACACAGAGCGTTAAGGAGGGAACCTGAGCTTCCAAGCGGTAAGGAAGATCTGACGTCATGGGGCAGAGCCGAGAGTTTTACCACCCGGGTGGGTGGGAGGAGCCAGCTTGAAGACCTTCCGGCAAGATTTAAAGCAGCAAGGAACCTGCCAGACAGTGTGGATGAACAACATATCCATGTCCCTAGAACCTGTTTTTCATATTATTTCTAGTCAAAAACCTACATTTTATGATTACTTACCTTCTCTAAAATTCATTGATGTTGCTGTTTGTTTTGTCTGTCTCCTAGTTCAGTAGAACTGAAATGCATGCCAATGAGGCCGGCCCAGTGGTGCTGAGGGTTGAGGTGCTGGATGCCACACTTCGCACCACACTGGCGACCCGGGTTCGGGAACAAGCCCGGGTTGGCAAGGGAGGAGAAAGACTGAGTGTCCGTAGGACTGCTCTCCTTCTCCGTGGAGGGGGGGAGTTATCATCGGTGTGCTGGTGGCCTCTAGTGGTGGCTGGGGGCGATTGCAGGACACTGGCAAGACTTGGGGGATGTATTGGGGCCAATGCCTGGAATGGAGTGCGTGCGGTAGCACGCGCGCTCCTGACCACTGGCGTCATTGCACACCTCAGACGTCAGGGGAGAATAGGGAAAAAGGGCACTGGTCGCGGGCCATGATGGCCATCTCTGTGGAGGGACTGCTCAGCCGACGGCAAGCACGGCAATACTTAATCCTGACCTGGTGGTAGAGCGTTGGGTGGGGGGGGCTCTCCACCTCCCCGCTGCATGGGTAGCTGCGGTACCCGAGTAATGGAGCTGTACAGTCCCGGGGATGGCAGCCAAAGACCTGAACAGGATGCCTGACATGTAGAGGTAGACAGACTGGTGCCCTGGGGACAGAAAGTATAACAAAAAAAAAGGAAATGCATGCCAATGTATACTTATAAACAACCTTGTTTTGTTTACAGTCCTGGGACTGTTCTTACTGCATACTTCCTGAGCAACAGAAAACAGTGCAGTTACTCATGAGACAGTAGCCTCCTAAACTCCTGCTGCATCATGAGGGACTAGACTGTGTTGTGGGTGTTCCCAAGTCCAGGAAAGATGCTGCTGGAACTGATCAAGCAATGTAAACAAACCTGTGTTTGTGTGGTAACACCAGTATGGTGGGCAGTCTGTTTTTCACTTTTTTTTTAAGAAAAAAAAGAAAGAGTCAGAATCAAACTATTAGCTACATCAGCAATCTTTACAGAATGTTGGCAATGATAAAATGTGTTTTTTTAAACTAGGGACACTTTGAGACCTAAGGGGATTGACAGTGTCCCTTTAAGGAAAATGTACAACAGTTTGTAAAATTAAGCAAATTTAATAAAAAAAATATTTCTATTCAGTTAGTTTCAGCTTCATTTTATTAAGGACACCTTTTTCCACATCCTAGTCCATCTATTGCATTGCTGGTACCTTCAGTTCCATGCAGAGGGGTTCTTGTTCTAGTTCCAGGTCATGCCCTCTGGCCTCTTGTCTGCGTCCAGGGTCTTCAACAACTGTATGGCAGTGGTGGCGGTCTTCCTGTGGCGTCGGGCTGTATCCCAACCTATATGACCCAATGATAGCCAGGTCATCCCAAAGAGGCTGTGGACAGGAGATACAGAGATCTGGCCCTCCAGACCTGTCACTACTTGGGTTTTCTGGCCAACCCAGTCAAGTGAGAGCTGGTCCTCTTGCAGGTGATCAAGTTCATCAGGGCATAACTAGATTCCCTGCAGACTAAGGCCCACCTCCCAGCAGACCACATGTCGAATGTTATCTACTTTGCCTGAACATATCAGGTTGGGAGCTTGTGCCCTGCCCGAAATTTCCTGTGGCTGCTGATGTACATGGCATCCTCCATTTACACGATCCCTTGGGCTCACTGGCAGATGTGCCACCTGCAGTGGAAGTTTGTCTGCAAGTGGTCCCAGCGCTCAGGTCACTTGGACCATCTGGTCATCATGACCCAACCAATGTGCAATGCCATCCACTGCTGGCCGGACACACAATATTTGAAGGAGGGAATCCCATTTGTCTGCCCACAACAGTCTGTCATACTCATGATGGATGAGTCTCTGGTGGGGTGGGGAAAACATCTGGGAGACCACAGGCCCATGGATTCTGATTGTTCCATGAGTGCCATCACCACATCAACTTGCTGGAGCTCCATGCAGTGTGCCTGGCTCTGATGGAATTTGCTCCACTGATTCAGGGTCAGGTTGTACAGGTCCAGATGGTCAACATGACCACCATGTTCTACCTGAACATACAGGGCAGGACACATTCCCTTCCACTGTGTCAGAAGACTTTTTGCACCTGGACACTTGTCTGCAGCCTGGTGCAGATCTCCTGGTAATCCACGCTGCAGGAGAAAAATGAAAATAATGTACTTACTTTAACTGTAGATCTTCCAGAATATCTTCACCACTGATGGGGCTGGGGCTGGAGGCACTAGGACTCCTTAAGAGCAAAGCTTCTGTCAGGATGCTGGCCATGGCTACTCAGCATGGTGCCTGCACACCCCCATGTGGTACCACACACCAGCCAATAACCACTGCTGGTTCTCTCAATAACCTCAGTTCTGTTTGTCAGGAGAGAAAGAAGGGGGGGAAATAAGAGGGGGCTAAGAGTTTCCCTAGCCAAAAGGGATAGGGAAAGGATACAGGAAATATAAATAAAATAAAACCCAACTACCAACCTTTAAGGCTCGTTCACACAGCTGACTTATTTCTGCACCCTGCGATGTGCTGTGGCCATGCTTGCTGAAATGCTGTGGATCAGTGTTCAGAAGGCATGGCCAGGGGACCACTGCACAGACCCCCACTGAAGTTCCTGTGATTCAAGGAGGGTTCTGTAGGAAAGGGGCATGGGTGTGGGTCGGGCTCCCAGGACATGACCAAGATCGGGATAGTCTTCCGACTCAGTTCAGCAAAACTTTTTTTCTGGGTCTGTGAATAAAGCTGAACTCTGGGGGTGTTAATTGTAAACTGAGTGCTAAAAAGCAAAAAAACAACAACAAAAAAAAAAAAACATGGACTCAGCTGAGCCGTGACACTGGACATGCGCTTAAGCCTATGCATTTAGGCATCCCAGTGTCATGAAGTGACCTTGAGTCCGTGTTTTTATTTTTTTTTTCACTTTTTAGCCAATAAAAAAACACTTCCCAGAGTTCAGCTTTATTCACAGAGCCAGGACAAAAGTGTTACTGAATTCGGGTCTGAAAAATACATATAAATGCTGCCATGACAACCTGAAGTGCAGGCTGGGAAAAGCCAGTGAGAACATTGTGGGTGGTGCGGATGGTTCACATGGCAAAGTAAAACACCACAAAGCTCCGCACCACTACGCAATCCCAGGAAAAGAGGGACACGGCCACAATGAAACAAAACCCAAAACGGCCAAACTGCGGCATTCAGATGGGCACAGCAGCAATGCTCTTGCTGCTGTGCACCTCTAATAACACCACAGAATTGGCTGTGTGAACGAGCCTTTAGACAGAGTAACAGGGCACACTAGGTGGCAGAAAGGGCTAGTTGGATATGGAACCAGAGCCTCACACCACTAGCCAGACAGGAAATGGACAGTGATCTTAAGGCAACAGTCCTGAAGCATGTGGTCTGGCAGAAAAGGCAATGGGGGATGCCCAGAATTGGGACCCCCATGCAACTGAGATGGCATAATGTGCCAAACAGGAATAAATAGCATAAACTCCTGGAAAAAAAGAACATTCACATACTACCAGATAGAGGACTGACTGGATAGTCAGTTAGATATGTCCCTCTTTTCCCCATCAGTGAAGAAAAGGGGGGCTCTGGTGCATGTTGTAGGGCTGTACAGCCCAAAGGCATCAAAAAGTGTACATCTCGCTAGGCACCCCTAAGAGTAGTGACTAAAGGCCAGCTGGCATAGGGGAAGCAAAAGGGGCTTACCAATCTTTTTAACATAGCCAGAAGGAGAAAAGAAATCTTGAGAACATGACTTGCTTCTCCTGGGACCACAGGGATGTACCCTGTGTAAGAGCTAATGTACTTGATCCAATCCAGTGCTCAACACCCCTCCACTGGAGCTAGACGGGTTAGTCACCAGAGGCACAGACTACATTTAACAACAAACAGGGATATATCCCAAGAAGGTGATGTACTCCGGGCAGGGAAGATGGCAAGAAAAAAGAGGAGGAAGGGCTGCCTTCCTCTTCTCCCCAATACTTTTTTTGGAAGTGTCTCAGGAACCTGAAAAAGTACCCTCACCCCAGTTGTAAGTTTTTTTTTGGGGATGGGAGTGAAATCTATCAATGATTCCTACAACCCCTTTAAAAACACTTCATAGGAAGTGCAACTGCAGAGATACCCTGGCACTAAGAGGTGCCAGCCAGCACTGTCTGGGTGAGCTGCCCAAAAGCCGTGACTCTGCCAGAGTATGGAATAGTGGACAGGTGTTGTACTCAGTGGTGAAGATATTCTGGAAGATCAACAGGTATGGTAAGTACATAACTTCCATATCTTCCAAGAATCAATCTTTACTATTGATTCCCACTTTATGGGTCCCAGTACCAAGCTTTCCCTTCTTCTGAGGGAGCAGTTGGCTCAACCTGAGGGTAATAGATACCCTCAGTCCTCTACATGGGGAAGAACACCTGAGGGAAGGGGCTCCTTACAGGTCTGGTGAGACCCGAGAGGTCAAAACCGGGGATGGTCCCCTGTGGCACAGGAGCACAAGGGTTCCCCAACAGTTCCAGTCTGACCCTAGGGAGGAAGAAATGAGCCTCTGGCAATGAGAGTTAAGTACTTTATGCAGGGCCAAAGGTCCAAGTCTGGAGAGGTGAAGCTATGCTGTCCGCTTAATGCAGACTGCAGTTCCTGCAAACCTGAAGGCCACCTTGTTGGCACCATAAAATGCTCAAAACTGGTGCCAAGCTACCTCCAGGCCCTAAGCAGAAAGGTCAATGGCCTGCCCGACCGTCTTGCTCTGCAGCAGTGTAGCTAAAAATTGGCTTAGCTGTCACCACAGGTGACAGCTGTAGGACACCATATGTGCCTGGTGTCCAGAGATGCAGATAAGCGCGTGTGCCGGGGTGAAAGCCTTCCTGTCAAGGGCATCCATCTGAGCAGAATCTGCTTCTGAAGGTTGGCCACGTGTGAGGTGCCGAGGCCCCAATGGCGTGTGCAGTACCTCAAACCTTGAGGAGGGGAGAAGTTCCTCACCTGCGGACCTTGTGGGTGTGCAATATCGCATGAGTAGGTCCCTAAAGGTGGCTGGACTGGAGAAAGGACACCTCCACACTGCCCTGCATCCAGAGTTGGGTAAGTTACTTTTTCTATTACGTTTGAAAACTTGTTACAGGAAGCTCTGTGCAGTCACTAGCAAGGATGGAGAAGTACTAGAAAAAGTAATACACCTTACAATTATAGTTACTTATTACACAAAAACAATAAAGAACTATAATATATTACTTTTTCCAGTACTTCTCCGTCCTTGCTAGTGACTCCACAGAGATTCCAGGAACAAGCTTCCAAAAGTAATACAAAAAGTAACTTACCCAACACTGCCTGCATGCCTCCTTGAAGGCTCTAGGCCACAATGGAATGAAACTGAGTCTAGACTGTGAACTTCAAGGAGTCCCAACAGCAGGGTTGCTGGACTGCTGCTTGTAAACACACTGAAGCTGAGAACATGGAGCATCTCTACTACGAAATCTCTGGTACAGTGCATACTCAATGGCCAAAGACGTGTGGATAGATGAGTCATTGTCCTCTGAGCAGGTCGCTGATGGAAAAATAGAACCACAGAATTTGCCCACAGACAAGAACTGCCTGGCTCACCTAGTCTGCCCATTTTTCCCTGACTATAGTATCACCGTAGATCCTACCTGATCTCTGGCTCATTCATCCACCCCCTTCCCCATGTGTTCTTGAACCCTTACCTCACCACTGTTTTCACCCCTACCAACCTCTGCTAGAAGGCTGGTTCAAGAATCCACCACTCTTTCTGTGAAGAAGTACTTCTTGACATGTCTCCTAAATCTACCCCTCCACCTTTTTTCTGAGAAAAAACAAAACAAAACAAAAAAAAACTTCTCTCCTGTACCTTTTTTTACCCCTGTGAGGTATTTAAAGGTCACTATCATATCCCCCCCCCTTCCTCTCCTTCAGGGTTTACACATTTTGGTCCTTAAGTTTCTCCTTATAGGATTTCTGATGCAGACCCTGCACCATTTTGGTTGCCCTCCTCTGGGGTGCCTCCACTCTATGTCCTTCTGGAGATGTGGTCTCCAGAACTGAACACAGTAGTCTAGGTGGAGTCTTACAAGCGATCTACAGAGAGGCAATCCCACCTCCCTTTTTCTGCTGGCGGTATCCCTCCCTATGCACCCAAGTATTTCACTATTTACCCTCAAGTCTTTTTCCTGCCTGGTGGTCATCGGTACCACTCTTCTCATTCTGTACTCTGCCCCTGGGTTTCTGTGTCCCAAGGTTACTTTGCACTTTTCTGCATTGAAACCCAGCTGCCATACCCTTGACCACTCCTCGAGTTCTCTCAGGTCTCTAACCTCCCCCTCGAGTGTCCACCCTATTGTAGATTTTGGTGTCATCCGCAAAGAGACAAGATGCCAACTCCAGGGACTGTTGGTGCCAGGGAGAAGAGCCTATACTAGACCCTATCGGACTCCCTGTGGAAAATTTTTAGGGACCAACAAATTCGTGCTGGTCCCATGATAGCAGCCCCTTAGGGCTTGTGAATGAGGACAACCTCTTAAGGAAGAGGTGAGACCCTGTTAGAGGCATACGAGACTCCTGGTTTCGAGGGTGTTGAACTGGGCTGCAGAAAGGGAGGGCTTAGCAAAATCGCCCAAAGAATGTTTTCCTGCATCCGAGGAGTGACCTGATCAGTGTCCAAGAAGGCAACCTGGGCAACCCCAGTCCTCACTGGTGATGGGTGTTATCCAGCAGCTCCAGATAGAACTCCGCCTCCAGGCCATTATCTGACCTAGAGTCCATGTCACCTCCTGCACTGGGCTCAGGGTCAATGACAGCCTCAGAAGTGGATTCACCCCCGTTGCCCTAGAATCACAACCACTCCGGTGATACAAGTGACACCAGAGTCAGGGATGATCTCAGTGGTGATACCAGCACTGCTGCTTTGCTGGAGTGAGGCCCAGAACCATGGCTATCACCGCGGCTATCATAATCGGCCTCCTTGGTGTTGCCAGGGACACCATGGATAGTGCAAACCTCCGACATGGCAACAGCACCATTAACAGGTCCTATATCAGTCCATCCCCTGACATTGTATCTAGTGTCAAAAAGGGGCCCGGCATTGTATCAGGGGCAACCTGCTGCATTGTCTCCCTGAACAGAGAGAACAGCACAGGCGACATTGGAGGAGGACATTGAGGTGTTCACCACTGTAGACCAAGTGTATAGCTCTGGCCTCACCATCGGGGACATCTGCTGTTCAGGACAGACTGTGGAGGGTTCCTCAACTTGCCACCCAGAAGGACCCAGCTGTCTCACAGACCCAACCACCAATGCCTCTGACACCTTAGTATGGTGAAATCGAAGAGGACTCTGTGCTTCCATGGAACCAGAGGTCCCAGGACGAGGCCCAGCGGAAGGGCTATAGATCTCACCTTGGATGCATGTGCGTGATGCCTGCTTTCAAAGTTGGGGATCAGATGACCCCACCTCAATATGCGGTTCTCTAGGGAGAAGTGGTCCATTGAGAAGGAGTCGTCACACACATCCATGTCGTGCTCTGGTTCAAGGTAAGCCACGCAGGACTTATGCCGGTCCGGAGCAGCCATGAGTTTCCCACAGGGGCAATGATGCATTATGGGTGGCTGTTGGAGTTTTTTTGATGATTATGCCCATTTCTTGTTGGACTTCATTGTCATGGAAAATAACAAAAGTGGCACTGCGAAAGACAGAAAACAGCGGTGACACAGTAGTAAAAGCGGTGATGAGTTTAACTGATGTGTTGCACTCTCACAGTGTGCACTTGATGGTGGGAAGAGCACAACTGAGGTTAGTGAGGGAGACACAAGCAGTTATTGGCTGATCGCAGCACCACATGGGGGTGTGCAGATGCCGTGCTCAGTAACTGTGGTCAGATTCCTGTCAAAAGCTTTGTTCCCACGAGGTCCTAGTGTCTCCAGCTCCAGACCTATCAGTGGGAATTAACGGTGTACAAAGATTTTTGGAAGATCAGTCAGCTGTTGGATGCTCACAGCCAGGTCAGAGAGATGTCGAATGAGTGGTCCCTGAATCAGGAGGCGGTAGACCATCTGACTGTTTTCCCATTAAGGCATCCATCTGGTGGACCTGTCTGCCTTGTGGGAAAACAGAAAACTGAGGGTGTTTTGTGCCCACCCACCACAGTCTGGGATACTTTTGGGGGATGCCTTCGCTAGGCCATGTACCCCAAGCCTCCTGTATGCCTTCCCTCCCTTCCACTTGGTCCTCTAAGTCATGATGAAGGCCTAGAAGGTCAAGACATGGATGATCCTGATAGCCCCAGACTGGTCCAGGCAGTTCTAGTATCCGGATCGTCTCAGCCTCAGGCCTCCAAGAAGGTTGCCTCTCTGCCCAGATCTGCTGACTAGACAACAGTGGAAGGTTCAGCAACCGAACCTTCAATCCTTGCACCTCTCAACTTGGTTCTTGAGCAACTAGAGTTCCAGGATATGGACCTTTTGGAAAACATCCGTCATGTTGTGGAGGCATCAAATAAGGAGTCAACTCATAAATGCTGTGCATTTAAGTGGAAGAGGTTCTCAATATGGTGCCAGGGTAAGGAGCCTGGTCCCCCTACCTGCCCCATTACAAGCATCCTCAACTACCTATAGTTCCTGTCTCAGGACTGTGAACAACAGCCCTTAAGGTGTACCTGGCAGCCATATCTGCATGCCAAGTGTGGGTAGGTATGCCAACAGTGGCCCATGAGAAGATGATTGGGCACTTTTTCAAAGGCCTGGATTACTTGTCCCCTCTAGTGTACAAATCTCCACCTTCATGTGACCTACTGTTGGTGCTGGCAATGCTCATGGGCAAGCATTTGAACGGATGCACAGGTGTGAGATGTCAGATGTTTGAGGAGACAGTATAGTGCAGTGGTTTAAGGCTCTGGGCTGCAAACCTGGAGACCTGGGTTTGAATACCACAGCCCCCACTTGCATACTGTGTGACCATGAGCAAGTCACTTAACTTCCTTGTACTCCCAGGTCGCACCTGTAAACAAGCTTTTAGCTTAGCGTCCCTCTCCTGGTAAAACAAAAAAAATCTGTCACGGAAGAACGCCTTCTTGGTGGTTATCATGTCAGCCAGAAGGACTACTGAGCTCCAGGTGCTCTCACTGAAGTCTCCTTACCTGATCTTCCACAAGGACAAGGCTGTCCTTTGCCCCCACCTGAAGGTTATATCAGAGTTTTACTATAACCAAGTGGTTAAGTTACTGGTATACTTTAACAGTCCTACCTTGGAGCCTGATCACAGGCTCCATATTCTGGACCTGTGGAGGGTACTCTCTTAGTGTAAGGAGCATACGGCTGGAGTTTGGGGTGAGGCTCGATAGCTGTTCATAACATATGCTGAAGCTGCTGGCAGACCTGTAACAAAGCAAATGATTGCCTGATGCACTACATCCTACATCGAACACTGCTACAGGTTATCTGGTAGGGAGTCGCCCAAGGGGCTTAAGGCTCATTACACCAGACATACCGCTACCTTGGTAGCTGCTTACCAGGATATCACTACTGCAGAGACTTACAGGGCTGCAACCTGGAGTAAAGCACACGCCACTGACATCATGAGTCATTGAGATGCTGCTTTTGGCTCCTCGATCCTCAGTCTCTGTTCTCCAAACAGGTGTGCATGCCTTGCCCCTCCTCTGAGAGGACTGTCAGGGGTCTGCCAGAGTATGGATAGTTAACTGAATCCATACTATTAGAAATATATGTTACTTACCTGTAACCGTAGTGCTAGAAGTGGTATTCAGTTCACATCCACACAACCCATCCACTCTCCCATAGCAAGTGGTACCCAGATCCCTGCTTCTAGCACATAACCTCAGCCAGTCATCCAAGTAAGGATACACCCTGATGCCCCTGCCCCACAGAAAGGCCACCACCACTGCCATGCACATGGTGAAGACCCTTGGCTTGAACGAGCGGCCAAAAGGCATAATCTAGAACTGGTACAGGATTCCTCTGCACAGAAGGCAAGGCTAGTAGGTAAAGCAGCAAAGCAATTTTATTTATGCAGCGCCTTTCTCAGGGCACTTCACAATAATAACAGTAGTAAAATTCAGCAACATTAGTGGAGACAACTAAAATAGCGGAATAAATAACTGCTTATAAACAGCATCTGCCATGTCGCTAATTCAAATGTAACCATGTTATTGTATTATCTCATTGACTCCTAGCAGACACCTGTAGTCATCAGTAAAATACAGTGGTGTGTCCTTAGGATGCCGACAGAAGTCAGCTACTTACTTTCTGTGTGCCCTGGCAACGTCTGGAGACGTCACTTATATATTTAACATATAACACAACAGAATATAATATATATTTGCATAGCACCGTTGGAAAGGTAATTTGGTGCTGAACAACTTTGACACTGATATTCTGTGTATATCATGTATACTTTAGGAGTTATTCGTATTTGTTTATGGTATGGTGTGTATGGCTTATGTTGCCTGTTTTAGTGAAAAAAACATTTTTTTTAGCTGTTTCAACCAGTATAGAAAAAAAACGAAATTACATATTTTTCTTTGCATACCACCACTGGAAGAAAAAAATTACTCACCTTAGTAATGTTGTTTCTTCTAATGGAGTCTTGCTATATTATGACAGTAGCAGTTTGTCCCACCACTAGAACTGCTCCGGAGGTGAAATGGTTAATTCCATTCCAAAATGGAACTTTGAGCACGAGCTCTAAGAAGCAGCTCTGTCTGTGTAATTTCAAACCTGAACTGTCAGATCTTTACGAGGAAAACTCACTAAGGTCTGTGTGGAAGCAGTAACCTACACTAGCCAAAAGGCTACCTAAAATTAACAACCATTGCTGGTCCCAACACCCAAGACTCAAGTCAGGGGACCAGAACTACTAATACAATTTTAACAACATGAGAATAAAACAACAGGATAATAAAACACACACCCCAAACCCCAAAGGGAAGAAACGTTAAAGGCAAAAATAGTGCCCACACTAAGTTGCCTGCACCCCACCCAAGTAGAGGTTCTGAGAGGCAGGTTGGGGGAGGTCATATATAGCAAGACTCCATTAGAAGAAACAACATTACTAAGGTGAGTAATTTTTTCTTCAAACAACATGAAGTCTTTCTATATTATGACAGTAGCAGACTACACAGCAGTACCTCCATGGAGGAGGGGCAGAACCTACCTAGGGAATAGGCTCTGAAGAACAGCTGTGCCAAACCGAGCATCTCTCCTGGCCTGGACATCCAGGGAGTAATGCTTGGTGAAAGTGTGTACCGCTTTCCAAGTAGCAGCCTGGCATATCTCTAATAAAGGGATGTCTCTGGCAGCAGCTAGAGACGTGGCTGTACCCTGGTAGAATAAGCCCTCAAGCCAGAGGGTGATCTCTGCCCATTTTCTGATAACAAAATTGGATACAAGAGACAATCCACCTGGCAATTGATCTCTTAGTGGCAGGTTTGCCTTTCCCAACTTCACCATAGGTGAGGAAAAGTTGGAGGATTCCAACCTGTGACCTTTAGTACGCCTATATAGTAACTAAGAGCCTCTTAACATCCAGGCTTGTGCAACCCTCTCACCAGAAGAGGAGTGATCAGTGAAAAATACTGGAAGGAGATAGATTGGTTAAGATGGAAATCTGAAACCACCTTAGGTAAAATTTCCTATTAGTCCTAAGGACTACCTTATCCCTGTGGAAAGAAATAAAGTCAGTTTCTACTGACAAGGCTTGCAACTCACTTATGCGTCTAGCAGAAGTGATAGCCACCAGAAGAACAGTTTTCCAAGTTAGATACTTAAGCTCAGCAGAAAACAGAGGTTCAAAAGGGGGTTGCATTAACTGGGCAATGCACACATTAAGGTCCCAGGCAGGGGCCGGTTCCCGAAAGGGTGGATTAGTATGGAGTAATCCCTTAAAAAACTTGGAAAATACAGGGTGAGTGGAAAGAGGGGATGACTTTCCTGCTGAAACAAAAGCAGAGACAGCTGCCAAATGAACTCTCAGGGTAGCTGGTCTGAGGCCCAAGGAATTAAGATGGACCATGTAATCTAATACAATGGGTAAATCAGCAGATTCTGGGAAATATTTTTCCAGCACACCAGATGGAAAACCTTTCCATTTAGAACTATAAGTAGTTCTAGTGGAAGGCTTCCTGGAAGCCTTTAGGATTTCAAGAACACCCTGAGAGAGGTGTAAATCAGCAACTCTAACTCCTCAAGAGCCAGGCCTTGAGGTTGAGGGATTTGAGGTCACGGATACCAAACTCTTCCCTGGGCACAAGTTAATAGATTGTGATTCCTGGGAAGACAAAGGGAAGATGGATTGTCAGTGACAGAAGGAGTGGGTACCAGGACTGCCTGGCCCAATCCGGGGCAATCAGAATCACCTTGCAAGGCTGAGATCTGATTTTGACTAATACTTTGAATAGGAGAGGGAAGGGGGGGAAGCATAAAGAAACGCCCCTTCCCAATCCAGGAGAAGGGTGTCCAAGGGGACTGAGCCCAACACTGGAGGCCTGCAACATAACAGAGGAAGCTGGTGATTGTCTGGGGCTGCAAAAAGATCTATCTGAGGAGTGCCCCATCTGGCAAAGACTATTCCCAGTACTTGAGGATCCAGGGACCATTCGTGATGGCCCTGGGAAATCCTGCTGAGGGCATCCGCTAGGACATTGTCCTTCCCTGGAAGGTGAACTGCTATGAGGGAAGTGTTCAGGGAATAGGCCAGAGACCACAACTCACTGCCTCTGTGCACAAGGCCAAGACCGAGTGCCCCTGTTTGTTGATGTACCACATTGTTGTGGTGTTGTCTGTTCTGACTTGTACCACCTTGTTGTGGACAGATGCAGAAAACGCTTGAAGAGCTAAAAAGACAGCTCTGAGTTCCAGCAAGTTGAT
This sequence comes from Neoceratodus forsteri, assembly GCA_016271365.2. Classification (NCBI taxonomy): domain Eukaryota; kingdom Metazoa; phylum Chordata; order Ceratodontiformes; family Ceratodontidae; genus Neoceratodus; species Neoceratodus forsteri. Next base: position 836,958,676 of record CM028134.1, read on the forward strand.
GTGGAGTAGAGATTCCTGGGGGGACCACACTCCCTGAGTGGAGAGGTCACCCATGTGGGCTCCCCAACCCAGAAGGGAAACATCTGTAGTGAGAGTCAAATTGTGAGCAGGGGGAATGAAGGGGAACCCCAATCTTAAATTGCTCTGATCCTGCCGCCACTGGAGGGCCTGGATCAAGGTTCGAGTCACTGAGACCAACTTGAAAGGGGTCTCTTCTCTGAGACCAATAGGTTCTCAAGTGAAACTGAATGTCTCTCATCTGAAATCTTGCTCCTGCACAACAGCTGTGGATGCAGCCATGTGCCCCAGGAGCTGCAGAAAGTGTCTTGCTGGTCGAGAGACCTGCAGAGTGAAGGAGGAGGCCAGAGCCACTAAATTCCTTACCCTTTCTAAGGAAGAAAAGCTCTGGCTAGCTTTGTGTCCATTCTGCCCCTATAAAGGTGAGTACCTGGACTGGTTCCAGAACCCACTTTGGTAGATTTAGCAGAAAGCCCAGAGAGGTGAGAAGCTGCTGGGTGACTTGCAGGTGAGATTTGCCTGTTCTGGGACTGGCCTACAATGAGCCAATTGCTCTAGATAGGGAAAACAGCAATCCTTTGCCTCCTTAAGTGAGACACTGCTACTGCCAGACACTTTGTGAATACCGTTGGGGCAGAGGTAAGGTGAAAGGCATTGCTCTGAACTGGTAATGACCTGAGGTAGTTCGAATCTGAGGTACTTTTGATGGGAGCTCTGATTAGGACGTGAAAATAGGGATCCTTGAGGTCCAGGGAAGCTAACCAGTCCCCTGGCTTAGGGGGTAAAATCATTGCCAGAGTTACCATTTTGAACTTTGGTTTCAAAAGATGCTTGTTCAGATATCTGAGGTCTAATATGGGCCGCCATTCTCCTGTCTTTTTTGGGGTAAGGAAGTATCTGGAATACAGACCCCTGCCCTGGTGCAGGGAAGGAACCCTTTCTACTGCTCTGAGAGCCAACAGGGTTGAGACCTCTGCTTCTAGAGCAAGGGTCTCTGAAGAACTTGAAGGTAGAAAACACCTGGTTCTCATCTTGGGAAACTTTTTGAAGCTGAGAACCAGACCCTGGCTTACTACTTCCAGAACCCACTTGTCTGAGGTTAGAGACGCCAGTTCTGACTGAAGTAAGCCAACCTGCCCCCTACCGTAAAGGAGATCGGCCCTGGGCACCCCATCAGGGTGCCTGCTTAGCAGGTGCTTTAGGCTGAGGGGTGGAGCAGGCCTGCCCACCCCCGCCTGCCTCTGAAGAAGCCCCTCTGAGCATAAGCAGAGGAGGCCTGAGTCTGATAAAAGGTTCTGTGAAAAGGCCTACCCCTACTCCTGGGGTATGCTCTGGGGAGTGGCTTGCTGCCCTTGGCTTGGGCACTTTTGTAAGTAGTCCTATATTCATCCATCTTTTTCATGTAATTCTCTGTCTGTTCCCCAAACAGAGAATTTCCCACCACAGGAAAATCCATAGCCTTAGTCTGGGTATCCTGCGACAGGCTAGTACACCTGAGCCAAGCCAACCTACGAAAAGCTACAGATGTGGCCATGACCCTAGAGGAAACATCATTAACATCCACAGCAGCATGAAACTGCACCTTAGAAGCCTCAATGCCATTAGCAGCCACTTGTTCTAGTTCACTAGCCAGCTGGCCATGGGCTTGTTTGGCTAATTCCATAACAGCATCCCATCTAGATTTCTGATACCTAGCTACATAAGCCATATAATTTGTTTGCCTGAGTCCCAAGGAGGCTGCCATATACTGTTTTTTCGCCATGGCATCAATCTTCCTGGAATCCTTGTCAGGAGGATGTGAAGCCAGGGGAATATTAGTTTATCACAGGCTGCAGCCTGCACTACCCCAACATGACTGCATTGTTGAGAAAGGAATTCTGTATCAGGACCTGACAATGTATACCTTCTGTCCATCTTTTATCTACAGGAGGCACAGAATTAGGAGTTTTAAGATTTTTATTGTTTGTTTCTAAATGACTTATGCAAAGGAATAGACAATCTCCTAGACTCTGGTATATCCATCATTTCTGCAAAATCAGGCTCCTCTTGCTCTTCCACAGCTTCCTCCAAGGGAAGCTGGAGGGTTTCAGCAACTTTTTTGTAAAACATAAAATGAGAGGGGGACTCAGCCTGAACCACTGGAACTGGACGAACCGATCTTTTGCCAGATAGTGGCGGTTCGGACGGAACCTGAGACAGTGACTGGACAATTTGGATAGCTTTTGCTATCTCTGCAGCAGTTGGAGAAGGGGTTTTGGACTCCAAACCTGCTGACTTTCTTGTTTTCTTCACTGGAACTGGTTCCTCAGAACCAGCTTTTCTTTTGCCCGAGGAAGTCTCGCCCTGGTCAGAGGGCACTCCCTCCGGTTCGGTTGGCACCGAACCGGGCTGTCCATCGGGTCAGCGGACTTTTAGCCTCTCGTTCCCTGAGCCTGCCCAATCTCTTTTCCAGGGTGGCTGCAGGAAATTCTTACATATCTGGCAGTCTGACTGGAGGTGGTCAAACCCCAGGCAATAAACATATGTGGGTGTGGGTCAGCCTTGGCAAAGACTTCCCACAGACATCACAATGTTGAAACCAGTGGGCCGGTTTTTTTGGGTTTCTCAGACATAATGCCAGCCTAACCAGAAAAACTTGCCCTTTGAACGGCAGTGCTAGTAAAGACACCCTTATCGGTTCCTAACCGTGTTACTGGTATTGGAAAAACGAATAAACCGCTTTTGAACCGATAAGAACCGGGAACCGCACTCTAAAATGATAAACTTTAAAGTTATGAAGTTTTAAACCCAGCTGATCGGTTCAAAACCGAACCGATAAACTTACAAGTTCCACACAGAAAAACACTTTTAAATTACTTACGATACCACAGACAGAGCTTGAACCGAACGGTTTTGCGGTTAAAATAAAACTATTCTCGGTTGAATCGGACCGAGAAAACACTGTTTAAACCGAGAAATGAACCGAGCAGTAGGAGAAATCTCCGGAGCGACTGTTCACTGAGGCGGAGTAAAGAATCTGACAGTTCAGGTTTGAAATTACACAGACAGAGCTGCTTCTTAGAGCTCGTGCTCAAAGTTCCATTTTGGAATGGAATTAACTATTTCACCTCCGGGAGCAGTTCTAGTGGTGGGACAAACTGCTACTGTCATAATATAGCAAGACTTCATGTTGTTTGAAAGCTAATTTTGTGCTGAATAACTTTGCCATTCATACTTTGTGTCTAGCACTTATGGTTCCTGAGCTATTAGGATTTGTTTGTGACATGCTGACAAAAGCTTGATTTTGCTTAGAAAGGCCCAGGATTTACTATTAACAGTATACAGGAGACAAGTGGTGCAACTTCAGAGAGCTCCTGTGGAGGCAATGAGTTATACACTATTTCCTTCTCTAGTGCCTTGTGGCCCAGGTCGTGCCTGTAAACAGTCCTCTGGACCAGTGCCGCCTACTCGGTTATCAAAGACATAAATAAAATCTAAAACTGATTAAGAGCAATCAGGGAAAAGACAGGATTTTAAAGAGGTTTTAACAGCGTCAGCCATGCAGGCAGATCTAATATATCATGGTAAAGCATTCCAGAGAATAGACGCTGCAACACAGAATGCTCTGTCCCAAGACTGTAACAGCCAAGATAATAGGACAGACAAAAATCAAAGGTACTGGCAATGGGATGGATGGACTGGGATGTGGAAGAATACCTCCTGGAGGTCCAGGGAACAGAACCAGAAGTGATCAACTGGAATGTGTGCTTCTGCATAAAGTAGTTCAGACTGTGCAGGTCCAGTATAGGGTACCAGCTCCCTCATCTATTTCGGAACCAGTAAGTACCTGGACACACATAGCTATGTAGCAATGGCATCTGAAAGACAGGCTATAGCCCCGGACTCTAGAAGCTGACTAATGTTGGCTCTCAATGTGATCAGCGTGTCATGCGACACCCTGGATTCTGGAGGAGCATGGAGTCAATACAGCGGGAGAGCCCTGCAATTCAGAGGCAACCCCTTACCCACCACTTCCAGAACCCACTTGTCAGAGGTAATGGCAGACCACTGTAGCAAGAAGCGGCACAACCCCCGACCGGCAGCTGCGACAGGGACTGGACAGGAGGGGGGGGGGGATGACTCCCCACAACCTGTCACTGCACAGCTTTGGGGGTGGGGCTCTGGCAGCAGGGACCACTGTGGCACCTCCATCTCTGTCCATCCCCCTTTTTTGCCTTTGGCCACTGAACTTGGGTATTGGATGCCAGTGCTGAAACTGACCCTGCTGGTGTTGCTGCTGAGATTGTGGCTGAAAGGACCAAAACTGAAAGAATTTCTTTTTAGGCTTTCAGTCCTTCTGGGGAAAAGCCACAGAATCAAGGGTGGCACTGGACTTCTCAATTCGCATGTGACATCCTTCTACCCTAGGGTCGGAGAGTTTGGTCCTCAAGAAGGGGACATCGGTCAGCTTATGCTGAGTGCCTGCAGTAAAGGCGGATGTCCTCAACCAGGCCCTGTGACACATGACGATGGTCGCAGCCATGGCACGGGCTCAGGAGTCTACCATGTCTAAGGCCATTTGAAGCTGGTGCTTAGCCAGTGATAGACCCTGTTCCTAGACGATTTTCACTGGAAGCTGCTTATCAGCTGGAAGTAGGGGAAGGAGTTCCCCCAACACTCAGAAGATGGAATGGTAAAATTTCGACATTATGATGGAATAACTGGCCTGATACAGACCCAGTGACGTAGCAGCATACACCTTTTTAGCCATGTCATCAGTCTTCTTGGATTCTTTGTCTGGAAGTTTGTCCACATCCCTTGTACTCCTGATTTATGGGAGGCAGAACTGGCAACCAAATCTTCTGCAGAGAGCTGATCAGAAAACCCAGAAAGGGCACCCGCTAGGATTGCATATTTGTAGACCATAAGGGTAGAGGGTGCCTGGCAGGATGCTGCCAAAGCTCCATGGACGATCCCAAGATGGCCTCAGACAAGGGCAAGGCAACCCCTAAGTAATTGTCCCTATCCAGTATGTCTATAAGCAGGTATTTAACCCATTTTGGGACTGGTTCCAAGGGAACCTCCATAGACTTGGACATAAGCCAGATTACGGCTCCAAACTACATTGGCTTGTGGACTGTTTTCAGCTCTCCAGATGTTTCTTGGTGGAAGGTACGAGTCCTGGTCAAGACCACTGATGACTTGCCTTCTGAGTTGGAGAAGTCTTCAAAGATGGCCCTCGACCATCTGTACTATGGGCCAGCCTGGTATCCCCATCCACCACAAGTCGGACTTGCATGCTGGCAGCGGGCAGAAACTCTTTGGTCGAGGCTCCAGACAAAGGTTGAGGTGGAGGTGGTTCCACTCAAAGTGGAGGAGAAGCACACACCCGGGACTGCTGAGTAGCAAGGATCAGCATGGGAATGACTGGCGAAGGCCAAGGGACCAAAGGTCCAGAGGGCAGATCGCTACCCTCCCAGCCATGGACCAATGTTGCCAGACAAGCTCCTCATAGCGTTGATGTATCCTGTGACAATACCTCTCCTCACCCGAGGATGAGGAGGGTAAGGGAGAGCCGACAGTGACGCCTACTGATTAAGTGAGACTGAAAGCACGAGCGGTGCATCGACCCCAATCATGACCATCAACGTTGATGGGAGTCCTATGGAAGGTTAGTGTGCACCACCTGCTTCTGTAGGGTAACCACAATCAGTTTCAGACGCACAACCACTACTGGAGGCGGCTCCAGAGGCAACTTGGCTGGGGGTTCTGACAGGGCCTCATCCTCCTTAGTGAAGAAAGGGAGCACCAGAGTCTGAAAGATCGACTCCTCATCAGGCTCTTCTGACAGCTGGTCAGCCAGTTAGAGGAAGATCTTGACCACATTCTTGACCAGAGTCATGGTTGACAGACCTAACATCTGTTGACCAGAGGAAGAGCTACCAAAGTAGAGCAGTCAGGGGAGTAGAAGGAGCAGGAAGAGTGTGATCATTCCCGGTCCTACGACCTGTGATGACACTGCTTTTTATGCTTCTTGCTGCTGTGAGAAGGGCCCTCGCCAAAGATCTAGATGGCCATTCACATCTCTCTGAAATTATCAGAGAATGACCTTCCAACACTGGTCCCAGCCGAGGCAGCTGCAGAGGCCTTTGTGTGGTACTTGGGCCATCCTAGAGCCAGTCAGGTCTTCTGATCTGTGATGGACACCAGTAGCATGGTCCAGCAAGGACCGCTTCCTGCAATGTTATTATGTTGATCACTCAAGCAGTACAAACACGTGTTGTGTGGATCTGTGGCTGATGTTTTCTGTCTGCACCGGGTGTAGAATTTAAACCTCGGTTTCTTGCATTCCTTCGGTGATTGTGAAGCAGAGCCGGTAGATTCAGAAGCAACTTTTGTGCTGAATATGGACAGAATCGGTCAAAGTTTTGCCTAAAATGCACTCTGAAAACTCAAAATCCTACAATGCTGCAGAGCTGCGAAGAAGGAGACCTGTCCCTGTCAGCGAAAAATTAAAGATCTGACGTCACAGGCAGAGCCAGAGGATATATGCCCCAGGTTGTGGGAGGAGCTTAGCTTGAAGACTTCTGATGACTCAGCTGTTTCCAGTAGAACTGCCAGAATGAGGACAGTGAATTGTATCCATGTTGTTAGAATTACATATCTTTCTATGGGATAGTAATCCTGTTATTTCAAAAGAATAAAAACAAGCGTGGGAAGGTGATATTGGATGCAACTTTAACCAATTCACAATGGACTCAGATAACTAGCTCCCCTTACAGCGTAGCTAGCTGTACCACAGACAAATACAATTTAACTAATTCTCTCCTTTTATCGTATTATAACTTCCCAGGTAGTGCCTGAATATATAGACAATTTTGTGACTAGTATATTTATCTGGTCACCAAAAAGCTAAACAAAGAAATTTACCTGTCAGCCTCTGTCTCTGTCTGTCACTTTTAATGTTGTTCACAGACTACACTATACCCTTTCAGGACTCAACAGATTTCACTCTGCTATTTTGGGTAAATGTCCAAGAATCCTTGAAAGCAGAGGTAATCTGAAGTGTATGCTGGTGTCCTGCCCGTAGTGTAGAATTTGAAACAGGATTTTCTAGTTTTCAGAGGTTTAATAGGCAAGGGCCTTCCATTTAATCCCATCATTGCCCTTCATGGACCATTCTCAACCAATTCTCAAATACAGTACAAACAACCCCCCACCCTTTAATTCACATATTCATGTTAGTTGCTAAGAAAATTATTCTAATTGGAGCCTCCATCTATGAAGGAATGGCTAAATGAAATGGTGAACTGCTAGAGACAGGAAAGGGTGCATTATTTTATAAACAAGGAACAGGACAAATTTATGACTATCTGGAACCTGGACTTATTGTATCAGCAGTTGTAAGTGAGATATCATATCTGACATCTGTTATGATGATGGTGCTGTTGAACTCCCCAATGTGTTTACTAATTCGAATCTGAACCGGAAAGGGAAAAAAAAAATTTGAAAAAAAAAAAATACAAACTGAAATACAGGCACAAACAATTAAAACATAGTTCACAGCCGTCTGCCCTCACCGGCAACTGCCAACAGGAAAAACACTTTTTAAAACCTGTGGGACTTTTTTTCTGAGGACTATTAGTCATGCCAAACTGATGATACAAGGTACCAAAATACAGGTTACTCACCTGTAACAGGAGTTCTAGGAATGGTATATGTTGTTCATCCACACTGTCTGGCAGGTTCCTTGCCGCTTTAAATCTTGCCAGAAGGTCTTCAAGCTGGCTCTTCCCACCTACCCGGGTGGTAAAACTCTCGGCTCCGCCCCATGATGCCAGATCGAGCCCGCTGGAAGCCAGGCTGTGCGTCGAAGCCAGGGAGGTCGGGTAGGTTATGTGGATGAACACATACCATTCTAGAACTCCTGTTACAGGTGAGTAACCTGTATTTCTAGGACATGGATATGTTGTTCATCCACACTGTCTGGCAGACTCCTAGCAGTTCTCTGGGAGGAGGGAGGCAAGGCGCACACCCCCTACTTAGGGAATAATGACTGGAGAACCGAGGCCCCAAAACCAGCATCCTGGCGTGACTCAAGGTCGGTGTGGTAGTGGGTGATGAAGGTGTGTGCTGACTTCCAGGTAGCAGCCCTGCAGATTTCCTGGATAGGGACATCCCTGGTAGCAGCCACCGATGCAGCGGCATGGCAGGTAGAATAGCTCTTTATCCTCTGGGAGGCTCCATGCCCAGCAACCTATAGCAGAGATCTATGCAGGAGGTGACCCACCTGCCTATCGTCTGCTTGGCTGCAGGTCTGCCAGGTGCGGCTTCAGCGTAGGTGAAAAACAGCTGGCGAACCTCTTCCCGAACTTCAGCCGTCCGCTTCTTGTAACAAGCGAGTGCTCTCCAAGGGTCCAAAGTATGGAGCCTATATTTGGCCTCCGAGGTGTGATTGGGGTAGAACACTGGCAGAGTCAACACCTGGTTAAGGTGAAACTCCGACACCACCTTTGGAAGGAATTATGGGTTGGGGCGCAGGACAACCTTGTCCCTGTGGAAGACCAGATAAGGAGACTCGATGGAAAGCGCCTGGAGCTCTCCCATCCTTCTGGCTGACGTGATAGCCACCAAGAAGGCAGTCTTCCACGACAGGTGAGTGATGTCACACCTGTGCATCGGTTCGAATGGCTTGCCCATGAGCTCAGCCAATACCAGCAGTAGATCCCATGGAGGTGGAGGTTCTTGCACCGGAGGGGATATGTGATCAAGGCCTTTGAAAAAGCGCCCGACCACCTTCTCCTGCGCCAACGACTGCTTCCCGGCCCGCACCCGGTAAGCAGAGATGGCTGCCAGAGTGCACAGCAAGTGCGTTGACCGAAGCCCTAGCTGAGAAAGGGACCACAGGTAGTCCAGAATGCTTGCCAAGGAACAGGAAGAAGGGTCCAGGCCCTTGCCCTGACACCAAATGGAGAATCTCTTCCATTTGAAGGCGTAGCATTTTCTGGTCGACTCCTTACGGGACGCCTCAATGACATTGAGGACCTCGTCGGAAAGACCAAAGGCCTGGAACTCTAGCCGCTCAGGAACCAGGCCGTCAGGAGCAGGGACTGAAGGTCCGGATGGAATACCTTCCCCTGACTGACTGAGACCAGGTCCGGGCGGGCTGAAAGCCGCCTCGGGAGCCTGGAGCGGAGACTGAGGAGATCTGGATACCAGAACTGGCGGGGCCAGTCTGGGGCTACCAGAATCACCTGCACCTTGTCCCTCCTCGCCTTGAGAAGCACCTTGTGGATCAAGGGAAATGGGGGAAAGGCGTAGAAGAGGCCCGGGTCCACGGCCCCGAGAAGGCATCCCCCTGCAGCGAGCCCTGCTGAGGGGGGCGGGCATGAAACAGTCTCAGCTTTGCATTCTCCCAGGAAGCAAACGGGTCCACCTGAGGCATGCCCCAGTGGGAGAAGAGATCTTGTACTACCTCCGGCAGGAGAGACCACTCGTGAGCACGGCCCCTATCCGGCTTAGGGCATCGGCCAGGGTGTTGGAAGCTCCTGCCACATGAATGGCGAGGAGATCCGCCTCCAGGCTGCGCATGAGTGACCAAATGCAGAGAGCTTCCACGCACAGAGGCATGGAGCACGTCCCGCCCTGGTGGTTTAGGTAGTACATGGTCATGGTATTGTCCATCTGGACCTGAACCACTTGACCCCGTAGAAACGGAGCGAAGGCGATGAGGGCTAGACGAACCGCTTGAAGCTCCAGCAGGTTGATATGGCATCGGGACTCCCGAGGGGACCAGAGGCCGTGAGCTCTGTGCTCCCCCAGATGGGCACCCCAACCCATCAGAGAGGCATCGGTCAACAGCGAGACCGTCGGCTCGGGGCGGACAAATGGGATGCCCTCCTGCAGATGTGCCGGAACAGTCCACCACTGGAGAGCGTTCCACATCCCCTGGGTCACTGTCACTAGCTGATCCAGCAGATCGAAGTGCTGTGACCATTGGCTGGCCAGCCCCCACTGAAGGGGATGCATGTACCAGCGGGCCCAACGGACCACGCTGGTGCAAGCCACCATGAGGCCCAAGAGGCGCAGGAAGTCCCGGGCAGGGCGCGATTGCCCAACCTGAAATGATTGGGCAAAGGAGGAAAGAACCTCGGCCCTGTCCGCTGGGAGCCGTGCTCTGGCTCGTAGAGAGTCGAGCTCTGCCCCGATGAATTGTATCATCTGCTTTGGCACGAGTTCCGACTTGTCCTCGTTGATGAGGAGGCCAACCTGAGAGCAAACCTGGAGGGCCAGAACTCTGGAACACTCCACCTCCGCTCTGGAGGGGGCTGTAATCAGCCAGTCGTCCAGGTAGGGGTACACCCGGACCCTTCGGCACCACAGGAATGCTGTTACCACTGCCATGCATTTGGTGAAGACCCTGGGAGCTAAGGAAAGGCCGAAGGGCATGGCCCGGAACTCGTAAAGGGATCCCTCCGCTCTGAACAGGAGGAATCTCTGGTGGGACGGACGGATTGGGACATGAAGAGCACGCGTCCTGAAGGTCCAGAGAACAGAACCACACACCTCGTTCCAAGGATGGGATTATCTGAGCCAGAGTGACCATCCTGAAGGTCCGAGACCTTAGGAACCTGTTCAGGTCGTGCAGATCGAGAATGGGGCGCCAGCCCCATCCGTTTGGGACCAGGAAGTACCTGGACACAAACCCAGGTCTAGAGGAGGATCCACCACCTTCCTGATCACCTCTTTTCGTGGAGCAGGGCAATATCGGCTCAGGCGAGGCCGAAGAGAGGTATGACTCTCAGAGCCTTCCCCGAGGGGCGACGGCTTGGAAGGCTCCGAACCCAGGGCAGGCTTTTCCTACCACCTCCAACACCCAACGGTCCGTGGTGATAGCGGACCAGGCAGAAAGGAAGTGGCGGAGCCATCCCCCCACGGGGTTGGGAACCCAGGGGGAAGTGACGAGGCTGGAGGCGACACCCCTCAACCCGTCACTGGGCAGGCTTAGAGGAGGGACCGGCCAAGGGACCTCCTGGGCCTTTACCTCCCTGCTTCCTGTTGGAGGAAGCCGCGGGTTTGGGATGCCAAGCATGAGTCTGCTGGCCCTGATGCTGGTGCTGTTGGGCCGGATGTGCTGCAGGCGCAGAAGGACGAAAGGGCTTGTGCTGCTGCTGTCGACGGCCTTTGTCCTTCTGGGCGGAGGTGACCAAGTCCAGAGTGGCATTGGACTTTTTGATCCGCTGGGGGTGACCTTCCACTCCAGGGCCGAAGAGGTCGGTCCCCAAGAAGGGGACATCCGCCAGTTTGTGCTGGGTATCCGCCGTGAAGGTGGATATCCTCAGCCATGCTCTGCGGCGCATGGCCACCGTGGCCGCAACTGATCTGGCACAGGAGTCTCCAATGTCCAGAGCCGTTTGTAGCTGCTGCTTAGCCACTGCCCTACCCTGGTCCCGCACCTGCCGGACCGTGGTCTGCAGGTCGGTTGGGAGATGAGGGATCACCTCATCCAGGGAGCCCATGATGGCGTGGGAGAAGTGTGCCATCAGCACGGCCGAGGCTGGCCTGGCGGAGGCCAAGGGAGGGCACAAGCGTACACTGCTGCCCGGCGTAATCCAGCTTTTGGACTCCTTGTCGGGGGCTTATCTACGTCTCTAGCGTTCCGGGCAGCTGGAAAAGCGCTGTCGGTGACCAACCTCAGCAAGGGGTGTTCGAAAAACCGGCAAGAGCCGGTAGGGACCGCATACTTCCTGGCCATCCTGGTCGAAGGCACAGGACAGGAAGCAGGCCGCTGCCAGAGCTCCAAGGCTGGGCCAAAAATGGCTTCAGCCACCGGAAAGGCCTCCGTGGGTGAGTCCCCTCGGTCCAGTATCTCCGTCAGGGGATACTTGGCCCGCTTGGATATGGGCTCGAGCTGCATCCTGGTGGACTCCGAGATGAGCCGAAGCACACCCATGAAGGATGATGGGCTTTCGTCCATCGAATGGCCCCCGGAGGACTCCAGGTCAATGGGCCTGGAGAACAGGGAGGAGTCGTCGTCAGACTCGGAGGAGTCCACGAAGAGCTTCCTGGGACCTGAGCCACCCTCCACCTGCCGCGTATGGTCGGGAGTGAGGGCGACCGACAACCTGTGGGGCAGGCCCTGACCCGAACGAGAGTCCTTGGTCGGCGCCCCCGATTTCGGTTGTGGAGGCGGATGTTCCACCACAATCGGTGGGGCAGCTGGTTTCAGCCGAACAACCGCCCAGGCTTGGGCACCTCGGCTACAGCGAGGGTTGTTTCGGCCGCTCAGGTGACAGCCACTTGATGGCGGGGAAAGCGGCGGCCTGTTCCTGGACAGAGTAACTGCTGCCACATCAGGTCCTAGCATCAACGCGCAATTTGCGCGAAGCCTCTCCTCTTCTGAGGGAGAGAGCGAGGGACAGCGAGCCGCTTCCACCTCGTGCCGAGACCGCCGATGTCGGCGGATCGGCTGGACCGAGACAATGTCTGAGACCGAGATCCTCGGCATTTCCGAATCCGGGTCTGGGAAGGGACGGGGGACACCCGCTCTTCCCTCGGCTCGGAAGCCTTAACCGGGGAATGCGGCACTGGGGGCGCAAGCAGGTCCTTGGTCTCCACCGGGAGAACCGGTGAAGAAGGGTTGTCGGCCTCACCAGTCGACAGCCCATCCGATGGGTCAAGAAGAAAAAATTACTCACCTTAGTAATGCTGTTTCTTCTAATGGAGTCTTGCTATATTCTGACAATAGCAGTGAGTCCCAACCTTCGAACTGCCCCGGAGATGAAAGAGTTAACTTTCCATGCCAGGCATGGAACGCTGAGCTCGAGCTCGGTTGAGACTCTGTCTGTTGCTGTTTAAACTCAAACCGTCAGATCTTTACGAGCTAAACTCACTAAGGTCCTGTGTGGAAGCTGTAAACCTACACTAGCCAACTGGCTACTAAACATAAAAACAGATTTTTTGGTCCCAAAACAAAGACTCAAGTCAGGAGACCCAAAAAATGAAAAACACAACACCCACTCACCTAAGAAAAAGGGGGTGAAAACAACAAGGTGGGGCACCAACTGAGTGCCAACACTGCCACTGCCCACCCACATCCCAAAAGCAGAGGTTCTCAGAGGGGAAGGCGGGGGGGAGGTCAGAATACAGCAAGACTCCACTAGAAGAAACAACATTACTAAGGTGAGTAATCTTTCTTCAAACAACATGAAGTCTTGCTGTATTCTGACAATAGCAGACTACCAAGCAGTACCTCCATGGAGGAGGGACAGAACCTACTTAGGAAATAGGCTCTGAAGCACAGCTGTGCCAAACCGAGCATCACTCCTAGCCTGGATATCCAGGGAGTAATGCTTGGTAAAAGTGTGAACTGTTTTCCAGGTAGCTGCTTGACGTATCTCTAGAATAGGGATATCCCTGGCAGCAGCCAGGGAAGCAGCTGTACCTCTGGTAGAGTGAGCCCTCAGGCCTGAGGTGGAACCCAGTTTTTCATAACAAAATTGGATACAAGAGACAATCCACCTGGCAATGGATCTTTTAGTGGCAGGTTTCCCTTTACCAACCTCACCATAAGTGAGGAACAGTTGGGGGGAGTCAAACCTGTGACCCTTGGTATGTCTATGTAGTAGCTAAGGGCTCTTTTCACATCTAAACTGTGCAGCCTCCTCTCACCAGAGGAGGAATGGTCAGTGAAGTACACAGGAAGAGACATAGATTGGTTAAGGTGGAAATCTGAAACCACATAAGGCAAAAACTTCCTGTTAGTCCTGAGGACCACCTTATCTCTATGGAAGGAGATACAATCAGGCTCCACTGACAAGGCTTGTAACTCACTTATGCATCTGGCAGAAGTGATGGCTACCAGAAACACAGTTTTCCAAGTCAAGTACTTAAGCTCTGCTGAAGACAAAGGCTCAAAAGGGGGTTGCATAAGCTAAGCAATGCAAACAATAAGGTCCCAAGCAGGGGCAGGGTCCCTGAATGGAGGGTTGGTATGAAGCAATCCCTTAAAAAACTTGGAGAATACAGGGTGAGCTGAAAGAGAAGAGGGCTTACCTGCTGAAATGAAAGCAGAAACAGCTGCCAGATGCACCTTTAGTGTAGCTGGTCTAAGCCCCAAGCTATTCAAATGGACCAGATAATCAAGGATTGTGGGCAGATCAGCAGACTCTGGGGAAATATGCCTTCCAGAGCACCATATGGAAAATCTTTTCCACTTGGAATTATAAGTAGTCCTGGTGGAAGGTTTCCTAGAAGCTTTCAGAATATCCATTACACCTTGGGAGAGGTGTAAATCAGCAAATTCTAACTCTTCAAGAGCCAGGCCTTGAGACTGAGAGATTTGAGATTCGGGTACCAAACCCTCCCCTGAGCACAGGTTAACAGGTTGTAATTCCTGGGAAGAGACAGGGGAAGATGGACTGCTAAGGACAACAGGAGAGGATACCAGGGCTGTCTGGCCCAGTCTGAAGCAATCAGGATCACCTTGCAGGGTTGAGACCTGATTTTGACTATCACTTTGAACAGGAGAGGGAAGGTGGGAAAAGCATACAGGAACTTCCCTTCCCAACTGAGAACTAAGGCATCCAGGGGGACTAAGCCCAACACTGGGGGCCTGCAGCAAAAAAGGGGAAGTTGGTGATTGTCTGGGGCTGCAAAAAGATCTATCTGTGGGGTGCCCCATCTGGAGAATATCACCCCCAAGACCAGGGGATCCAGTGACCACTCATGATGACCCTGAGATATCCTGCTGAGAGCATCTGCCAGGACATTGTCCTTGCCTGGAAGGTGTACTGCTGTGAGGAAGGTGTTCAGGGAATAAGCCAGAGACCACAACTTCATTGCTTCTGTGCACAAGGCCGTAAACCGAGTGCCTCCTTGCTTGTTGATGTACCACATTGTGGTGGTATTGTCTGTTCTGACCTGGATAACTTTGTTCTGAACAGATTTGGAAAAAACTTGAAGTGCTAGAAATACTGCTCTGAGTTCCAACAGATTGATGTGAAGCAGAGATTCCTGAGGGGACCACAACCCCTGGGTAGTCAGGTCGCCCAAGTGAGCCCCCCACCCCAAGAGGGAGGCATCTGTAGTAAGGATTAAAGAGTGGGACTGAGTGACAAAGGGAACTCCCTACCTTAGATTGTTCTGATCCTGCCACCACTGTAAGGCCTGGATCAGGGTTCGAGTCACTGGGATCAATCTGGTCAGAGGGTCCTTCTTTTGAGACCAAAAGGCTCTCAAATGGAATTGAATGTCTCTCATCTGAAATCTTGCTCCCTGCACCACTGCTGTTGAAGCAGCCATGTGCCCCAGGAGCTGTAGAAAATGCCTTGCTGGTCGAGACACCTGCAGGGTGAATGAGGAGGCCAGAGAGACCAGGGTCCTTGTCCTGTCCAGGGGAAGGAAGGCTCTGGCCTTTTCTGTATCTAGCTCTGCGCCTATGAAGGTGAGGAGCTGAACAGGCTCTAGAATTGACTTTGAAAAATTCAGAAGGAAACCCAAGGAGGTGAGCAGTTGCTGAGTTACCTGTAGGTGTAACTTGACTTGGTCTGGGGACTGGCCTACTATGAGCCAGTCGTCCAGGTATGGGAAGATGGCAATCCTTTGCCTTCTTAGAGAAGCAACTACTACTGCCAGGCATTTTGTGAACACCCTTGGAGCAGAGGTTAGGCCGAAGGGCATTGCTCTGAACTGGTAATGGCCAGAGGGCAGCTCAAACCTGAGGTACTTTCGATGGGAGCTTCTGATGAGAATATGGAAGCAGGCATCCTTGAGGTCCAGGGACACTAGCAGTCCCTGGCCTTAGAGAGGTAGAATAATTCCCAGAGTCACCATTTTGAATTTTGGTTTTAAAGGTGCTTGTTTAAGTATCTGAGATCCAGGATGGGCCGCCATTCTCCTGTCTTTTTTGGGGTAAGGAAGTACCTGGAGTACAATCCTTTGCCCTGGTGTAGGGGTGGAACCCTTTCCACAGCTTTGAGGGCCAGGAGGGAAGAGACCTCTGCCCCTGAGGGATTTGCAGGTGGAAAGGATCTGGTTCTCAGCTTTGGAAATTTTTTGAAGCTGAGAACCAGTCCCTGGCTTACTACTTCCAGGACCCACTTGTCTGATGTTAGAGACTCCCTGCTCCCTACAGGAAGTGGAGAATCGGCCCTGGCCAACCCATCAGGGTCCCTGTTTGGCAGGGGGTTTTGGCTGAGGGGTGGAAACAGGTCTGCTTGTACCCCTTCTGCCTCTCCCTCTAAAGAACCCCCTCTGAGCATAGGCAGAAGAGGAGGCCTGGGGCGGTAGAGGCCTATGAAAGGCCTGCCCTGGGGTGCTGCCTCTGAGGAGTGGCCTGCCTTTCCTTGGCCTGTGCACTCCTATAGGTGGTCCTATATTCGTCCATTTTCTTCATGTAATTCTCTGTCTGCTCCCCAAACAGAGAATTACCCACAACAGGAAAATCCATGGCCTTAGTCTGGGTATCCTGTGACAGGCTAGTACATCTGAGCCAAGCGATTCTACGAAGTGCCACAGATGTAGCCATGACTCTAGATGACACATCATTGGAGTCCACTGCAGCATGGAATTGCACCTTGGATGCCTCAATACCATCAGCAGCCACCTGCTCCAGCTCCTTGGCAAGCTGGCCAGGGACCTGTTTTGCTAAAGCCATGACAGTGTCCCATCTGGATTTCTGATACCTAGCAGTATAGGCCATATAGTTAGCCTGTCTGAGTCCCAAGGATGCTGCCATGTACTGTTTCTTTGCCATGGCATCAATCCCCCTGGAGTCCTTGTCTGGGGTGTGTGAAGCCAAGGGAATATTTGCCTTATCACAGGCTGCAGCCTGCACTACCCCAACATGGCTGCATTGTTGTGTAAGGAACTCTGTATCCGAGCCTGACAATGTATACCTCTTGTCCATTCTCTTAACCACAGGAGGTATAGTATTAGGAGTCTTTAAAATCTTAAATGTCTGTTTCCCAAAAGATTTGTGTAAGGGAATAGACAGCCTCCTAGACTCTGGGATATCCATCATTTCCACAGTCAGGCTCCTCCTGGTCATCCACAGCTTCTTCCATAGGAAGCTGGAGGGTTTCAGCCACTTTTTTATAAAACATAAAACATAAAATGAGAGGGGGACTCAGAAAGCCTAGGAGGAGACACTCCTGAAGGTCTGTCTGGGGAGATGTCCGGGTCAATGGGCACATCCAGGCTTTCAAAACCACATTCACTTTCCTCATACTCCTCTTCCTCCTCCTCCAGTTCATAATATTCTTCTAAATCATAATCTTGAACTGGTGGAACCGGCCGAACCGCGCGCCTCCCTGATGGTGCCGGTTCGGTTGGAACCGGGGAAAGCGACTGCACAATTTTTATCGCTTTGGCTATTTCTTCAGCGGTTGGAGAAGAAAGTTTTGGCTCCACACCAGCTGATTTTTCCTTTCTAGTTCTCTTAGCCAGAACCGACTCCTCAGGATCGGCTCTCCTTTTGCCCGAAGAAGTCTCGCCCTGGTCAGAGGGCACTCCTTCTGGTTCGGTCTGAACCGAACCGGGCTGGCCATCTGGTTCAGCGGACTTTTTGGCCTCCCTTTCCCTGAGCCTACCAACTCTCTTTTCTAAGGTAGCTGCAGGAACATTTTTACAAATCTGGCAGTCTGCATTGAGGTGGGCAAACCCCAGACAAACACAGGTGGTGTGGGGGTCAGCCTTAGCAAAGACTTCCCCACACACACTACAGTGTTGAAACCCAGTGGGCCCGTTTTTTGGGTTTCTCAGACATTGTGCCAGTCCTAACCAAACTTACCCTTTTAATGGCAATCCGCCAGGCAAGACCCTCTTATCGGTTCCTGACCGTGTCACGGGTCGTGGAAAAAAACGTAATAAAATCCATTTTTCTTAGAACCGATAAGAACCGGTAACCACACACTAAAAGTACAAATAAAGATTTTTTAACAGCTTGATCGGTTCAAACCGAACCGATGAACCGTTTACAAGTTCCACACAGAAATGAAATAAATATAACCTATCTAGTACTCACAAATACCACAGACAGAGACTGAACCGACAGGTTACGGTTTAAATTGGGTCGAAAACCGAGAAAAGCAGTACTTTAACCCGACAAATTGAACCGAGCAGCAGGAGAAATCTCCAGAGCGACTGTTCAGTGAGGTGGAGTAAAGACTCTGACGGTCTGAGTTTAAACAACAACAGACAGAGTCTCAACTGAGCTCGAGCTCAGCGTTCCATGCCTGGCATGGAAAGTTAACTCTTTCATCTCCGGGGCAGTTCGAAGGTTGGGACTCACTGCTATTGTCAGAATACAGCAAGACTTCATGTTGTTTGAAAAATCTCGACCACGTCGATGGGTGTCTCGGCCGGCTGGCCTGATGGGGACGCCGTGAAGCCAGCGGCCTTAGCCGCAACCTCGACCGAAGTCGACTGTCTGGGGAAGGGGACCTCTCTCGCTCCCATGAACGCCAACGATGGGACTTACCCTTTCAGTCCTTCTTTTTGGACCGAGAGGAATGTCCCGATGGCCCCTCTCCCTTCGTGGAAAGGGACTGGCAAAGCTCCCTGAAAGAAGCTGAATACGAAGTACCCAGCGAGAGCGGGATAAATGCTGCGACCGAGGAAAAGGATGATGCAGCATGAGCTGCCTTCTCCTCGAGGGCTATCATCTGCTCGAGTTGCTCAGCCGAGCCAGCCGCCGCGGTAACCGCCAACAGGCCTCCCTCGACTTAACCAGCGGGTAGCTTCGGGCACCCAAGCTGTAACTGGGCAGCGCGGTCCTCCAAGACGTTGGCCGAAAACGAACGGCATGACTCGCAGGCTGGCGAGTCGTGTTCTAGGCCGAGGCAGTAGACGCACATGGAGTGCGGGTCTGTCTTGGACATCTTCTGCCCACAAGGGCACCGCCGAAATCCGGGAGTCGATTTGTCCATCGCAACCGCGAGGGAGAAAGATGACCGAAGTCTTGAAAATTTTAAAATAAGTTTCGGGCGAACCGAAGAATTAGGATCCAGTCTACACGCAGAGCGTTAAGGAGGGAACCTGAGCTTCCAAGCGGTAAGGAAGATCTGGCGTCATGGGGCGGAGCTGAGAGTTTTATCACCCAGGTGGGTGGGAGAAACCAGCTTGAAGACCTTCCGGCAAGATTTATAGCGGCAAGGAACCTGCCAGACAGTGTGGATGAACAACATATCCATGTCCCTAGAATGCTGGTTTCAGTTGTTGCATTTGATGGATTTAAAAAAAAAAGGCACAAGCATTTTAAAAATAAAGCAATACAGAATTACAAAATATTTAAATTCAGTCTGCAGAAAAAGTTGCAATTATAATAAAAACACTGAAAACTAAACTAATGCAGAGTATCATACTACTACTACATAAAATATACATATTTTTTTATTTAAGCTTAGCCACAAGGACTGTAACAGGATTATGGCTGATCTGAACTCTTCAGCAAATAAATAAATCTGTCGTTTAGAATGCTGAGGAAGCGTGCCCACAGTGCAGAGTTTGAACCTGAATATTCCAAATTCCATCTCCGGGGCAACAACTCCGGGCTCAGATCAATGCAGACTGTATGATATCACTATTAAATTCTCATTGACAGAAGAATTGGGAGCAAAATAGATGGTTTACAGTAGATGTCCAAGTCGGTGACTCGTGTCTAGGAATGAGCATCTGTTGCTGGGACAGACTGGGAGAAGAAGGAATGTACAGTTACGTAAGAACTTACCGTAACAGTAGATCTTCGAGAGGAGCTCTTGCAGCAGGCTATTACAATCAGGACTATGCCGCAGGCACTAGGACCTTCCGGTGAAAACTTCTGCCAGCAATACCAGCGGGGACCGCCCCCGACGTCGGTCAGGGTACAAGAGGGGGCGGACCCAGCTCCACCTCAGTTCTCCCGCCAAGACCCAGCAGAAGGCCTGACAAGAGAAGGGACGAAGCCTACCATGAAGAGAGATGGAGAAGAAAAAGAAAATGGATCTGCACACCTCGAGGGGAAGGCGGAGGGAAAGGAGCCTGCTGCAAGAGCTCTCTGAAGATCTACTGTTACGATAAGTTCTTACGTAACTGTACTATCTTACCCGAGTGGGGAGCTCTTGCAACAGCTATTACAATCAGGACTGAGTCTCAAGCAGTCCCACAGCAAGGAGGCAGCCGACCCGGGAGTGGAATATGCGGACTCCAGAGACCTTAGGACAAAAGCCCTTGTAAAACGGCTAGGCCGAAGCCAGCCCGGCGTCTGGAGACGATATCCAAGCTGTAATGCTTGATAGAAGTATGCACCGAGTTCCAGGTTGTGGCCGCACAAATATCCCATGGCGACATTTCGTGAAAAGTGCTTAAAGAAGCTGGACACCCTCTAGTGGAGGGACTCTCAACCGGCCCGGTAGGGGTTTATTGTGATGCTCGTAGCAAAACGAAACACAGCGAACTATCCATTTAGAGATAGTTTGCTTGGACACCGGTTGACCCAAGCAATGTGGCGCAAAGGCCACAAATAGCTGCTCCGATTTACGGTGCTGAACCGTCCTTTTGAGGTAAAACCTCAGAGTCCTGTGGACATCCAATGTGTGTAGGAGAGCCTCCCCTCTACTGGAAGGGGAAGGAAAATAATCAGGAAGATCAACCGACTGGTTGAGGGTCAATTCTGAGACCACTTTTGGAAGAAAAGTACAGTTACGTAAGAACTTACCGTAACAGTAGATCTTCGAGAGAGGCTCTTGCAGTAGGTAATTACATATAGGACTGACGCCGGCCGGCAGCAGGACCCCACGGAAAAATTTCTAGCTAGCAGTCCTGGCGGACCGCCCCGTCAGGTGACTGCGTCATACGACGTCGGTATAAAGGGGCGGTCCCAGACGCCTGCCTTCCAGTTCTTTCCCGCCACAGGCCCGGACGAGAGAGAAGCAGATATTTCCCTCAATGGAAAAGGAGCTGAAAAAGCCTAGGGGATGGAGGGCCGGAGGGTATTACCTACCAAGAGCCTCTCGAAGATCTACTGTTACGGTAAGTTCTTACATAACTGTACTATCTTACTTTGAGGACTCTTGCAGTAGTAATTACATATAGCACAGAATCCCAAGCAGTCTGGAACAAAAGAAAGGCACTGGAGGAGGAATTACTCCAGAAGTAGAAGAAAACACTTGAAGCCTCAAGATAGGAGGCCTTGCAAGACCACTAACCCGAAGCCTGCTCTACGGCGAGAGGCAATGTCCAAACTGTAATGTTTAGTAAAGATATGGACGGAAGTCCAAGTGGCGGCAGCACAGATGTCTGCCACAGACACGTTCTTGAAACAAACCGCAGAGGTTGCTACCCCACGAGTGGAGTGACCTCTGACTTGACCCGGTAGGGTCTTCTTGTACTTGTCATAACAGAAAGTGATGCAATGGGCCAACCATTTTGATAGGCATTGCTTAGAAACAGCATTGCCTTCTCTTTGTGAGCAAAAAGAGATGAACAACTGATCAGTCTTTCTGAGATCCTTCGTCCCTATCAGTGTAGTATCTCAGAATCCTGTGAACATCCATGGTATGGAGCAAGTATTCTCCTTGGTTGGAGTACTGTCAGAAAAGGCAGGTAACTCAATAGACTGATTTAGGGTAGATTCCGCTACCACCTTCGGAGAACTTAGGATTAGTCGAAGAGCTACTTGTTCTTTGTGAAAAATCAGGTAAGGGATTTTATACATAAGGGCCTGGAGCTCGGAAATTCTGCGAGCGGAAGTAATGGCCACCAAGAAGAGAGTCTTCCACGATAAGAACTTCAAGTCTGCGGAAGCCGCAGGCTCAAAGGGAGGAAGGGTAAGTTTCAAGAAAAAGTTTAAATCCCAAGGGGAGTAGAGTCCGACAGGGTCCTGAGATGAAGGACCCCTCTGAGAAAGTTTGGATACCTCCAGTTGGGCAAATGCCTTATCAGTGAAGGGACATGGTAGGCTGAAATAGCAGCCATATGGACTTTCAAAGAGGAGTGACTGAGACCTCAGGTTGAAAAGATGACGATATAATCCAGTAGAACGGCCACAGGACAGGAAAAGGCTCCACATTCCTGGACGGCAGCCCAGATGGAAAATCTTTCCATTTCATGGCGTAGGTGGACCTAGTGGAGGGTTTTCTAGCCTCCACCAGAATCTCGCCACCTTAGGAGAAACGCCAACGTGAGATTGAGCTAGGTCTGCAGGAGCCATGCATGAAGTTGAAGGGACTTGATTCCGGATGGACCAGGGTCCCCTGATCCTGGGTCAGCAATCCTGGAGATAAAGGAAGAGGAAGAGGAGGAACCTCTGAGTATTGCTGTAGAAGAGAGAACCAGATTTGCCTGGGCCAGAAAGGAGCGATCAGAATCATTCTTGCTCCTTCCAAAGCAAGTTTCTGCAACACACGAGGGACCAGAGGAATTGGGGGAAAAGCACAGACGAATCTGTCCTTCCAGTTTAGAGACAGAGCGTCGCTCCAGAAAGCGCCTCGCTCTGGAGCGAGCGAGCAAAAGGTTGGAAGCTTTGCGTTTGGGGGGAAGCGAACAGATCTATCTGAGGAGTCCCCCAAATCTGGAAGATGCTTTTTAAAACTTTTTCATCCAGTTCCCACTCGTGTGGTAGAGCCGACGAACGACTTAGCCTGTCTGCCAGGACATTGTCGACTCCCGGAACATGGATCGCCGTGAGGTACAGGTTGAGAAGCGTTGCCCATTCCCAAATCCTCATCGCTTCCCTGCACAATGGGTAGGATCGAGTCCCTCCTTGCTTGTTGATGTACCACACCACGCACATGTTGTCCATTTGGACAGCTAGGTGACCAGGAAGGATGTATTGGTGAAGGGCCTGGAGAGCATACAGCACTGCTCGAAGCTCGAGCACGTTGATGTGGAGAACTAACTCCAATTTTGACCATAAGCCCTGGGTTCGGTGAGGACCCAGATGGACTCCCCAACCTTCGCCTGAAGCGTCCGTGGTCAGAGTCTGATCGCGGGGAGGATGAAAAAAAGGGGACCCCCGGAATAGGTTCTCTCGAACCATCCACCATTTCAAGTCTCGTACCATAGGCGAGGAGATCAGAACCAGATGATCTAGGTCGCCTACCAGTTGATCCCACTGAGAGCGGAGAGTCCACTGAGAGATTCTCATGTGGAGGCGCGCACGCAGAACCGTCGGGATGACGCTGCCATAAGCCCCAGGAGACGGAGCACTGACCCTGCCGAACCCTCCTGTATTCCGAAGAAGGGAAATCTGGGACTGGAGGAGGCCCCTGTCCGGAGGCAGGAAGACCCTGCACATTGTCGTATCGAGGATTGCCCCGATGAACTGGAGTCTCTGAGAAGGATCCAGGTGAGACTTGGAATGGTTGATGGTGATACCCAGGCCAGTGAAAACCTGCTGGGTGAGGGAGAGGAAATGCAGGAGTTCCTCCCTGGATGGGGCCACCAGGAGCCAGTCGTCCAGGTAGGGAAAAACCTGAACTCCCAAAGTATGCAGGTGGGCCGCTACCACCGCCAGGCATTTGGTAAAAACTCGGGGAGCCGAGGAGAGACCAAAAGGGAGTGCCCGGAATTGGTAGTGGTCCCCCTGGAATGCAAACCTGAGGTACTTTCGGTGCGAAGGGCGAATGGGGATGTGCAGGTACGCATCCTGCATATCCAGTGCACAAAGCCATTGGCCCGGCCAAGCAGGGCAAGAGGTCTGAAGGGAGAGCATCCTGAACCTCTTGTATTCCACATATAGGTTCAGGGAGCTGAGATCGAGAATTGGTCTGAGATTTCCCATCTTCTTTGGTACAAGGAAGAAATGGGAATAGTAACCCGTCCCGTGAAGGTGAGGGAGGATGGGCTCTATAGCCTGCTTCGCAAGAAGAGCAGAGATTTCTTCCCTGACCAAAGGAAGATGGTCCCTTGAATAAGAGGAGTTCAGTGGGGGGGGGGCTTGTGAGGCCAGCTGCGCTCTGCTAAAGTGACGGCGCTGTGGGGGATGGGGACGGTACATTGAATCAACGGATTTAAGGGCCGTCCCCTTCTCCTGCAAGTCAGTCCTTGACATCACCACTGAAAAGCACAGTACCTCAGAAAGGTGCTTCTTGAATTGCTGACTGCACTTCCGGGACCAGACTGACACACAGAGCCATGCATGACGCCGAAGACTTACGGCGAATGCAGAGCTCCGTCCTGCGGTGTCCACTGCATCGTAGGTCATCCTCAGAATATGACGACTGGCTGAACGAGCAGAACGGACCAGGTCGGCTAACTCCTGCTTGACTTGAGAGTCAGGCAAAGAGTCAATCTTGGATTCTGCCTGGGTAAGGACAGCCTTCTGGCAATCCCCCATATGTGCTACATAATTTAGGGCCCTAATCCCCAGTGTGGAAGAAGCATAGATCTTCCTTCCATACTGATCCAGAAGGCGAGATTCCTTATCCGGGAGACGAACTCAAATGTTTGGTGTGCTGACCGCTGTGAGCAGTGCTAATCACAACCGAGTCTGCACGAGGGTGAGGGTCTAAAAAGTCTACACCCTCTGGAGCCTGGTATAGCCTGTTAGACTTCCGAGGAAGCGGGGCTAAAGCCGACGGTTGTTTCCAAATAGTGGAAACAAGGTGGGCGTGAGGCTCGATCCAGGGTGGCACTAGAGTAGGAGCCATACGGGGCAAGTCCAGATGTTCGGCGAGTTTAACCCGTTGAGGATCTGGCTCTAAAGAACACCACTGATGGACTTCCTGGATCTTCCTGAGCAACTCCGTAAAGGAAGGATCCTCCGGAAGAGTCCTCGACCGGGGCTTGGACGGAGAGCGCGGCTCGTCGTCTTTCTCGGAACACCCATCGGAAGCATCAGAGGAGTCCGAGAGAGAAGAAGAAGAAGAGTTCGAAGCAGAGTAAGACTCCCTGGCTTGTCTAGGGGGAGGAACGGGTTCTTTAGGGGGGATCCCCAGACGCGTGTCCTGACCCTCTCTAGATCCCGAGAGCAGAGCCCGGGAATCCGGAGGTGGAGAGGGAGTGTGCCGTCTGGGGCGTACGGGAGCCGGGGGTGGCACCGTCGCCGTAAGACGGCTCTCAACTTCCTTGGTGAGCTGAGCCTTGGCCTCAGCCCACCAGGAGGCCAGAGTCTCCTGGAGATCCACCGGCCGCCCAGGGGGCCGTGGAGGAGGAGGAGGTGGGGGATAGTTGTACGGATGGAATCCGTAAGGAGAGTATCCATAACTCGGCTGCGGGAATACCGGAGCAGGGTATTGCGGTGTCGGGTACTGCGTCGTCGGTGGAGTCGGCACCGGGTACTGCGGCGCAGGATACTGTGGACCTGGGAAAACTGGCGTCGGATAAGACGGCGGATACCCAGGCACCGGAGGAGCTGCCGGAGCAGACGGCCCAGTCGGGAACTCCACGGGCGGATCAACCGGGATAGGCCCATGGGGTGGAGGGCCTGATGGAAGAGGAATATCCCCTGCCGGCGTCGGAGGGGCCGGTGTCGGAACCGGCGTCGGTGGGGCCGGTGTAGGAGCCGGCGTCGGGGGAGCCGACGTCAGATCCGGCTCTGTAGGAAGAGGATCGGACGGTGGCCCAGGGTCCCGAGCCTCGTCCGGGGATGGAGGAGAAAAATCCCCAGGGTCAGGCAGGGGGGACTCGGGCTCCCCAGATGGCAGCGAGGGCTGCGGGGAACCTGGTACGACAGACGGAGCAGGGTCTTCCGTAGGCTCCGAGGCCCTCCGACGTGCGACTTAGGGGCCGAGTCCCGGCGGACGCCAGAGGAGCCGGCGTCCGACTTCAGGGGTCACTCATCGGAGACGGGCCGAGGATGTGAAGAGGCCCGGTCGAAGGGGACACTGCCGCAGCGTCTTAGCGGTCTTCTCCCGGCGGATGTCGGAGGAGCCGACGTCTGCTTATGGGCGTATCTCTGGTAGAGGCCGCAAGCCTGCGGGCGGTACTGGGGCAGAAGCCTCTTTTTCCCCGGAGGCACCCGGCCGGCTCGAATGCGAACCTGACTGGTGGGCTGACGACTCCTCCAAAGCCTTGGAGGCTGCTGTCGGGCGATCCCCCGGAGGGGACGTTACCTTGGCCGTGGCTCTAGCCGGAGTCGTGGAGGAGGAGCCTTCTCCTGGTGCCTTTCTTTGTCCCGCTTTTTGTGTCCTTCAGGGGAAGTCGACGCCTGCTGAAGCTTCCAACTCCTTCTCCATCACGGACATCTTCTTCTTGAGGAGATGGGCTTGAGAGACTGCTGGCGCTGCTGCGGGTGTGGCGATGAAATGAAGGCAGTCACGGGCACTTGACACCGTGGTCGGGGCCTAAACATAAAAAGGTAGAGGAATGACCGTCTTTGTGAGGCAGCTGGGCGCTGCATGAGTCGCACTTATTTTTTGTAGGGGACGACATATACCGATGTTCACCTGACGAAGAAAAAACAAAATACTGATATTTTCGGAAAACCGACGAAGCAACAGGACTGAGCGGTATGAACTTTCTGCTGGGCGCTGCACGAGCTGACGCGCGGAAAGAACTGGAAGGCGGAGCGCCTGGGACCACCCTTTATACTGACGCCGATGACGCCGGGTCACCTGACGCGGGGGGTCTCCGCCAGGGACTGCTAGCTAGAAATTTTTCTGTGGGGTCCTGCCACCGGCCGGCGTCAGTCCTATATGTAATTACCTACTGCAAGAGCCCTCTCGAAGTAAGATCTAAGGATTCGTTCTAAGGGAAACCCTTTCCCTGTGGAAAACCAAATAGGGCTCTTTACACATCAGAGCCTGAAGCTCGGAAACCCTTCGAGCTGAAGTAACAGCAACCAAAAAGCAAACCTTCCAAGAAAGGTAACGCAGCTCACAATCCGCTGCTGGCTCAAAAGGAGGGAGGGTGAGTTTCTCCAACACAAAAAGGAGGTCCCAGGGTGGGACAGGGTCCCGAATGGGAGGTCTCATGTGTAGAATTCCCCTAAGAAAGTTGCGGGCCACCTCTAATTGTGCTAATGCTCTCTCTCCCACAAGAGCATGGTAGGCGGAGATTGCCCACATGTGCACCTTGATAGAGGAGTAACTCAGGCCCTTATCGTACAAGGAGAGGAGATAGTGCAAAGCTGAGTTCACAGGGCAGGTGACGGGATCCAAATGTTGCAGCAACGCCCAGAGACAGAAACGCTTCCACTTCATAGCGTAGGTGGAGCGAGTAGAGGGCTTTCTTGCTGAGACTAAGACCGCCGCCACTTCCGAGTAAACCCCATATCTATTTTGAGCTACATCTGAAGGAGCCAAGCATGTAGGTGTAAGGATTGAAGATCCGAATGGACCAGAGACCCTTGGTCCTGGGACAGTAACTGTGAGCATAGGGGCAGCGGAAGTGGAGGTTCCATGGATAACTGCTGCAGAAGTGGGATCCAAATTTGCCGAGGCCATTTGGGGACCACTAGGATCATCCGGGCCCCTTCTGCTTGTAACTTGAGCAGTACTCTCTGAATGAGAGGGAAGGGTGGAAAGGCATAGAGAAACCTCCCTGCTCAGCAAACGGATAACGCGTCTGGCAAAAAAAACTCCAGGCGCGTGCTCTCTCACAAGCAAAACATTGGCAGTTTGGCGTTGCGTGATGACGCAAAGAGGTCCAGCTCTGGAAGACCCCACCTGTCGAAGAGCTGGTCAGCCATGGATTGTAGCAGCTCCCACTCGTGCGCTCTGGCGCGCGACCTGCTGAGGCTGTCGGCCAGATCGTTTAGGATGCCTGGAATGTGCATCATGGACAGAAGAATGCCCTGCTCCAGTGCCCAGTACCAGACTCTCATCACCTCCCTGCAAAGAGGATACGAATGAGTGCCTCCTTGCTTGTTGATGAAAAAGACGACCGCCATGTTGTCTGTCTGAATCAAAGAGAGCCTGGTACCAGATCCTCTCGAAAAGCCTGGAGGGTGTAGAGGACCGCTCGCATTTCCAGTACACTGATGTGAAGGGACTGCTCCTCGGGTGACCAAACCCCCTGCGTTCGATGTGCACCCAGGTGCCCCCCACCCCAGGTCTGATGCGTCTGTTGTCAGAGTTTGACCTGGTGGTTCCGGACGAAAGGTGACCCCTTTCTCCAGACTGTTGGGGTCCATCCACCAAAGCAAAGTTCTCCTGACTGGCTCTGAGATCCTGACTAGAGAGTCTAGGTCATCGGAGCTTTGGTCCCACTGCACCCTGAGCATCCACTGTGGGACTCTCATGTGGAGGCGAGCCAAGGGAGTGACTGGAATGGCTGCCACCATGTGCCCCAGTAAACTGAGGCAGTTCCGAGCCGGAACTCGAGACGCTATAGAGATCCGTTCCGCCATCTCTCGCAAGCGAACTCCCCTGTCTTGTGGGAGAAAAGCCATGCCCTGGACGGAATCCAGGATTGCTCCTATGAAGACGAGCTTTTGGCTGGGCTCTGGGGATGATTTTTGTAAGTTCAGGGTGATCCCCAGCTCTCGGAACAGGGTATAAGTGTCTTTGAGAGCTCATAATAGGCTGCCTCTTGACGGGGCCGTAAGTAGACAATCGTCGAGGTAAGGGAACACATAGTGTCCCATCCACCTTAGAGCCGCAGCCACCACTGCTAGGTATTTTGTGAAGACTCGCGGAGCGGAAGACGAACGGAACCACTTGAAACTGAAAATGCTCCCCTTGGAAGTGGAACCTCAGAAGCTTCCTGTGGGGAGGATAGACTCCTATATGCATGTATGCATCCTGCATGTTGAGAGAACATAGCCAGTCTCCTTGGTGCAGCAAGGGAAGGAGTCCTTGCAGAGTCACCATCCTGAACTTTTTGTACTCAATAAAGAGGTTTAGAGGGCTGAGATCCAGAATGGGACGAAGGTCCCCAGTCTTTTTTGGGACCAGAAAAAAGTGGTACTAGAACCCCTGACCCCGCTGCTTCAAGGGGACCCTCTCTATTGCCCTCTTCTGCAGGACAGTCTGAATTTCTCCCTCTATTAGTGGGATGTGAGTAGGAGGATAGCGGGAGAGCTTTGGTGGAGTATGCAGAGGAAACTCTGTGAACTCTAGCGTGCATCCTCTCCATGCAATATCCAAGACCCACTGGTCTGCGGTAATAGACTTCCACCCTTTGAAATGAAGGGAGAAGCGGCCCCCAACCAGCTCCCCTGGGACTTCTGGTGGAAGGGAGGGGGGCCGAAGAGAGTCATTGGGCAGAGCCAGGAGTTGGGAGAGAGGTCTGGGAGGACTTGGGCCCACGGGTGGGAGGTCCACCAGCCTGCTGTTTCCCGGATCTCCTTCGGAAGCCACCTCTCTGCCCCTGTTGGTTGCCACGGGCTGAACCTTGACTGCCTGAGGGCTCACGAAAGGGCCATCTACGGTGCTGACGTCGCTGGTCGCCACGGTACATCTGGCAGACCGACCAGATCAATTTGCCCGACTCCTGGAGGAGGGAGATCAAAGCCTCCATCTCCTGCCCAAACAAAACGGTACCCTGGAAGGGCAAATTCCGGATACCAGACTGCAGATCCTGGTGAAAGCCTGAGACTCTCAACCAGGCATGGCGCCGGAGGCACACCCCAGAGGCGGCTGCCCTGGCTGCCGTGTCTGCAGTGTCATACGAGGCCCTCAATACGTGGGAGCCTACGTCTGAGCCCAACTGTAGAAGGGCCAGGAGCTCTGTCTTTTTGTCAGCATGGCCTGTGTCAGCTCTAGTCCCCTTTCCCATAGCGCATTCTGGTACTGTACCATATGCGTTAGGAAATTAAGGGAGTGGATGGAACAGGTGGAGGCTGCATAAACTTTTTTGCCCACTTGGTCCAGGTATTGGGACTCTGGGTCGGGAGGCTGTGAGCTGAGGTGTTTCGGTTGCCGAGATTTGTCATGGGCAGCCGTGATCACTGACGAGTTGGCCTGAGGGTGTTCCACTAGGAAGGGTTCCGCCCTCGGGGCCTTATACAGCCTATCCGACTTCTTAGGAACTGCCAGGATCGAGGCCGGACGCATCCAGGTGGTCCTAGTAAGATCCTGGAATGTATCCACCAAAGGAGGAATAACCAGAGGCTTCGGCTCCTTTTGCCTCAGGTATCTGGCCAATCTCCGGCGTTCCGGATCCAGGTCCTCCGTGTCCCACTCGTTGGAAGCCTGGATGTGCCTCATGACGTCCATAAAAGTAGGATCATCTGGAGGTGAGCGAGGCTGGTCCTTCTCTCCCGGGGAGCGCTTGAGGCTGAGAGAGGATGAAGAGGTCGACGATGAAGAGGAGGATCGACTATCTGACTTGGAATAGTCTGACCCCGTCCTACGACCATGCCTTCGCTGACGTCGGTCCGAAGACCAACTCCGGTCCCTGGACCAGCGACGGAGCAATGACCGACGTCGGTCAGAGGACCGACGTCGGGAGCGTTCTCGCCTAGCGTGAGAAGAGCTCCTGAAGCATGACCTAGACCGACGTCGGTCACCAGAATCCCTGGAGCGACGTCGGTGGTCCTCGGACCTAGAGCGGGAACGAGCCCTGGGGAGGGGGTGAAGGCTGGCGCTCCGGTGACTTCCGCGTAGAAGACTCACCCCCTGGCTGTGGTTCTCCCGCAGGGTCCGGTACCGGTGTCTGGGCTGGCAACGGGGAGGACCGCTTGTGGACCTGCCCCACCAAAAGGAGAAAACATCCTTGAGCTCGTCCTTGGTGAAAATTTCAGCCGCCCGCTTCGGAAATGAAGTCTCCGGAATGTCGGGACGCGAAGGAGAGCGCTCCTGAGGGCCCAGCGGGGAGGAGGACTTGGGCGACGGGGACATCCGTATCTCCACGACCGACCCCGCGTCCTTCGCCCCTTCGACCAGCGTCGGTGTAGGGACCGATGACGGGGTGACGCCAGGGGGCGCGGAGAGTCCTTGGTCTCCGGGACGTGCCTGGCAGGCGGCGTCAGTGCCTTAGCAGGTGGGGCGGGGCAGGCACCTCTAAGGACTTGGTGATGACCCTTAGCGAAGTCACCTTCCGGCAGCGGCTTCCCCTAACAGGGACGCCTTCGCCTGTGGAGTCTTGGAGGTTCTCAGACCCTGAAGGATAGGCCTTTTGGGAGAAGGCTCAATGCGACGGACGGGACCGGTGACAGAACCGACTACGGTCCTTGCTGTGGCGCTTCTTCTCCTTCCTCTTCCCCTCCAGGGAGTGCAGATCCATCTTCTGCTCCAACAGGTAGGCCTTGAGGGCTTTCAGGCGGCGGATGCCGGTCCGGCTGGTAAAGGCCTGGCAATCTGCACAGTTGGCGGTATCGTGGTTGGGGCCCAGGCAGAAGACGCACCGCTGATGGTTGTCCTTAGCAGGGATCTGCCTCCCGCAGTCGCACTTACTTAAGTGTTCGGGTGATGCCAACGCCCCGGAAGACATCGAACCCGGCCGGGTAAGAAACGGCTGACGTCGGTACTGGGAAGCGGTGGGAGCGAGGAAAACAATGCTCCAAGCGGGAAAAAGTGATAAGGCGACGGCAGCGAACTGACGTCGGTACCGGAAAACGGTAAAAACCGTCAAAAAGATGCAGGAATCTTGCTAGAAGAAGTTCTTTTTTCGCTGAATCGCAGACAGAAGCAAAGGCACTCGGCTTCATGTGCGGGTACGCGGCAGGAAAGAACTGAGGTGGAGCTGGGCCCGCCCCCTCTTGTACCCTGACCGACGTCAGGGCGGGGCCAGCGTCGGGGGCGGTCCCCACTGGTATTGCTGGCAGAAGTTTTCACCGGAAGGTCCTAGTGCCTGCGGCATAGTCCTGATTGTAATAGCCTGCTGCAAGAGCTCCCACTTGAATTAAGATCCTGTGTTTCGATGGACTGCTCTCCTCCTACAGAGTGTGCCAGTAGTGGCACCCAGGTTCAGCCTGACTCCTAGCAGCTGCAGGGGGTCAGACTACTGTGACAGCAAACAGGGCGAAGGCATGGCAGACGTCTGGCGTGTTGCGTACAGAAGCATGCGTAGCTCAGTCACTGACATCACTGCATGCCAGCTCCTCCGCACCATGGTGAAGGGAGGATAAAGGGAAAAAATTTTACCATGACTGTCAGGACGATTGTCTGAACCCTTGCATCAGCGACCCAGGTGTGGCTCCAACCGGATCCCATTTGGCGGGTTGAGCTCGGCTCTCTGCCACGTTTGGGGGCGTGGGGAAACTGAATTCGGTAAGTCTGGAGATGCTGGCTGATAGGGATGGGGAGTGGGGTTGAGAGGAGGGAAGCCAGCAAGGAGGAAGAAAAATGAATGACAATAAAAGGATCATTGAAATGGAGACATATTTGATGCCTATATTACTTTATATCAGTTATGTTCCTCTTCCCCAGTTTTCACTGGTAAAGAAATTACACAATATTTTTTTTTTCAATTGTTGTGGCGTAGTACACTTAATCAGGTCAATAGGAACGTAACCTATTTGGCTACAAAAGGAGGTAGGTTGGGGATGATAAATCCTTTGGTTGTCTTCTTCAGTGCCTTTCTAGTTTGAAATGTGAATGTTTCAAGCCTAAGGCAAAAATTTGGGTACAGTGGGTAAAATGGTGTTTTTCCCCACTAATTAATGGGGAACTAAAGTCAAAATTTAAAAAAATATGTTGTGCAGAATGTTTAGATTTGCAGAAGTAATTCTAGTGTGTCCTTCCCTTTATCTGCTGTAAGGAGTTATTAATATCCCTGCTAGTTTATGGCTCCTCGGGTCTTCATATTGCACTTTTATGGCTGTTTCCTACAATGCCTCTATCCATTGTGACAGTGATGTGTCCAAGTTGTCAGCAGATCTCACAGGCCTTAACGATGTGCAGAGGCCAAGGCAGCAGGCGATGTCGTCTTTGTAGATTTTCTTATGCGATCACAAAAGTGAAAAAGCTTCAATGTATCCTTCGGTGGCTCAGAAAACCGAAAAATCGTTAAAATAGTAATTTGTTTTTAAAACACGAGAAAAGAAATAATAAAGGCATTCACATTTCCAATACTGGATCAACTAACTTAATCGGTGGTGAGAAGAACTAAGGACAGAAGGGCCATACATGTCTTATATGAATGCTGGACATTATGCGTCATTGATGGCCCCAGCCTGCAAATTTTCAATGTGGTCTGGCGCTGATACAGAATAAGTTCAAAAAGTGTGACCTGATGAAAGAGATAGCCTCGAATCTACTGTTATGGGAAATTCTTAAGTAACTTATTCTGTCTTCAATGAGGATATCTCCTCCATTAGGCTACACATCTGGAACGATTCCCAAGCAATACAAACCAACGGGGGAGGGTGGCACAGTCTGGTATGTAATCAGGACAGAAAGCCCTGCAGTACAACAAGCCCCAAACCAGCACATTTACGAGAGACAATGTCCAGAAGAAAGTGCTCTACTGGCTGCAGCACGTATATCAGCAGCAGGGACATTTTTGAAATAAGCAACCAAAATGAATACACTCCTGGTGGAGTGACCATGAACACCATCAGGGAGTTCCTTACCGTTCTTCATATAACAGAACATAACGCAATGTGCCAGCCATTTGGACAGGCATTGTTTAGACACAGGAACACCCTCTTTTCCAAGTGCGAATGAAACAAAAAAGCTGAGAGGACTTTCTGCAGTTCTCGGTATGAACAACTAACTCAGTATTCTATGTACATACAAAGTATGTAGCAGCGCCTCACCCTGGTTGGCATGCTTTGGATAATATACAGGATAGTGCATCACTTGATTCAGTGTAAATTCAGATACCACCTTCGGTATAAACTTAGGATTTGTATGCAAAGATACTGAAAAGGTGATTCAGTTTCCCAGGGTTCCTTTTAATATGCAAACAAGCGGAGTTCCTCCAAAACCGGAATCTGGATGCAATTATGAACAAAGTGGAAGATCTCATTCCAGTAATAAATGATATCACTCTTTAATCAGTCTCCTTGAATGTACTCTTAATTTTATTCTCAAGTGCCCAATAAATTGATGTCTCTATTAATGTATGTTTCAGGGACAAGCCTGTCCCTTCTTTTATTTATGAGTTTTACCAGGAAGGCATACTGAGCAGAGAGCCACTCGATTCCAGATGCATCCTGAGGGAGGGGAAGAAGGGAATAAAACAATACAATAACAATAAGCAGAGGAACTACAATACAAAAGGCATCAGAGCTGAGATCCCAAAAGGTTACATGGTAAATGGGAGATCAGAGTGATAAGCAGGAGATTAGCATTTCAACTCTTACCTGAAATTAAGAGCCTTACATACATTTGGCCTATATAATACATTTTGGAGGTGCATAATGAGAGCATCATACGTACATACATACAGAACATGTAGGGCTATGATAAACACATACTGTAATAAGTATAAATGTCAAAACATTTCACTTTTTGCACAGAATGAATGTTACAATATTTGATTAAGCAGGTATGTTCCCCCTGCTTAATCAAATATTATAACATTCATTCTGTGCAAAAAGTGAAATGAGTTTTGTGACATTTATACTTATTACAATATATGTTTGTTTATCATAGCCCTACATGTTCTGAAGAAGGGACAGGTTGGTCCTGAAACGTACGTTAACAGACACCCCAATTTATTGGGTGCTTGAGAATAAAATTAAGAGTACATTCAAGGAGACTGATTTAAGAGTGATATCATTTATTACTGGGATGAGATCTTCCACTTTGTTCATATTTGTTTGCAAAGAGACTCTGTCCTTGTGAAAAATCAAATAAGGATACTCACACATTAGCACCTGAAGCTTGGAAAGCCTCCGAGCAGAGGTCATCGCAACTAAAAACATTTTATGACTGGAAACGTAAGCCACAACTCACGGCATGCTCAAAAGAAGCCATCATCAATTTCTCAGGAACGAAATTCAAGTTCCAAGGTGGGACTGGATTATCGATAGGAGGTTTCATATGCCGAATACCTCTCAGAAATGCATGGGACACCTCTAATTGGGCAACTGTATGACCATCAATAGGGGCATGGAAAGCAGATATAGTGGCCAAATGCATCTTAAGGGAGGAATTCTGCAGTTCTCGGTATGAACAACTAACTTAGTATTCTATGTACATACAAAGTATGTAGCAGCCTCACCCTGGTTGGCATGCTTTGGATAATATACAGGATAGTGCATCAGACAAGAAAAGCAAGTATTCCAACTCAACATTCACAGGAAATGCAAAGGGTACAAACTCTGGGAAGCAGCCCATAAAGTGATGCGTTTCCATTTAAGGAATAAGTATGTGTGGTAGAAGGCTTCCTAGCCACAAGCAGGACATCAGCAACCTTAGAGAATACCCCAAAATGTGCAATGGCTATGTCTTCAGGAGTGTCACATACAGGTGTAGGGACTTCAGGTCCAGAAGGACCAGGATCCCTTGCCCTGTGACAACAGACTCCAACACACAGGTAAGGAAGGGGCAGGAGGATCCACCACCAGATGTTGAAGGTGGAAATCATATCTGGTAAGGCCAAAACAGTGTAATGAGGATGAGAGTGGCACGTTCCACCCACAGCTTGTGCAAATCCTCTGACTATTCTCACCAAAAAACTCCAGGCCCTGGACTGAGCAGAAATGCAGCAGTTTTGTGTTGTGTGGGGATGTAAAAGGTCCAGCTCTGGATGACACCATCTTCGAAGAGGCCATTAATCATGACGGTCATCAGTTCCCATTCATGAACCATCAACTGGGACCTGCTTAACCTGTCTACCAAGATGTTTTGCAGACCTTAAGAAACATGGCCGATAGTTGAAGGCTGTGAGACAGAACCCAGTACCACACCCTCATTGCTTCCCTGCATAGGGATAGGAGTGAGCACCCCTTCTTTGTTGATGTAACGCATCACACTGACATTGTCCGCCTGGATTAGCTGAGGACTGGGGCAGTTATGATTCTGAAAATCCTGGAGGCTGTACAGGACAGACCACATTTCCAGAACATTTATATGTAGCTCGGCCTCCACCTTGCTCCAAGACCCCTGTGTCTGGAAAGGGCTGAGATAAGCAACCCAGCCGAAGCTTGTGAGGATCTGTACAGGAGCTGTACAAGGAACAGTATGCCCTTCAAGTACTGTAGGTTGTCATGATCCATCCACAACAACAACTCTCTGCGAAGAGGAGACAAGATGAGAACCATTTGGTCCAGCTTGCCCATCAAATGATCCCACTGGACCCAAAGTGTCTACTGAGGTATCCCCCATATGAAGATGTGCCAGTGGCACAGTCGGTATAAGCCGTAACCACAGAGGCCCACAAGACTTAATATTGTTTGCGGGCATATAATGGCTCCTGTATACCAGTGTACCTGAGCAATCAGAGTGTCTGCACTGTCCTGTGGCAGAAGAGTACATCCCTTCTCTGTGTCCAAAACCACCCTATCAACTATGTATTACAGTCTTTGACATGGATGTAACACAAACTTTGGTACCCTCACTGTAAACCCCAAGTCATCCAACAACTGACATATCTGAGACAGGGTATGTAGCAGAGCTTCCCTGGAGTTGGCCTTCAGCAGCCAGTCATCCAGATAAGGAAAACATACAGGTCTTCCCTACAAAGGCTGCTGCAACTACTGCCAAGCATCTGGTGAAGATCTGTGGTACAATGACAAGCCAAAGGGCAATACCTTGAACTGACAATGTTAAGCCCTCCAGCATAACATGGATGTATTGTCTGTTGGATTTCCTGATTTTTACATGAAGGTATGTGTCCTTCATGTCCAGAAAACAAAGCCAGTCCGTTTGCAGAAGGAGAATAACAGCTTGCAGGGATACCGTTCAAAACTTTTGTATTCGATGTACAAGTTGAGGTCCTAAGATCTAACACAGAATTTTATTTAGTTTTTAATCGGGTAGGTGCACTAGCCAAGAAATTGTTATTTTCAGGCACGACCCGGGAGAGTACAACAATTAAGAGACAAATACATTGCATAAGTACAGGAAAATTACATATGGGTCAGATCAGACAGTCAGAGAGATTATACATACAGCCAAGCAACGTAACATAAGGTAAACCATTACGAAAAATTACATAAAGTGCAGAACTAACAGTCGGTGAAAGATGCATTCAGCATAAGATACATAACAGTGAAATGTTAGGATGCTGATACTCTGTCCATTTCGGGATTAGGAGTGTCTGGAATAAGTTCATAGGTTTTACAGACAAGAGTAGCCATGCGCCCATCGAGCTTGTCCACCATATTCAACTAAAAACACCAGTGCAACCACCTCCAGTAGTGACATGTCTAATTGCGACTTGAAAGTGTTCAAGTTACCACACACACATTTCTTTTGCCAATCTGTTCCAGCCACTCACTACTCTTTCACAGAACCATCCTCTTCGTCTGTTTTATAATGGTTTCTCTAAATTGTCTATTGTATCCTTGTGTCACTTTTTCCCTATTGCTGAGTTCTAGATGCAGACACTGCATTGTATCTGTGCAGGGTAAAGCCTTATACACAGTAAATCAAGTCTCCGCCCACCCTTCTCATCTCTATGCTGTAAAGCCCGAGCTCCTTCAATCTATTTTCGTAAATCAATCCCTCAAACCCCATTACCATTCTTGTCATCCTTCTCCATAATTACCTCCACCTTGACAATGTTGAACTTATTCTGTGAACGAAACTGGACAATACTCAGCATGTAGTCTCACCAAAGCTCTATACATTGGTATAATCACCTCCCTATCCCTACTTGTGATGTTCTTAATGCAAGATATTGTTTTGTTGCATTTAGGTATATGTTTATCACACTGTCCAGAGCTTTTGAAGTTCTTGGTTACTCTTACGCCCAGGTCCCGTCCACTGACTGAATCCCTTAATTCAACTCTGCCCATGTTATATTTAAAGGCTGTTATTTTTCCCCAAAGTGCATAACTACACATTTTTCTTGACCGATCCTCATCTTATGTTTGAAATCCCATGTGCATAAGCCATCCAGTTCAACTTGCAGTTTTGCAGCATCATCCCTGCTGTTAACTCCATATCCTGTTTTTGCGTAATCTGCAAATTTAGCTATCCAGCCTCTATCTTCTAACTGAAGTCCTAAGACAAACACTTTAAAAAGTGTTGGTCCCAAGACAGACCCCTGTGGCAATCCACTGGTCACCCTAATCTCCTCTGAGTCAAATCTATTCTGACAATTTGCTTACGATCCACGAGCCATGATTTTATCCACTTTATTATTTTGGAATTTATTTTGGATTTGAGTAATATTTCTAGAAGTTCAGCATATGGAACCGTGTCAAATGCCTTCCCAAAATTCAAATAAACCATGTCCACCTACTTCCATCTCTCTCTATTGCCTGGCAGGATAGAACTCTTTATTCCTCTCCTGAGGAGGGACTGGTTCTATGGCACGCTTTTGGAATAAAGGCTGAACTTCTTCCTTCAGAAGGGAAAATGACCTACAGGAATCTGTAACAGCTCTAGAGCATGCCCACCTGCAAATTATCTTCAGAACCCACTTGTCTGTAGTGACCTCCACCACTGTGTCAGAGGCAGGGAGATCCTGCCCCCCAATACATGCACCCCTGGAGGTAACAGCTATGGTGGGGAAGAGATACTAAAGAGAGTCAGGTGGAACCAGGAGAAGAAGGGCCACCAGAACCAAGTCCTTTGGATGCTTCTGCATAGGCACCAGTGGGAAGGGACCCGGAAAAGGTCCAACACCTTTACCACAACCTTGCTGATGCTAGGCATGACTACCTTGGGCAGCAGGCGGACGAAAGGAGGCCCAACCATTACCTCTAGCAGGGGTGGAAAGAAACAACTACTCACCACAGTAATCTTGTTTCTTCCAAGATATTCTTCTGTATTCATAACTCTCTGCAGTCAGCCTCCTAAGCAGAGCTGCCTGGAGATAATGGAACTATATGCTCATGATAGAACTATTCTTGGCTCGTGACACATATTCAAACCACTGCCCTTATCAGCTGCAATGTTCCACCAATGTATCGGATTTCTAAGGAGCCTACAAGGCAACCTATACTAAGACTATCCAACATACTTATCTAAATGTAACACAACTAAACTGTCCATGACAGTATGAAACACCCTGAATATTATTATAATACTATACCCCCTGAATGCCAGAATCACCTGGAAAAAGAAGGGAATTTAATATTTCCCACTAAGGCTAAAAACTATGCATGCCAGTGTTTGGGACTTTATATTAAAATACTCGGTCAGGAGTGCACAGGATCTGGTTCCGGAAAGGGAGGCAGGGTGGGAGAGTTATGAACATAGAAGAATACCTTGGAAGAAACAAGATTACTAAGGTGAGTACTTTTTTCTTCTAACACCAAGTATTCTTCTATATTCCTAACTCTTTGCAGACTTCAAAGCAGTACCTCTGGAGGTGGGCAGAGAACTTAATTAGGAAAGAGGCTCTGCAGGACTGCTGTGCCAAACCTGGCATCACTTCTGGACTGTGTGTCCAAACTGTAGTGTTTAGTAAATGTCTGCACTGTCCTCCGGGTAGCTGCTTTACAAATTTACACTAAAGGAATATCTCTAGATGCTGCTATAGTAGCAGTTGTGCCCCTGATTGAATAAGCCCTCAGCCCTGCTGGGGGTTCCTTGCTGACTTTTGAATAGCAAAACTGAAAGCATAGGACTATCCAGTAAGAGACTGACCTAGAAGCTGGGGTGCCCTTACCTACATCCCCACAGGGTAAGCACAGCTGTCTGTCATGTCTATGATCCCTGGTGTGGGTCATATAGTATCTTGATGCCCTTTTGACATCCAGACTATGGAGTCCACACTCACCTGAACTAGTATGTTCAGTGAAGAAAACTGGCAATGTAATGGACTGGTTAAAGTGAAAATCAGAAACCACCTGGGGAGGAATTTGCTATTGGTTCTCAGCACCACTTTGACGTTATGGAAGGAATGATAGTCCTTCTCAATACACAGGGCTTGAAGTTCACTGATTCTTCTAGCTGAAGTAACTGCAACCAGAAAAACAGGTAACATATTTTAAATGTGCAGAGGACATGGGCTCAAAAGGAGGTTTCATGAGCTGAGCAATGCATATGTCCAGGTCCCATACTGGTACTGGTTCCCTAATAGGTGGGTTCAACTAGCACAGACCTTTAAGAACTTCTTGAAAATGGGATTGGATGACAGGGATATACCTCTCCCAGCAGAAATGTAGGCAGAGATTGATGCCAGATGCACTTTCAGGGATGTATGTTTCAACCCCTGAGAGTGGATGTATGTGAGGTAATCCAGGACAGCTGGGATCTCCACTAGAGTAGGATAAATCTCTTTGGAGCCACACCAAATAGAAAACCTCTTCCATTTTGAAGGATAGGTTTTCTTAGTTGAAGGCTTTCTATATCGCTTCAGGATATCCAGAACGCTTTGAGAGAGATTTAAGTTTGCATATTTTCAGTCCTCAAGAACCATGCCTTGAGTCTGAGAGACCTGAGGTTTAGATACAGAATCATGCCCTGGTGGGAGGTCAACAGGTTGTGCCTCCGGGGTATGTGTATTGGTTTGGCTACAGACATGGAGAGTAGTAAAGGGTACCATAACTGCCTGGCCCAGTCTGGTGCTATCAGAATCATTGATGCAGGTTGTGACCCGAGTTTGATCAGGACTCTGAAAATGAGAGGAAGGGAGGAAAACATACAGACTTCTCCTGCCCAGTTCAGAGCATCCAATGGGATTGTTCCCTTGGCTGGTGGTCTGCAGCAAAAGAAGAGCAGATGATGATTCTCTTGGGATGCAAAGAGATCCAACTCTGGTGTGCCCCATCTCCTGAACACTTAGCCCAGTACTTGCCTGTTGATGGACCACTCGTGATATGCCTGATTGATTCTGCTCAGGGCATCTGCTAGGATGTTGTCCTTTTCTGGCACATGAATGGCCTGTAATGAGGCCTTCAGTGAGTAAACCAGACTCCAGCCTTTCACTGCTCTCTGTGCGTAGGGGACTGACCTTGTTCCCCCTTGCTTATTTATATAGTACATTGTTGTGGTGTTGTCTGTCCTGACTTGTACCACTTTCCCTTGTACCAGGTGGGCAAATGTTTTCAAGGCCAGAAACATTGCCCTTAACTCCAGCAGATTTATATGCAGGAGTGACTCTGTGATGGACCAGGTTTCATGAGTGGTGTGTTCCCCTAAGTGAGCACCCCACCCTAACAGAGAGGAATCGGTTGTAAGAATAACTGATGGGGTTTCCCACTGGAAAGGTACCCCTTCCCTGAGGTTGTCTGCTTCCTTCCACCACTGGAGGGCCTGCAGCAAAGTTCTTGTTACTGAAACTGGTTTTGTCAAATTGTCTTTTCTTTGGCACCAGCGTGCCCTGAGATGAAACTGTACATCTCTCATTTGGAACCTGGTTCCAAGGACTGTGCCTGTTGCTGCAGTGATAGGTCCCAGAAGCTGCAGAAAATGGAAATTACGATTACCGTAATTCTTGATCTTCTTGGACGAAGTCTCCACAACTCATTCACACTAATGGGAACTAAGTCGGAGGAGCTAGGACCCTGTGGGAGCCAAAATCTTCAGGAGGGCTGGCACGGGGATGAGACGGCCGTGTGTGGTGCCGCAAAACCAGCTCATGCGTATAGACTATCTTTGGCACTTACCTCCAACCGCCTCAGTACCTTTTCGACCGAGGAGGTGCAGCGTAAACTAACGAAAGAAAACCTACTCCTAACTTCCGGGCATATGAAGGCCCGGATGACCTATGTAAGAAGGGTCAATTCTACAATGTCTTCACAACCTGAACAACAAGGAAGTGAAGACCAAAACAGAACGAGTAAGTTCAGGGGATGGTGGGTAGGCGCGTGAATGAGAGGTGGAGACTTCATCCAAGAAGATAAATAATTACAGTAAGTATGTAATTTCCATATCTTCCTGGACTAAAGGTCTCCACCACTCATTCACACTAATGGGAGAGTACTGAGCTGAAAACCAAACCCTCAAGTAGGGCGGCAGGAGACAGAGTTCACTCAGGACAGAAGTCCATAAGGACTGTCCTGCCGAAGAAAGTGAACTGTCTGGCACTGCCATCCAGAACATAGTACTTTACAAAGGTATGCACTGAGCTCCAACTCACCGCCTTGCAGAAGTCTGTAACGGGTACATTACGAATCTCTGCTAGGAATGCTGCAACCACTCCGTAGAGTGGTGTGAACCCGGCCTTCCAACTTGACCTGTGCCATGGATCAGTAGTGTCGAAGACATGCACTAACCAAGCTGAAATACATCTCGTGGCTACTGGCTGACCACGCCGATGCATGCTGAATGATACAATAGTTGCTCAGATGCATATCTCTTTGTTCTGTCGAAGAATCGAGAACCCTCTTAACATCCACAGAAATGAAGGGCATGCTGTCCCTTATTCTGGAGTCAACGAGTAAGTAGGAGAAGTAAAACTTCACTAACGGTAACTGAGCCAATGACACGCTATCTACTGGCTTAAGACAGACCAAAACGCGAGAGGTGTACCTTCACTGCCGATCAATGCAGACCTGTGTTTGACAGGTTCAAGAGGCACCCTAACACCTTACTAGGTGGGCAACCGGAGGGTCCGGATGGGACTAGCGCCCCAGAAGGAAGGCAATATAGTGCAGCAGTTTAAGGCTCTGAGCTGCAAATCCGGTGACATCCAGCAGACCAGACCTGGGTTTGAATCCCACGGTTTCCTTTTTGCAGACTGTGTGACCCTAAGCAAGTCAATTAACTTCCCTGTGCTCCCAGGTCGCACCTGTAAAAAAGCTTTCAGCTTAGTGTGCTAGTCCTGGTTAAACAACTAACCCAAAAAAAAAAAAGAAGGAGAAGGGTTTCCTCCTGGTGGAAGGCCTATGCATGGCTTAGAAGATGTATGCGATGGTTTGGGAAACCTAAAACTTGCCCACTTCCATTTCCTGAGGAGCCTGGCATGGAGATGAAGAGAATGCAGGTTAGGATAGACTAAAGTCCCTGTGGCAGAGGTCCACTCGTAGAGGGTGTCACCTCAGGGGAAATTCTTACACACTGTTGAACAATGCAATCTAAGGCGATGAGAATCATCCTACCCCCCTGTGCCTACAACTTGTGCAGCACCCTCTGAATTAAGGGAAGAGGAGGAAAACGTACAGGGAGTGTCTTGTCTACTGCAGTGAATATATCCTGACAGGAAACACCAGGGTCTGGATTTCTGAAGCAGGATAGAGGCAGTTTTGCATTGAGAGGGGACACAAAAAGGAGCAGGTCCAAACTGCCCCACTCGCTGAAAGCGACTGCATGAAATCTGGACTGATGCATCATGCTCGAGGTACCACTGTCACAACCTCACAGCCTTCCTGCAGAGAGGGTAGGAGGGCACCCCACCCTGCTAACTGATGTAATACATCACAGCTTTGTCTTTTATCCGAAGCAGGATCACTTTGTGGCAGAGGGTATCCTGCAGGACTTTGTTTATAAGATAGCTCTCATCTCTAAGGAATTTATGAAGAGATGAGGTTCCTTCTGGCTCTACAGAGATTTTATCCGAGGCTCATCATTTTGAACTGAGGATCATGGATGTGGTTGAAGACCACTGCTTGCTGCGGGGACACCGAGTCCCAGCATCTGCTCAACCGAAGGGGCCCAAAGGAGTCGATTTCCATGATGTAACGAGCCATCTGAAGATGTTGTCCTCCTGTCCTCTAGAACGTAAAATGATGCCCTGGAGGCATCCAGGAGGGCTCCTAAGAAGAGGAGCTGCTGGGAAGATGAAACTGGCACCTTCCCCAAATCAGAAAATCCCCTGAACAGAACTGAGGAGCTGTGGCAACTGCCTCCTGTGTCTCTTGCCCAGATGGGCTAGCTAGGAGACAAATGTCCAGGAAGTGAATACTTGAACGCAGAGGTTTTAATGAACTCCTCCCTGAACAGGTACTTGTTTAACCTTTCAAGGTCGACAAATGGCACATGCCGCCTGTTATCTTGGAACCAGAAGTAATGGAAATAGGCAGCTATGCTCCACTCGCTGTGGAAAGTACAATTACGTAATAACTTATCAAAGTACAGTTACGTAAGAACTTACTGTAACAGATCTTGAGAGGAACTCTTGCAGCAGGCTATCTCAATAAGGACTATGCCGCAGGCACTAGGACCCACCGGAAAACTTCTCAGCCGGGTAGTACCCAGCAGGGACCGCTTCAACGGCGTCTACCAGCCAGCCCTGGTATGTGTTGGGCGGACCCAGTTCACTCCAGTTCCCCGCCAAGTCCCACGAACGAGCCCTGACAGAAGAACGAGGCGAAGCTAGAAGAGGATGCCTGCACACCTCAAGGGGGATGGAGGGTGGGGATAATCTGCTGCAAGAGCTCCTCTCAAGATCTACTGTTATGGTAAGTTCTTACGTAACTGTACTATCTTACTTCGAGTGGGAGCTCTTGCAGCAGGCTATCACAATAAGGACTGAATCCCAAGCAGTCCCTCGCCAAGGAGGTAATTGACCCCGGGAGGTGGAAGAGAAGGAGCTGAACATAAAAGCTCAAGTCAGGAGTCCCTGAAGGACTGCCAGGCCGAAGCCGGCACAGCATCTGGAAGCAAATGTCCAAGTTATAGTGCTTTACGAAAGTAT
Organism: Neoceratodus forsteri; assembly: GCA_016271365.2. NCBI lineage: Eukaryota > Metazoa > Chordata > Ceratodontiformes > Ceratodontidae > Neoceratodus > Neoceratodus forsteri. Next base: position 837,003,124 of record CM028134.1, read on the forward strand.
GCACTGAATTCCAAGTAGCGGCTGCGCAAATGTCCCTAATCGAGATGTTCCAGAAGGCCATGAAGGGCGCAGACACTCTGGTGGAGTGACCCTAACGGCCTGGAAGGGCTTGTTGCGCTCTCATAGCAGAAGGTAGCAGTGGACAATCCATTTGGAAATGGTCTGCTTCGACGCAGTTTACCGTGTTGTAGGCGCCAAATGCCACAAACAGTTGCTCCGATTCACGGTGATTAGCGTTCGCTTAAGGTAAAACCTTAGCATCCTGGGGACATCCAAAGTGTGAAGGAGAGCTTTCCCCTGTTAGAGGGAGAAGGGAAATAAACTGGAAGGTCAACCAACTGGTTGAGGGTCAACTCCGAGACCACTTTCGGAAGAAACTTAGGGTTCGTCCTCAGGGGAACCCTTTCCCTGTGGAAAATTATACGGCTCTTTACACATCAGAGCCTGAAGCTCGGAAACTCTTCGAGCTGACATAATGGCAACTAAAAAGCAAACCTTCCAGGAAAGATAACGCAGCTCACAATCTGCTGCAGGTTCAAATGGGGGAAGAGTAAGCTTCTCCAACACAAAAAGGAGGTCCCAGGGTGGGATAGGATTCCGAATGGGAGGTCTCATGTGAAGAATCCCCCGTAAAAAGGTGCGGGCCACATCCAACTGGGCTAAGGCTCTGTTTCCCGAAAGGGCGTGATAGCCGAGATGGCCCACATGTGCACCTTTATGGAGGAGTAGCTCAACCCTTGCTGATATAAGGAGAGGAGATACTGCAGAGCTGAGTTCACTGGACAGGTAATGGGATCCAGATGGTGAGACGAGGCCCACAAGCAGAACCACTTCCACTTCATAGCGCAAGTGGAACGCGTGGAGCTTTCTCGTCGACACAAGAACGCCCGCCATCTCTGGGAATACCTCATACCTGTATTTTACTACGTCCAAGGAGCCAAGCATGAAGGTGCAAGGATCAGAGATCGGGATGGACCAGCTGAGCCCTAATCCTGAGACAGAAACTCAGAGCATGTTGGCAGCGGGATTGGAGGTTCCATGGATAGCTGCTGAAGTAGTGGGAACCAAATCTGCCGAGGCCACAGTGGAGCGACCAGAATCATTCGAGCCCCCTCGGCCTGTAACTTCAACAGAACACTCTGGACAAGGGAAAAGGGAGGGAAGGCGTAAAGAAACCTCCCTGCCCAACAAAGGGACAATGCGTCTGGCCAGAAAACACCAGGCGCGGGCTCTCGCAAGCAGAAAACTGGCAGTTTGGCATTGCGTGGTGACACAAACAGGTCCAGCTCTGGACGACCCCATGTGTTGAACAGCTGATCTGCTACTGATTGCAGTAGCTCCCACTCGTACGCCTTGGACTGAGATCTGCTGAGACTGTTGGCCAAGTCGTTTAGGACACCTGGAATGCGCATCGCGGCGAGAGTGATGCACCGCTCCAGTGCCCAATACCAGACTCTCACTGCCTCCCTGCACAGGGGGTAAGAATGATCGCCCCCTTGTTTGTTGATATAGAAGACGACCGCCATATTGTCCGTCTGAACTAGAAGAGAGCCTGGTACAAGGTCCTCCTGAAAAGCACATAGCACACTGAGGACCGCTCGCATCTCCAGGACACTGATGTGGAGTTCGCGCTCCTCGGGGGTCCAAATGCCCTGCGTTTGGTGGGCCCCAAGATGCGCTCCCCACCCCAAATCCGAGGCATCCGCTGTAAGGGTCTGATCGGGGCTCCGGATGAAAGAGGACCCTTTTTTCCAAATTGAGTGGATCCATCCACCAAAGAAGTAGTTCTCCTTACTGGCTCTGTGACTCTGACCATGTGGTCTAGGTCGTCGAAGCACTGATCCCACTGCACCCTGAGCATCCACTGTTGGGATTCTCATGTGGAGGTGGGCCAGAGGAGTGACTGGAATGGCCGCTGCCATGTGCCGCAGAAGTCTGAGGAAGGTCCTTGCTGGGACCTGAGGAGTTACTAGGACCGATCCGCTATCTCCGCAGAATGATCGCCCTCTGGGGGAGAAAGGCCATGCCCTGGAGCCAAAGCTAGGACTGCTCCGATAAAGACAAGTCTTTGGCTGGGTTCTGGGAAGACTTTGGAAGGCTCAGGGTGATCCCAGATCTAGGAAGAGTATAGGTGTCTCCAAGAGCTTGAAGCAGGCGTGACCTTGACGGGGCCGCGAGCAGCCAATCGCTCAGGTAGGGGAAGACAATGCCCTGACACCTTAGAGCTGCAGCCACTACTGCCAAGCATTTCGTGAAGATTCGAGGAGCGGAGGAGAAGCCGACGGAAGAACTCGAAACTGATAATGTTCCCTGGAAGTGGAAACCTCAGGAACTTCCTGTGAGGGGAAAGACCTGACATGCATGTACGCATCTTGCATGTCTAGGGAGCAGAGCCAGTCCCTTGGTGCAGCAGATGAAGTAGTCCTGAAGGGTCACCATCCGAAACTTTGTACTCTATATAAAGATTGAGAGAGCTGAGGTCCAGAATGGGACGAAGGTCCTGAGTCTTTTGGGACCAGGAAGAAGTGAAATAATACCTTTTACCCGCTGCCACAGGGGACTGGTTCTATTGCCCTTTTGCAAGAGGCCTGTATCTCCTTCTATGAGAGGGATGCAAGAAGGAGGAAATCTGGACAACCTTGGTGGAGTGTCTGGAGGAATCTCCGTGAACTCTAGAGTGTGCCCTCTCCTTAAGACGTCTAGGACCCATTTGTCTCGGCGATCGAGGCTCCAACCCTGAAAGTAGGGAGAAGGACCCCTACCACCTCCTGGGACCTCCGGCTGGAGGGGGGGTCGGAAAGGAGTCACTGGGCAGAGTCAGGTGTGGGCAGAGAGGCCTGGGAGGACTTGGGGGCCACCGAGGAGCGCCTCCAGGCTGCTGGCTGCCAGCTCTCCTCCGAAAGCTACCTCTGGCCCTGCTGACTGCCAAGGGTTTGTCCACCTGAGGGTTCAAATGGCCGCGACGTTGTCTCCTCTGGTCTCCACGGTACATTTGGCAGACCAACCAGATGGATTTGCCTGACTCTTGGAGGTATGAGATGAGAGACTATCTCCTGCCCTAAACAAAACAGTACCCTGGAACAGTAAGTCCGGATATCGGACTGCAGATCTTGGTGAAAGCCAGAGACCCTCTACCAAGCATGGCACCTGAGACAGACCCGCCGCTGCCACTCTGGCTGTCAGATCCAGAAGGTTGTACTAGGCACGCAAAACATGTGTGCCTATGTCCAAGCCCGATTAGGACGCCCAGAATCTCCGTTTTCTCGGAGTCTGCAAGGCATTAACCAGCTCTTGTCCCCGCTCCCAAAGCGCATTCTGGTACTGGACCATATGGGTAAGGAAGTTCAGGATCTAATGGAACAAGTGGAGGCAGAATACACTTTCTTGCCCACCTGGTCCAAATAACGAGACTCTGGACCGGGAGGCTGTGAGCTGAGGTGCTTGGGCTGTTTAGATTTATCATGCGCAGCCGTAATCACTGAAAAGTCCCCTGAGGGTGTTCAGCCAGAAATGGTTCATCCTCGGGCTCTGTACAGCCTGTCCCATTTTTTGGAACTGCTGGACCCAAGCCGACACTTCCAGGTAATCTGGTGAGGTCCTGGAATGTCCACCAAAAATAAAGGCGGTTCTTTAATCAGAGAACCGATTTTAATTAAACGAACCCAGTTCCCCCATAGTTATACCGAACCGAGAGGACCCGGAAAATACCAAATTTAAACATAAACTAAGATTAACTAATCAAACAATCAGTAGAAGCAGTAAATGAAAAAAAAATATACTTATATCAGTAATTTGAAGTTTTCTACGCAGGAGAAAGTGGAAAATGGCACTGAAGCACCAGACTTTACAGGCGGAAAGAAAAATCTGAAGAGGTTAGAACACAGACAGTTGGTAGAGGCAGCGATTGAAAGATACTCACGTGCAAAGTGTTCCATCATTTGCATGTGTTCTATCTCTCCAGGCAGTCCAACCCCTCAGGCTCACTGCATAAAGTTATGAATATCTGAGCATTACTGGGGCTAGAATGGCAAGTTTTGGTTTTCCGGCTGATTTTGTTTCTTTAATTCAGCATATTTATATGGCCCCTCACGCATATGTTAGGGTTAATGGCCAGCTATCTACCCCAATCCCCCTATCTTGAGGGACAAGACAGCGGTGTCCCCTTTTCCCTATTCTTTTTGCAGTATGTATAGAATGCTAGGCAGAATTAATAAGGAATCATGCGGGCATACAGGGTATTCCATTGGGACGGCGCATTTTTAAAATTTTGTTATATGCAGACAATGTGTTGTTGACAGTATTAGACCTAGAACAATTGGTCCCAATAATTGTAGAAATTCTACAATTATTTGTCACTGTCTCAGGTTATGTAACAAATGTACAGAAAACTGAGGTCCTGACACTTAATTTTTCCCTCTCACAAAGGTTAAAAGATATATTTTCTATAGATGTAACAAAATTAAATATTTTCTATAGATGTAACAAAATTAAATATTTTGGGGTTTATTTAGTCCAGAATTTGTTTTATTTAGAACTAATAAACTATGAACCATTGACTCATGCGGTAGATGAAGAGCTGATTAAATGGACCTCATTGCACCTGTCCTTTTTTTCATCGGATTGAAGCAGTTCGTATCACAATATTACTCAAATTCCTTTATTTGTTTCAGACTATTCTGGTGACCCCCTCAAAATTTTATTTTACTTCCTGGGATCGGGCTCTTTTTAGATTTCTGTGGGCGTCCTCAAGTCCGTTGGTTGGTACTTCAGCTGCCACTCAATAGAGGAGGTTTAAACCTTCCCAATTTAGCTGAATATTATAAAGCTGTTACTGTAAAAATAGTCTTACTATGGTTAAATCCCACATATGAATCAAGCTGGAAATTTCTTGAATTTGTCTTGAATGACTTATTTGATATACAACCAATAATATTTGCCCCAGTTGCCACCCTTCCCAAGATTGCTGCATTTACTTTCGGTACTAGAGACACACTTCGCACCTGGTTTCGCATGCGAACCCTAGCTATTTTTGCCTCAGTCTTTTATTATCTCCGATTGTTGATGTCAGGATGGGACTTCTTTCCAGTTACGCTTGATCTAACATTTCGGAGATGGCATAGAAAGGGACCATCTCTCATATATAAATTTCTAGATACCAATGGTGTACTCCCATTTACCCAGTTGCAATTATCCTACCAATTGCCCCGTAGTGACCATTTTAGATATCTTCAGGTACATGATTTTTTGATGCAAAAGGGGCCTCCCTGGAATGCCCTCCCTAACCCGCTGCCACAGTTGTTAAAGTTACTATTTGACTCCCTAAGAAGTCTAATTTATCCACACTTGATTGGTCTAATACATACATGGAGACAGGGAAATGGCTTTGGTACCCACCCAGGGTTCTGAAGCATGAGCAGACTTGATAGACCATAAGGCCTACTCTGTTGGCAACTAGTATGTTAATAGTATGTTATGTTATAAAACCCTATGTGAGTTCTAGCAGGAGTCTACCTGAGCTACCCTTGTATCTTGGAATTCTGACTTAACAACTAACATTTCATATAAAAGTGGTTGGAACCAACTGTCTCTCAACAAAGATTTCTCAGGCTCTTATTGGCATGAATTTATCTGAAGTGTCGCTTTGGTTTTTCAATACCCAGACAGACTAGTTTAATATCTGCCACACTCATACAGAGCCTGTTGGCAACATTGCAGGGAGAATCTGGCTAATGCGGTTCATGTTTTTGGGAGTGCCCTATACTTTCTTTGTTCTGGGAGGAGGTTACTCTGCTTTGACACAGTTGTCGAATTCAGAGATGACCTTATCCCCACAGTTAATACTATTATACATTGCAGAGGATGGTGGGGTTATACCCGGGAAAAGTATGCTTTATTGGTATTTAGCTGCAGCTAAGAAAACCATAACTCAACAGTGGCTCAGATCAGTTTCCTCCATGCTTACTCAATAGCATGCTATAGTTAATGAAGTCTACTGCTTAGAACGTATACTTGCACATCATCTCAATCATACTAAAAAGTTTGAATTAACTTGGAGACCTTGGGTATTTTATATTTCACATGTTGATGAGGCATTTGTACCATGATTTCTAGCACAGCAACATGATTTATAAGTACTGGATTTCTCCTTACCCTACTTGTTTCACCCTCTCCTCCCTTTTATGTTTAGAGTTATTGATAAAATATTATAGCTACCTTAAAGTATGTCGCTTTTACCTATGATAAGATATTACTGTAAATGATACTGGATATGCTATGTATCTTTTTATATTTTGTACCTCTCATTGCTGATAAATAAACAGCATAAAAAGAAAAAGTAGAGTCTACAGCTTATAGGAAGGAGGTAAGTATTGGGCAGTCATAGACCAAAAGCCATGTGCATGTGTGATATTTCCATCTGCATCCCCACCAACATGAGAAGTATCAGGAGGAGGAATTTAGCTGTTATTTGTGGGTTTGGAAGTAGTGGTTAATCACCTTCCATCCAAATTCTCACCAGTTGTAACAGCCAGTGATTTTATGATATTGGATGCATATTTTTGCCTAGTGTTTGGAGGTTAGATCAATTGATAATTACGCCTCCCAAATAAATTGTAAAGTATCCATGAGGTTTGTGGGGAGAACTATAAGCGACTGATTTCAGTGGGAGATGAAATATGGTAAAGGAACTTTATCTGAGTATTTAAAATAAATGAAATGATGGGGCTGTTGTTTGCAGGTCTATGCTGAATCCAGTCAAATGTCTTAAAAAGTGAATAATTTAAAGTACCGATAATAGTCAGTTTGGGGTCAGTGAAATTTTGATTGAAGCTGTTGATGGACTTAAAAATTCCATTGTGATAAAGTGGTGGGCCTGGGTTAAACCCAAATGCACCAGGAATGAAATTTGTGATCTAATCTTGCTGGGACAAAAGAAAGATCTAGTGAGGGGATACCTGCCCATCTGGCTCTCCATAGATTTTCTGGACAAGCCAGAAAGTATTTCCAATTGCATAATATATCTGCCATAAAAAATGAAGGTTCTAAGCTAGGGTCCAGGTGAGCTGGTTGAAAGACAGTGTTCGTGTCTAGAGAAATATTGTTTAGGTCATGCTCCACCTGCACCCACTGAGGGGCCATTGAGGAGGGCCGAAGCCAGTGCTGGATATGTTGAACTAGTGTCGCTGTAGCATATTGTGTTAAATTAAGTAGTGCTAGGCCTCCCTTAGTTTTAGGTAACTGACATTTTTTAAAAGCCACTCTTGGATGTTCACCATTCCATAAAAAGTGAGATATCATCTCATCCCACTTTTGGAATTCTGTTATCTTGGGCAGTATCAGAATATTTTGAAAAAGATAGAGAAGGTGAGGCAGGATGTTCATTTGAATCATTTGGAATCTGTTAAAAAGTAATAATGGAAGGTGGTGCCATGTTTGAAGGTCAGCACTAATCTGTTTTAGCAAAGGAGGGAAATTCCGGGCATATATATTAGTTGGATGTGACGGCAGGTAAATCCCCAAGTACTTCATATGTGTCTGGTTCCATATATAGGGGTATTGATGTTTTACTTGTTTTGATGGATGGAAATGTATCTGCAACACTTCTGTTTTCTGGCTATTCATTTTATAGCCAGAAACTTGCTCTATTTTTGAAGGCTCTGTACTAGTGCAGGGAAAGAAAGTTTGGGCTTCGACACGCATAATAATAAGTTGTCTGCATAATATGCCAATATATAAACGTAATCACTGATCTAATATCCTTGAATTTGTGGAGTCTGCTGCAGAAATTGAGCAAGGGGTTCAGCATATACTCATTCCCTGACTACATACCTAGGCCTACAACCTAGTTGTACTTAAACGTCAACTCTGGGCTCGGTAAAAGACCCTATGTATCTGTAACCTGATTTATCTCACCTCGATGACCCAGGGTCCTCTAATGACCCTAGTGATAGTAACCAACCTATGTAAATACACTGTACGGAGACCTATGTATAATGGGCTGGATATTCAAACTGTGCCATTCATAGGCACAAGCCCTTCCGCTGCACAAAATAGTTAGCGCGAAATTGTGTCGAGGCGATATTCAAAGGAGTTGCGCTATGAGCAACCTTTGAATATCACCCTCAGCTAGTTATTCTTGTGCATGGCGCAGGAGTCCTGCGCCACCGCAAGTTGTTGACAAAGTGGAGTATCTAACTTGCGGTGGCGTTAAGTACCATTGTCATGCACAAACCTCGATATTCAAAAGATGACATGCAAATGGGCTATAATTCATGCAAGTGCGGGGGCCATTTGCATCTGATTATGGCCCCATTTGCATGCCATTAGCATGCAGGTGCGCTAACTCGAGACTTGCGCCTGGCACCCTGCCAGGCAGCAGCCATCGGGGAGGACGCCCCTGCAGCCCAATTGCGGCAAAAGAGCATAAACCCCCACCACTCCCCCACTGGCCCACCAGTGGGCATAGCCCAAATACCCTCGCCTCACCAGCCCGATCGCAGGGCAGCAATGTGTCTCTCCCCAACACAGCCCTGGTGGTCCAGTGGAGCAATAAGCCCGTCGCGGGCTGAAGTAATTAAACACCCCCACCTCCCGATCCATATCCCGGTGGTCCAGTGACCGATAAGCCCCATCGCTGGCTGGAGACTAAACACCTTACTCCTCCGATCATATCCCTGGTGAAGTAGTGGACCTAGGGGCCCCGATCGCGATGAAGAAACACTTTCAAACATCTCTCAGACGCATCCACCTCACTCACTTGCTCACCGCCTCTGCAGCCGGCGGGCGGTGCAGCATCCCACCCCGCTCTGCGCTGTCGCTTCATCGACGATCACCCGGTGGAAGCCGCATGCCCATTGGTGCGGCGATCCACCGGGCTGCAGTAGCCCATATCGTAATTGTGACAGGTCCAGCTCTTTGGGAATGAATTTCATTCACAAAACTTAACTGTCTTATAGCGGTATGGCTGCACGCCATTGGCCTCTGCTCTGTACCACTGGGCATGCAGGCCCTACCGGCAGTCAGTCGGGCGGTGGCGGGCAGCAGGTGGGTGGATGCTGCCACCCGCTGGCTGCGGGGGAGCGGGTGGTGGGCTGTGGGTGGTGGGGTGGGGACACTAGGTCATCAGGATGTGTTCGGGGTGACAACTACATCCCGCGATTGGGATTTTCGTCCACTGGATCACCAGGGATAGCATCGGGAGGTGGGGGTGTTTGAAACCTCTAGCCCGCGATCGGGCTCATCGCCCACTGGACCACCAGGGATATGATCGGGAGGTGGAGGGGTGTGTTTGAAAACTCTAGCTCGCGGTCGGGCTCATCAGTCCACTGGACCACCAGGGATATATTCGGGAGGTGGGGGTGTTAAATTACATCAGCCCGCGATCGGGCTTATCAGTCCACTGGACCACCAGGGCTGTGTTGGGGGACACATTGCTTCCCGCGATCGGGCTGGTGAGGGGGGCACAGAGAGGGTTGAGGCCAGCCACAGGTGGCAGCTGCCGTGTTGCGCCCTGCAATACAGCAGCTCACCTGTGGGTGGCCCTTGACTTGCCTTTTTGGGGTCAAAGTCCTGCAGGCGAGGTTGGGGGTTGTGCTCAGACACTGCACAGCCCGGCTGAATATCGGGCTGTGCAGTTTATGCATGGTTCCTCCTCCAGTTCAGCATGCATTAATTTGCACTGCACTGTTGCTCAGCATGTTTTCTGTGGCGAACTGCCTCCCTGCTGAATATCGCAGAATGGAGCAAGTTTGGACTTGTGCAGGCGCAACCTCATTGCACATGGCACAACCCTTTTGAATATCTGGCCCAATATGTTTAAATGTAATGTTTCTGCTTTTGTACTGATGTGGAGCCTTTGCAAAGGAGTCTATGACTCAAAGGATTGTAATTCCAAAATTTTCAATTAATAAATAAAATAAAATAAATACGGGGCAAAGAGGTATGGGGACAACAGGCAACCCTGCCTGGTGCCGCATGATAGGGTGAACTGAGAGAAGTGAGAGCCATTAACTTTTACTGTTACTTGGGGTCTGGTATAAATGCCTTGGATGCTATTTAAGAAGTTTTGGGGGAAACCAAATTTAACAGTGGCATGATATAGAAAAGTCCATGAGATTCTGTCAAACGCCTTTTGGGCATCAAGACTTAATATAAGTAAAGGGTTCTTATTGTAATGGGCATGGTTAATTATATACAAGGTCCGCTTAATATTTTCTGTTGTTTGTCTGGTTCTGTATGAAGCCAGATTGGTCAGATGTATGAGTTCTGAAGAATAGTATCCAGTCTCTGAGCCAGGATACTCATCTAAATTTTATAATCTTGATTTAATACCGATACTGACGGTAGGAGTCACATAAATGCGCAGGTTTCTGTGGTTTTAAATGGCTGAAATAGCGCCTGTTGCCATGAAAAGGGGCAGATGGCCATCTTATAACTATCTTGTAGGGCCCACAAAAAAGGTTGACTATATTCTCTAGTTGCCTTGTAAAACTCTGCCCCATACCTGTCTGGGCCTGGGCTTCTCCTATTTTTCAGGTTTTTAATAGTGCAGGATAATTCTGCGGCTGGGATAGGCCAGGTTAGAATTTGTTTATGGGATTCTGGGGGGGTTAGAGCAACAAGATGGCTGCGCTGCGGCTCTGTTCCCTGTGGCATCTCTATTATTCTGGGTTAGAATCCCATATCTAAGTTGTCTTGAATGAAACTTCTATTGTTTGAAGTAATAGTTTTAGAATAAGTACTCTTTTTAGAGTTAAAAAAAAAAAAAGTTCACAGCCTTTATGCCAACGAGTGTCTGTTCCGGTCAACTGTTGGGTTTTGGTGTCTGACGGACCTTTGCTACACTATTGCTGCCTTGTAGAATCATCAAAGCTAAAATGCTTTTGTCTAACAGCTAAGCTTTCAATGACAGATGCTGTAGATTTTTTCTAAGGGCACTAGAACTGATGGAGAAGCAATTCAACAGATAGGCCTGAAATGTATTTACGGAAGGTATGCTGTTGTTGCCTGAGGGGGGAAGGGGCTGTCACGAAGGTAATGCTGCACTTAGAGTAGCGTTCTTATTTTTCTCTTTTCTCCAGATTGCTGCAGCAGAGAATGGCAGAGGCAGAATAAATGGGTGACAAGGAAAAGGATGAGGTGCACAACTGACCTGGTCAAAGCTGAATCAGTGGCCAAGAACCTGGAATCAGGGAACAAGAAACCAAATCAGAGTAGCATTTCAGTGCCTATACAAGGACCAAGGAAAGAAATGGGAAGACAAAACTTATTTTGCAGTTCATAGGAGATTTGAATAAAAGTTAATTCTGTTGGTAAAAGCGCACATTACAAGAACACTGTCAAGCAATAGTTGCAGGCGGATTAATTTTATCTTTCACAGGTACCATTTTTTCTCTTTCCTGCTAAAACGCTGACTTGTGAACCTAAGAAATACCAGGCTTGAAGATGGATCGAATGACCTGGCCTTGCTTATGGCAAACTAAGGTTCTGAGACAGTACCTTCATGTTTTGTTGCCACGTATGGGCATTTCGGCAAAATGTTTTATTTTATTTTCTACAGTTAGAAACTCTTCTTGCAGGTCTTAAAATGATATTGTCCAGCGAACACTGAGTATTTGTGAAATGTACATTTTCTACTTTTAATTTTTATTTATTTTTGGTGCACTTAACATATTAATTAGAGAGTGATATGACTGAGGGGCCATTACCTAAAACACTTTAAATTATTTTTATATATGTTAAACTAAGTTTTTTTTTTACTGTAGATTAAACCTAATAGGTCTTATTTTAGTTGCATTACTACCTAATCATGTAATATAAACTGTTGTAAGGTTGATGTGGCTTCTACCTAGGCAGCATCTTTTCCTGTTCTAGGGCCGTTAATGAAGTTTTGTCAGAGATTGGGTGAGATGCTTCCTGCAAAGCACTGCAGGTGCCAGACACATATGCTCAGTATGGAAAGTAAGGGGTTTGGGAATGACCAGCAGTCGTAGTTGTGCAGGATGGGACAGGACCATTTTTGGTATTCTCTATTTTTGCTGATATTGGGTGTGTTCAGGTTCTTATAAAACTGATAGATATGAATCTAAATAGATATATTGAAGGTTGCAGGTTGAACTTAGAGAGCAACAATCTAATGGCTTATAGTAAAAATTAAAATATGGTGGAGTCCCATTCAGACACAATTGCCTACTTGGTAAAGTACTATACCACAAAAATCAGAACAGTTGTATGGCTTTTTTAGTATCATTGCGCATTTAGGAGAGAGTATTTTTTCCTGGATTTTTTTGCATCTTTTGAGCTACTGTACCTTATTTACAGGTCAGATTAGCCTGGTTAGTTAGCATGGAATGTAAGTAAATTAATCGATGATGTGTAACAATTAATTGTGGAAACATGGTCACAGCTGTATTGGCTGTTAAGTATTATATCCGTTATAAAGGCTCTTATTTATTATTATAATTAGAATAATTGTCTTGAGATAACTAATTAATTGACAGAATTTAATTATTGCAGACTTTTATATTTTTTGGATTAGGATTTATTAATATTTGTATTGCTTATATGTCGAGCTCATTATAATGCTTGTTTAATGAAGATGTTTGTAATGGTTTTGAACAAAGCGAACAAATAAACTCAATTGAATGATTGATTTCGTGAGGGCTGGGAGATGCACTTCCTCCAAGAAACCTTTACTGAGTACTCTGAAGGAGAGGCCTCCTTGGTATATAGTCAAGAATAATAGTTTCAGGAAAATCTGTAAGATCTTCCGGGTTGCTGTATGAATCCTACCTGTCTGAGGATCTTTTGGTTTGAGAATGGATCCATACGAAAAAATTGTTCACCATGGTAATCTTGTTTCTTCAAAGGGATCACTCATTATGATTAAACTGAAGCAGTCAGCCTCCTGTGTTGGACTGCCGGAGAGATGGAATTATATGCAAATGAAGGAACCTCTCATTGGTCCATGCCACTTTCAAACTGCTGCCCTAGCAACTGGTGCACTCTGAGTGCTTCAGATTCTTACGTAGCCTAAACTGGGTGTAAGACCCACTATCTAGAGTAATATTTCTATAAAATAACTTTTTGGTCCTCTCAGGTCAAAAGAATCCAATAAGTAAACCTAGAAAACTTGAGACCACAAGGGAACCAACTGGGTAGCAAAAGGTGAGTCTCTAACCTGACCTATATGGAAAAATATCCTAAAACAGGGATGCAGAACAACCTTAATAGGTTTTAGTAGGGGAGGAAGGGTGGGTGCATTAATCATAATGAGTGATCCCTTTGAAGAAACAAGATTACTATGGTGAGTAATTTTTTCTTCTAACCCCAGGAATCACTTATTATGATTAAACTGATGCAGACTACCAAGCAGTACCTTTGGAGGTTGGGCAGAAAACCTATTTAGGAAACAGGTTCTGCAGCACTGCTGTACCAAACCTGGCATCACTTCTAGATTGTAGATCCAGGCTATAATGCTTTGTGAAGGTGTGTACTGTTTTCCATGTAGCTGCCTTGCAGATTTCCTAAAGTGGAATCTCTCTTGAAGCTGCCACTGAAGCAGTTGTGCCCCTGGTAGAATGAGCCCTCAGGCCCAGGGGAGCCTGTTTACCCACTTTACTATAACAAAACGGTATACATGCCACTATCCAGTGAGCAATTCTACATTTTGTGGCAGGTCTGCCCTTACCTACTTCTCCATAGGTAAGAAAAAGCTGTGTCTGACCTGGTCTGTAAGATTTAGTTCTGTCAATATAGTGGCTAAGTGCCCTTTTGACATCAAGGGAGTGAAGCCTCCTTCTGGAGAACTGAATTCTCTGTAAAAGACAGGTAAAGTGATGGACTGATTTAAATGGAAATCAGACACCACTTTGGGAAGAAATTTCTATTAGTCCTGAGGACCACTCAACCTCAAGTGGAATGAGATGTAGCTCACATCCGTGCACAGGGCCTGTAACTCCATTGATTCTTCTGACTGAAGTAATAGCAACCAGAAACACAGTTTACCAAGTGATATATTTCAGATCTGCTGTTGCCATCAGCTCAAATGCGGCATCCATGAGCTTGGCAATGCAGATAGATTCCAGGCTGAGATCAGTTCCTCAAGGGAGTGTACAAGAGGTTAAGGCCTTTAAAAATTCAGAACAACTGGATGAGAGGCCATGATCTCTTTACCAGCTGACAAATAAGCTGAGGCTGAAGCCAAATGTATCTTGCATGTCGAAGGCTTCAGACCTGAAGAATGCAAGTGAGTCAGGTAATCCAGAAGACTGGCTAGGTCAGTCCTGGATGGGTCAACACCCTTACCTGTACACCATATGGAAAATCTCTTCCACTTAGCCGAGTATGTCTTTTTAGTGGAAGGTTTCCTAGAACCCCTAAGTACTGTCAGCACCAGTTCTGACAGTTTAAGATTAGCATACTGTAAGTCCTCAAGAGCCGGGCCTTGAGCCTTAGTGATTTGAGGCTGGGGTACAATATCCTGCCCTGAGAGGATGTCAGCAGATTGTGCCTCCTGGGCAGATGAATTGGAGGTATTACAGACAGAGCCAATAGAACAGTGTTGCCTCGCCCAATCTGATACCACCAGTATCACTGTGGCTGATTGGCACCTCAATTTCAGCAGGGTCCTGAATATTAGCGGGAAAGGAGGGAAGGCATACAGGAACTCCCCTGTCCAATCCAGTGCCAATGCATGCAGGGGTAGTGTGCCCCTGAGAGGAGGCCTGCAACAGTATACTGGTAGCTGGTGATTTTCTACAGAGGCATAGAGATCTGTCTCTGGAGTGCCCCATCATTTGAAAATCGAACTGAGAATTTGAGGATTCAGGCACCACTCATGGGATCCTGACTTATCCTGCTGAGGGAGTCTGCCAGCACATTGTCCTTTCCTGGAAGGTGTATAGCTGATAAGGACACCTTCATTGAGTAAGCCAGGGACCACAGCCTCACTGCTTCTGTGCACAGTGGGGCTGACCTGGTTCCTCCCTGTTTTTTTTTTAACTCTATTTATGGCTCTGCCTTACCCTGAACTCTCTCCAGATGGACACACGGCTTGAAGCCAGATCCCACCCGTCTGAAGTCCTCCACTTGAATCCTCTGGAACCCCTGATTCTCCACCCACTAGCTCAGTCACCCAACCCCCCGGCTCTGAGTCCCCCAATGTGGAACCTCCGTTACTCCTTTCTGGCACTCTATCTTACAATATAGAAGAGCAGCCAGGCAGGGAGGAGAACAGAGGAGCGAGTGGAGAGACCCGACACTGGGTGTGGAGGCCAGCCACCAGACCATCCTTCGCCTATCAAGAGGCAGGGATTTTTTACTTACTTTTCCCCCATTGGTGTGGCATGCAATCGATGCCAGAGCGGGTCCACCCACAGACATCCTGCCAATGCCAACCCCTCTACAGATGCTGCTGAACGAAAATGCACTCAGCCTCTGCCGGAGTCACTACAAAGCATGGTACACCCTGGATCCCACCCCAGAAGAAGAGAGCAGTCCTCCAGATGCTCAATCTTCTCCTTCCCTGCTGACCCCTGATGGCCCTGGCTCATTCCCAACCCGGTCAAGCGTAGCACGAGGTGTGGTGTCCAGCGCCAACCCTCAGCACCACCGGGATGGCTTCTCCCCATTTGTTGATGTAATACATAGGTGGTGTTGTCTGTTCTGACCTGCACCACTTTATTTTGAAGGTGTGGAGCAAATGCCTGCAGGGCTAGGTATACTGCTCTGAGCTCCAGCAGATTTATGTGCAACAGGGATTGTTGAGGAGACCATGTGCCACTTGCTGTATAATCCAACATGTGTGCACCCCAATCCAGAAGGGATGCATCTGTTGTAAGAACTAAGGAAGATTGTTCCTTTCTGAAAGGCACACCTACCCGAAGGTTGTGCTCATCCAGCCACCACTGCAGTGCCTGTAACAGGCTGTGGGTGACTGGGACCAGTTTGAACAGAGGATCTGTCCTCTGTGACCAGTACTGCCTCAGGTGAAACTGGATGTCCCTCATTTGAAATCTGGCACCTAGTACCACTGTGGTTGCAGCTGCCATATGGCCCAGAAGCCTGAGGAATTCTCTGGCTGGTTTGGGTTTTCTCAGCACAAATGAGCTTACAATCTGCAGAATACTGTTTACCCTGTCATGTGGCAGAAAAGATCTGCCCAGACTGGTGTTTAGTTCTGTGCCAGTGAATTTGAGTACCTGGACTGATGTTTGCTGAGACTTCTGTTCATTTATGAGGAAACCCAGGGATTCTAGAGTAGACTTTGTAAGTGCTAAGGCCTGCTCTGCAAGTTGTAGAGATGAACCCACTACTAATCAGTCATCCAGGTAGGGAAAGACTGACACCCCTTGTTTTCTCAGATACTCCACTACCACGGCCAAGTACTTTGTGCAAGCTCTTGGGGCAGAAGTCAGACCAAAAGGAAGTGCTGCAAACTGATAATGGCCTGAGGCCAATCTGAACCACAGGTACTTTCTATGGGAAGGCCTGATGGGGATGTGAAAACAGGCATCTTTTAAATCTAGGGACGCTAGCCAGTCTCCCTTTTGTAAGATGGGAATGATCAGTGTCAGAGTGACCATTTTGAATTTTGGTTTCAGAATGTGTCGGTTTAGAAGTCTTAAATCCAGAATAGGTTGCCAATCCCCATTTTTCTTTCTTGTAAGGAAGTACCTGGAGTAGAAGTCTTTGCCCTTCTGGTTTAGGGGCACCAGCTCCGCTGCCTTCATTGCTAGCAGATGTTTTACTTCTGCTTCCAGTAAGATTCTGTCTGTAGATGTGACTGATGCAAACGTTCTTGCTCTCAGCTTGGGGAGAGATTTGAAGCTGAGTGACAGACCCTGGCTCACCACCTCCAGGACCCACTTGTCTGTGGTGATGGTATACCATTCCTGGAGGTAATGAGCCAGTCTGCCACCCACTGGTGGATTTATGACAGGGGACGCGACCTGTACTCGCCCGTCAGGAGTTCTGAGTGAGCTGTGCTTGAACCACAGGAGAAGGAGAAGCTCTCCTCATGGATCTCCTGCCCCTTCCTCGAAAATATCCTCTAAGCTGTTGTTGCAGCTGAGAAGTCTGAGTCTGGAAAAATGGTCTGGGATAGGATCCCCTACCCCTGCCTCCCCTAGTTTGGATCCTATAGGACGTGGAAGACCTATCCCTAGAATTACTTCTATATGTGGTCTTGTATTCTTCTACCTTCTTCATATAGGCCTCTGTTTTGTCACCAAATAGCACATTTTTCTCAAATGGAAAGTCCATTGCCTTGGTCTGGGTGTCCAAAGTCAGATTTGTGACCCTGAGCCGGGAAAATCACCTAAGGGAGACAGATAGTGCCATCAACCTGGCTGCAGAATAGTTAGTGTCCACGGCCATATGGAACTGGTATTTTGTGGCATCTATAGCAGCTCTTGCTGTATCCTGTAGGTCCACTGCCACCTCACCTGGCACTCTGTCAGCCAGGGCTAACACCGCATTCCAGAGTGACTTTTGGTATTACACTGCATAAGCCGTATGATTGGCCTGTTTAACTATAAGCAAAGCAGCCATGTATCCTTTTTTCCCCATTGCATCAATCTTCCAAGAATCCTTGCCAGGAGAATGGGTAGCCAAGGGAAGTCTGGTTGTTTGTCCAGGCAGCTGCCTGCACAACTCCTTCAGGGTCAGGGTGGCAATAGAAAGTCAGCTGTTGTTCTAATCAGCTGATATTTCTTGTCAGCTTTTTGTCAACTCCGGAATAGAGTTAGAGTTTGGAATATCTGTAATGCTGCCTTTTTCAAGAACTTATGCATAGGCAGTAATAAACGTTTTGTTGGGGTTAGCCCCATCATATCCAAAAATTATGCTTCCTCTACATCCTGCTCTGTCTCCTGCAGAGGGAGATTGAGTATTTCCACCATGCTTTTAAATAAAGCATAATGTGAGGTATAAAGCAGTGTCAGTGGCTCAGTAGGTAGCACACTCGCCTCTGAGGCAGGGAGATCAGAGGGCTGTGGGTTCAGTTCCCACATCTGGCACTTGGGTTAATATCCCAGTACTGACACTGTAGTGCAGCATGAGAGGGGTGCTGCACTTCTGAGGTGCCTTCTTTCAGATGAGACATTAAACCGAGGTCCCATCTGCCTGGATTGGTGGTGGTTCAGGTGGATGTTAAGATCCCATGGCACTTATCGAAAAGAGTAGGGAATTTCCGTGCCCTGGCCAAATTTCCTCATTCACTAAAAATACCACCAACAGCTTAATCTGGTTCAAAGTCAGTTGGCATTCATCTGTATCCTCCCCGGTCGTGCCTGAAAATAGGCAGGATTTGTCTAGTGCACTTACCCAGTCAACAAAACTAAATAAATAAATAATCCTGGCCCCTGGAGGACCGAACTCCTGTTACGGGAAACCTCTAGATCTATCGGTTCCTCAAAATCATCATCATCATCATCCTCAGGAAAAGAGGCCTGCAGTTCCTGAGAAGGTGGAACTGGCATAGAAACCTGAGCAGTCGGTATTGGAAACGGGACTGCAGCTTGCAGTGCTTGCAAGGCCTTGGCAATGTCCTTAGCCGAGGGCATACCAATTTTGTCAGCTGAGACCTCCTTAGCCTTCTCGGCAGAAGGCGCAGAGACATGTTTTTCCTTACATTTTTTCTTCAGTGGCACAGGTTCGGTCCCTGAATCCACTGTCCTTTTTGACTTACCGTGCTCAACCTTATCTGATCCTTTATCAGGATCCTTAGCTTTACCTCCATCCTTTCTTGTGCCAGAGTTGGAGGAGCCACTATCATCAGTAACAGTAGAAGCAGAGGCCATGTCTTCCAAATTTTTTACCTTTTCTTAAGAGTTTTAAGGCAAAATGTTCTACAAATATCACAATTTGCGAAAATATGGCTAGTGCCTAGACAAAAAATAACAATGAATGTTTGTCTGCTTTAGCTATGATCTGACCACAAGACTCACACAATTTGAAACCAGTGGGTCCTGTGCATTTTTAGGCTTAACAACAGGAGCCTCTGACATTGAGCAGGAATCATAAAGAAATATATCAAATTATGGGTTCCCTAGAACCGAATATTTTAAATATAAACAACCGCTAATGGTTCTGGGAACCGACAACTACTTGGTTCCTGACAAAAAAGGGAACAGAGAAACTAACAATTTTAAATAGAATTTAAATAAGTAAATGCGGTTAAGGAACCGACTGCAAAAAATGAACAAATATAAATATAGACTGAGGTAAAAACTCTCACTAGAAATAGCGGAACACTCAGTTTGAACCACGAAGGAACCGCTAAACACACTAAATATTAACACAAATTACAAAATAAACTAAAACTATGGCAGTAATGTGAAATATAAACTAAAAACACTACTTATCATCCAGGTAAATGGATTTCGAAGAAGTTGAAGGAGAGCTCACCGGAACGTCTTCACTAGGCAGGTGGAGTAAAGAATCTGAAGCACTCAGAGTGCAACAGTTGCTAGGGCAGCAGTTTTAAAGTGGCATGAGCCAATTGAGAGTTCCATCATTTGCATATAATTCCATCTCTCTGGGCAGTCCAATACAGGAGCCTGACTGCTTCAGTTTAAGCATAATGAGTGATTTCTGGGGTTAGAATACTTTGTTTCCTTAACTGGTAAGCTAACATTTTAGACACTCTGGCCCCTCCTCATAATACTTTTGTTGTAGCAAGAATACCACTGCTCTGTTTTATAAGTCAGCAGGTTTTGTATTTGTTGAATTAGTGGAAGTGAAGAGTGATCCTTGCATATGGACCAACTGTAAGAATTTAAATTTATCTTGAAGCTCTGTCAGTTGTGCCTCTTGCTGTTTTTTTTGTTAGCAGCATAAGTGATAATTTTGCCACGGAGGATGGCCTTGATTGTGTCCCAAAACATCTATCGGAGGTTGACTGATTCTTTCTCCTGAGTTAGCCACAGATTTGGATCCTGTAACAGTTGGAGAAAATCGGTGTCTCATAATAATGAATTAAAACCTCCAGTAAGTGTTCTTTATCTGTTTCTGGAGTCCAAGTTCAAGACTAGCAGGGCATGATCTGACAGATAAATAGTATCTAAGTGTGTGTAATTGGCCTAGCTAAGGTGTTCCCCACTAATACAAAAATAGTCTAAGTGTGAATAATGTTCATGTGAGTGTCAGTAAAATGTGAATTGTAAGGTTGCAGGATGATGATGTCGCCAGACATCCACCAAGCCTACTTCTTTCAGAAGGCACTTCAGGTGTTTCTGTCCTGAAGTGGAAGGAGCAATTAAATCACCTGCTATAATTAATGTCCCTTTTTTATGGGCCTTGATGGTGTCCATTAATCTTTGTATAGTGGATGCGTCACTGCCTGGGGTAGATGCTACAAGCATAAGCTGTTAGCTTTGTGATGCCAATGGTCGCAGCCAGATGGTCATCTTTGTCCACATACCAATCTTCAATGTTAAACTGTGAGTTTTGGGGGAGCAGAATTGCCACCCCCTACGCCTACCATGTTTATATTCAGGGTCTATAATTTGTTCAAACCTGAACCAAAGGAGTTTTTGGTGTTCTGAGCTATTAAGGTGGGTTTCCTGTAGTAATAATATATCATGGTTAATTTTTTAAGGTTTTTTATAGTCCTATATCGCTTGACTAGGCCGGTCAGCTCATTTACATTATGGGAAATTATTTTTAATTTAGTGGTCATAACTCGGAGAGGGATAAGAAAGGAAAAGAGCTCCCCCAACACCAATTGAACCATGTAAACACTAAAAATAAAGTTTAGTGCCCCTGTCCCTTCACCCATCCCACAGCCAGAACAGGTGAATCAAAACTGAAAGCATACTGAACCAGTACAGCCAGACAGTACTTGTTACAATTAGGACAGCAAAATGAGTACAACCATTTAAACCACAAATCTGTGAAAATAACGTGTGGAATAACACTATATAAAAAGTAAGGAGTAACTTGGGGTCAAATAAGACCCTATGTAGAAACAACCAGACAGGCTGCAGCCTACGCCTAAACAAATCTGGCCAACTGGGCCAACTATATAACAGTGGGGAG
Organism: Neoceratodus forsteri; assembly: GCA_016271365.2. Lineage (NCBI taxonomy): Eukaryota > Metazoa > Chordata > Ceratodontiformes > Ceratodontidae > Neoceratodus > Neoceratodus forsteri. The sequence goes on from CM028134.1 coordinate 837,024,163, forward strand.
ATGGTGAGCCTGAAAGCACACTTGTCACCAACTAGGGAAGGGCAAAAGACTAATATGACTTCCAAGGTAGGGGGTATAATAGATATCACCCCTAGGGGCAGTAGGTGGATATACTGCCTCAGGAGACAGTCGACATCACATAGGGGTCAGACTCCTGTAAGAATCATAGGACAGAATCATAGAAATCTGGTGGCAGAAAAGGACCTTCTGGCCCATCAAGTCTGCCTCTTCCCCCACCTTACTCATTACCTATGTCACAGCACGTTCCCTTCCCCCATGTGCCAGCCCCTTATGTCTATCCCATGCTCTCTTGAATCCTTCCTCCATTTCTGCCCCACCACTTCTTCTGGTAGTTTATTCTAGGCCTCCACCACCCTCTCCATGAAGTAGCATCCCCTCACATTGCCCCTAAACCTTCCTCCCTCCAATATTAGACTATTCCTTTTAGTTTTAACCCTCACTTTCTTCTTAAACAAGCTCCCCTCCGTTACCTTAGTTATTGATCCCCTTCACATACTTAAATGTCTCTATCATATTCCCCCTCTCCCTTCTAGTCTCCAGTGGGTACAGATCCAATTCCCTCCACCCCTCCTCATATGACTTCCCCTGCTTACCATGTACCATCTTGGTTGCCCTTCTCTTCACCCTCTCAATCCCATCTATGTTCCTGTGTCCCATATCTTGTCCTTTCTTGTTGTGAGGGCTATGTTACCTTGTAAGAGGGAACAGGGTGGGAGTCCAGTATAAAGAAAAAAAAGTAAAATTAGGGCAAGGATCCGAGGTGAAAAAAGGCATACATCTCCAAGTGCCACTCTAGGTGGCATAACCAGCCCCTGGCCTTATTTTGAGTGGGATAAATAAACTGCTCCATCAGGGAGTGGACAATGGAGGGAAATTTGTAAGGCATGGGATTTCATATCAGGATGGGCATAGTATTTAGAAATTCTTGCGAATATCAGAAGAAACTCCAAGCCACAGTGCCCCCCTGAGGAAAGAATTATAGAATAGGGGAGAACCGGACCCTGGGTATCATAGCAGTCATTAATAGTGGAAAAAGTATTCATATGTATAATAAATGTTAGTGTTCATTTTAAACTAAAAGTCTGTGTCAAAGATTGCAAGAAAGCAATCAGCAATGCAACAGTAACCCTGTGAGGTATAAGGGGGAAACACTGCTATGAGATCCATCAGGCAATGGAACCAAATGTCCGAGAGAAGATTCATGGAGCTAAATCAGTCCATGACACTGCAGGGGAGCTATTCAAGGGAGCCCAAAAGAAGAGGTGCCTACGGACAGCAGGAGAAAATCGCCCATCACCCAGCCAGATTACTTACATTGCAGTCACCATAGTGGTACAGGCAGGGAAACATTGGTCAAGAACCAGTGCCTGCTATTGCCACAAGGAGGCCAAAATTCCCTGGGGATCATACTGTGTAAGCTGCAACTCTGTCATCAAAAAGAGCATCCAAGCAGTTTCAGGAGCTTATCAGTAAGATCCAGTTACTTCTTTGAATCATTGAAAGCCCACTCTAGGACTTGATTAGCAAAATTATCGTTGGTAGAGGAGAAAGGGAACTGTGGTGCCATGCACCTCTGTGTGGCAGCAATCACTTCAGCCCTCAACCTTCAGATTGCAAACAAAGGGGTGGTTAATGTTATGAAGGCAGGTCCCCAACTGTTTAAACTGTGGGTCAGTGAAAAAATATGAGGTTGCTTGTTGTAAAGGACAAGGCCATCGGAAGCATCGGCAATCAGAAACAGGGCCAAGGCCTTCCACACACACATTAAATCCAACAGTGGTGGCCAAGGATGGCGAGTGTACTGAGCAAGGCCCCCCAGCCAGCTGCCCTCCCCTTCCCCGGGACACTCCCCCAATGCACTCACTCAGATCCAAAGAATCACAGTCCTGTGGAAGCTCAAGTGTCCTGTAGTCCTCTCAGGTGTTGAATTATCTCATTAAATAGACTCCCCAAGCTATCTGAAAACAAATGTGCATTACGTATTTCGGTGCCATACTTGAGGGAAATGTTGCCTGTGAGTAGTTGCCCCAAAGATTTCAAGTTATGTAAAAGAAAAAAACGCTCATAAATTTATATCCACCAGATCTCCTGTGTTTCCTGGTGTTTAGATCTGCCCCAGATTGTCTGGTGCCTCGTTTCATCACCACATGATCAATGTAATATATAAAATTGTTTGTAAAGTTACCCCATATAGTCTATAATGTAGCACATCCCTGTCATCACATCATAAAGTTGACAGAGCACAAGGGCAGATCTAAACACCGGGAAGTACAGGAGACCTGATGGATATAAATTTACAAGCATTTTTTTTTAAATAATTTGAAATCTTTGGGGCAACTACTCACAGGCAGCATTTCCCTCAGATAAGGCACCAAAATATGTGGTGCCTCAGGCTAGCTTGGTGAGTCCCTTTAAGTGTATCCTGAGCAGACTGCCGAATCTCCAAGTCAGCGGGATGCATCCTGTCCTTTGTGCATCTATCAACAATGTGTTGAGAGTGTAATTTGGGAAGGGAGACATTAAAACAGCATTTCTTCAGATCCTGGACCACCTCAGCTGCAGAAGATTATATCTGCTCCTACCACAGGAGTCCTTTAGCATCAGTATCAATAGCAGTTAGCTGGCTAGGTGCAACTGCCCCGAAGGTATGCCTTTAAGAGAATTTTATTTAAATGAGCTTTGGGAATCAGCCAATCAAAAAATAGGAGGGTAGTGAGCTGAGTGAGAGCAGCCTGAAGGCTTCAGAATTTTTTCTCTGATGACTGAGCAACATTGCCTCTGAGGTGTCTCTCAACTTGCCTTTTTGACAGCCTCCTAATCACTTATCTTGGTAAAGTTTTCCTCATAAATTCTTTTATTTAGTGTGCTGAGTGAAAGTTTTACATTTTCGTTAATTTTAGCGCAACTGCACTATTTTTACTTCTTTTTTACTGCATCTGCTTAATTTATATCTTGTTTTTACCGCGGATGCATTATTTCAATGGTTCTTCACTTTTTTTAACATAATTCATGAAGAAACCATCGAATTCTTGTCTTTTGCCTTAATTTTTACCTCAGACCTCACAGGTTTCACTGCAAGACAACCAACTGGGTTCAAAATTTGATAGTTGCTTGGCAATATCACAGAATCCTTTAACTACATAAAACTGGACCCTAAGTTCATCTGTCACGGGACTGGCCGGTGGCATTACAACAGAAACCCATGCACAGTTAACTGTTATTACTGGGTTTACTATTAGATTGGCTGGTACAGATCCCAGTACTACAAAAAAGAAAGATTTTAAAGTAGACAGAGTTATTTAACTGGGTCAGGACTGGCCGGTAGCAATTCAGAGAAACCTGCACTCAGTTGTGGTCCAGGACTAGGGTTCTCTTTGTTAAATTGGCACAATAGCAAAGAAACCTAATAAATATTATAGCTGAGGATATATCAAAGGCTACTGATAGGGCCATTTAGAGTAATAGCAATAAATATGTAAGCAGGGGCTGATGAAGCCTCCAGTTCCCAACTAATAAATATAGCTTCCAAAGGGGCTGATGAAGTTCCTCACAAATTACAAAATTTGAAAGAATAGAGGAAGCTTGATCAAGCTGCTATGAAGTAGCTAAAAGAACTCTGTCAAGAAAAATGCTCTTGTTCCTCCTGGGAAAGCAAATAAAAAGCAACAGGCATCTTACAGAATAAAGAAAACACAAAGCATATTCAGCACTGTCTGCGCAGCTAACATTTTGGCAAAAGTATGGCACATCCTTCAGAGATGGGGTTCATATTTACAGGGCTAGTATACACTTTTCCACAGTTCTCTTTCCCGCAGACTGTGAAGTGATACAGTTGATGATGAATAATTTTATGATGCCCCTGCTTACAGGGGCTGCTAAACACTCTTCCACAGTTCTCGCCTCCAGAGACTGAGGGTGATACAGATGATGAGTATTTTTGGGATACCCCTGACATTACTTTAGAAGGTCTAGACCTTATGTGTCCACTACCCGCTCCTTGAAACTTCCTTGGCTCTCCAGGAGAACTCCCCCTCCATGTTTTCGTTTATCCAAAACATGTGGGACACCCTGGACCTCCTTTCTCAGGAGTCCATCCTAGGTGAGGATGAGGATAAAAAATTTTTTAGTGGGTTGAATGGTCTTCCACCTCCTAAAAAACTGATCATACCTCCCTATGTTGAAAACATATAAGTAAAAATACCACAAAACTGCTTCAAACACCCACTTTTGTGGCAGAGGTTTGCAAGCGATCTGAAAATAATAAACATAAAAATATATCAATTGTTTAATGACAATGTTAGGTGCCTGTCTGTACATCCCAGCCATGTGAGTAGGGTGCAGCAGGTACCTTGCGAGAAAGCTGAGGTCTCCTTGTCCTCCTTACTCTTGGACAAGGACTCCAGAAAATATACTTCATAGCTAACACAGATACTGATCAAATTTTTTTCCTATGTGGCTTCTTGGCCAAATATCAAAAAATAAATAAAAAACAATGTATAATTCTTTCCTGGTGCTACGGTGGAAGAGCCAGTGGTCACAGCAAACCTGTCCTGGAAGCTATGTAGTACCAATTCCACAGGCAATAATGATGCCACCTCCAGAGCCACGGCCCATGCCACCTCTCTGAGGTGCTTTGCCTGGCTTAGAACTACTGGTCTACCCCCAGACTCACAGTTTTAGGGACATGAACTTTCCCTGTGATCAAATCATTCTGTTTGATCCAGAACATCTGACTGCATCAAGGCCTCCTGCCCCATGGAAATTCCTCCCAAGGGCAGTAGGGCTAGGTTATTTCTCAGCTACCCTTTCTCTCAGTACAGGGCGCTTCATAGGGAGGGCAGAAGGGGCTGGAAGTGACTACTCTACCCATCCAGCAGCTTTGCAATCTAGCTGACATTAGTGTGGGCAGACTTCATGTGTACCCAGGTGTCTAATCCTCTGTCCCCAACACAGGTGTTACTGTTGGAGTAGGAGGTGAAAACCTTCTAGCTTTGTGAATGGTGGAGAGGGTCCCGGCCCACAAAAAGGGGAAAGGGCCACTACTTCAGGTATTTTCTGACATAAAAAGACAACTGGGGAGTGACCACCTACCTTGCTGTTAAAACCCAAATTCAAAATGGTCACTTCGTTACTAATCATACAGTCCTTACAGTAGGGTGACTGGCTAGCCTCCCTGGTCCTAAAGGGCTCCTTTGTCCATACAGCCCATAATAAAGTCTCACAGGCAGTTTCACAGGCATGGGCTCACTACAGCCTTCAGCCTTCGTCAGCCTCAAAGCGTCTTTACAAGGTGCCTGGATGTGATAGCAGCACACATTCAGGAATCAGGTGTCTCTACTACACCTAACTTGCCCGATTGGCTATAGTGCAAAGTCTCCTTGTCAGGTCGAGGCCCCATTTCCCTTACAGGGCGCACTCTGGAGTCTCTGAGTTCCCTGGCAAATCTAAACAAAGGCTCACCTGGTATCCTCCCAGCATCCAGGGAGGATATGCCTTTCCCTTCACAGGTGAGAATTCAAGCTGTCCCTCAGTAGCAAATCCTTCATCCAGGGACAGCGAGACCAGCAGCAGGCACTTGACAGGGTTGACTCATTAACCTCACTTATTTAGTATATGATGCAGTCCTGAGCAAATCATGTAACTTTGATATTTTCTCAAGCTATTGGGACACATGGCTTCAATGCCTGCAGTGGTCCCAGGGTTCAGATACAGGATACAACACCCGCAAAACCCCTTTTAGCTTGCTGGTCTCAAAATGCACAAGAGTCACAGGTCCACATAGATCTTTCAGAACTCAGAGCAATCCTTCTAGCTCTCAAAACAATTGCTCCTGTCATAGAGGACAGACAGTACAAGGTCAAACAGATACCACTGCAATGTTTTTCACAAACAAGCAGAATGGACCAGATCAGGAATATTCTGCTTGCAGGCTCTATAAATCTGGTCTTTCGCCTTCTCCCTGGGAGTCAGCCTTTCAGCTATCCCTCCCAGGCAAACATAATACTCTGGCAGATGCTGTAAGTCACATCAGTCAAGACCAGAGCGAATGGACTCTGAACAATTAAGTACTAGCCACAGTGTTCAGGCGTGGGCACTCTAGAAGTAGAACTGTTTGCCTCTTCCCTCAGCTTCCAGCTTCCTCAGTTCTGGTGCAGGCCCCAGTCCGGGATCACTCCTCTGGATGTCTTGAGCCTGGTCTGGTCACGGAGGTCCCTATTATATCTCTCCTTTTCCCTGATTCTCAGGCTATTTCTGAAACTCAGACAACAGCCTGCATCAACAATTCTGATGGCTCCAGATCGGCCCAGTCAAGCCTGATACTCTCTCCTTCCCAACCACCTGCCACTATCTCACTATCTGCTGACCTCTTCAGACACGAGGCATTACCCAGACATATACTCTCTTCACCTCAAGCCTTGTTCTTGAGGAGTTAGAGTCCCATCTTTTCAGTTCTCGGAACTAACACAAGATGGGACATATGCAACCAAATGGAAACGTTTTCCCATCTGGTGCAAGAGCAAAGCAGGCCAACCCTCTTACAGCAGCAGATCCTCAGCTACTGGATTACCTAGTGCGTCTGCAGGTGTCCGACTTGAAACTCTCTCCCTCAAGCTTCACCTGACTGCGATTTCAGCCTTTTCTTCAGTGGGAAAGAAAAAGTCAACTCTTTCCCAAACCATAGTCAACCGTTTTTTCAAAGGCCTTTTGCATCTCCAGCCTCCAGTCAGGGAGTCCTCCCCCCCAGAGCCTGAATCTCAGCATTGACAGTCTCATGGAGCCTCCCTTTGAGTCTATGGCCACTGCACATATCAGGTTTGTGACCCAAAGGTAGGTCTTCCTGGTAGTCATTACCTCTGCCAAAAGAAATTCAGAGGTACAGGTCCTGTGCACTGAGCCTAATTTCATGATTTATTACAATGATAAAATCTGAAGCTCTGGATGAATAGAGAGTTTTCTGCCCAAGAGAGTTTCAGAGTTCCATCTAAAAACAGCCCAGTACTCTGCCTTCTTTACTGATAAATCCACTCTTGATGAGCTAAAAAGCTCCATAGCTTGCATGTTAAAAGAGCTCTCTTTTACTACCTGGAGTATACTAGGCAGTCCAGAAACTCTCCCTCTCACTTGTTCCTCACCTACGGGAATGTAGGCATTGGAAGACCAGCAACCAAGAGAGTTTTTTCCGCTGGTTGGTCTCTTGTATTAGATTCTGCTATGAAAAAAGTTGGCCATCAACCTCCTGTGGGGCTCAGGCCCACTACTCCAGGGGCACTGCAGCATCTGAGGCAGCAGTAAGGGACTTACCCTTCTGGATGTCTGTAAAGCAGCTACCTGAAATTGGTGCACACCTGCGTGATACATTATAGTTTGGATGTGCAGTCCATATCTGTCCTCAAATTTGGCAGGGCAGTTCTGCAGAGCTTCTTTCCCAAGTTGGTTCTCTGCCCACCTCCACTTGGTACTGCTTGGTAGTCTGCTATTGTTACCGATGCTAAAGGACTCTTGGGGTAAGAAGAAAAAATTACTCACCGCAGCAATCTTCTTTCTTCCAAGCGGTCCTTTAGCATCAGTAAGCTCTCACCCTTCCTCCCCAGTTCACCTGTCAGGAGAAGGGCTCTGTTCTCAGTTTTATTACCAAATTTGCTTGTTCTTTTATTGAAGAACTTCATGCTCACTTTGTATTATCTGTTTTCAGTTTTTGGATATTTGGATGTTTTTTGAATCCTGTTGGTTCATTTTTTTGGGGCATTTGCCCTCTTTTCCTTCAAAAAAATTCTGAAGCCTTCAGGCTGCTCTCACTCAGTTCACTCCCCTCCTATTTTTTTGATCAGCTGATGCCTTAAGCTCATTTAAATAAAATTCTCTTAAAGGCATACCTCTGAGCCGTTGCACCTAGCCAGCTAACTGCTATTGTTACTGATGCTAAAGGACCCCTTGGAAGAAAGAAGATTACTGCAGTGAGTAATTTTTTCTTGTCCCTCAGGATATTGGACCACTAGACAAGCCAGAAAAGGTGTTCTTAATTTTAGTTTATGTTGCCTTAAGGTTGAAAATAGTGCTATATTTTCTCGTCTATGTTTCATTGTTAAAGGGACATAGTCTTTATCAAAAAAATGTTTTGCAGGTCCATAGAAGACTTTTTTTATGAAACCATGCTTTTTGTAGAATGTATTCCTTAGTCCACACTTTGTCATACTGAGCCTCCCCCAAGCCTCGGAAAAGATCTTGAGCCTCCCCCAATATAGAAATAATTTTGGGCCTCCCCATAGTTATAATAACTATCATACTTTGCACATTACAGGAAGAATACAATGACGTGCATGTGAGTAGTTGAGTTTATTCTCATTTTATTTAACTTATTATTCTTCCTCTCTATAACCCCCCTCCACTGGTCAGCCTACTCGCTCCACACTTCTGACTTTTGGATTCTATTTACCCCTCGTTGCAATACCTCCATGAGTTAGAGTGCTTTCTTTATCAGTTTTATCCTGCTCTTAAACACCTTCTCAGGGACCATCTTGCTCCCTCCTGCTCTTGCTCCTAGTATCTCTCTGCTTAGCCTTTGTATTTGTGCTTTTCTGCAGCCAGTATAATGAGTCAGTTGTTACCTTGTTCCTGTTAATTTGCTTTATTTTGAATTTTGTTTTACACAGTTTCCAAGACTTGTATTTTCCCCATGTCATACCAGGAAACAAGTGTTTGTTGATCGTGTCTTTCCTGGAAACCATTTTGTACACAAATTCACATGCCATTATTTGCTTTCACTTTGCTGCATCCTTTCACATGAAGCATCCAAAACTTGACGTTAAAATATAGTACATTTTAAAGCTTGCTTGAGCCTCCCCTGTAACAGGTTGGGGCCTCCCCTGGGAGGCTGACCTCACCATTTGAGAAACCCTGCCTTTGTTTGATATTTAAGGAAACATATAATAAAAAGAGTATGTGGTCTAGCTGCTGGGTTATGAGGTGTAGAGCCCAGGGCCCGATGAGCTCACTCAATATCCAAGTAGATGTCCGACTCCAAGGTAAGTGCAGTATGAAGAAAGGATTCTAAGAAGTTGATCATCTCAGAACCCTCCAAGTCCTCTGGCATGCCATACAATCTAATGTTTTTTCTTCTTTGATGATTTTCAGAGTCCTCCTGTTGGTCTGCAATTTTCTGCTGGGTGTTAGCAAACTGAAGTAAGGCAGTAAGTAGTTTTGTTACATGTGCAGTCTGTGAATCCGTTTTTTGCTCCGTGGCAGTAACCTTGGCCTCTAACTCGGTTGGATCAGTGTGAAAGCTATTCATGAAATCTTTAAATGATAGCAATTCAGCCTTAAAGTCCTGTAACTCCATTAAAATGCGATTGAATTTCTGGTCTTTGTTCTTCCTAGATTGTTTGGGCCATTGCGTGGGAGGCCTGGGAGATCTCAGAGGTCCCAAAGTTGGACATTTTGGCTATATATCACTCGCCATCCACCGGTAAACATCAAATCTATTTTTCCCACCTTTAATCTTATTGGAAGCCATACCTCAGTGAGGTTTGAAAGTGAGATTAATGACGTTAGATTGCTGAACGAGGTATATTATGTTTGTCAGGGGCCAGAGCTTTCGGTTCAGGCAGCCATGATGGAGAAGATGTCACCAAAAGTCCACTCACAACATTCCTGTTAACTTGCTGTAGGCCTTGCTGCATTACTTGTTTGTTTTAGTTGCTTATGATGACCCCAGTTCCCTTTCCTCTGAAATAGTGGCCAGCTTAACCCCTCCCATCCAGTGTTCCATCCTGGGGTTCTTGTTCCCTATTGCATCAGTTTGCATGTTTTGGCATTGAATTTCAACTGCTAGACTTTGAAGCACCTCTCTAACCTTTGCAGGTCATTCCACAACTCCCACAACCCCTCCCCACTGTCTACACTGCCACTGAGCTAGTGTCATCTGCAAACATGAACAGCAACTGTTGAGACTGTACTAACTGAGATTTCTGAGAATTAAGTAGTACCCCTTACTACACTACAGGTGAGTAACCTATGTTTCTAACAATGTGGATACAGTTCACGATGCACACTCTGTCAGACTCCTAGCAATCCTCCAGGAGGAGAGGCAAGGCATGCACACCTATTTAGCTAACACAGACTGAGTATCGAAGACCCAAAGCAGCATCCCAATGACTACTTTTGTTAATGCTGTAATGGGACATTAAGGTTAGCACCTTACTCAAGGTTGCAGCCCTGCATATCTCCACAGTGGGGTTATCCTTGGAAGCAGCCACTGAGGCAGTGGTATGTCTGGTGGAATGAGCATTACGCCCCTTGGGAAACTCCCTACAAGACAAACCTTTAGAAGAGGTCGATGCAAGATGTAATCCACCTAGCAATTATCCGCTGTGCTGTTGGTCTGCCAGGTGCAGCTTCAGTGCATGTTAGAAACAGTTGGCAAACCTCACTCTGAACTCCAGCATATGCTCTTGTAATAAGTGAGCATCCTCCACAAGTCCAGAGTATGGAGCTTGTGGTCAGCCTCTGAGGTTGGGCTGGTAAAGTATGCTAGCAAGTTAATCACCTGGTCAGTATGAAACTAGGGCCAGTCCGTAGTGCTGAGGGTTGAGGTGCTGGATGCCACACCTCATGCCTTGCTGGTGACCCGGTTCAGGAACATACTGAGTCATCCGGGGTTGGATGGGGGGGAGGGCGAGGCACTGACTGAGCTGCTGGTGGGCAGCTCTCACCCTTGGAGGAACTGAGGGCTCCCCCATGGTTTGATTGCCTCCTGGTGGAGGCTGGGTGCAGTGTCACGTTTGAAGAGCCCTGGCACTAGGCCAGGGAGGCAGATGAGGCTGTGGACCAGAGCTGCGGTGCGCATGTGCTACCACTTCTGGGGCCTCGAGGTAATAGGGTGCAAATAGGAAAAATCCTAGAGGATACAGGAGGCAACGGAGGCTCCAGGAACCAAAAGCCCACATCCCAAAGGCTGGATCATCCTTCTGACAAGGTTCTCCTGAAGCACTTCAAACTAACCCAGGACCAACCCTCTAATTGCAGACAGGTCACCAGGTAGGTAAGGTGGGCCCTCCCTGGGGTGTGTGATCTGGGGGGGCTAGAAGGTTCCTTGGGTTTGGGAAGAAGGATGCTCAGGTGATTCCTGAAGGAAGTTGGTTTCAGGGCAGGGAGTAGAGGCTGTGGTTGAGTGTGCACTCCTGAGAGATGTCTTGATCCCTGGTACATAAAATAGAATGTACAAAAAAATTATGAAACTAGGATATGACCTTTGGTAGAAAGTCTGGGTGAGGGTGAAGGACAACTTTGTCCTTGTGGGACCAGATAAGGGACTCCGCTGAGAGTGCATGAAACTCTAATCCTTCTGGCTGACATGATGGCCACCAGGAAGACGGTCTTCCATGACAAATAACATCTCACATTTGTGTATTGGCTCAAATGGCTTGCTTATGAGCCTTGCAACACCAGCAGGAGGTCCCTTGTAGGCAGAGGTTCATGCACCATAAGGGACAAGTGATTCAGGCCTTTGAAATAGCATCCTATGACCTTCTCATGGGCCACTGCTGACATACCAGCCCATGGTCAGTATGTAGACATGGCTGCCAGATGCACCTCAATGGTTGTCGCTTGATGTCCCAGCTGAGACAGGGATCATAAGTATTCAAGGATGCTTGCCATGGGGCAGGTAAGGGAATCAAGCTCCTTACCCTGGCACCAGATCAGAAAACTTCTTCCACTTAAATGCATAGCATTCACAAGATGGGATGCCTCCACAATGTGGAGGACATCTTCTGAAAATCCCAGAGCCTGGACCTCTAGCCACTCAGGAACCAGGGATTGAAGGTCTGAGTGTGGGAAGTTCCCCTGTTGTCTGATCAGTAGGTCGGCGTGGAGAGGAAACCCTCCATGGAGGCCTGCTGCTGAGGCTATGGACATAAGGATACCAGAACTGCCTGGGCCAGTCTGGGGCTATCGGGATTATCAGCACCTTTTTCTTCTGGCCCCTTGATTGCAACCTTGTGAATTAAGGGAAAGGGAGTGAAGGCATACAGAAGACCCAGGGTCCAGGACCTTCTGAAGACATCCCCCCATCAGTCTCCCAGACTGTTGGGGTGGGTACAAAATAGCCTCAGCCTTCTGTTCTCCCATGAAGCAAATAGATCCACCAAAGGGGGTGCCCCCACTGGGAGAACCTGTTGTTTACCACCTTCTAATGCAGAGACCACTCATGCAACTTGGTTGAAAGCATCTGCCAGCTGGCAGGTCTCCCTCATGGCATAGATCACCAGGAGATCTGCTTCCAGGTGTGCATGAGTGTCCGGGTGTGGAGAGCCTCCTGACAGAAGGGAAAGGACTGCATCCCACCCTGCCAGTTCAGGTAGAACATGGTGGTTGTGTTGTCCGTTTGGACCTGAATGACCTGACCCCAAATAAACAGAACAAATTCTGGCCAAGCCAGATGCACTGGATGGCATCCCACATCAGCTGAGTCACCATGATTGGCTGGTCCAATGTGACATAGGTGTTGGGACCACTGCTGGTTCAACTCCCACTGCAGGTGGTGCATCTGCCAGAAAGCCCAATGGATTATGCTGGTGGAAGATGCCATGTACCCCAGTAACTGCAGGAAGTCCATGCCAGGGTGTGAGTGCCCAACCTGAAGTGATCAGGCAAAGGTCGTAAAGTCCAATGCCTGATCCACCAGAAGTCTAATTCTGCCCCAATGAACTTGATCACCTGTGAGGGGGACCAGCTCTGACTTGGTTGAGTTGACCATAAGGGTCAAATCCAGACAGGTCTGGAGGGTCAGATATCTGGACCTCCCCCACAGTGTCCCTGGATAACCTGACTTTCAGTCAGTTGTCCAGGTGGGGATACATCCTGATGTCCATGCACCAAATGGGAGTTAATCCTTTTTGTCCATCCAGTTGGTGAAGACACTGAGCATTGACAAGAGGCAGACGAGCATGGTCTAGAACTGGTACAGGATCTCATTTGCCCAGAAACAAAGGTCCTGGCAATGGGATGGACAGACTGGGATGTAGAAGAATGCATCCTGGAGGTCCAGGGAGTGGAAACACATGCCCTGCTCCAGAGCTGGTATGATCCGATTCAGAGTGACCATCCAGAACTTGAGCGAGTTCCCCCATACACTCTGAAGAGGGACTTGTCAAAATTCACCATCATGATGAAATAGCTGGCCTGATGGAGACCCAGTGATGGCAGCGTGCACCATTTTAGCCACATGGCCAATCTTCTTGGGTTCTTTCTTGGGAGATTTATCCACATCCCCCGGACCTCATGATTTACAGAAGGCAGAATCTGTAACCACACCCTCCACAAAAGGATGGTGAGAGAACCAAGAAAGGGTGCCTGTGGGGACCACATACTTGTGGACCCCTATGGTCTACAAGTATGTAGTCCTCATAGGCCCCTTTTCTTAGTAGAGGGTGCAGGGCAGGATGCTGCCAAAGCTCCCGAGCTGGTCTCAAGATGGCTTCAGCCAAAGGAAAGGCAACTCCTGGGGAAGCGTCCCTATCTAGTATGTTAGTAGATGAGCATTCAACTCATTTCTGCAGTGCTACTAAGAGAACCTTCATGAACTCTGACATTGACCAGACTAGAGTTGCAAAGGACAGTGACTCGTGAGCCATAGTCTGCTCTTCAACCAATTTCTGTTTAAAGGTGTGTGTCCCTCTTGAGGCCATTGACAACTCACCTTCTGAGTTGGAGGATTCTTCAAAGATGGCCCTGTACTATTTGCCACCATGGACCATGCTGGTATCCTCATCCTCTGAAAGCCTGCCTGGCAAGATGGCAGCAGAGTGAGAGTATTTTTGTTGGGGTGCCAAACAGGGGCTGAGATGAAGGTGTCTCCACTCAAAGTGGAAGAGCAGCAGACATTGGGGACTGCTGAGCTGCATGAACTGGTGAAGGTCCTAGGACCTAAGGTTCAGGGGGCAGAGCCCTATCCCTCCCAGCCACAGCCCATTTTTTTTTTTTATTATTGTTTCCATTTTTCCAGAAGAGGTACTAGTGTGAGTTCTTGATACAATTCTTATGTAGCATTTCATCACATTAGTTTCATCATACATATTGGTCTCATATAATTCATCTCATTATTTCAATGATACATATGTCAGTTATTTGTGTCATATTCCTTTTATTCCTTGTGGTAGTCCCTGTCGTGTCAACAGAATTCTTCTTATTTATGGAATCAAATCTGATACCAGGGGTTGGGTGAAGGGAGGGGATGGGGGTAGGGTTTGAAGGGGGATACTGAATGGAAGATAGGTGGAGTGGGAAGTCAGAGCCTTCACTCCTCCAGGGTGCACTGAACCCTGAGAGGGGTGGGGATCTGGTATGGGAAAGGTGGAGTTGGGCAAGGGAGAGAGGGAGGAGAGAGAGAGAGAGAGAGAGAGAGAGTGGGAACTAGGGATGGGAAATGGGGTGGAGATGCTGATTGCAGGGTAGGAACGTGTAGGGGGGAGGACATATGCAAGGGGAGGTTAGTAGCAGGAGCAGCAGTGTGTGGTGTAATTCCGAAGAAGGAATGCAAGGGATCGGGGAGAGTCGGCAAAGCGGAGTTCGAGGGGGAGAGAATTCCAGAGGCTGGGAAATAAATAAGAGAAGGAGTTTCGACCAGAAGAGGTACTCCGTGGTGGAAGGGCGAGTGTTCAGTGAGGTGAGGAATGAAGTGCATAGCTGGATGGGGCTGGGACTGATAAGAGGGGGGTCAGGTAAGACGGCAGGGTGTCAAGCCAGAACCTGCCAATGAAGTTGGCAGAACGGGACAGGCGCCTGGCAGTAAGGGAAGGGAAGGAGAGTGCAGTATAGAGAGAGCAGTGGTGGGTGAGGGGAGGACAGCCAAGGATAAAGCAGCAGAAGGAATTGAAGAGAGTGTCCAGTCTGGCTAGGGTGGACCTAGATGCTGAGTTGTAGACAATGTCCCGAAAGTCGAAGACAGGGAGAATTGTCTTTTGAACAATTTCACATCTAGCTTCCGTGGGCAGGCAGCTACGGTGTCTGTACAGGGCACCGAGCTTAGGGAGAAGTTTTTTTTTGTGAATGGTGTCTATGTATACACGAGTTTAGATTTCTATCTAGTTCAACTGACTGTCACAGAGCACCCCTAGCCCACCCTGTGTGGCTCTGTTCTCTTTCTGTGTATGAATTGAGCTACGGATGGGTGGGGCACACCGATACTTATATGGACTAAGCCGCGGAACAGTGAACTATTCTAGCATTTGCAGCAAGATTTATAGCACTTAACTTACCAAGGAAAGAAGTAGTAGCTAATTAAATGTCCACTAAAGCATATGGGAACAATGGAGGTGCGGAAATATCAACTGCAGCTAGTGGAAGGAGTACAGGTTTACTGAAAGTCTGTTTGGGAAGTTTAAAAATATAGATCCGTTTAAAGAGGCGGCAGCAGAGGAACAATATCCGGTCCAGAACGAGAACACAGGAAGAGAAAGCAAGCAACATCTGGGCGGTGGTCTTTGCCTACGAGAGGATGGCACTGAAGGCCAGACACTACACTGGCAAATTAATCTGCAGAAGCCTATCTTGAGGCAAAAAGAGCTCCGAGGGGACTTAGAAACCAAAAGGACCCCACGTTTAGATCGGACGACCCATAATTCATCGCAGACTGAAGGAGAATTTCTGAAGATGCCACCAATAAATGGTTGTAGCTCATTCTTCACAAATTGAGAAAGGATCAGGCCCAGCTGAACACTGAACTGCAGGATAAAGAGGTGAAGTTACAAACATTTTCCAACAATTGTCATTTTGAAACTTTTAAGGGGCAGTTACAGGAAGAACTTTCCTTCCAAGAAAATAATATTATTGCCACAAGAACCACAAATTTAAATGCGAAGAAAATGACTATAATAAGGACACAATTTTGCATTGCCTAAAATGAAAAAGAAACAGGTGGTCAAATAAGAAAAATAATAAATACAAAGTAAGATTTGAGAAGAAATCTATCCTTAAACAGCCAGCCACTATTGAAGAGGTTCCTCCAACTAGTGCTACTAGTGCATCGACACTAGCTACAATAATGTGATTCCTCTGCATCAAGTGTTTTTAGACAGAGAAATAGATTACACGCTGAAGAGGGGTAAAAGGAAAGAGGTACCAAATTCCAGAAGGAGGACAAGGCAGGATGCAGGAGGTCAAACCAAGAGATGAGTCCAGCAGCACCAGAGTTAACTGTAAGTGACATTTCTATAGAAATTTATACTAGCTATGTCATCAACCTTTCTGACCATACATTAACTAAAGTTGAACAAACTGTTCTTAATAAGGGACTGCCATTCATTCCAAAGGTGCATACAGACTTTGTTCAAACTACACCTGACTTGGCACGTCTTTGTAGGATACTTAATCTCAGGTGTTTTTTAGTAACACAAACACCATGGGAGGAACATCCATACCTCAAAAAGTAAGTAACATCACTAATGGACATATTGACAACTCTGTTATAGAGAACACTGGAGATGGGGGGGGGGGATGCAAGTAGAATACCCACTCAAGCAGTGGTGGAAACATTGTTGGGTATTGCTAATAATGATGGTGCTAGCACTAGTGGGTCAAGTATAGTATATCAGCTAGAAAGAAACCTAGTACTTTTTGTCCCCTATCTTCTCCAGCTGTTACTGTTTTTCAAAGGCTTTGTAGCGTGATTTGGAAACATTGAAAAAACATGATTTTGTTCCTACATTTTTTAACATAACAGCAGAGGAGAGGAGAGGGAGGCTACTGAAACCCTCAAAAACAGCAAAAAAACAGTGGTAAAATCCAGCAGATCAAGGGGGTAATGTAGTCATTCAAAATACATTGGACTACACTAAAGAGACTGAGATACAACTGGCAAATGAGGAATGTTACCTGCCAATAGATAATGACCCCATGCCTGCCTGAGCTTAAACAGAGGGTGGATAGCAGATATTATACAATGTCAAGAAAGAATCCTGGACTGTGATTGGTCAGTTTGGGGCTGGACCCATGGCGTATCCCAGCATAATGCCACAGGTCTAGTCTCAGCACTGTGAACCCATATGGATGATGATATGGACCAGCAGCATATTTGTTTTCCCTTCTCCTCTTAGGAAACAAAAATATTTTTTCACACTAATAAAAACATTCTTTAAAATTATTTTTTTTATTTTATATATAACAACAAGCCATTGTATAATAGGAATAATGCACTCCAGGGTGTGTGACGTGCTGGGATAACGCCACACCTGGGGCATTGAACACACTCGGCCTGCGGCCTCATGCCCAACCCCCCCAGGCGTGGCGTTATCCTAGCATGACGCACACCCTGGAGTGCATTATTCTTTTAATGACCCCATGCCTGAGCTTAAACAGAGGGTGGATAATTTTCTTAATTGGGCCTATAGCGAAGGTCTGTTTAATAACAGAGAGATTACTTAACCACTGATTTTCCACTCAAGGCCCCATTTAACATGCTCCCTAAAATTCACAAGACCCTTAATAACCCCCCAGGTAGACCTATTGTTTTTGGAGTTGTTACAGTCACTGAGTCTCTAGCAAAATTTGTAGATGACTACATTAAAGATTTGGTCACTGATTTACCTTCAAATATCTTGGATACAGGAGATAAGTTGAATAAGTTACAAAACATAAGTATGCAGGGAAATTATTTTATTGTGACCTTGGATATTGAGTCACTATACTTAAATACATCTCATGTTGGTGGACTTATAACTTTAAGGTATTTTTTGACAGATGCTAAACCTGACACTGAATTGCTTAAGGAAATGACTCGATCTGTACTGAAGGAACTTCTTTTGTTTTGGAGAACAATTCTATCACCACCGA
The DNA here is from genome assembly GCA_016271365.2 of Neoceratodus forsteri. Lineage (NCBI taxonomy): Eukaryota > Metazoa > Chordata > Ceratodontiformes > Ceratodontidae > Neoceratodus > Neoceratodus forsteri. The sequence continues at coordinate 837,042,010 of CM028134.1, forward strand.
AGGTACTGCTATGGGTGCCAGTTTGGCATCTAATTACTCAAACCTTTGCTTAGGACACTGGGAGGAGGGTTATATGGGATAAACATGCAAATAAATACTGGCAAAAGATAGTGACTTGGAAATGGTTCATTGATGATGTGTGTGGTGGGGTGTGTGAAGAACAGCTAGTTGTCTTCATTGATTATTTATGAGAACAAATGTCAATTTGAAATTCACATACAATATTGACAAAAATTATATTTTTTCTTAGACTTTAAAATAATAGCAAGGAGATGGCAATATAGTCATGACTTTATATATAAAACCAACAGGCCGTAACACCTTACTCCTTACCAGCAGTTGTCACCCCATGTCACACGTGAGAACATCTCTAAAGTCAATTCCACCATGTCAGAAGGAATAGTAGTGATCCTGCTACATTACAAACAGAATTTGATGATCTGACACAAAGATTTAGAAAGAGAGGCTATTCAGAAACTTGTGTGAATAAAGCAAGAGTCGAAACAGAAGCTAGGGATAGAGAATCTCTCTTGACTAAAAAAAAATCACAAGTAAATGGAGAAAAGCAGCAAAAATCAAATCAACTTTGTTTGTAATTATTGTGTCAGGTCCGGGAGAATTAAAGAACTGATACATAAAAACTGGCATGAACTTGGAGCAGATCGCCGGTTGCTGGAAACATCCAACACTCCACCCAGGATGCCATACAGAAGGGCGAGTAACCTTAGGGACATTTTAGTCCATTCAACACTTCAGAAAGAGGTAGAAAGACCAAGAAATTGGTTACCCCCTCCCAGAGGGTGCAAAAAATGTGGTCACTGTAAGTATTGCCCTGATATTAAAGAATGCAGTATGTTCCTTGGACCTGCAGATGGTAGAATGCATAATATTACAAAGCTCATTACATGTGATACTACCTACGTGATTTATATGGGTATCTGTACATGCGGATCATATTTCATAGGAAAGACAAAAAGAAAATTCAAGGAGAGGGTGGGGGAACATATGCGGGCCATTAAAAGCAAAAACTTTGAATATGATTGGGCTGTACACATGTCTGAGATAGACAGAAAATCTGATCATGAATTAAAGGCAGCTGCAAACTAGAGGAGCTAGCTACACCTCGAGCAGACTTAGATAGACTGGGTGGTTTGTTTCTGCTGGCACATTAGTATGTTCGTAAAATTCATAGGTATTGAACATGTGATTTATAGCCCGAGAGGGAGACCGAGAAGGATTACAGAGCAGAAGGGAAGTCTTTTGGATCTATACATTGGAGGCCTACAAGGGTAAAGGTTAAATGAGCAAATTCAAATTAAACCTTTTAAAGGACAGAAAATAATAATAATCATGTATTTTCTCTTTTTAGGTGCCTACAATGAGAAGGATGTTATCGTGAACAAAGAGGCAAGCTTTACTTTTGGTTCCCTTCAACTCTCCTCCCTGAATATACCCACTTTCTCTTTCATCTAAGTAAGTAATCACATGGTGATAGAAATATAAAGACAATGTTGTTATGTGACAAATGGGCTGTCACCTTGGCTCTTCTTTCATGTTAACTCTTTCCCTCCCCCTTCCCATCATGCTCAAAGTGGCCGGGGTTTACCTCATAAACATAAAAAATTTGCCCTCCTCTTATTGGGCCGAGTAATCATTTATGACCCTGTCTTTTGGACTAAAACATATAACTATTTATTCCAATCAAACTACAACACTGTATCTCTCTCTTTTTGCCCTTTGAAATACCACAAAATAGATTATGAAGAACTATGTTTCTAGTTAATTTTGTATCTTATATTGTGGCATATTGAGGAGCTTTTAAAACTCTGTGCTCCTCTAGTCCTTTGTGTTATTAATTTAATTCCTATATATTGGCACCCTATTGCACTTTATTATATTAGTATCTGTTGGGACCCTGTAGGGATTAAGATGTTTTGTACTGTTTTACACTATGTCACTATAAATGTTTTTGATCATGTGATGATGTTTGGTGCTCTAAAAAGGGTAAATACACTAGGGGGCACTATCTTTGAAAAAGCCTCATGTAGGTGAAACTTCAGAGAGCTTTTTTATTCTTGACCCTGGGGGTTACATGTTTGTTTTCTGGCTTTGGAATAAAACAGATATTATTTCATGCTTACAAGGACTGCCAGTCTGTTTTGTAATAGTGCTGAGGTGAGTGCCGTGACTGCTCCCACCCCGAGAGAAAGAATTAATTGCCTCAGCTGGGACTTGAACCCAGGCCACCTGGAATACCGTTCTGGTCATGTTAACCAGCTGCGCCACCAAGGGAACTTAAACTTGGACCATCCTAGAGGACACATTACCCTTTTTCCAATGCACAACCTGGTGCTGCACAAATAATTAATTCATTTTCAATCACATGGGTGCGGTGTGCATATTTATGGTACACATACTTCTTTCTCTCCTCTGTTTGTATGTGTTCCATAAGCCTGCACACGCCGCCTGAGCTGATAGTAAATGATATTGACCGCAGCAACAGTAATGCGTTGAAAAAAAAATGTGTCCGGGACAACCCAGGTTCCAGTTGTCTTGGTGGGCAGTTGGTTGGCATGACCGGAATGGTATTCCGGGTGGCCTGGGTTCAAGTCCCAGCTGAGGCAGTTACTTCTTTCTCTCCTCTGTTTGTAATTGTCTCAGCTGGGACTTGAACCCAGGCCTCACAGAATACTGTTCCAGTGATGCTAACTAGCTGCGCCACTAAGGCAACTGGAACCAGGGCCATCACAGAGGACACACTACTCTTTCTCAAATGCACAACCTGGTACTGCACAAATAATTCATTCATTTTCAATCACATGGGTGCAGTGTGCATATTTATGGAACACATACAAACAGAGGAGAGAAAAAAGTAATTGCCTCAGCTGGGACTTGAACCTAGGCCACCCAAAATACCATTCCAGTCATGCTAACCAGTTGCATCACAAGGCAACTGAACTTGGCTGGCCCTGAGGGACATATTACTGTTTCTCCAATGCACAACCTGGTGCTGCACAAATAATGACTTCATTTTCAATCACATGGGTGCAGTGTACATATTTATGGAACAGATACAAACAGAGGAGAGAAAGAAGTAACTGCCTCAGCTGGGACTTGAACCCAGGCCACCTGGAATACCATTCTGGTCATGCCAACCAGCTGCACCACCAAGGCAACTGGAACCTGGGTTGTCCCGGACACATTACTCTTTCTTCAATGCACAACCTGCTGCTGCACAAATAATTACTTCATTTCCAATCACATGGGTGCGGTGTGCATATTTATGAAACACCTACAAGCTATTTGTACGTGTTCCATAAATACAAATGTGTGCAGAGGAGGCTGACAGGGTAGTGGAGGCTTTTAAAACTCATCACTGCTGGTCTTGATTCCCTTATACTGTTTCTTGACTCCCAAGTGTCTCCAGCCAGAGCTCCCCTAGTATAATGAGGATAGTGAGGAGGTTAGGTGGTTAAAGAGTGGTGCTTATACCATCCCTGGAAGAGAATGGGATTAACAGAGGACAAACTAACCCTGATGGCTCTTTATAAAGAGTATCGTGGGGGGATAACCCTGAGAAGGCAGCATTCACAACTGCAGATAGAGGCAAGCAATCAGTTCTTGTTTTCCCTGATCTTACGTCCATTATGATACAGTAGACCATGGTATTTTAACAACCTGACTGAAGTACTTAGCAAGACTCATAGGCAAGGCCATTGTTTTTGGGTTTACTGGAAAAAAGTAAAATTCCAGAATCTGGACACTTTCACACCGAAAAACAAAGAATTTCATGGAATTCAGCATTTTGCACGGATCAGTAATCTGCAGAACTTGTGTTTTTCTTATAATTGCTTCCAGTTCTATGTTCAGTTTGCTTCATTTAATGGTCTGCATATTAAGCCTTCTTTTAGTCTGATTATTTATCCACATATTAAAAGAATGACAGTCGAATCCCGGTAAAGTCTGAAAATTAGACTAACAATCACCAGTGCAATTCTCAGAATTTTAAGTCTTAAAAATGGCAATTCATTATTTTAATCACTGTAAATCAGTGGCCTTGCTCGTCGGCATTGTTTTGGAGTGGTTTTGAGTCCTTCCTTTCCAGCAGGATACAACAGGTTGTGCTGGTAAGCTTTTCGCCATGCCCTGCTGCCCTTGACTGTGGAATGCCTGAAAGTTTGGCAGTGTCTTTCATGTTGTTTGAGCTGTAAATGCTGCCTCTGGGAGAGCATTCAGCAGTATAGTCAAGGTTTCACTGCTATACCGATGACAACCAGTTATACCTGTCATTTGCCCTGGGGAAGAGTAATGCTGTCAACCTGCTGAACAGATGCTCATTTGATATCAATAATGGAGGGCCTCCAGCTGACTGAGGCTGAATTTAGATAAGACAAAAGTGCTGCTAGTAGACATGGGTTCTCAGAGGCTTGCAGGCATGGGAGGGGATACGACTGATCTACAATTAAATGCCACCCCTCTCACAGTCAGGGATAGGGTTAAGAATTGGTGTCATCAGGGATCGAAAGCTCACACTGGAACATCAGGTGTCTGCGGTGGCTTTTTCCATCATAGAAACATCACCCACGTCAAATCCTATCTGGATCCTGAGGATCTTAAAACACTAGTGCATGCTTCACTAAGTCCAGACTGGACTATTATAATGCTCCCTAACTCAGTTTATCAGAAGCGCTGACACGTCATTTGCAGCCGGTGCAGAACGCAGCAGCTAGGTTAATAGCTAGGGTTTCCTGCTCTGAGCATATCTGTCTGGTACTGCAGATGCTGCACAGGCTGCAAGTGCAGTGGTGTGTCACCTTCTAGATTGGTTTGCTAATGTTCAAAACCCTACATGACTTGGGCCTAGGCTACCTGAAAGCGCTCGTGTTCATATACTCCAGGCAGCCCTCTCCGCTCATTTGAGGTGGGTCTCATAACAGTCCCCATTTCCAGTTTGAATCAGTATGGGGACCACACTTTTGCAGTGGCAGCACTGCTACTGTGGAATGTGCTGCACCATAATATTAGGGATGCCCTCTCAGTTGAGAAATTTAAAAGTGGGCTGAAATGCTATCTGCTCCCACTGGCTTTCCCTGGTTAGATCTAGCTGCTTCTGATGCCTGGCTTATATACACTATGGTTACTATTTGGGGTTGATGTATAAATATTACATTTTTTTTAATAATGTAGGCCTGAACTAATCTGGGGTTTATTTGAGTAATGTTTTACTGCTGCTGTGATGCTATAATTTATCAGGCATCCTAAGCCTGTGAAATACGGAGTCGACAAATAAATATTTATTACTTATCTACTTACAGAGACAAACCTGTTACTAGCCTGCTGAACAGGTAAGAAGACATTTCCACTTCTCCCTGCGGAGAAGAGCCATCACTACAGCAAAAATTCTGTAATAACATGAGACACCACAGTCAGCCAAAAATACAGCCCTCAGAATTGAAAATGGTGATCCTAGAGATGGAAACCGGAAATGCAAGTGGATCTTTTGTATCTTTTTGTGTTAATCCCACATATCCAGGGAACATAACCAGTTGCCCTGTAACAGCAGAGAAATGAAAGCCTCAAGGGACAACATCCAGGATGTTTTTCTGCATTATGAACTTCTTTGAGGGCTCAAGCTACTGGGATTGGTCTGAACCCTTCAGTGCATTTCAGCATAAAAAATACCAGGAGGCAAGAAAGTACCAGGAGTACAAATCTTGATTCATTTCCAGTTCTGGAGCATCTAAGCAGATCTAAGAGATCACTCTTGAGGTTGGCAAAAAGCTCCAATGTGCTCCTGCTCCTACAGGCTCTAACTCCATCCTACTCCTGGTGCTCCACAGCTTACCCCCACAGCGGGGTAAACCAACTTGCTTCCCAAAAGGTAGATGGAGCTATGTGGAGTTCCTTGTGGATCAGCTGGGATCCAAAGGTCACAGAGACGGCACTATCGCTAGGCACTCACAGTCCAGGATCCATTTTCCAAGTTCTGGCAGCACCTTCTGACTCCTGTGAGGCTGGCTGATGCATGGCTTACCTCCCACTCTATCTGGATGCACTCCATGCTCCGGGAGCCACTTGAGGAGCAGAGAGACACAGCTTCTGTCTCTGGGAGAAAAGCTCTGCCACCTCGAGAACCTCCATCCTAGCTACTGGATCATGGAGAGCTTAGCTTGGAGCGTAAACTTTGGTTGGCTGCACTGCAGCACAATACTATCTCTGGGGCATCCTGTGACCCCTGGGGTGTCTGTATTTCTAACTGCAGAAATCAGAAGAACCTTCAGTGGCTGCAAGATATTGGTGGGCAGTTTAGGAGTACAGAAGGAAGAGGTTGTCTGTAGCTGTAGTTCTACCACTAGTATTCAGTTCACATTCATACTTAAGCAGTATTCACTGAACCTGCTAAGTTACCAGAACAGTCTTCAAGCCTGATGCCTTGTACCACTACTCACGCACTCACTCGCTCACTCACTCACTCACTCATTCATTCACATGTCCTTTGGCTCTACCCCATTTCTCTCAGGTCTAAGCACTGAAAAAAAAAAAAAACAGAACCAAATAGCAATTGTGGCCGGGGAGACTGACTGGATCATGTAGATGTAAACAGAATGATAGCAGTAAAATTCAAATAACATTCTTATCATAATTCTTGATCTTCCAGAATATCTTCACCATTGATTCACACTAGTGGGTCTTAGCCAGACGTGCTAGGACCAAGAGGGAGCCAGAACTTTTCAGAGGGCTGGTGACGCAGTAGACACCTTTGTGCCATCGTGTGATGCTGCACATGCCACTGGTATAGAATGACATAACCCCCAATCGCCTCAGTACCATTTTTATTGAGGAGTTGACCAGCATATCCTAAAAAGAACCTACACACTTAAGGGAATAAGATAGCCCTGTTGGTCTGTATAAGAAGGGCCACCAGTCCAGCAACACTGTATCTTCACAGCCCTAGCCAAACATAAAGGGTGAAGAGCAACCCACCCATACTGGACTGAGTCTGAGGGATGGTGAACAGGCATCTGAATCAATGGTGAAGATATTCTGGAAGGTCAAGAATTACAGTAAGAACATAATTTTCAGTATCTTCCAAGAATCAATCTTCACCACTGATTCCCACTAGTAGGCCAGAGTACTAAGCTCAGAAGTCGTCCCCTAGCCTGCCCGGTGCCGCTGAAGGTTGAGGCACTAGACGCCACACCTCGTGCCACACCGGTGATCCAGGTTCAGGAACGGCCTCGAGTCATCGGGGTGCTGGCACGGGGCAGGGAGGGGCAGAGCAGGATCGAATGCCTAACGCCCGATAAGCAGAGATGACTGCCAGGTGCACCTTAAGGGTCGTCGACTGACGGGCCCGACTGGGAGAGGAACCAAAGGTAATCAAGAATGGTAGCCACTGGACAGGACAAAGGGTCCAAGCCCTTGCCCTGACACCAAATGGAGAATCTCTTCCATTTGAAGGCATAGCACTTCCTAGTCAACTCCTTCCGAGATGCCTCCACAACGGTGAAGACAGCTGCGGAGAGACCCAAGGCCTGGAATTCTAGCCACTCAGGAACCAGGCTGTCGGTGCAGTTGCTGAAGGTCCAGGTGGCTGCCTTCCCCTGATTGATGGAAAGCAGGTCCGGTGCAGGAAAAGATGCCTTGAGAGCCTGCTGCTGAGGCTGAGGAGATTGGGTACCAGAAGTTGTGTGGCCAGTCTGGAGCCACCAGGATCACCTGTGGCTTGTCCCTCCTGGCCTTGAGGAGCACCTTGTGGATCAAGGGATTGGAGGAAAGCATAGAAGAGGTCTGGGACCCTGGACCTCAGAAGGCATCCCCTGCAGTGTTCCCTGCTGAGTGGGGCAGGCACAAAACAGCCTCTGCTTTGCATTCTCCTGGAGGCGAACAGGTCCACTTGAGGGTGCCCACTGGGAGAACAGACTGTGAACTACTTCTGGGTGGAGACCACTCGTGAGATGCCTTGCCCACCTGACTTAGGGTGTCTGCCAGCTGACTGGAGGCTCCTGCCACATGGATGGCTAGGAGATCCACCTCCAGGCTGCACACGAGGGTCCAGAATGAAAGCTTCCCTGCACAAGGACAGAGTGTGTCCCGCCCTGCTTGTTTAGGTAGCACATGGTTGTGGTGTTGTCCATCTGGACTTGGATCACCTGGCCCTAAATGTATGGAGAGAATGCAGTTAGCGCCAGCTGAACCGCCCGGAGCTCCAGGAGGTTGATGTGGCATCAGGACTCCTTGGGGATCCAGAGCCTGTGGACTCTGTGTTTCCTCAGGTGGGCACCCCAACCCATGAAAGAGGCACTGGCCATCAGGATGGCTGTTGGCTCTGGGCGGACAAATGGGATCCCTTCTTGCAGGTATGCTGGGACCAACCACTACTGGATGGCATCCCACATCTGCTGGGTCACAGTGACCAGCTGGTCGAAGTGACCCTTGCACTGAGGCCACTGGCTGACCAGCTAGCTCCCACTGTAGGGAGCGCATTCTCCAGTGAGCCCAATGAACCACGCTGCTGCAGGCCACCACATAGCCCAGCAAGCGCAAGAAGTCCCAGGCAGGGCACAATTGACCAACCTGAAATGATCAGGCACAGGAAGAGACAGCCTCCACCCTGTCTGCCGGGAGTCAGGCTCTGGCTTTGCAAGAGTTGAGCTCTGCACCAATGAAGCTGATCACCTGCGAGGGTACAAGTTCCGACTTGGCCTTGCTAACCAGAAGGCCAAGGGAGATGCACGTCTGGAGGGCCAGGTTTCTGGACCGCTCCACCTCCTGCCTGGAGGGACCTGCGATCAGCCAGTCATCCAGGTAGGGTAAACCGGACCCTGCGGTGCCTCAGGTAGGCTGCCACCACTGCAATGCACTTGGTGAAAACCCTGGGAGCCAAGGAGAGGCCGAATGTCATGGCCTGGAACTCAAAGGGGATCCTCTGCTTGAAATGGAGGAACCTTCGATGAAACAGATGGATCGGGATGTGAAAGAACACGTCCTGAAGATCCAGGAAGCAAAACCACATGTTTCGCTCTAGAGATGGTATGCTCTAAGACACAGTAACCATCCTCAAAGTGCACGACTTGAGGAACTTGTTCAGGTCATGCACATCTAGAATGGGGCACCAGCCCCCCCATCCGCTTTGGCACCAGGAAATACCAGAAGACAAACCCTGAGTGTTCCGGAGGATCTGCGACAGGCATCACGACCTCCTTGCGGAGCAGCAGGGATATGTCATCTCTGAGAGCTGACAGCATGTCTGCAGAAACCAAGTCCTCCCGTGGGATGCGTGCTTGGCAAGGAGGGTACTGCTCGAATTCCAGAGGCAGACCCTGACCCACCACTTCTAGAACTCATCTGTCCGTAGTGACAGCGGACCCGGCGGAAAGGAAGTGGCAGAGCCAGATCCCCATGTGAGGACCCAGTGGAGGCGTGATGGGCATGCTGAGACAGAGAGAGAGAGAAAGCAGCCACAGCTTCCTTAAATCAAGGTGGTTATTTTCTAGACTACACTGAATTGAATTATTGCTTTTTGGACCTGCGTAAGTAACTAGTATTGATTCTGTTTTGGGGGTTGACTTTTCTTAGTTTAACTTTAATTTGCCAGACAGGAACTGTAGCTGGGAGATATTTGCAGTCATTTGTGTCTAGACCTGTTACTTAACCTCTGTGAAATAGGTGTTTGAAAGGAAGGAAGGCACTCCCTGGGGTGGAGGGCCAGAGTTGTAGTTGATTGTTTCTGGACTGCATAGGTTTACTCTCACCCACCCTGCACCTCACCCCACCCTCCCCAAGCACATAACTTCCTTTATAGCAGGGGTTCTGACATCACTTCCCCAGCACTGCTAACAACATACACCTGTTCATATCCTTAAAGGCACAGCACACTGAATAGGGGGTAGAGACACTCACAAGCTTGCATACACTAAAACAAGAACAAAAAAAAAAAGAAAAGCATCTGTAAGAGGAAGGGACACAGATATGTGGGGAGTGGTGTAATGCACTGGCTGTGGAGCAGCAGTCTTCTGGGAGACATTCTGGAGACTGCGTTGCTGCCCTATTTGCAGACACCTCTCTGGTCTGAGGAAGGAGGTTGTTTGTCTCCATGCTGACCTGGCAAGGATTTGGAAAACCTGCTCCCCACACCCAGGGACCACCCAGGCTACCGCCACTACCTCAGAGGTTGCCAAGAAAGTGGAGTGGTTGGACCACGGTGGGCTCAGGGAAGATGAGGGTGGTGGAACAGAGGCGCATCCCTCCAGCTGTGCCTCTCCACAATTCATTCACCACTCTGGCGGAGCATGGTTCCTTAATGGAGGAACCCGCAGTGGAGACCAAGGAGGATGCTGGGAACTTCCACAATGGAGATCCACAGGAGGGTGGCACAGGACCCCACAGGGGAGAAAACAACTCCTGGTGGGGTACTCAATGTTAGGGGTAGAAATGGGGAGGGAGGTGCATGCCCGGCGCCATGGCTTGGAGGGACAGGAAACAAATCCTCAAGATCGTGGAAGCAGCTGCAAGGGGGAGTGAGCTGGATGTCATTATCCACCTAGGGACAAATGACCTGCCTGAGAATGGGATTAGAGCAGTGCAACAGGAGTTTGTGGAGTTGGGGAGGGGCCTTAGACAAGTAGCACACATGGTAACTTTCTCAGAAGTGCTACCTGTCTATGGCATGGATGAGGCTAGGGTACTCTGCACCATGGGATTCAATGACTGGTTGAAAAACTGGTGCAGATCTCAGGGATTTGGCTTCATTGGAGACTGGGGCTCTACGTGGAGGGATGCAGGCCTATACAGGTGTGATGGTCTACATCTATCCAGGAGGGAACCAGGATCCTGAGGTGAAGGTTTAAATGCTTCATTGGTGAGGATTTAAACTAGCCAAGGGGAGGCACTGAAAAGGAGAAGGAAATCCTCGCCCCCCAAAAAAAATCAGGGTACTAGTGAGGTAAACACCAAGACAGAGCAGTTGATAGGGAGAAGGGCTGGGGTAAATGGAGAAAAAGACAAAGGCAGTAAGGACAGGGATGGGACAAAAAGAAATAAAGCCATAAAAAAATGGAGGGTAATGAGTACCAATGCCCGTAGTATAGGTAAAAAGCTCCCCAAAATGGTGGCCTTGATGGAAGAGGGATGCCTGGATATCATGGCAGTCACAGAAACATGGTACACAGAGAACCATGACTGGGACATCAACATACCAGGGTACACATTCTACAGGAGGGACAGGGAGGGAAGAAGAGGAGGATGAGGAGTAGCTCTCTATGTAAGGGAGGGGATCAAAGCAACAGAACTAAAGGGTAAACAGGGAGGAGAGGAGGCACTGTGGGTCACCCTGGAGACTGGAAATGGCACCACAGTTCGCACAGAGGTTGTACACAGACTCCCATCTCAGGGGGAGGAAATGGACAAGGAAATGATAGAAGGCATCCTTGGGATGGCAGAGAAACTGGTGATATTGCTGATGGGGGACCTGAATATGCCAGATGTTAACTGGTGCACCTTTGCTGCAGCCATATCCAAGAGCAGGGCCATTCTCGATGCCCTACAGGGGGCATGCCTTAGACAGCTAGTTTTGGAACCCACTCAGAGGGAGCAATCTAGACCTGGTCCTCTCAAATGAGGATGAGAGAGGATCTCTGATCTTGAAGTGGGTAGCCATCTAGGAACAAGCAACCACCAAACAGTGTGATTCATGATAAATTTAGCTGTAGAGTCAAGCCATACAAAAGTGAAGGTACTGGACTTCAGGAGGGCTGATTTTGTCAAAAATAGGAGAGTGCCTCAGAAAAGCACTAGCAAACAGGCAAGAAGGTGGGGTGAAGTAACAATGGGAAAAATCAAAATCGCATCACAGAGGCAACAAGCCTTTGTGTGAAACAAATAAATCAAAATGAAAGAAAAAAACACTATGGTCCTCAAAAGAAGTGGCGGGGAAGGTAAGGGAGAAAAATATAGCATTCAGGAAGTATAAAGAAAACACAGAAGGAGCAGGACAAAGAACTGTACCAGTTAAAGCAGAAGGAAGCAGGAAAGGCAGTCAGAATAGCAAAGGCCCAAACCGAGGAAAAGATATTCAGCTCAGTTAAGAAGGGGGATAAATCCTTTTATAGGTACATTAGGGAGCAAAGAAAGACTAAGGCAGGGATATTGAGGCTGAATAAAGAGTAAGGTGGTTGGGCAGAGAGCAACAGTGAAAAAGCAGGGATACTGAATGAATACTTCTGCTCAGTATTAACAATGGAAAAGCAGGGGGAGATATCTAATCCAGTCAATAGAAGCACTCTGGATAGGGGGTTGATATTACTAATGTCACAGAAGAAAGGGTTCTGAAAGAACTCTTAAAGCTGAAGGTGGATAAAGCAATGGGGCCTGATGGGATTCACCCCAGGATTCTAAAAGAACTAAGGGAAGAACTAGTAACACCACTGACTACCCTTTTTAATAAATCATGGGAGGATGGTGTGGTACCTGAGGACTGGAGGAGGGCGGATGTGATTCCCCTTCACAAAAGTGGGAGCAAGACAGAGGCCGGAAACTACAGACCTGTCAGTTTGACCTCAGTGGTAGGGAAAATGATGGAATCACTTGTGGAGGAAAGGGTTGTTGACTACTTAGAGGCCAGTGGGGCACAGGACTGGAGGCAGCATGGATTTTGTAGGAAGGTCATGTCAGACAAATCTAATTGATTTCTTTGACTGGGTGACCAAAGTAATAGACCAGGGACGGGCTGTGGACATGGCTTACCTAGACTTTAGCGAGGCATCTGACACAGTGCTGCACAAAAGATTAATAAACAAATTAGCCAGCCTGGGAGTGGGTCCCAGGGTGGTAGCCTAAATAAACACTGACTGGATAACAGGACACAACGGGTAATAGTAAATGGAGTCCACAGTGAAGAAGGGGGTTACTAGTGGGTACCGCAGGGTTCAATGATGCTGGGGCTGGTCCTTTGTAATGTCTTTATAACTGACATTGCAGAGGGACTGGAAGGGAAAGTATGTCTCTTTGCAGATGACACAAAGATCTGCAACACGGTTGATATGCAAGGTGGGGTGGAAAGGATGAAAAGGGACTTGGCAAGGTTGGAGGAATGGCAAATGTATGGCAGCTTAGATTCAACGCAAAGAAGTGCAAAGTAATGCACCTGGGAAACAAAAACCCAGGGGAAGAGTACACAGTTGGGGGTGAGATACTGACAACAACAAAAATGGAAAGGGACCTGGGGTGCACAGACAACCTAAAGGTGGGCCAACAATGTGAGAAGGCAGTAAGGAGGGCTGGGGGATACTGGGATGTATAGGGAGAGGCACCACCAGTAGAAAATGGGAAGTTGTTGGCCCTCTGTACGGACAGTTGGTAGACCACATCTGGGTACTGTGTAAGTTCTGGAGACCCCATCTCCGCAAAGACATAGACAGGGTGGAGGCTGTCCAGAGGAGGGTAACGAAAATGGTGCAGGGTCTGCACCAGAAGACATATGAAGAAAAGACTAAAGGAGCTTAAGATGTATAGCCTTGAGGAAAGGAGGAGAGGGGGACATGATAGAAACTTTCAAATACCTCAAGGAATCAACAAAGTCCAAGATGGTAGCATCTTTCAGAAAAAGATGTGCAAGAACAAAGGGCACAATTTGAAGCTAGAGGGGTATGGCTCAGAGGTAATGTGAGAAGTGTTTCTTCACAGAGAGGTTTCTGAATGCATGGAATGGCCTTCCTGAGGAGGTCATGGAGTCAAAAACAGTGAGGAGAAATCAAGAATGCATGGGGACGGACATAAGGCAATTCTAGTGGGGGTAGGAGGAAGTAGGCTGATGGTTAACTAGGATCTGCAGCTTATCCGTTTGCTAGGGAAAAGGGCAGACTAGGTGGGCCAAGCAGTCCTTGTCTGCCATCAAATTCTATGTTTCTATAGGGTGGCACCCACATCCAGTCACTGGGCAGGCTTAGAGGAGGAGGAGGGCCCAGCTGAGGTGCCAGTGAAGCCTCCCCCTCTAGACTTACAGGATGACTGAGGCCACCGACTTGGTCCGAGTTCACAGGCATGAGCCTGCTGTTCAGCCTGTTGCTGGGCTGGTTTGGCAACAGAAGTGGAGGTGGACAGAAGGGCTTCCTCTTCTGCTGCTGCTTGGAGCCCTTAGGGTCCTTCTGGGCAGATGTCACACAGTCTAAAGTGGCACTGGACTTGTCAGTATGGGTGAGATGACCCTCAACCCTGGGTCCGAACAGATTGGTGCCAAGGAGGGATATCTGCCAGCTTGTGCTAGTGTCACTGTAAAGGACAAGATCCTCAGCCAAGCCCTGGCGCTTGGCACTGAGGCGCCATGGAGCAGGCACAGGTCCCAATGTCCATGGCTATCTGGGCGGTTGTTTGGACAATCCGGCCCTGGTCCGGACTTGTTTGACCATGGTCTGGAGATCTGCAGGCAGATGAGGGGCATCTTATTTAAGGTGCCCAACAGGGCATGGAAGAAGTGGGCCATCATGGGGGGCTGAAACTCACTTGCGGAGACCAAGCAAGGAGGCAGCATAGACTTTCTTAGCCATCTGGCCAGCTTCTTGGACTCCTTGTCGGGCGGCTTGTCAAGCGTCCCAGTGTTGCCAGAGCACCTAAACACAGAGTCAGACACCAAGCCCTCAGCCGCGGGGTGCTCTGTGAATCCCAAAAGGGAAAAAGTGGGCACTGCTTATTTGCGGGCCATCCGGGCAGGAGGAACCAGGCAGGAAGCAGGGTGCTGCCAAAGCTCCAGGCAGGGCCAAGGATGGCTTCTGCCACGGAAGAAACCTCCATCGGAGAGTCCCCAGTTGAGGATCTCGGTTAATGGTACTGAGCCCACTTTTTGCACAGGCTCCATCTTCACCTATCAACTGGAGATCAGATGGAGAAGGCCCAGAAGAGATGTGGGACCCTCATCTGCTGAGAAGAGCCCCCACCAACTCGGTAGACCAGGCAGGAGTGCAGTGTGGAACCCTCCGACTCCGAGGAGTCATCAAAGAATGGTCGAACACCCGAGTCCCTGCTGACCCTCCGTGGACGGTCAGCGGTGATAGTGACCGACAGCTGATGTGGAAAACCCTTGGCCAGTCAAGACTCCTTAGATGGAGTGCCCACCGTCAGCTGTTTGGGCAGTGGTTCCACAACAATCGGCGGAGATGCCGGAGGCGGCCGAGCCGGGACGGTTGGTCAGCTCCGAAGGAAGGACATTAGCCTTTCAGGCAACAGTCAGGTGATGGACGGCGAGAAACCAAGGTCAGTTGGCACCGGTCAGCACCAACTGTTGACACATCAAATCGTTAGTGTTGACGCAATTTCGCTGAAGTCTCTGCTCACCCGAGGAGGATGAGGACGAAGAATAGTGGCAGCACCGCTTCCTGTGGTGCCGAGAGCAGGAGTGCTGATGTCGGTGGGACCGGCTCAACCCACAAGAGGAAGACCTTGACCTCGAGTGCCGAGGTGACTGGCGGCAGGGCTCAGAAGGTGTCAGCGATTACCAAAGCTCTTTCTGGTCCGGGTCAGGGACCAGAGGCAGTGGGTCAGCGGACTGATCCATCCCTCCAATGGTCTGCGTCTGGCCTGGAGTCCTAGACATGGAAGTATCAGCCTCTTCAGTCAACAACTGGTCGTTCAGTTCCAGAAAAATCTCAGCTGGGACTTTGACCAGCATCTCGACCAACAGGCCCTACAGGGTTACCATGGAGCCAGTGACCAAAGCTGAGGATTCGACTGAAGTCAAATCTGGACAAGCGCAGGAATGGAGGCCCTTGACCGAGTGCACCAGTCCACAATCGATGGCGAGTCTTTTTCTTTTTAGGCAATTTTTAGATTTAGATTTGCCAGTGGGTCTTGACGAAGATTGGCGAGACTGGCACAATTCCTTGAAGGAGCCCGTGAAGTCAAGTCCAGCTGAAGCTGCGAAGGCAAGCCAAGGAGGAACAGGATGTGGCCTGGGCCACCTCCTCTTTGAAGGCTGCAAGCTGCTCGGCTGACCACGCAGCCATGGAGACTATCCGTGGATTTGACCGGCGGGTTCCGTTGAGCTGGGGCGGCCCAGTATCAGGGGGGTGAGATGGTCCTCCAGGACGGTCAGGTGAAACGAGCGGCAAAAATCGCAGGCCTGGTGATCGTGGCCATGCCCCAGACAGCAGATGCACGTGGCATGTGGGTCAGTCCTGGACATCTTCTGCCCACGAGGGCAACCAGCAGAACCCAGGAGCGGGCTTATCATCCATCGCGGTCATGATTGAAGATCAAGCTGGAAGACAAAAACTGTGAAGAGTTTAAGTTTTCAAGTGATTCCAAGAACTGAAGTGCTAGGGCCCACTCAGTGCAGGAGCAGTAAGGAGAGAACCTGCTTCTTCCAATGGAAAGGATGATCTGGCGTCATGGGGCAGAGCAAGGAGTTACCACCCAGGTGGGTGGTAGGAGCCAGCTGAAGACTTTCTGGCAAGCTCTTAAAGGGAAAGGACACTGCCTGAAGTGTGATAGAACATCATATCCATGTCCCTAGAAAATAATGTTTTCCATGACAGGAAACAAAGGCCACAACTCATAGCTGACTCAAAAGGAGCCAGCGTCAAGTTTCTCAAGCACAAAATTCAAGTCCTAAGGTGGGACTGGATTGTGGAAAGGAGGTTTCATATGACAAATACTTCTCAGAAAAGTATGGGACACCTCTAACTGGACAACTGTACGACCATCAATAGGGCATGGAAACTGATATACCGCCAATGTAACTGAAGTAAGGAATATTGTAGACAAAAGTCTGACAGTGACAGCAAATATTCCAACATAACATTTACAGGACATGTAAATGAGTCTAAATTCCTGGTAGAAGGCTTTGTAGCCACAATCAGCACATCAGCTACTTTAGGGGATACTCCAAAATGTGCAAAGGCTATGTCTTCAAAAGCCATGCATGTAGATGTAGGCAGTGATGAAAGTGAACAGGAACGCACAGGAACTCGGTTCCTTTACCTTTTTTGCAGCAGGAACAGAGTTCCTGTACTTCTTCCCACTGACACCAGAACCTAAATTTTTAAGCAGCAAAATAATGACAGTTTCTGGGCCTGTGACCTGAAATCAGGGTTTCCATAACAACATTTGACTTGTACAATGCTATTCTCCTAGAAATACTTCAATATCTCTAACCAAATCTACTAGTGTCTAAACAGATAGATGTGTCTTGACACAACTATCCTTCAGATTGAGGATCTTCATTCTGCATTTCATATTTGCCAATGCCTGAGTTACTGTACTTCTTGTCTACCACTTGCACCACTGGATGTAGGGACTTCAGGTCTGGAGGCACCAGAGATCCTTTGTTCTGTGACAAAAGGCCCCGACACAGTGGTAGGGAGACAGCAGGCTCCACTGCCATGTTTTGCAGAAGTGGGAATCATATCTGACAAGGCAATAATGGAGATATGAGGATGAGGCTGGCATTCTCCATCTGCAGCTTCAGCAGTGTCCTCTGTATTAGAGAATTGGGGAATGCATACAGGAATTTCCCTGTCCAGAGGCGTCTTGCCAGAAAACTCCAGGCACTGGATCAAGTGAGCAGAAACATGGCAGTTTTGCATTATGTGGGGGATGCAAAAAGGCCAAACTTTGAACAACCCTATCTTGCGAAGAGATCATCTACCATAGACGCCAGCAGTTCCCATTCGAGAATCTTTAACTGTGACCTACTTAACCTGCCAAGACATTTTGGAGACCTGGGAGATGACAGCTGTAGGGCGTGGGACAGAGCCTAGTACCATTTTCTCATTGATTCTCTGCGTAGGGAACAGGAATGAGTGCCCCTTGTTTGCTGATGTAATGTGTCACACTGGCATTGTCTGTCTGTATTAACAGATGGCCTGGGCAGAGATGCTCCTGAAATGCCCTGGGGCTGTTTAGGACAGCTCTCATCTCCAGGACATTTATGTGAAAGCTGGCCTCCATCTTGGTCCATGACCCCTGTTGTCTGATAAGGGTCAAGATGAGTATTCCAGCCAGAGTCCAAGGCATCCATGGTGAGGATCTGTACAGGAGCTGGTACATGGAATGAAATGCCCTTTAGTAGATTTTCACGATCCATCTGCCATAACAGTGCTCTCTGAAGCGGTGATGTGACGAGAACCATTTGGTCCAGCTCATCTGTCCGCTGATGCCACTGGACCCTGAATGTCCACTGTGGTACTCTCATATGTAAGCGGGCCTCTGGCATAGTCATGATGGCCACAACCATGAGACCCAGGAGACATAACATGGTCCTTGCAGGCACACAGTAGCTCCTGTATACCAACTGTTCTTGGGTAATCAGGTTTTCTGCTCTGTCCTGTGGCAGGAAAGCACAACCATTCTGTGTCCAAGACTGCCCCTATGTACTACACTCTTTTGCAAGGAATCATTACAGACTTTGGCACATTTGATGTGACTCCCAAGTCCTCGAAAAACTGCTTGTCTGAGGCAAGGTATGCAGGAGAGCTTCCCTGGAGCTAGCATTCAGTAACCAGTTGTCCAGATAGGGAAAGACATACAGGCCTTCCCCGTGAAGGGCTGCTACCACTAATGCCAACATTTGGTAAAGACCGGTTGCCCAGAAGACAAGCCAAAGGGCAGTACTCTGAACTGGTAGTGCTCCCCCTCCAGGACAAAATGGAGGTCTCGCATGTGAGCTTTTCTGATCTTGACATGAAGATGTGTATCTTTCATGTCAGTCGTGTTAAGTCCTCCAGTGTACCCACACCCTGGAGGGATAAATTTATATTATACAATGGCAAATGTTGTTTCGTTAATGTTTTTTAACTATTTTCTAACTCACTGAGGTCCCTACACTTTGAAAGAGGAGTCATTTTATAAACAATTTACCATGGTGTTTTAGCGAAGCGGCGACAGGACAATTGGGAGGGGAATACAGTGATGCCCACGATCGGGGCACATAGAGGTCCACTGGACCACCGGGGATATTGGACTTTTTTTATCTTATGGGACTTCCCGCGATCGGGCTGCAGGGGACGTCGGTCCCCGACGGCTGCTGCCTGGCAGGGCGCCAGGCACAAGTCGTCGGGGATCGGTGCACCTGCATGCTAATGGCATGCAAATGGGGCCATAATGAGATGCAAATAGCCCCCATGCGCCTTGCATAACTTATGGCCCATTTGCATGTCCCTGTTTGAATATCGCAGGTGCTGTACATGGCGCAACGGCACTTGCGCCACCGCATCTCCATGCTCCACTCTGGCCACCTGCGCTGGCGCAGTGCCACTGCGCCATGCACAGTGGAGGTGGCCAGGGTGCGATATTCAAAGCTGCTGCGCCATAATGCAGCTCCGTTGAATATCGCCCAGGCCACACCCGTGTGCAACAAAGTTGAGCTGCGCCCAGGCTTGTGCCACAGACTGGCGCAGTTTGAATATCCAGGCCAGGTTGTTTAAATGTGTTTTATACTGTTTGTTGACAGATGCATTTCATACAAAATGAAGGCTAAAAGGTACTTGTGGATGGGGAGGCAATGGTGGAACAAGGGGTGCGAGGATCTGGAGGGGGCTCATGGTAGAATCAGCTGGATGGAAATGGGGAACATATAATATACTTCGATGGCTGGCAAACAGGAAATGGTGATAGTCTCCTGGAACGTTAAGGGGATTTCAAACCCGATTAAGCGCACAATGCTCCTGGCTGCGTTGCGAAAAAAGGAAGCACAAATTGCCTTATTACAGGAGACGCACTTGTCGGATGCTGAGCACGCAAAATTAGCACGGGGCTGGGTGGGCAGGTGCTTCGCATCCTCTTACTCATCCCGCAAGAGAGGGGTTGCTATCCTTGTAAATAAGAGCTTGCCACTGGAAGTTCACAGAATTGTGAAGGACAATAGGGAGGGCAGATACATATTTCTGACAGGGAAGCTTCATGGTGAGTTAATTACACTAGGGAATGTATATGCCCCAGCCCAGTATGACCAACAGTTCTTCCCGGGATCATTGGACTTGATTACTAGGGAGCAATTCCCAAGCTTAATTATAGGAGGAGACCTTAATAGTACTCTGGACCCTATATTGGACCATTCAGAGGGTAAGGGCGGGCACCGGAGGCAGTAGTCCAATGGAAAGTGGGTATGTCAGAGTTGGATTTAGTAGATAATTGGAAAATGGCATACCCAGGAGCCAGGGAATACACGTTTTATTCTAATCCTCATGGAATGTGGACAAGGATAGATTACATCTTGATACCTAGGGCATGGCACGATAGTGTAATAGATATTTCGCATAGCCCTATTCACGTATCGGACCATGCTATGGTGGTGGGTAGGTTTAAAATGAAGGAGGAGAGGGACATAAGGTCACAGTGGAAATTCCCCACATATATGCTCCAACATAAAGACTTTCGGGAATATCTGAAAACGCAGTGGAAGCTATATAAAGAGACTAACAAGGGCTCAGGAGGTAGCTAAGACAGTCTACTGGGATGCTGGGAAGGCCTTTCTTAGAAGCTCCATAATAGTGTACATGGCCAAAATTAAAAAGGAGAAGAGGGACAAACGGCAAGGGCTGGAAAAACAATTAAAGGAGCTGGAAAAGCGAGTTGCTAGAGGAGAGAGAGGACAGGTGGAACGTCTTTCTGATGGTGACAAGAGAGATGCTAAATTCCCTGTTAAGAGGGGAGGCCCGGACTTCCTGGTTTTATTGCAGAGGCAGGTGTTTGAATGGGCTAATAAGCCAGGCCACTATTAGTGAGGCAAATGAAAGGGAAGTGCCCTGTAAGGTTAACAGGGATTAAGGATAAGGAGGAAGCGATAGCAGGCGGGCCAGATGAGAAAGTTGCCGGGGAGTTTCACGCTCACCTGTATAGAGTGGAGGGATAGGGCAGACAGAGAATGCAGAACTTTTTGAGTAAGGTTGACCTACCCAGTCTCACAGAAGAGCAAAGAAAGTGTCTGAGCCAGCCTATAACAAAGGGAGAAATACTAAAGGCGATTGGGAAACTTCAGCAAGAGAAAGCAAGTGGCTCGGATGGATACCCTATAAAGTTTTATAAGGCCCTAGAGGGCCAGATGGCGGAGGTGCTAAGTGAGGTGTTTAAGGTGGAAGAGGGACAGGAGGAGCCGTGCCTCCCGGATACGTGTTATAATGCCACAATCTGTCTGGTTCCTAAGGGGGGCAGGGATCCTTCGGAGTGTGCCTCGTACAGGCCAATTGCCCTGCTGAATTGTGATCTTAAAATCCTTGCCAAGGCGCTGGCTATGAAATTAGAGGAGTACCGCCCGTCGTTGGTTCACCCAGACCAAACTGGGTTTATTAAGGGGAGGTTATCATATCACAATGTACGTAGGCTACTTAATGTGGTGTGGAGGGCAGGCCAAGATATAGAGAAGACTTATGTTATATCAATGGATGCTGAAAAGGCTTTTGACAGGGTGGAGTGGGAATACCTCTTTGAGGTGTTGGACCAGTTTGGCCTGGGTGACCCATACGTACGGTGGGTCAGAGCAATGTACCGATCTTCTAGGGCCAGCGTTCTGGTCAATGGAACCCCTACGGTGCCCTTTAAGTTGGAAAGAGGAACCAGGCAGGGCTGTCCGCTTTCGCCATTGTTGTTTGCCCTGGCGCTGGAGCCACTGGCGGCAGCGATTAGGCAGTGCCAGGGGGTCCAGGCGGTGAAAGGGGCGGACAACACTGAGCACAAGGTCACGTTGTATGCAGACGACATGTTGGTGTTTTTACGGGAACCGGGGGTATCCATGACGTCTCTCCTGCAATTAATAGAGGGCTTCGGAGTTCTCTGGCTACAAAATAAATTTGAACAAGTCGGAAATGTGCTTCCCCAAACAGGAAGTAGTAGATAAACGATGGGGTATACAATGTAAATCCACAAGTATGAAGTACTTAGGTATTAATGTGGGAAGAACAACTGGATCTTTGTATGGCCTGAATTATGTCCCTATAGTTAAAACAATAGAAAGAGACCTGAGAAGGTGGATGCAGTTGCCAGTATCATGGATGGGGCGGATCAATGTATTAAAAATGAATATTTTACCCAGAATAATGTACCCTATGCAGATGCTCCCTATGCGAATCACATGGGGGGATACTGGCAGGTTAGAAAAAGTATTCACTCAGTTTATATGGAGGGGACAGAGGCCAAGAATGCGGCTCCAAAGACTTAAGGCGGAGGTATTTAAGGGTGATCTTAATTTCCCTGATCTGCTAAATTACTACTTGTCCATCCAGCAGAGATATATAGCGGATTGGGTATTTAGACCAGAGGTAGCAAGCTGGGTAGCGTTGGAGCAGGAGGGGTGCACAGGGCGGTTGTCAGCCTACCTGCACAGTAAAGGACCACAGGCATATCAGAGTCAAGGGGGTCGGAATCCTTTGGTAGGAATGACTTTGGATGCTTGGGAGATGCTAAAGAAGGCAAGAGGGATAGCCAAAGGGGAAACTATATTGATGCCATTGGCGAGGAACCCTTTCTTTTTACCAGGGTTAGAGGATAGGGGATTTAGAGAGTGGGAAAGAAGGGGGCCAAAATGTGTGGGTAGTATGATTAGTAGAGGGATGTTGCTCCCACTAGAGGATATTAAAAAGAACTTAAATTTGCAGGGGCAACAGATGTTTCGATACCTCCAACTGAAAGTGTTTATAGGTAAAATGGAGAGAGAGAAGCCAGAAGGAAAAGGGTGGGGCTAGGTAGAACTAACAAAACTGGAGTACAGAGGGATCCTTTTATTGACTTTTAAAGCCCTTCGCGATCAGGGTCTGTCCTATCTGAAAGACCTCCTGGTTCATTACTGCCCTGGTCGATCGCTCTGCTCGGCCGACATGGGGTTGCTGGAGATTCCAAGAGTGAGTTTAAAACTTCGAGCAGCAGAGCTTTTCTCATGCTGCCCCACTCTTTGAATCTCTACTAGCTCGATTACGGAGCGCACCTCCGTGGAGATATTCAAGAAAGAATTAAAACTTTTATGGAAAAATGGCCTTTTTGGAGGATTAAGCTAGTTAGAATTTGATTGATTTTATTGTAATTTATTAAGCTTTTATGATGTATTTATGATGTGTTTTTATAAGTTTATGTTTGTATGGATATTTGTATTTATGTTATTAACCTGTTCAGCGCTTTGATATTTTGAAAGGCGCTATATAAATAAAATTATTATTATTATTGGGAAGGCGGCTAAAACTGGGAAGTAGGGATGGCGGATTACACCCAGAAAGTGAAGCAGCAATGGAGTAGGGATCTAGAGAGAGAAATCTCTGAAGAGAATTGGCAAAAATTATTATTGGGAAATAGAGGCCTGCTGACTGTAATAAGTTCAAAGAAGCATATTTTAAGTTTATACATAGACTGTACTATCCCCCGGCTGTGGTGCATAGGGCCCATCTGGCTGTCTCCCCGTTATGTGGGAGATGTAAAAGAGAGGTGGGGACATACATACATTGTTTTTGGAATTGCTCTGTCCTGTGATCTTTCTGGAGGAAGGTATTCAAAGAAGTGGAGCTAATGGTGGGCACCCCCATCCAGTTGGACCCTATTAAAGGGCTATTTGGTCTGAGTGCGGATGGGACAGAGGAATGGGAGACAATGCCATGTTGGATTAAAGTCCTTATGGTGATGGCTAAGCATTGTATCCAAAACACCTGGGTTAATAATGTTGTACCTACCACCCAGCAGTGGCGACAACTGATATTGCAAAATCTGGTGTTGGAAAGACTATCATTGGTCTTGGCGAATAGATCTGAGGTGTTCTATAGAGAATGGGCACCATTTCTTTCTACGCTTGAAAGACAAGAGATGGTCACTCTCTGTGAGAGATTGGTCTAGGAAGATGGGGCCTGACTGGATGGGTCCCCGCCTGAGGATGGAACACATAAGGATGTTATGTACTGGTATCCACAGTATATATGCCTGATAATTAACTTGGATATTAGCCTGTTTTTTTTTTTTTGGTACTCTCAATGAGTATTAAGAATCAATTGTCTGGGGAAGAATTATTGGATGTAAAAGCATCTGTATGGAAGTGCATTTATCTGTTTGTTCTTTGTATTAGTAGCTGTATGTATGTATAGCTGTCTGTCTATGTAATGTGTGTGTTGACATAAAAGAAAATAATAAAAAGGATCATACAAAAAAAGTCTACCTGATGTGCTTGGTTTGCTGTGATGCACATCATGACATCTGCTGAAATAAACACCTTCCTGCCTGTGGCATCTGTCTGAGCAGAGTCAGACTCAGGAGGTCAGTCACATGTATGGTGTTTCGGCTCTGTCGAGGTCTACAAGACCTCCAGCCCTCAAAAGAGGTGAGGTACTGCATCTGTAGATCTTGAGGGTGTTCAACACCGGAGCATGAGGTCTCTGAGGGCTGGAGGACAACAGAAGGGACATTTCCATGCTATCACTGATGCATCTTTGAAGGTCCTAGGCCAGGGATGGAAGACTGCAGAGCCATTGCTGAAAGCTCCTTGGAGTCCCAACAGCAAGGATATCAGATTGCGACTTGAATAGGAGCCATCTTCCAGCACCTCAAGCATGTTCACCAGGAATCTCCGGTACACAGTGTATTCAGAAGCCGAGGATAAAAGGGGATGGGGGTGGGGTTATGTCTTATGATGGGTGTCAGTGTATTCTGCTTTAATGTGATGTCCTATGTTGTTTACAGAAAATTCAATAAAGTAAACAATTAAAAAAAACAAGAAGCCAACAACAAGGGAGTGATGAGTTGTTTTCTTCTGAGGAGGATGCTGATCGAGAGAAGGTGCTGAAACCAGAGGATGGTGGTGTCAGGGTGATAGGCTCAAACAGGGTCCTGTTGGACTCATTGTGATATTGCTCCAAGACACCAACCACCTCTCTGTGCTGGTTGTAGATAACTGGTCCCTGTGGGTTAATGTGCCTGGGTAACTCTGCCAAGATTGTCAGAGGACCGGGAGGGAACACAGATGCAGGGTCTCTAGGGCCTCTTCCTGGGCTGCGGGTTGTGCAGGGGGACCTTGCCCGAGGTGAGGACCTGGCAGGACTGCCCAAATGGGGTCATCCTACATCTGAGGAATGAGCTAGTCGCCCATGAGGGGATTCCACCAGGTGGGGAAATCGAAGCCATACAGTCCCTGTAGGGCGACCTCATTCCCCACAGGTGACAGTGTCAGCCATTGACTCCAGGGAGAAAACTACCTCCCAGTCACCTTTAAACTCCAAGCCAGTGCAGCCTCTGGCACTGGGCTCATGGTTGACAGCAGACCTAGAGATGGGTTTACCCCCATTATTGTGGCCAGTGCCTTCCTTGGTGTTGGACCTGGAGTTATCCCTGACCCAGGCACTCGGGAGCGCTACCAGAGAAGACCCCAAGGAAGACACAATCAGTAACATCATGCTCAGTGCTGGGCCCAGGACCAACGTCATGGCTGGTGAAGCATCCATCACCAGAGGCAGTGTAGTCCTCTCCCTCGATGTCACTACTGATACTGGAGGAAAGAACCACACACACCTCAGCAACAGGATGTAGCATAGCCCTGGTGTCAGTCCCTTTCCTGACACCACAAACAGTGTTGTCAAGGGACCTGATGTCACTGCCAGAAGCGCCCTGCTCACTTGACACTGTGAATGGTGCCAGGAGCTGGGGCAGTACCAGGCCGTGACACCAAGGGAGACCTTGCATACTGCTTCTGCTTCACTAAAGTGGATGTCTGTTGTCCAGGGTAGACAGACAGTGGGGGTTCACAGTTGTCCACCCAGGAGCCGGCCATCCACCAAGCCAACCCACTAGGGCCTCCAATGCCTCAGTAGGGCACGGTCAATGACCTGGTGCTTCATTGGAAATAGAGGTCCCGGGAAGGGACTCCGAGATCTTACCTTGGCCTCACAAAGTGTGATGCCTCTATCCAAAGATGGGAATCAACCGATCCCACCTCATCACATAGATTTTTAATGTGCAGTGATCCCTGTAGAAGTAGGCACTGTACTTACCCATGTTATGAGCCAGGCCAAGGCAGGTCATGCAAGTTCGATGCTGGTCCATCATTGCTATCTGACGATTGAGGGGGGTGAACTGTGTTTCTTCTTAGTCCCCTTCTTGTCTGGCTTCGGCATCATCAGAAACATAATAAAAGTGGAAGAAAAGAAATGACGCTGCATACTTTAAACACAGTGACGTAGTTTAGAAATGACAAAAGATGCTGCTGCTGCTCCCATGGTGTGCATTCCATGGTGGGAAGAACAGAACTGAGGTGCGAAGGGAGCCGCCATCGACACTTATTGACTAGCGTGCATAGCACCATGTGAGGTGTACAGGTACTATCAGTACCCAACATCAGCTCCCTCTCTGCAACTAATTTGCTCCTGTGGGGTCCTAGTGCCTCTGGCCCCAGACCCACAAGTGGTAATCAATGATGAAGATTGATTCCTGAAAGATCTGAGCTCTGGCTTCAGAAATGAAATGATCCAATTCAGTGAGACCATATAGAACTTCCTTAAATTGCTGACTCAATCATAAAAGATGTGATGGGTCACCATGGATGGAAACGGGCTGTTCACTAACACGCAGCATGGCTCCACAAAAGTGACATCCTGACAAAACAACATGATTGCCTTCTTCTGCTTTCTTCGAGGATGTAACTAAAGTATGGAGGCCGGATGGTGGATGTATTCTATCTGGACATCAGCAAGGCCTTTGACTCTATCACACTAAAAACTCAAAGAAAAGGTAGCACAATATGGAGTCCACAATGTGTACGGGAGGTGGAGAGCAATCTGGCTGACAGGTAGGAAGCAGAAAGGAGTGATGGATGGTCTCCATTCAGGGGTGTCGCCTCAACTCATTACCAGCAGTTCACTCCACAACAATTTGCTCCCTCCCTCTCTCCAACACATATGAAATACCACAGCAAGATTTTATTTATATTTTTGGACACCCCTCTATTAATAACTCACTTTACAGTGAGAAATGTGAACTTTTCTGGAATGTTTCCCTGAGTTCTGAAGAGAGGGGAACTGTCATGGAGGGAACTGCCAATAACAAATTGTCATGTAACCCACCATTCAGAAGGCAGGGATGTATATAGAATGAAGTATCTCAATGGTCGGTGCTGGCTCTATAGTTCTTTAACATATTTATTAATGACCTGGAGAAGGGGGGCATCAGCAGGCTGCTAAGGCTTGCTGATTATGCCAAACTGGCAAGAAGAGTGGACACAGCAGAAGAAGGGGATGCATTAAAGGGGGAAAGAAAAGTTACCCACTGTAACTACAGATCTTCAAGAATATGTTCTCCATAGAGTACCACTCTTTGGTCTTAGTGCCAGAGGTGCTAGGACCCTACAGGGCAAATCTTTTTAGCCAGGATGCTGGCACTGACTATTGCTGACAGCAGATGCAGGATACGTGGCGCGTACCAATAACCATTGTTGACGCCCTCTGCTAGCAAGATGGGTAAGGGTTGTGGGCTGCAAGCATACGTTTAGTCTATGAAGAGAAGAAACAGAAAAAGGATATATGAAGTGAAAATGAGCAACTGAATAGCAACTGACTAATAACTTAACAGAAAAAGGATATATGAAGTGAAAATGAGCAACTGAATAGCAACTGACTAATAACTTAACAGGGAAATGAAAAATGATCCCTTCCTCAATAGTTCTCCCTGTGGGGCAGTAGGTAATATACAGCTAAGAATAACTGGAACCACAGCTAGTTCGGCTAACACCCCTCCAAGAAAGGGCTCCTTGGAAAACAAATAAAGGGATGACAACACTGGGCAGCAGTCTCCTGCGTGGTACCAGGATATTCTCTGTGCGACATCCAGGACTTGGTCCCATCAAAACTGTATGCGTCTGACAACACTAAGGGTCCAGCTGGAACAGAAGCACTCTCAAGTAGAAAGCACAGTAGTCTACAGTAGAAAAGGTTCAGCTACTCCAAATCTGCTTTTATTCAGTGAAAGGAAAAAACTGGATAGGACGACTACCGTGAGAGGCTAAACACCTTAGTGGGAAAAATGACACAATCAGTAGACATGAAGAGTGCAACCATTTCCCCATTTAAAAAAAAATGATAAGATAGGAAAGCGCTTCAGTAGACAGATCACAGAAATAAATCGCTGCATGGGTGCAGGTAAAAACAAACTCTCAGAGAAAGTTTTAGGAACTTTGCAAAGTCCTGAATGAAATTACTAGGACCTTCTCTGCAATGATGGATGACTAGGCTGTTCTTAGGTTGTGATTTACTCAAATGCAGTAGATCTGGAAACAGATAAACTCAAGGTCATCATTTAGGGGTTGCAATTGTGACCTGTATGAATTTTGTGCGACTCCCATATTCTGTTTGTGACCTCTGTTGCCTGGCTCACCTGTTGTAGTGTGGCTGGCTGGCTCACACTTATTCCTCTATGGTTTACTATTTGTTGCTTGCTGCCCCACCCCACCCCAGCATCCAAGCCCCTTCCAGTCCCAACCAATCGTGTGAAACTTTTTTTTTTTTTTTTTTGCAGTCACATCATCAGGTTATGGTGCTGCCAACCAAGCAGCAAAACTGCAGTGTCATGCTTGTGTGTGAACTTTTGAAGTGCTTGGCATCCCTGGTATGTTAACTGTGGGTGTAAGTTGGTTATCCACACACACTCTGGCTTATTTGTCCCTCCTCGTGGTCACTTGGAGGGCCGGGACTGGGGAGCCAGAAGACTGGATCGGTAGGCCAGTTGCTGCTCGGAGTCACAGGGTGGGGACAGAGCGAGGAGAGAGAAAGCCAGGGAAACAGATGGTCAGTCCAGTTGGAGCTCAGTGCAGCAAGCAGTAGAGTCATCTGTTTGCTGCTGTGGTATTAATCTGGACCGAAAGGACTAGACTCCAGTCGGGTCAAGAGACAGCAAGAGAATGAGGTGAGCCACAACACAGGTAAGGCCTGTATTGTATTGCCCCCTACCCTCAAACTGCTCCATGCCCCAGGCTTAGCCTTCATTAACATGCACACGACAGGATGTTGCACACAGCCCACCACCTCAAAGTTTCCGTGAGCTTCTAATAGCACTGAGGCAGTTCCCTAATGGCCCTTGTGTTCATACAATCCAAACACAGGAGCCTGGGGTGGAACAAGGTCCTAATCCATATCAGTTTGGTTACTTGCTTGGGGGTTGTGCGATCAGGGTTAGGTGTGTGTGTGCGTAAGGGACAGCATGTAGGGTAATGCCATTACCAGCGAGCTGGGTCACACATCTAGATACAGCTGCCTTGGTGGTAACAGAAGGCTGTGCTATTGAAACGACTGGCTATGCCTCTTAATAGGTTTAATTTTTGAGGCCCAGACTTGGGAGGTTTTTCCTTTTATTACTGATCCGCAAAGCTCAAAGTGAACACTGACTACGTAAACATTAAACTGTTACACTGACTACTGTGGAGCCTGGTCAAATTGGCGGCAACACGCTGAGAGTTGGTCTCTCCAGGTTTGACTCTCCGGAGAAACTGGATGGAGACATGGACAGTTCTCAACCAGGGGATGACTAATAGAGCTTCATCAGCAACTAACTAGTTACTAGATTTTTGGACAACTGATGCTTTATGGTACCCCTTTAATGAGCCACTGCCATGCCCTGACTACAGAGGAGTTATTGTTTCTAAGGGCTGTGTGAACCAGCGGGAGCAAGGTAAGCTTAACATGCTGTGGCGACGATACATGGACTATATATGAACTAGACCTGTTCCGCAATGGGCAGAAATGACAATCTTGGCAAAAACTTCACTAGTTAACTTTGTATTCGCCCCAAAGGAATATGCCATATGTTTTCATCCTGACAGTATACACAGGGTCAAACACCAAGGTTATTTCATCACTGCTAGCATATGTGTTTCTCTCCGTTTTTTCATCACTGGTTTTACTGCATAAGGTTGGTGCCTCCACTTCTGAGTTTCGGTGTGGATGTTTCACTAGCAGTCTACTCTGGATAAAAAAAGGACAATGTTTTTATTAGGGTGTCATTACACAATGCATGTCAGACACTAATTCTGCCATTTGTTTGCAGGAGGAGACGCTTTGAGCTGCTGTTAGCTCAGCGGGAGAAGGGGTTAACATGCATTCATATTTCTTGCCATTTATGTCATGTTTATTAATGTTACATTAGTCGGGTGGTGGGAAGGGGTCAGGGTGTTAAGAGGGATAAACTAATTGTTCAATGCTCTATGTGACATGCAGTGGTTTTGCAGCGTTACAGGAGATGCAATCAGATGCACAGAGTCAATCTGCCTAGGAATACAGAGACCCTGTTTTTTCAAAGACCATGTCTGACAGGTTGTAGATTCTAACACGGAATGTTAATGGCCTTTGAAATGTAATTCTTATGTATTTAGAAATTGGTAACTGACAGAGGCACGTTGAGCTGAGGCTTGTTTTCATGTGTGACCTGGGGAGGATGGGGAAGTGGAAAAGAAAAATTTATTACAGTAATGTAAAATACAGTTTAGAAACAGTTTTGTAGGACATGCTAAAGAAAGCTATAATAAATTAGACAATATACAAGGTGCAGGTAATTAATTCAATTAAAATTTAGGTAGTGTACATATTTCAAAAGTTGGTACAAAAAGGCCTTGTGCATGACTAGTTTGGGAACTAACATAAGTTTAGGAGGTTCGCATAAGAAGAGAGGTGGGAATAGGAATGGAGGGAATAGCTCAAGGGGATTAGGAGGGGTTGAGGAAGGAGAAAACCAGAGAGCAAGGGAGATGTGTGTGTGTGTGGGGGGGGACAGCTATGTCAGGAGGACATGGGGCAGGTACAAGCAGAGGAAAAGGCTTGGGAAAGAGAGCATTCAAGTACAGAGATGGAGCTAGCCAGGAGGAGCTTGGAAGAGAGTTCCAGAGGGAGGGGAGTCAACAGGAGAAAACTGCCTGCCCTGAACAGCAGTGAGGGTGAGAAAGAGAGAAGGTATAAGGGTCTCTGGAGCAGAGTTGATAGGAAGAAGGGGGCAAGGGAAAGAGGAGAGAAGAGAGGTCATAAGGGAGCGTGCCGAACAAGAATATGGAAATAAGAATGGAGGCTAGGACTGGAGGCACAGTTGGAGGGAGGGGAGTAAGAGGGAGGACTAAAGAGTACAGTGGTGAGTACATGGGGAAGCACTGGAAGCAAAGAGGCAGAAAGCATTAAAAAGGGTGTCTAACCTAGCGAGGGACAACACCGGAGCAGATCCAAGGACTACATCAACATACTTAAACACTGAGAGGATCATTTTTGTTAGTAACTCTCATCGAATTAAATGGGTAGGGTTAAAAACAATGTAAGGAGGATGTCCTTCTCTTACAAGAGATGCACTGTACTTTACTGTAACTGTGAAAAGTGTCAGTACTATGTATTTTGCATCTGTTGTTCCCTTCCCCTGGGTCATACCTGGAAATGAGCCTTGGCTCAGTGTGCATTTCCCGTTTACTGATGATCTTGCAATCCCTATGGTTTTGGTGAAATGACACTCCTGGATAAACAGCCCTGATATTGGCCAAACCAGCTCTTAGCCTGGAATATAGAAAATGTCCACAGACTAACTCCAACAGATAATGTTACTCTCAGGTGGAAGTTGGCTGCTAGGTAAGATGTGTACCTAAGACAGAAGAAATGAAAATTATATACTCATTGTAATTGTTGATATTGCAGAATATCTTCACTATTGATTCACACATATGGGTCTAGAACTGGAGGCACTAGAACCCTGTGGGAGCAAAGTCTTTAGCAGCCTAGGGGACCAACATCACTGCTGGTGCTGCCCACGATGCAGATGTAGTGATGTTGCCTTTGTGAGCTGGCCAGTAACAGACGCCAACCCCTTATCTTCCTCAATTCTGTTAGCCAGCAGAGAAAACTAGTAGGAGAGAAAAAGAGAGAGGACTATAGGCTCCTAGTTCAAAGGGATAGGAAAACATAGAAACATAGAGACATAGACTTTGACGGCAGATAAGGACCGCTTGGCCCACCTAGTCTGCCCATTTCCCTACCTACTGGATAAGCTGCAGATCCTAGTTAACCAACACTCTATTTCTTCCTACCCCCCACAAGAATTGCCTTATGTCTGTCCCATGCATTCTTGAATTTCCCCACTGTTTTTGACCCCACAACCTCCTCAGGAAGGCTGTTTCTTGCGTCCACCACCCTCTCTGTGAAAAAATGCTTCCTCACATTGCCTCTGAGCCGTGCCCCCTCTATCTTCAAATTATGTCCCCTTCTTCTTGCACATCTCTTTTTCTGAAAGATGCTACCCTCTGGGACTTTGTTGATTCCCTTGAAGTACTTAAAAGTTTCTATCATGTCTCCCCCTCGCCCTCCTTTCCTCAAGGCTATCCATATTAAGCTCCTTTAGTCTCTCCTTGTATGGCTTCTGTTGCAGACCCTGCACCATTTTAGTTGCCCTCCTCTGGACTGCCTCCATCCTGTCTTATGTCCTTGCGGAGATGAGGTCTTCAGAACTGGATGCAGTACTCCAGATGGGGTCTTACCAACTGTCTGTACAGAGGGATAACAACTTCCTGTTTTCTGCTGGTGGTGCCTCTCCCTATACATCCCAGCATCCCCCCCAGCCCTCCCTACTGCCTTCTTACATTGCTTGCTAACCTTTAGGTAATCTGATATGATCACCCCAGGTCCCTTTCCATTTTCGTTGTTGTTACTTCCTTCCCCCCGATTGTGCACTCTTCCCCTGGGTATTTGTTTCCAGGTGCATTACTTTGCACTTCTTTGCACTGAATCCAAGCTGCCATACTTCTGACCATTCCTCTAGCCTTGACAAGTCCCTTCTCATCCTTTCCTCCCCGTGTATCAACCCTGTTGCAGATCTTTGTGTCGTCTGCAAAGAGGCACACTTTTCCTTCCAGTCCCTCTACAATATCCCTTATAAAGACATTAAAAAGGACCAGACCCAGTCCTGAACCCTGTGGTACCCCGTTAGTACCCCCCCCTTTCTTTGGAGTGGACCCCATTTACTATTACCTTCTTCATCCTGTTGTCCAGCCAATTTTTTACTCAGGCTACCACCCTGGGACCCGCTCCCAGGCTGGCTAATTTGTTTATTAATCTTTTGTGTGGAACTGTGTCAAATGATATAGGATACAAAATCATAAAAACAATAAAACCTGACTACCAGCTCAGAGAGACTAAAGAATGGGCCTAAATGGCACATGAGTAGTGCGTAAGAAAGCCAGAGCCTACTAGCAACCTGGACAGGAAGCTGGAGAAAGGCAGCAGCCCAAGTATGGCACTCTGGCTAATCTTGGAGAGACTTGAAGGAATCTCCTAAAGATTATGAAGGAAGAAGTCGGGGTGGTGGGGGGGCCTTGTACTCACAGGGCCAAGGTAAAAATCAGATAGAAAAGACAGACAAGCATGCTTAGGGTATACTGATATTCTCTTACCACTGCAAGAATGGGAGAAAGAGAAAAAGAACTAGCACTGAAGTGTGAGATAGGATGTGACCCAAGAGGATGAGAAGGAACAATAAGTAACCACCTTAGAATCTGGCCCTCCAGGATGGAAGGTGGGGCTGCACCTTTACAGGAGGCTGAGCTGCAGTTAATAGAGTTGGCAGAAAGGTTGAATAGGGAAAATAGCAGCCCTGGGTGTGAAGTTCAAAAGAACGAAGGGGGTTGAAAAAACTAGAGAGAGCCAAAGCTTTCCATTTTATTTTTTATTTTTTGAGGGGATGGAGACCCTTATTCCTGGTGCTTTTTCCCCTTTTTTGTGTTAAATAAAGGCAGAAAAAGAGGAAAGGGGTGAGAAACAAAACCCCTTTTCCAAGAGAGAACAGAGGTGTCCTGAATGGAAAAGATGTGATGGAAGTAGTAAGAGGAAAAGTGCTCTGAAGAAAGAAACACAGGGTGAGCTTCCCAGAGGCCCTGGCTCTTAGCTGAGTGGGATGGTGGGCGGCATGTGAATAAATTATAAAGATATTCTGGAAGCCCAACAATTATGGTATGTAATTTTCATATACTTCAAGAATCAATCTTCACTATTCATTTCCGCTTATGGGTTAGAGTACCAAGCTTTCCTCCAACCAGGGAGGAGCTAACTCATCCTGAGTGAAACAGTTATTCTCTCGGCTCACTGTGGTGGTGACCACAGAAGGGCATTGACTCCTTACAGGTCCGGTGGTACCGTAGACTGGTGAGGGACAGGTGGAGGCTCCCCTGACCTGGGAGCATGAAGGCACTCCAACAACCCATGCTTGATCATGTGGGAGAAAAATAAATCCCTTGGAAGTGCAAGCTAAGCACCCTATGTTAGGCCAGGGGTCCCAACCATTAAACGCAAAGCCATGCTGTCCTCAAAATGCAGACGGCAGTTCCCACCAGCCTGAAAGCTACCTCAATGGCATCATAAGACACCCTTGCTTGGTGCCTTGCCAGCTCCAGGCCCTGGGCGGAAAGGCATATGGCCTGCATGGTTGCCTTGCAATCTGGCATGGATACTATGTGCTCATTCAGCATTGCCCACAGGTGCTTCTCATAGGCTTCCTAGTGTGCCTGATTCCATAAATGCACGTCACAGTGCATGCCTCCATAAATACCCTTCTGCCCCAGACATCAAACTCTGTAGAGTCGGTGTCGGGGGGAAGGGAGGCGGTCATGCACCTGGTGCCTAGGCCCAGAGGGGGTCGGCAGTACTAAAATCATAGAGTAGGGCTGAGGCATGGACCTTGGAGACCCCACGGGAGTGCAATATCTGCACTGGATGTTCCTAGGGACTGGAGAGGGGGCAAAGGAATGGAGCCAGACATTCCTGGACACCTCTGTAAATGGCTGGGGCCACGGAAGGATGAGTGGTGTCTCTGCCGTATTCCCCAAGGAATGACAGTGCCAGGTTAGCAGTATTGTGACCTGCAATGAGTTGAAGACAAAGCTCCTGCATTATCTTTGGTAGAAATTGCTGGTACCTACAGCACTTGGCATCAGAGGAAATATGGATAGATGAATACTGGTCCTCAGGGGAAGAACTGGGAAAGAAGTAGCTCTATTCTTCAGCAAGTAGCAGGGCAGAAGCCTCAGGTTTGAAAATAGCCTGGTCAGCTCTAAGGTCGTATTTTTGGAACACACCAGCTGCTGTCCTAAAGTGGTGCCAGGTCATGGGCCTGAGAAGACTGAAAATACTTGGAAGAAGCTGGGGGGAGGGGCAGAAAGTGGGGGGTAGAGGAGGGTCATGAGAGACCAAGCCAGGTCCACTGCCAGGGCTGCGAGAATCCCCAATGGATTTCACCCAGCCTGAGGGCTAGGCAAACTTGCCTATCTGCGAGTGATCATCACCTGTGGACTGGTCCAGATGGTGCCCTTAGGGGAAGCCCGAGGTGGGGACAGCAGAGCCATACTTGTCCCATGGGGCATACCCGATACCCACCAGTAAAAGGGCTAGCTCATTCCAGAGAGCAACTGGGCCCCGAACTAGTGCTGCCACCCTTGCCAGAGCTTCCACCAGACCTACGCAAGGGGTGAGCTGCAGATCTAGAACCCAAGCTCCTCTCCTCACCAATGACACGCTGCCCCCTAGGCCAAGCCCAGACTCTAGGCCAGAGCCCCAGGAAAGTGTGTCTCAAAGTTGTCACCACAGACGGCGCCAGGACCAGGCTCAGCACCAGGAACCACACCAGGACCTGTACTGGCGCGGTGAATGGCGCCACAAGGGGTGGGTGCTGACCACCGAGACAAGCCCTGAGGAAGCTCCTGGTCCCATGCCAGGCCTGGAACCAGACCAAGGAAGGCCTCCATCCTCATCAGCCCCAACCACAGGCCTGAGATTGACACCAAATTCCTCTCATGTCATCTGACGACTCAGAAGAAATTATCACAACCTCAAGGCCAAGTGAAGGATTGGCTTCTGAGTCCTTCCATCCTCTGGCAGCATGAACAGTGCTGGAGGGGGGCCTGGTCCTACAATAGGCACCACCTTGCTCGCTGGTACCAGCCTTAGTAACAGGAACCAAAGCAGTGCCAGGATGCAACACTGAGGTGCCCACTGTAGACCCAGTGTATAGCTTCAGCCTCACCACCAGTGGCGTCTGCTGCTCTGAAGGGCTGACGGACTGGGAGGGGTGCTCAGCTGACCCTCCAGAGGAGAATGACTGTCCACCAGACCCCTCGCAAGGGCCACTGATGTCTCAGCAGGGTGAGCACGTGGAAAGCCCTGATTTTCCTCAGTAAGTATAATACTGGCAAGGGGCTCAGGGGAACAGTCCAGGGACCTTACCTTGGCATTCTTGGTGCAATGCCTGCCCCGAAGATGGGCAGATAAGGCCACACCATAATGCGCAGAGTTTAAGGGAGGCAGACAAGTCAAACAGATTCATGCCAGTCTTGAATGACAATGTAGTCCCCACAGGAGCACTGACACATGGGGGGCACTGTGTTGCTTCTTCTTATGGGTGGCCTTCTTGTCCTTATGCTCCTCAGGACCAGACATGGCACTGCAGACAAAAAAAAAAAAAAGACCAGGAAAAAGAACAGAACGACTACACTAAATGATAAAATTATAAAAATG
Source organism: Neoceratodus forsteri (assembly GCA_016271365.2). Taxonomy (NCBI): domain Eukaryota; kingdom Metazoa; phylum Chordata; order Ceratodontiformes; family Ceratodontidae; genus Neoceratodus; species Neoceratodus forsteri. The sequence goes on from CM028134.1 coordinate 837,078,468, forward strand.
TCATTGAGAGGGTTTGTTGTCGAGGGTATGGTGTCAAATTAATGGCGTGAACTGAGGAAAGGTTTGTAATGCAGCTGTGATGATGAAGCTCAATAATGTGCACCTGACAGTGGGAAAACAGAACTGAGGAAGGTAGGGGGCTGGCATTGGTTACTGGCCAACCCACAAGCATGATGCCACTACATCTGCCTCGTGGACAGCACTGGCACGATGTCAGTCCCCTAGGTTGCATAAGACTTTGCTCCCAAGGGGTCCTATTGCCTTCAGCCGTAGACATATAAGTGGGAATGAATGGTGAAGACTGATTCTTGGAAGATCTGATGCATGTAGCAACTAACAGGGATACACCCTAAAGAGGTTACAGGGATGTACCCTGGGCAGGAAGGTGGGGTAACAAAAGAAAATATGTGTTACTTACTTGTAACTGTAATTCTACTAGTGTTATACAGTTCACATCCACACTCTGGCATCTTCCTGGAGACAGGTGAGTCACTGGAAGTCTTCAAGCTAAGCTCCTTCCACCACCCAGGTGATATATCCTCTGGCTCCTCCCTGTGATGTCAGAGCTTTCTTTCTGCTAGAAGGACAGGTCTCTTCCTTTGCAGCTCAGCAGCACTGAAGGAATTAAATCAGTATTTCCACTACAAATTGTTCTCTAAGTCTTCTGATTCTGCTTCACAATAGTGACTGATGAGGGAGAGCAAAAATTCAGAGTTTGCACCTGGTGCAGGCAGAAAATGTCAGCCCCTGACCTACATAACACATGTTTATACCCCCTGTGTGATTAGCTTGACACTGAGGGATGCAGTTTGTGCCACGCCATGCAGCCCTCATCCACTGAAGACAGGAAGGCTCAACTGGCACTTCGTCAGCAGAAAGACTGCAAAAAGGCCTCAGCAGCTACCGAGTTAGCTACTTCTCTTGCTATGAACAGCATCCACATTGTCAGAAATGTTTTTTTATGTGATTTTTTTTTTTTTTATAGAGGGAAATCCCATGATGCTTTATTAATTTTTGTCAGGGTATAGGGAACTATAAATCCATATTTTTTAACAAAAAACAGGAAAAATAAGATGAGGGGAGGGTGCAACCAAACAATTGTGCCCTCCTCAGGGTGAACTCCAAGGTAGTAGCACTGGTTTATTAAAAGAGGGGGGATGGTGAGTGGTTGACTGTTAGACTTTGGATAAGATATTCTTGAAGATCTACATCTGCGGTAAATAACTTCTTCATCTTTTAAGAATCAGTCTTCTCCACAGAGTCCCACTCTTTGGCTAGCCTAGCAAGCTCTCAAATATCAGGGAGGAGCCAGTTCACACATGATGCTCTCAGCCCTCAGTGTGTGTAGGCACACCGTGACTAGGGCACCACCTTGTTGGGGTTTGACAAAGGGGACCACCTAGGTCAGGTCGATGGAGGGTTGTGCAGGGTCCGGCAGGGGCTTGAGGAGTCCTAGAAAGGTTTTGCCTGACCTGCTGGGAAAACAGATTGCTTCCCTGGTACAGGGAGTTCAAGACCTTGGGGCATGTAATGGGTACTAAATGGAAGAGATGAAGCCAGGACATCCATCTAATTCAGACAGCTGATCCTGCAAGGCCATCTCACTGGCATTTTTAGATGACCTGAACTGGTGCTGTGCTGCCTCCAAGCCCTTTATGGCAATGTCCATAGCTTACGTCATGGAATAACTCACCAGCACTGCCAAGAACAAGCTATGCATCTGTATCCAAAGGTGATGGTGATAGGTAGCCATACGGGCCTGGTGAAATGCTATGGTTAGAGATGACTTGGAAGAGGTGAAAATTTTCCAGCCCACTGCACCTATCCTGTTGGAACTGGTGTTGGCTGGGTACTGCTCAGTCAGAGAAATACTGCCCTTGGAGAAGTAACAACACTGAAACAGGGTGAGGCTGGTCTCCAATGAAACCCGTGGGGGCACAATACCACAGCTGCAAGTTCTTCAGAATGACAGTATGGTGAATGGTGAGGGGATGTCTGGTCACCAGAGCTGCCTCCTTGTGTGCTCTAGACAACAGAGGGACCACAGTGGTGTCACTGTTGGGAACCCATAGGAGTTAGAATCAAACAGAACCAGGGCACCCCCAATGCTGCTCGAAAGAGCCTCTAATCCATTTAAAGTTATTCCATTTTCTTATTCAATTTATGTCTTCATTCTAGTATTTTAAACAGGTGGAGCTCGATCTCATCATTAGGCCAAACCATGACTAGCCTGACCACCAATGACAATGTGACCCCCTCATAGGTCAGGTCACTACTTTTTCAATCTTAACATGTCAATATGAGCTGTGGTCCCACTCCTTTCTCTATTTGTCTTGTGTGGAAACCACTCTCAGGCTTCATTTTTTAAAACTGATCACTGGCCCATAAGAGGCACATAATTGGCCAGTGGGGAGTTTGCTAAATAGAAGAAGGCCATACCTCTTCTGACCAGGCAGAACTTTCCTGGAGAGCTGGTGGTGTGAGCAGGCCCTACACATGCATCACTGCATCTGCCCACTGGTTTACAGTGGCCTCACAGTCAGTCACGGAACTCCCCCCAGCTTTCAAATAAACTGATGTCCATGCCAAAAGTTTACAGTGGTGCCAGCTCCCAACTGCTTCAACACTTTTTTAATACGGTGGTGAGCAGCACGAATCTAATGAGTGACCTAAGGACATAAGATAGCCATGTGACCAGTGTAAGAAGGGCCACCAAACCCAGTAAAACAGTGTTTTCACAGCCCAAACCAAGTACAAATGGGTGAAGACCAACACAACAATAATGGAGTGAGTCCAGGGGATGGTGGTGGTAGTGGGTGGGGGTGTGGGTGTGGTAATCTTATGGAGAAGACAGTCAGGAAGATCAACAGTTACGGTAAGTATATAACTTTCATATCTTCCAAGAATTAATTTTCGCTGTAGATTCCCACTAATGCGTCAGAGTATGAAGCTCAGAGAAAGCCCCCCTGACTGGGGAGGCTGGAGCTCAAGGTTTACTCAGGATAGTTAGCAATCCATTCAAAATCAATCAATCAATCAATCAATCAAACTTTATTTAATGAGGCTTTACACCTTTGAGCAAGCTCCTTTGCAAGATGGTCCTGGACAATACAAATACAGACAACAGCAATACAATGGCAAGGGAATACAGATAAATAACAATTTACATAAAGTAATTTACAGTCATTGATACATCTTAAGCATGTTACAGGAGTTACAGCTACAGCCACAGGGACTAAGTAATAATGCAACAAAAAACTGCTGGCAGGTATAGGCTAAGGATGGGGTAGGGTTGTGGTAGAGGGGGAGAACAGGAAGTTTAGGGAGAAGATGGTAGAGGTAAAAGGGAGGAAGGAGCATGAAGTGCTAAGTTGTCATGACAAGCCAAGTGTGATAATAGGTCAGCAGTAGTATTGAACAATCATCTGAGACATGAGCAAGTTTCTTTCAGGACAGGTGTGAGAAGGGATTTAAAGATGGATATCACCGGTATCATAATAATCTTAAGGGCTTTCTGCAGGGAGTTCCGTAGGGCAGGAAGAGCAAAGCTAATAGCTGCAGTGCCATGTCATGTTTAAATCTTAGGGACATTGAACGTGACAAACACGTATTGTCTCAGACAGTAGGACACCGTGTTACATGTAAATAGGATGGAGATGTAGGAAGTTTATTTGCTATTGCCCTGTGAAACCAAAGAGATGTGTTCCTCTTCCTCCTGGCAGTAAGGGAGGACCATTCTTGCCAAAGGTGGCATACTGCCAGGCATGGACATCCGGAGCATAGTGCTTGGTAAAGGTATACGCTGTGCTCCAAGTTGCAGCTCTGCAAATTTCTCCAACAGGCATAGAGCGTATTTCTGTCAGGGAAGTGGCAACCGCTCTGGTGGAATGTGCATGCACCATGCCGTCCAGTTTAACCTAAGCCATGGCATTGTAGTGGCGAAGACAGTTTACAATCCAGGCAGAAATGCACTTGACTGAGACAGCCTGTCCTTTTCAATTAGGTTTAAAAGAGACAAAGAGCTGTTTTGACTGTCTGAAGTCCTTAGTCATGTCCAAGTAAAACCTAAGAACCCTCTCAACATCCAGTGAGTGGAAAGTCCTTTCTCCTTTATTCTGGAAGTTGGCAAAGTAGGCAAACAGGATTATAGCCTGATTAAGGTGAAACTCTGACACCACCTTAAGTAGAAACTTGGAGTGTGTACAGATAGCTACCCTAACTTTATGGAAAACAGCATACTGAAGATCTGTGACCAAAGCATGGATTTCAGAAACTGCATGCAGGGAGGACAGCCACGAGAAATGCTGCTTTTTAAGTTGGAAGCTTCAAGTCACACGTTGCAACAGGCTCAAAGGGCTTGTGAGTGAGCATATCCAGCACAAGACTGATATACCAGGGAGCCACTGGCTTCCTGATGAGAGGCCTTGTGTGCAAAATACCCCTGAGGAACATGTTAAACTGTGGCAGCTGTGCCAAAGAGACTAAGAGGGTGCCTACTGATTTGTGGTATGCTGATACTGCACACAGGTGGACCTTTACTCTGGAATATTACAGGCCAGCATCAAAAAGGTCAAATACAATAAGTACTCCAGAACCTTTTCAGATAGACAACTTAAGGGGTCCCCTGGAGGTTTGGAGCACCAGATGGGAAATTTTTCCGACTTGGATGTGTATGTTTTGCTGGTGGAAGGTTTATATGTAGCTAAAGTATTTCAGAGAACCTCTGAGATACCCTGAACCTGTTCACTTCTGTCTCTTCAGAAGCCAGGCTGGAAGGTGAAGGAAGCACTGGTTGGGTTGGATTAGCTGACCTTGGGTCAATAAGTCCATTTGGAGTGGCAGAACCCTTGGTTTGCTGATTGAAAGTCAGTTCAACAGAGGAAACCGTATCTGCCAAGGCCAGCAGGGGGACAACTAGGATCGTCTTACACCCCCGTGTGCATCTAATTTGAACAACACTCTCTTGATGAGAGGGACTGGAGGGAATGCTTACAGAAAAAGATTTTGCCATGGCAGTATAAATGCATCGCCACAGAAAACACCATGTCCTGGAGTTCTGGAGCATAATTAAGACAGTTTGGCATTGAGTGGGGATGCAAAAAGGTCCACATCTGGGGTGCCCCACTCACTGATAGCGATCTAACGAACTCTGGTGCTGGTAAATACATATGAGGCTCTGCCTCTGTTTGACTTAGCTCATCTGCCAGAGTGTTCTGGATCCTGCTTGAAGCAAGATCCCTTGCTGCAGGCACCATTCCCACACTTTCACTGCCTCCCTGCTGAGTGGGTAAGAGTGTGCTCCTCCTTGGCTGTTGAGGTAGTAAATAACAGATTTGTTGTCCGTCTAGAGCAGAACTAACTTTAGGCAAGGCAAGGCAATTTTTATTTGTAGGGTGCCAAATCCCTGAGGCTCTGGGCACCTAACAAACATCAATAAGGTAAAACATACACTAAAATACAGTGAAAATTTTCAGAATAAAACTTATAGTTACAGCTTAATATCTTTAAATTGAAGGTGAACGGAAAAATGTAGTCATGAAATGTATAATTCTAGGAGCGTGGATATGTTGTTCATCCACACTCAGTGGCATATCCCCTTCCACTTTAAATCTCACCGGAAGTCTTCAAGCTGGCTCCTCCCACCCACCCGGGTGGTATATTCCTCAGCTCCACCCCATGACGCCAGATCTTCCTTTCCGCTGGAAGATTCAGGTTGCCTCCCTCGTGCTCACGCATCTTGTAGGCCCTGGCTTTCAAACCTTCGGTTATTCCAAAAATTTGCATTGTTCGCGTTAGTGATCACAAGTTTACTGCTTTGTTCATGGAAGACAAGTCTTCCCCCAGATTTCGTCGGTGACCTTGTGGCCAGAAAATGTCACGCACCGATCCCCACACCGTGTGCGTCTATTGGCTCAGTGTCGACCATGACACCTCGAAATGCGATATGTGTCTTGCTTTTCATACCAATGTCCTCGACGACCGTCTTGCATGCCTGAAGCTGGGGAGGCCATAGAAGAGGAACCCTTCAGTGAAATCCAAGGAGGCTCAGTGGGCATTTTCCACGGCTGTGGGTTCCGCCGAGCAATTGGAACACATGCAAGCATTCAAGGAGGAAGTGGCTAGTGCTGCAGAGACTTCTCAGAGCTTCTTCGTTCCGCTCAACCTGGGCTTCACCTTCTTGGGTTCCTTCAGAGAGTTTTGCCAGTCTCTCCCTACCAAAGGAGAGGTGCCTGTGGGCTCGCACTCCTCTCGATCCCGTAAGTGGCAGAAGGATCCAGGATCGTCTTCCGTTTGACGGAGACGTTCTTGGGAGCGGTAGAGATCTCAATCCCAGGAACATGCAGTCTCGACTTTGGTCGAGATCGCTTCTTCGGCCACTGGCTTTTCGGCTTTGCCATCTGGTCAGTCGACCAAATTATCGATCAACAATGTCGAAATCGTGATTGATCCGATCTCGCCGACTCCGGTTGACAATTCCCTCGATCGAACTCCTAATCTGGTATTTCCAGATGATGAGACCCAGCCTGCTGGGACTCCTATTGAAGAAGTGGTCCCTGATCCTGGGATATCACCGGTCCTGCCAGTGTCTCCTGAGCGACCAACAGGCCAAGGAAGAGCCATAAACGCTCTAAAAAGAGGCAATGCCATCAGTCGTCTTCATCCTCCTTGGATGAGAAGAAGCTCCGGCGGAAACTCCGTCGGTGCTATGAGGACCTCATGTGGCAACAGCTAATTTTGACCAGGTACAAGCTGACTCCAGCTTCTACACTGGCCATTACCTGGCTTTCGCCTCCTAAGCTGAAGCCAACTCCTTCAGAGCTGATTAAATCGGTTCCTCAGCCAGCGGAGCAGGCAAAACCACCAGTTCGGCCCAGAATGGTCTCTCCACTGATTGTGGTGGAACCACTGTCCAAACAGCCTGTGGGAGAGGTTCCTTCCAAGGAAGACAGACCAGACACTGGGCTTCCCCAGTGATTGTCGGTCACGGTCACCCTGGACTGTCCTCGGCGGGTTGAAGGTGACCTGGGTGGTCAGCCGTTATACCCGGATTCTTCAGATTCGGACATCACTGGCTTGCATTCTCATCCAGGGGATGATGAATCAACCATTGGCTTAGAGATGGAGGAAGGTCTCTCATCTTTCCAAGGGATTCTTTGCCTCATCTCTGAATCTACAGGGATGCACCTGGAGCCCATCCAGAAAAAGGCGGAGTACCCTCTTATGGACATTCTTAAGAAAGGGGATACACCAACAGAGGCCTTTCCTGTGGCTGAGGCTATTGTTGGCCTGGCCCTAGAACTTCGGCAGTGCCCTGCCTCTTGTTCAGCTCCGTCTACCTGCATGGCCTGCAAGTATACGGTGCCCATGGGGTCCCCTGTGGGGTTCACAGAGCACCCTTTGGCCGAGAGCCTGGTGACTGCCTCTGTGTTCAGGTGAACTGGCAATTCTGCTGACACTGACCGACCTCCTGATAAAGAGTCCAAGCTCTTGGACCATTCAGCCAGGAAGGTCTATGCGGCCTCCTCCTTGGGCCTTCATCAGGCATGTTCAGCTGTCATCATGGCACACTTCTCTCACGCCCTTTTAGGGTCGCTGGATGAAATCCACCCACATCTCCCCATGGACATTCAGACCACGGTCAAGCAGGTCCGGGATCAGGGCCGAGCTGTTGCCAAACAGCAGCTTCAGATGGCCCTGGACATGGGGGATTCCTGTGCCCACTCGATGGCTGCCACGGTTGCCTCTCGTCACAGGGCTTGGCTGAGGCTCTCCTCCTTCCCAGCAGATACCCAGCACAAACTAGCTGACGTGCCCTTCTTCGGGACTGACTTGTTCAGCCCAGGAGTGGCTGGTCACCTTCAGCGCACTGAGCAGTCCAATGCCACCTTGGACGCCACTTCTGCCAAGGGTTCTTCGGGCAAGAACTAGCAGAAGAAAAAGAAGAAGTCTTTTCGGCACTCTTCCCCTGCGGCTCAGCAGTCCTCCTTCCAGGGTGGACAACAGCACCAGCAACAGCAGCAGGCTCAGTCTTAGTGCCCCTGGCTCAAGCCTGGACCCCAACAGGCCTGTAAAGGAGCTGAGGTTCAGGTCCTGGAGCCTCCTCCTCCTCCAAGCCTGTTCAGTGACGGGGTGGGGGCTGTCAACCCCTCTCCCGTCACCTCAGCTCTGGGTCCTCCCAAAGGGGGCTGGCTCCGCCACTTCCTTTCCGCCTGGTCCATTGTCACTCCGGACAGGTGGGTTTTCAGTGGTCGGTCAGGGACTGTCTCTGGAATTCAAGCAATACCCTCCAAGCCGAGCCCACATCCCTCAGGAGGAAAGAGTATCCGCTCATACTCAGTCGGCTCTCCAAGACCTCGCTCAGTTCCTCCTCAAGGAGGCAGTAGCTCCAGTGGCAGATCCTTCAGCAGACCCAGGCTTTGTCTCCAAGTATTTCCTGGAACCCAAGAGGATGGAGGGGATGGCGTCCCATTCTAGATCTGCATGACCTGAATCAATGTCTCAGGTCACGCACCTTTCGGATGGTCACTCTGTCCCAGATCATACCATCCTTGGAGTGAAACAGGTGGTTCTGTTCACTGGATCTGCAGGACACGTTCTTTCACATCCCAATCCGTCCATCTCATCAGCGGTTCCTCCATTTCAGGGTCAAAGGGACCCTGTACGAGTTCCGAGCCATGCCATTCGGCCTGTCATTGGCCCCATGGGTCTTCACCAAATGCACTGCAGTGGTGGCAGCCCATCTCAGGCATCGGAGGGTCAGGATTTATCCTTACCTCGATGACTGGCACCTAGCAGGTTCCACCCAACAGGAGGTGGAGAGGTCCAGGGATCTGACCCTCCAGATCTGCTCCCAACTCGGTCTCCTGATCAACGAGGCCAAGTCGGAACTCATGCCTTCTCAGGTGATGGGCTTCATCAGGGCAGAGCTTGATTCATGTCAAGCCAGAGCTCGGCTCCTGGTGGACAGGGCAGAGGTTCTTTCCTCCTTTGCTCAATCATTTCTGGTTGGGCACTTGCGCCCTGCCCGGAACTTTCTGCGCCTTCTGGGTTACATGGCAGCATGCACCTCAGTAGTCTGTTGGGCCCGGTTGCACAAGCGTCCCCTCCAATGGGAGCTGGCCGTCCAGTGGACTCAGCACCATGATCATTTCGACCAGCTGATCACTGTGACCCAGAAGATGTAGGATGCTCTCCAATGGTGGACTGCCCCAGACCGGTTGCAGGAAGGGATCCCGTTTGTCCGCCCCGAGCCGACGGTCATCCTCACGACAGATGCCTCTCTCTTGGGCTGGGAAGCCCACATGGGGGAAAAAAGGGCCTATGGGCTCTGGATCCCTGAGGAGTCCCGATGCCATATCAACCTGTTGGAGCTCAGAGCAGTCAGACTGGCACTGTCAGTTTTTGCTCCTCAGCTCCAGGGTCAAATGGTTCAAGGACAATACCATGACCATGTACTACTTCAACAAACAGGGCGGCAAGCACTCCTGTCTGCTGTGCAAGGAGGCGATCTGCATCTGGACCCTCGTGAGCCGACTGGAGGCATATCTCCTAGCCATTCATGTGGCAGGAGCCTTAAACCATCTGGCGGATGCTCTCAGCCACTTAGGCCACACATCCCATGAATGGTCTCTCCATCTAGTGGTAGCTTACAGCCTGTTCTCCCATTGGGGCAAACTGATGGTGGGCCTGTTTGCCTTCAGGGAAAACACCAAGCTGAGGCTGTTTTATGCCTGACCCCCTCAGCAGGACTCGCTGCAGGGGTATGCCTTCTCGAGACCATGGACCCAGGCCTCCTCTACGCCTTCCCTCCATTTCCCTTGATCCACAAGGTGCTCCTCAAGGTGAGGAGGGACAAGGTGAAGGTGATCCTGGTAGCCCCAGACTGGCTGCACCAGTTCTGGAATCCAGATCTCCTCAGCCTCAGCTGCAGGCCCCCAGAGCAGCTTTGCACATGCCCGGACCTGATCTCTCTCAATCAGGGGAAGGTTTTCCATCCGGACCTTCAATCCCTGCACCTCACAGCCTGGTACCTGAGTGGCTATTGTTCCAGGCTTTGGGTCTTTCCGAAGATGTCTACACTGTGGTGGAGGCATCCGGAAAGGAATCGACCAGGAAATATTATGCCTTCAAATGGAAAAGGTTTTCCATTTGGTGTCAGGGCAAGGGCCTGGACCCTTTGTCCTGTCCAGTGGCTAACATTCTCGACTACCTTTGGTCTCTCTCCAAGGGGGGTCTACGGTCATCGACTCTTAGGATGCACCTGGCAGCCATCTCTGCTTACTGGATGCGAGCCGGTCAGCCGATGTTGGTGCAGGAGACAGTGGTCAGGCGCTTTTTCCAAGGCCTGGATCACACATCCCCTCCGGTGCATGAACCTCCACTTCCGTGGGACCTACTGCTGGTACTGGCAAAGCTCATGGGCAAGCCATTCGAACCAATTCACAAGTGTGCCTTGTCACACTTGTCGTGAAAGATGGCCTTCCTGGTGGCTATCACGTTGACCAGAAGGACAGGGAAGCTCCAGGCGCTTTTGGTGGACTCCCTTATCTGGTCTTCCACAGGGACAAGGTTATGCTGCGCCCCCAACCGAAATTCCTTCCGAAGGTGGTGCCAGAGTTTCACCTTAACCAGGTGTTAACTCTGCTGGTATACTACCCTAATTACACCTCGAAGGCCGAGTACAGGCTCCATACTTTGGACCTGAGACGTGCTCTCTCCTACTATAAAGAGAAGACGGTGGAAATTCAGGGAGAAGTTCGCCAGCTGTTTGTTACCTATGCTGAAGTCACTTCTGGCAGACCTGCAGCAAAGTGGACCATTGCAAGTTGGATTACATCATGCACAGATCCGTGCTATGAGTTGGCAGGCAAGAAGCCTCACAGAGGGATAAGAGCTCATTCTACCCGCCATACTGTTGCATCGGTGGCTGCTTCCAGGGACATCCCTATCCAGGAAGTCTGCTTGGCTGCAACCTGGAAGTCAGCAAACACCTTCGTCACCCATTACCACATCGACCTTGAGTCACGCCGGGATGCTGGTTTTGGGGCCTCAGTTCTCCAATCTCTGTTCCCCAAGTAAGTATGGGGGGGGGTGCGCCTTGTCTCCCTCATCCCAGAAAACTGCTAGGAGTCTGCCAATGAGTGTGGATGAACAACATATCCACGCTCCTAGAAGAACAGGTTACTCACCTGTAACAGTAGTTCTAGGAGTGGATATGTTGTTCATCCAGACGGACCCACCCGACCTCCCCGGCTGCGGACGCACACAACATGGCTTCCAGTGGGCTAAGATATGGTGTCATGGGGCGGAGCTAAGGTATATATCACCGGTGGGTGGGTGGGAGGAGCCAGCTTGAAGACTTCAGTGAGATTTAAAGCGGAAGGGACATGCCAATGACTGTGGATGAACAACATGTATTACTCCTAGAACTACTGTTACAGGTGAGTAACCTGTTCTTTCAGCCTTTACCTGGTGCTGTTCTGTCTCCTTTGTGACTCCATGGCTCCCAAATATGACCCCGATCAGGAAATTATTGAAATAAAATAAAGTTTTTAATACTGTCTCCTTTGCACATGGCAAACTGCATCCGTTGTGGGGTTTTTTTTTGGCCAATTGATGAAGTAAGCATGCGGCTTGCATGATGACGCGTCTAATTGGACAGAAGTCACAGTAGTAATTTACACTGCATGCAAATGTGCGATCAGCAATGGCTACCTACATGGACAGAAGCGATTCTGAATCGGGCAGTTATTGTTTTCCTGGTGTAATTGTTCCCTACAATTTTGAGCCTCTCCGAGGTATGGCAACCATCTCAGTAGTGACTGACAGCAGCTCATCTGAGGAGTCTGGCTCACCGGAAGACACAGAGGGATTTTTTCCAGTCGAGCTCTGGTACGTCCATTATGTGTTTTGTCCCTGTCCCCCACAGGGCTTGTGTTTTTTCCACTGTGTCCCTCAGAAATCTGCGAATGTGCATATCAACCAGGTTACTATAACCTGATTCATGTAACCTTTGTTTGCTACAGTCGATTTTCAGTCACTGCAAGACACTGTGCATAATCTTTTTTGTTAGTGTAAGCCTTTGGTCTTTATTTGCAGCACTAGCCAAATGCCGCTATATTTATTTTTTTTGGTGTACTAATATTTTCCTTTACCCAACCATGCATTCTTGTACTGGAGAGGCTAACAGTTAAATAAGTACAGCAGCATGGCTAGTGGAGAAATAAGTGGTGTTAGTGGATGCAAATCTTAATTTGTAGCCATGGTAACAAAACCCCTACCAGCCAAGACAAGTCCCGCCTCGCGAGGACTTTTTTGCTTTGGTTCACGTTGTCTGCTGTAATGCAGGGCGTGTATGCCACGACTGGTACGGAGCCTGTGAGGTGTCTGGCCTCATCATGCAGCTTGAGCTGTGCTGTAAGTGTGCTCTGTGCAGTTAACAAGTTGTATTTAATTTTTATTTTTTTAGTGTCTGTGTTGTCTTGATGCCCACTTCACATGGATACCAAACCTCCACACCACCCACACCCACATCCAGGTCACCCATGTCTTCCAGGACTGCAGTGTGCTGCCTTCCACAGGACTGGTGGCATGGAGATATATAGTAGTCTGCATAATGCAAGATGTTGGTCCTCATTGTTCAGCACTGTGTTTGTTCCCATCTTCTGCTGTGAAGAGCATGTGCCACATGAATATAGCGATTCACAGCTCAGCGGATGCTCCCATTATCACAGTTACTGGAAAGGTCAAAATGATGTGACCTGGCCTAGGAACTGCGAAGTCCCTACAAGATGATCAGGCCTACTCTCTGTGACAGCGAAGCATATGTCAGTGCCAAGAAATGCAAAGTTATGCATATTGTAGACAAGAATCCCATGACAGAGTATTACCTGGATGTAGTCCAAGTATCTGCATCAAAGGAGGATGATCACTAGTGACCTGAAGCACTCCATGCAGTGCAAGAAAGCAGCAGCAAGGGGAAATAAGATGCTGGGATGCACAGTTGGGGGGTCAGTAGTAGGAGAGAGAGGTTATAATGCCGTTGTACAGGTCACTGGTAAGGCCGCATCTAGAGTATACAGTTCAGTACTGGTGCCCACACCTCAAAAAGGACATTAACCTGCTGGAGAAGGTCCAGAGGAGGGCTACAAAGATGATAGTGGGTCAGCAGGGTAAGGCATATGAGGAGAGGTTGAGGGCACTGAACATGTACTCCCTGGAAGACAGGGGAGAGAGAGAGAGGGGAGATGACTGGGACCTTTAAGTACTTGGCAAGAAAAAATAAGGTTGATAAGGAGAGTCTCTTTAAGCTGAGTGGCAACCATATCATGAAGGTGCACAGTCTTAAGCTGTAGGGTGGGAGGTTTAGGAGGGAAGTCAGGAAGCACCTCTTCACACAGAGGGTGCTGGACACTTGGAATGTGTTGCCAGAAGAGGTCATCTCGTTGAAGACAGTGGGCAGCTTAAAGCGATGCTGGGATAGGCATAGGGGGAAGTTAAGGATCATGGGGAGGGAGGATGGCAGGACAGTAGCTGAAGCTGTGGACACAGTAATATGAGCAGACTTGATATACCAAATGGCCTTATTCTGCTGGCTTCATCATATGTTCGTATGTAGTGCCACTGCCCTCGATAGGATAGTCGTTTTGTTGATGTTTCAACCATTACATGGCCTCCCAAATGCTGTAGACCAAGGGCAAACCCCTGGTGTCCTGTGTTCATTCATACAATATGGCATGACAGGGGGTATGTTATGTTTGGATAATGCACACCTCGGGTGGGTTGAAGCACGAGGTGTAGCCAACTGTTTAGTTCTGCCACCCGAGAAGGGCTGTTAGCGCAGCATGACACACTGCCTGTCATGCCTTATTGCGTTTATGAAAAGGTTCATTTTTAGTAAACTGAACGCAGTTTTTTTTAAACATATTACTTTGAGCTGTGCCTTTGTGTTTGTGTAATGGCCCACCTGAAATCATGTCTTGGCAAATAGGAATTCAGCATTCTTTCTACACATGTCATAATCCAGAACATGGGACACTGCTGTGTTTATAACCGTATTCGACACTGTGCCTAGTACTTCCCACCTTTTATGTCATAGTTTCTATCACCCAGTCTGTAATATACCTATTGCCAGTAGAACAGTAACCTCTGTTAAAGTAGTAAACCAATGTTACAGAAATACAGGTTGATACTATAGTCCTCATCAGTACTTCGACCCTAAGTTTCTTTTTGTGACTAATTACCATTTGTTTGGCTATCAGCTTATCATAAACTGTTGTTACAGTTTCATTACTGTAATTTAATGAACCACTGACTGTATTGTGATCTACTTTTTTTAATATTTTAAATATAACAGGTGTTCCTGCTTGCATTGCGAAGTGCTGCCAACCAGGGTGGAGAACATCCATTGCCATTACTACCCACAAATAATGCGAAGAATAGATGGTACAGAACACAACTGCATAACACTGACAATTGGATTTTACAGCACCTGCCTAGACCAGGATTCACTGGAAACATCTTACTATGAATTCATCTACGAGGATGGACCTCAAAGTGATGACTTCACCATTCATGAGTAAGTATATGTAAGCTATAACCCATGACCATCCGTGGGTACACTAGGCATTAATGCATGGCTCAGGTGCGTTGTGAGGCACGAGGGCGAGCCCGGGTGACCTCCAGCCACCTGAGCCATGCATTAATTCCTATTACACCCATGGATGGTCGTGGGTTAGTGCACTTATAAAACGGGGCTCGATAATGGTTCAAAAAACAGTTCTAAAGTGGTAGAAAAACATTGTTTTTTGTAGATTTGTACCTATGTCCCTCCGAGCAGGCAAGTAGTTCCTACATCCGGAACTGTTCCTAAATCCGGAAGTGGAACCAGAAGCATGTAGTTTTCTTGTAGATATCTTTCTTTGAAACAGTCAAAACACCATTTTGCAAACTTTCAAGCTTGCTACATAGGTTTTTAGGAATCAGGAGTCGTATCCTGGAGAAATCCGTCTTTCGGATGAGACGTTAAACTGAGGTCCCATCTGCCTGGATTGGTGGTAGTTCAGGTGGATGTTAAAGATCCCATGGCACTTATCGAAAAGAGCAGGGGAATTTCCCCGGTGTCCTGGCCAAATTTCCCTCATTCACTATAAATACCACCAACAGCTTAATCTGGTTTCAAAGCCAGTTGGCATTCATCTGTATCCCCCTCCCCCGGGTCGTGCCTGAAAATAGGCAGGATTTGTCTAGTGCACTTACCTGGTCAACAAAAGCTAAATAAATAAAAAATAAAATAAATAAAAATATCTCATTTTGGAAACCTAGAATGCTGTGGACCAAAAAAGAATAAAGGCCCATCCATTCTGTCCTGTTCCTACCTACTGACTCCAAAACATCAGTCAGTTACATCGGACTGGGTTTTCCTGAACCACCCAAGACCCCTTGAATCTGTACCACTCCACCCTGAACCTGCCACAGTGCCAACATTTACCACATGTCTGGGCAAGTCATGACCTTGCATCACAGGTAAGTAGTCCGAGTTTACGCGTGAAACTGGAGCATCAAAGGGTCAGTCGGGGGGGGGAGAGAATGGAACGTCTGGACAGCTGTCTTCCTCCCGGTGGAAGCAGACGCTTGTGAGTCAGTTCTCCCGAATGTTTAAGCAAGTGCTGGGGATTGCCAGCTGTGGCAGACATCAACACGCAGCATGCGGGAGGCACACTGCACTCCATCTTAACAAGTAGTTGCCAACCAGCTTGCCGAATACCTGGCCATGCACAATATCCTGTGCCCTGAACAGCATGGCTTTCATGCCGGCCACAGCACCACAACCACGCTACTTGAATTCTCCAACTTCCTGCACTCTGCTCTTGATGTCAGAAGTCCTTCCGGTGCCGTGTTCATTGACCTCTCCAAGGCTTTGACATGGTTTGTCATCCTCTCCTGCTTGACTCCCTCAGATGCCTTGGTTTCTCCCCCGGCCCCATTGCATAGTTCACCAGCTACCTCTCTGCCACAACTTGGTGTGTAAAAATCAGTAGCACCCTATCTGACACATGACCTGTCTGCTCTGGGGTTCCCAGGGCTCCATTTTAGGCCCTCTCCTCTTCAGTCTCTACCTCAACTCCCTTCCCTTGGCCAGGCAAGTAAGATCCTCCCCTACGCGGATGACGCTGTGCTCTTCGCCACTGACCCCAACCCCAACACACTCCAGGCTACCCTCCAACAAGCTTTTGATAGAGCTGAGCATTGGTTCACATCATGAAGGCTAGTTCTGAATCTAAAAAAGATCAAAGCTATGCTCTTCTCGCATCGCCAAAGCAAAGCCAGTGGTGCCCCTCTCGTGATACTGCCTAGCACACTAAACCCATTGAGCAGGTTTCCTCCTACAAGTATCTGGGCATTACCTTTGATTCGGCATTCTCCTTCCATTCCCATATCAATGCCCTTTCTGCTGCCATCAATGTCAGGATTGGACTGTTATACCACCATAGGGACTGCCTATCACAAAAGACCCTTAGATTGGCAATCACCTCCTCTGTCCTGTCACTAATCGACTATGGGCTACCCACCTATGCTGCAGCCGACAACACTGCACTTGCAAGAATCCAGCTCTCTATAAACAAGGCCTGCAGACTAACGCTGGGAAGCCCTAGGCGTACCCACACATGCCTGCTGTACTCCACCCACCAACTTGCTCAACCTTGAAGAAAGACTCCGCTTCCAAACCTGCCTTCTTGTAAAAAAGACCCTGCTAGGGCTCTCCCCCGGTGTCGCCTCCTCCCTGCAGTGTGCCTTCTCCTCAGTCTCTACCTGAAGCACTGTCAAAACCTCCCTTATTGTCCCCAGGGTAAGGACCTCTATGGCCCAGAGATCCTTTTGCTATCGGGCTCACTCCTGGTTCAATTCCCTCCCAGCCAGTATAGCTGACTCCACTAAGCTTGGTCCTTTCAAGGTCTCCCTCAGAAGCCATCTGACAAGCACTCGCTGCTGCAACTGCACATAATCCCCCACCTGCCCCTTACCTTCACCCCTAGGCTGGGTCTGCCCTGTCTACTTTTGCTGTATATACCTGGGGTCTCGTGCAACATCTGCTGACTAATGTAATAAAATATCTCTGGTTGCTACCTGACGTGGTACTTGTGTACCTATATTATGACTACTGTGATCTACCTATTACCAAGTGTGTACCACCAGTGAATGCCTGTAACACTGGTTGTTTTTTTAATCTAAGCATTATGTACTGTACTGTTTTGTTTGCTGTAATGTATTGCTCTCTTGATGAGGTGCCTTTGTAAATGAGCCTATGACTCAAAGGTCTGTAAACCGATGATCTAATAAATAAATAAATAAATGTGTATGTCAGTAGGGAGACAGCAACTATGAAGGAAACTCAACTTAGCCACTACACAATGAAGCCAGAGTACTGGCACCTTGCACTCTCCTCATGCAAGGATTAGCAAAGATTCTCTCCCTCGCCTATAGCCCCTGGAAGGGGACCACCATGTAGGTTAAAGCACTCTCCCTGTGAGTCCAGGGGTAAGGGGGCTGAGATACCCCAAGGGCTGATATGGGGTGCATCCCCACAGGCTCAAGTGAGCCATAAATAGAATTGAGGGGAGGTGGAACAGGGACAGGCGTGCACGTGAACAAGAAACTAAGTGTCACATTCCGGCAAATACTGAAATTAAATATAAAATAATTCAGTTTTTCATTACGGTATTTATTCATTGGCCCGGATATTCAGAAGGGTTGCGCCATGCGCAACCCACTGATTCGCCCTGGCGTGATATTCAAATGGGGATTGTGCCTGGCACAAATCTCGATGCACCGGAGCGCATCAGTAAGTATGCGGCACAGGTGGGTGATGCACGTGGCTACTCCGCGACATCCCTTGATATTCAGCTCCGGGATGTGCTGAGCACATGCATGCACAACTCTACTTGGCGCTTCGTACAGGTGAGCCTAAAAAGTGAATAACGGCTGACCACCCACAGGTGAGCTGCTGTATTGCAGGCGCAACACGGCAGCTGCCACCTGTGGGTGGCCACCCGAGCTCCGGCTGCACCTTCGTGGCGGCGCCCCCCCATGCCCGATCGCGGGCAGACGTAGAAGAATATAAATGTCCAATATCCCTGGTGGTCCAGTGGACCGCTCGCAGCCTGACCATGGGCTTAAGCATAAAAATAATTGTCCCATATTCCTGGTGGTCCAGTGGACCGCTTGCAGTCCGATCACAGGCTTAAGTATAAGAATAATTGTCCCATATCCCTGGTGGTCCAGTGGACCGCTCGCAGCCCGATTGTGGGCGTCAGTAAAACATTAATGCCACAGCAACCCAACCCTGGTGGTCTAGCGGTACCCCTCTCACCCCCCCACTGAGCCCCACCGCCGCTCCCCGGTCAGCGGTGGTGGCAACCTCCCACCCGCTTGCCACCCTGCTGCCTGACACTGCACGGTAGGGCTGTACGTCCATTGGTCCACAGCGCAAGTCAATGGGTGCAGCCCATACTGTACTACACGGTCCAGATATGTCCATTCATCCATTCAATACTTATTACTAGACAGTTAATGTTTAGGAAACGTAGCTCCTGAAAAACTGATACTTTTATATGTCAGATATTTTGTAATGAAATGTTCATGACATTTTAGTTATCAATGGTAATATGGCACTCAAGTTCATATGAGTTATATACATACAGTGTCTGCCTACCTGTAATATCAACCTCTTTTTCATACCATTAATGACAGGTCAAATGTGAACATGACACTTGGTACAAAGTATTAGCTGGCTAGTCAGGAATGCCCTGCTATATGCTCAGTTTGCATGATTACCTTTTTTACTTGATTTGAAAGTGCCGTAAAGGTCAGCACTGTTACGAAACATGGACTGCATTGTGTTATGGCACTTATGAAAATATTAAAAAAAGTGAGTGAGTAAGAACCTTGTGATGAAGGAAGCAGACATTACTGTAAAGAAGAAGTGGGACAAACCATGTTACTGTTGAACTTGTGACATTTACATGTAAGAAAATGCATGCTACGCTGATTATTACTAAGGTGTCAGGATACATTACCATGGTGGATGGTTTAACAGCAGAAAAAAATATCATTCTATTTTTTTTTTCTGTTTAAACATAGCCCATGTCATGTAATCAATAACTGACTCCGGTGTACCATTTTTGACTGTGAATCATAAACAATAAACACGTTGTCATATGTTTTTGCTTTACACATAACTCAGGTTATAAGTGCAATAACAAACTCCAGGGTGTGCAGTTATTGTGGATTGATGGACAGCTGTGGTTCATTTTGATGCACAAGGTCTCAGACAGACAGTCCAGATAGCACCACGATGTTGATTAATTCACAACAGCATATCCTGCAGTGGGGTATTGCGATTAAAACATGAGTTAACAATACATATTGTAACCCCCCTGCAAATGGGGGTTCCCAAAAGACTTCCAGGAGCTTGCTTGAATGCTCCAAGCCTGAATGGTGTTTGGCATTTAAGCCATTTATCAGTGAGTGTTTTTAGAGCCTCTGGTACTGTCTCTTTAAGAGCTGTCTGCTTGCAGACATAATTAGTTTGTATGGAGGGACTGTGTGCTTCTCTGAGTACCACTCGAGCTGCTGCCAATTCACTTCATTTTGCAGTCACTAGAGTGCAAAGGAACCTATCTGAAAGATGTAACTGTTTGCCAGAAATTATTTAGAGTAATAATGAAATTACAGTTTGTCTAACCTGCTTTCTTTGCAGTCAGAACTGTGTCTGCTAGTTCCCCATTCTAGTTTTGAACTGCTGAACTGGACCAATCAGTGTGGGGTAAGCTAGCTCTAAAATGGTGCCTTGGACGAATCAGAACTTGGACTCATAATCTGAGCCAGCCACAAGAGGATTGTATGGGCAGTGACTCTGGGAGATGTAGTTTAGACTTCAGTGCCTTTTGGACCAACAGCAGCAGTCTATTGTGAGTGACAGCCAATCCAGTCAAGAACTGGGAGGAACTCAAAGGAAGTGCCCGGTTTTGTCGGTTGGAGTTTCAGTTGAGCTTTGGCAGTGAAGAAGGAAGGAGCCCTGTGCTTTTTCAGTGTGCAGTTTTAGTCAAAAACGTGTGTAAGGCCCAGAGTTCCGGTCTGCAGCTTGTTGGACTGAATCCGTCCTGTGAAAAGAATCAAAGGATCTCTGAAGAGTAGAAACCAGGCTCACCCTGTAGAAGACTGGAGGAATTGCTGAAAATTACACTCGGTCTGTCAGGAACTGAATCTGCTGTGTGTTCTCCCGGTATTGTGCAGTAATGCGATCGGGATACAGATGCAGCCTGCCTGGTATAGTGCTTTTTTATATGGATGTGTGAAGAGGTTTGTGCACCTCAAGTGAGCCCTGCTGACATTGAAGGACCCTATCTTATTTGGAGGTCGTGAGTACTAATTCAGGGTCGCTTCCTGTTGAATTGCCACATTAAATCCAAATGGAATTACTGTACTGCTGACTGTTTAATTCTCCTTTTCTCTGTGTAAGGGCCCCTACCAGCTGCCACGGTTTGGACTAGCCACTAGGGCTTGGTGTACCAGGGACAGTAACTGATAGGGATAGGCCTGTGCACAGAGCCATAGGTAGATTATTAGAGTGATAAGCTAATTAACCTGATTCCCCTGTCCTTGTTATATCCCCTAAATAAATCAGAGCTGCTTGTTTCAGCAAAGTTATACTGCCTGAGGTATTTGTCTATGTTAAAGTACTGTACTGTGATTGTTGCACTGTATCTCATTTCACAGGAGGTCCCAGTGCCGGAACCAGACCTGGGGTAAGTGTATACTGTGAGGTAATTCTGATGTATTGTGTGGGCCACTAGTGGGAAGAAAGGGGTTGCAGTGTCCCAGAGGGCTGTGACCAAGTTAGTTTAACTATTGCAAACCCTGACCTCTGGGTGGAGGCACCTGCCATTGGACCCAGGCCCCTCAACCTGTTAGTGGCAAATCAGGCAGGGTAGTAGCCCTGGGATAAGCGCCATCTAGGGGTTACATCTTGGAGGCTCACCGCTGGGATTGTGTGTCCTCTAGTGGCCATATTACGAACCACTGTTAAGAAAAAATGGGTACCCGACAGAAGTGGCTGTGCACGGCTGGTGGAGTGGTGTACTAGGGGAGGAGATGACCCCCAAATGCTATGCTTATCCTGGACATCCCCTGGGTATCAATACGGACACTGTGCAGGAGTACTTTCCAAGGTGGAAGGTTTACAAAACCCTGTGGTGGTGGGTCGGCATGCTAATCTGCTCACCCACACTTTCCTGGCCCTAGTAGAGTTTAAGGATCCCATAGATAGCTCCAAAGTGCCACAGACCATTACCCCAGAGGGAGCCCTCACTGCTTGGAGAGTGATAACTAAGGACAGTAAAGACCCGGGGGGGAATCAGCCCCCACCACTATCTGAAACTTTTGAGGAGAAATTTGCTGAATGGTTGCTGGGAGAGGGGAAAACTGTGGAGGACTTGAAGAAACTATTCTTGCCACCTGGGGGTGTTCCTCCCCCAACACCCTCTCCTGCTCCAGTGCCCGTAATGGTGGCTGAACCAATGCAGACTCCTATTTCTGCACCTGCCATTAGTCACGACTCTTACCGAAGGTTGAGGATCTTCTCTGGCACCTCCCACCCCCAAGGGAGGATGACTGGGAGACCTGGATGAACTATGTTGCCCCCAAGTGCTAGAATGGCAATGCTCGGAAGGCGGCGAAGAGGGTTAGTGAGAGCCTCCGAGGTCCTGCCCTGGCTACCATCCGTGCTAAACGGGCCAGTAACCCTGAAGCAACTGCACAGGCCTATCTTGAGGCCTTGGAGAATGTGTATGGGAGCCCAGATTCTGATGAGGACCTATGGTGGAGAGTAAGAGATGCACAACAGTACCAAGGGAGTTGTTGTCTGTGTATGTCTCGGCTGGAAAAATTGTTGCAAGAATGCCTCAGAAAGGGTAGTTTGCCAGCGATTGAACTGGACCGAACCAGACTGGACAGAATCCTTAAGTCTGCCCTTCTCAGAACTGCTGTTGCTTCAGTTCGCCTGGCAAATCGACTGGAATCCCCACCCTCCTATGATGAGTTAATGAGAGAAATTGAGGAGTTGAGAAAAGGCGACCTCGGAGGTACCTGCACCAACAGCTGTGGCTACGACCAGTGACTGAGGGTGACCCATCAATGAAGTTCAGGGGCAGAGGTTGACAGTCAATGAGTGCTCTGACAAGGAAAGATATGCCACAATGGGGCGAACTGTTGAGAGAGATCCGAATTCAAAAACAGTCCTTTATGAAGGCCACGCCTGCAAGTACGGGCCCTGACCTATATCCGACTGCATCTGCTATGGGGGTGGGGTACCTACCCATGTATCTCCTGCTGATAACAGCTCCAAACTCAATTCCTTGACCATGGAAGTGGAGAAACTGACGAGATGTCTCCAAATGCTTATCACGCCGCAGACAGAGATGGCACCCAGGTTTCCAGTTAGTAATACCCCCGCCCTGGCTCCCAGTGTGGCGCCTCGGCCAGCTCAAACTCCAGAAAGTATGTTTTGCTATAATTGTGGGAAAGATGGGCACATGAAAAGGGAATGCCAGTCCCAAAAGACACTGACAAAGTTGCATATAAGCTACAAGGAGAGCTTCGGAGAAGAAATCAGTGGTTAAGAGGTGCACGACATGATCCCAGTGAGGGCACCAAAAATGCTAATTCACGTCCTTTTGTGGCAAGGTCAGTTGCCCAGGCCCCCACTACCGCCTCTCCAGACTGGTCCAGAATAGTGGGTCCCTCCATGGAGACCACTGTAAAGGTGAATGGAGTGTCTACAAGAGCTGTATTAGACAGTGGCTCCCAAGTGACAATTATGTTCCAGGATTGGTATCAGAAGCATTTGTCAGACGTACCCTTACAACCATTAGAAGGACTGCATGTATGGGGGTTAAGTGAGAAGGCCTACCCCTATTCCGGGTATATCCGAATTTGGCTGTCTTTCCCCACCTCCGTGGCTGGAGTGGCCGAACAAGTAGAGACCCTAGCCTTAGTGTGCCCCCCACTGGACTGTATGATGGTGTCCCTTTGTTGATTGGAACAAATGCTCACATGTTCGGAAGGCTGGCACAGTTGTGTTATGAAAACAGGGTCAAAGACTAGTAGAGCTTTAAGAGTTCCGGCTTTAATTAAGAAGGCCTATGAGGCACAGAGAGATGCTGAAAAACAGAACCAGAGGAACCGGTCGGAATTGTATGGAAGAAGGATCCTGAGTCTCTGATCCTGGCGCCAAATGCCCAGTGTACCTTACAGGAGAGGTCCGTGATCAGAAAGGATGTTAAGAATAAATATTAATGTTGGATGCACAGGCGATGGAAAATTGCCAGAGGGACTGCTGGTCAAGCCTAGTATTTTGCCCGCTAGAGCCCATGCTTATGCCAGAAGGGTAATGGTCCAAGTTCATAATGTGTCTGAAAGAGACATTCGAGTAAACAGAGGTTGCATCCTGGCTAATGTGCATTGTGCAGACACTGCAGTGCTACCCAGCAGCAAGAGTTCAAGGAAGAATGACAGAGTAACGCCTGACTTGTTTGATTTGGCGACTCCCGCTGCCAGCTGAATGGAAAGTGAGGATCAGTGAGAAGCTTGCCAGAGAGATCAGGTGTTTTCTTTAAAGGAATGGGATGTAGGATGCGTGCAAGGAGCTGAGCACAATATCCGCTGCATGACGAAGACCATTTCGTGAGAGGTCTCGACGCCTGGCACCTGCTGACATAGATGATGTGAGACGGCATCTGCAAGAGATGTTAGCTGCTGGTGTAATACAAGAATCCAGAAGCCTTATGCTTCCCCATTGTGGTAGTGAGGAAAAGAATGGAACAGTAAGGATGTGTGTGGATTATCGCACTCATAAACATGGACTATCCCTGATCAGTACACAATGCCCCTCATTCAGGATGCTTTGGACTGCCTAAACGGGAGCAAGTGGTTCTCTGTGCTGGATCTCCGCAGTGGGTACTACCAGATCCATGGCCCCAGAGGACCGTGAGAAGCGGCCTTTATCTGTCCGCTTGGCTTCTATGAATTCATGAGGATGCCTCAAGGGATTTCAGGTGCCCCAGCCACTTTTCAGCGATTGATGGGCGTGCAGTGGGGACATGAACTTACTAGAGTGCCTGGTATACCTAGATGATGTTATTGTGTTTGGCAGCTCACTGGAGGAACATGAGAGCAGATTATTTAAGGTATTGGACCGACTGGAGGACTTTGGCCTTAAACTGTCCATTGATAAGTGTCAATTCTTTCAAACATCAGTAAAGTATGTGGGACACATAGTATCCACGAGGAATAGAGACCGACCCAAGTAAAGTTGAGGCCTTGACCACCTGGCCACAGCCAAAAATCTAAAAGAACTGCAAAGATTCCTGGGATTCTGTGGTTATTATCGGAGCTTCATCAAGGACTATTCAAGAGTGATCCGCCCTTTACTTAACCTTACTCAAGGGTATCCCCAACCCAAAAAATACCAAAAGTCAGCGTCCTCAAGACTGAAAGAGTGTATTTTCATCCGGTGAAGTATTTGGGGCCCACTGGACTCCTGATTGTGAGACTGCTTTTCATGAGATCATATATCAACTTACCCATGCTCCAGTGCTGGCCTATGCCGATCCAAGAAAAACCACGTCCTGCACACTGATGCTAGCTTGCAAGGGTTGGGGGCTGTGTTGTACCAAGAGCACGAGAATGGCCTGAGACCAGTGGCCTTTGCCAGTAGAAGCCTGACCCCATCCGAAAAGAACTATCCTGTACATAAGTTAGAGTTCCTAGCTTTGAAGTGGGCTATTGTTGACCAATTCCATGAGTACTTGTATGGGGCTAAAATACTAGTAAAAACTGACAATAATCCTTTGACCTATGTGACACCTCAGCTAAGTTGGATGCCACTGGCCATAGGTGGCTTTCTGCATTATCTACATATGACTATGCTCTCGAATACGAGCAGGTCTGAACCACATAGATGCTGATGCTCTCTCTCCGGAGGCCTGTTCCCCAGAATGATTGGGTCCGATTGGCAGAACCTGACATTCGGGCACTCTGCCGGAAGTTTGACAGGGAGGAACAAATGTCCACAGACGCAGTGGACTGCATGGTGGATTGCTTGGGAGCCTCTGAGAATTGCATACCTGCTGCTTATTGCCACTTTTCTGCAATAGACATTGGTGCACTGCCTCAGCTGGACAATGACAGTATTCGGCGAGCTCAATCCCGCGATCCCATGATCAAAGCAGCTTTAGAAGCCCTCTATGCAGGAAAAGATGTGTCCAAATTACGCTCCACTGATTTGAGAACTGCACTGTTATACAAAGAAGGTCCTAAGTTGAAACTGATCAATAAACTGTTATACAGAGAAACAGTAGACAGAGGGGGACAAGTAGACAAACAACAACTAGTGCTGCCCACTGCCTTCGAGACTCAGTACTGAGGTCCTTGCACAACCACATGGGGCACCTTGGTATAGACAGAACACTTGACTTGGTGAGATCCAGATTCTATTGGCCTAAGATGGGGCTGATGTGGAGCAACACATTCGAACTTGTAGTCGCTGCTTACAGAGGAAGCTTTGCCCCAGAGGGCTGCCCCTTGTTAACATCACCACCAGTGCACCCATGGAGCTGGTCTGTATTGATTTTCTGAGTTTGGAGTCAGATCAGAAGAAATATCAGTAATGTGCTGGTGGTCACTGACCATTTCACGAGATATGCCCAAGCTTTCCCCACCAAAGACCAGAAAGCATCCACTGTGGCCAAAGTACTTGTAGAAAACTTTTTGTTCACTATGGGGCTCACAAAGAATCCATTCTGATCAAGGAGAGACTTTGAGAGTCGTCTGATCAAAGAGATGCTTTCTCTGTGGGGAGTCGAAGTCCAGAACCACTCCTTACTACCCCAGGGGACCCACAGCCTGAGCGTTTCAACCGCACTTTGCTAGATATGCTAGGCACCCTGCACCCAAAGGACAAGCCTAGATGGAGCCAACAAATTAGCACCCTGGTACATGCTTATAACTGCACCAAAAGTGATGCCACTGGATTCTCCCCCTACCGCCTGATGTTTGGAAGAGAAGCTCGACTACCAGTAGATGTGTGTTTTGGGGTCTCTCCTGATGGGGTTCAAGCTGACAACTATTTACAGTATGTGCAAAAGTTAAAGGCCCAGCTAACTCATGCATACCAACTGGCTCAAACCATGGCTGCCAAAAGAAATCTGGCCAACAAAGAAAGGTATGATAAAAGGTGAAAGCACAGGAACTCCAGGAGGGAGATCGGTATTGCTAAGAAATCTGGGACTGCATGGCAAGCACAAGATTGCTGACAGATGGCACCATCTCCCTCACATTGTAGTGGGCAAACTAGATGATCTGCCAGTGTACAAAGTAAGGCCTGAGAATAATTCAAAAGATGTAAAAACAATGCATAGAAATCATTTACTGCCCATTGGACAAATCTTAATTGAGTCTGAGCCCTAGAAGATGCCCCTCTGGACCAGTGACTAGAGCTGCTGCTAAGAAAGATCAAGAAAGTCTGCACCTACAGAAGCAAAGTTAAAGTGTTCCCTCCACAAGTCCCAGTTGAGCATGACTGTCAGTCCATATCGGAAGAAAGTGAGTGACTTTGAATACTATCCTTCTTACGAACTGAGTCAATTGTTTGGGGCAATTCCCTAGTCAATACTGGAGATGAAGCTGGGCCTTCTGGACTGTCTAAGCCCCCAGCTTCATCCCTGGAGCCAATGCTCCCAGAAAGTGAAGTGCAAAGCATCAGATCAGATGAAATGGAATCATTGTGCATGGTTGAACTGTTTGAGCTTTCAGGGGAAATGATAGATTGGGGCAGACTGGTGATACACCCGAACAAGAAGAGTATTTTGAGTGCCCTGACAGTCCACTGCCAGTGTCCGAAAGCTCTCCATGCGAGCCAAATGTTGTGGACTCAGAAACTGTAACTCCTGGAGCTGAAAGTGCCCCAAGTTCTAGCCTCTCTACCCCATGGAGACTCCCTGACAAGTGAGGACAATGCTGAAAATGAGGCTCAGAGTGCAGAGACTATAACAGTTCCCCTAGAAAGACTGGTCGAGCTGTAAAGCCTGTGGTGCACCTCAGTTATGATTCACTTGGGAGGCCTGTGGACTTGCCTCTCAATGTTGTCCATAAAGGAGTGTATGTGTCCCGAGCTCATTGCCCAAACTGAGCATCAGTGCTAACTCAAGTTACTTGTGTTTGCCCTCTAAGTATGGTGCCCTTGCCCATCCAGCCCCAAGGTAACTGATAGGAAGGGCCCTCTCTTCAGGTTTCATGTACAAGAGGTAATAACTTGAGTTATGGTACAATGTGTATGTAATACTGTGTAAAGAGTGACGACTGCAATGTTTCAGAAATGTGTTCTTGGTAAAATGATATATTGACTGATGATTACATTGCGAGCCTAATGCAAATGTATACTGTTGCAGTTAAAACTTATGGGGTACTTGCTAGCGCGGACGTCAAGCTTTCCCAGGCCAGGAAGGGTGTAACCCCCTGCAAATGGGGGTTCCCAAAAGACTTCCAGGAGCTTGCTTGAATGCTCAAGCCTGAATGGTGTTTGGCATTTAAGCCATTTATCAGTGAGTGTTTTTAGAGCCTCTGGTACTGTCTCTTTAAGAGCTGTCTGCTTGCAGACATAATTAGTTTGTATGGAGGGACTGTGTGCTTCTCTGAGTACCACTCGAGCTGCTGCCAATTCACTTCATTTTTGCAGTCACTAGGAGTGCAAAGGAACCTATCTGAAAGATGTAACTGTTTGCCAGAAATTATTTAGAGTAATAATGAAATTACAGTTTGTCTAACCTGCTTTCTTTGCAGTCAGAACTGTGTCTGCTAGTTCCCATTCTAGTTTTGAACTGCTGAACTGGACCAATCAGTGTGGGTAAGCTAGCTCTAAAATGGTGCCTTGGACGAATCAGAACTTGGACTCATAATCTGAGCCAGCCACAAGAGGATTGTATGGGCAGTGACTCTGGGAGATGTAGTTTAGACTTCAGTGCCTTTTGGACCAACAGCAGCAGTCTATTGTGAGTGACAGCCAATCCAGTCAAGAACTGGGAGGAACTCAAAGGAAGTGCCGGTTTTTGTCGGTTGGAGTTTCAATTGAGCTTTGGCAGTGAAGAAGGAAGGAGCCCTGTGCTTTTCAGTGTGCAGTTTTAGTCAAAAAACGTGTGTAAGGCCCAGAGTTCCGGTCTGCAGCTTGTTAGGACTGAATCCGTCCTGTGAAAAGAATCAAAGGATCTCTGAAGGTAGAAACCAGGCTCACCCTGTAGAAGACTGGAGGAATTGCTGAAAATTACACTCGGTCTGTCAGGAACTGAATCTGCTGTGTGTTCTCCGGTATTGTGCAGTAATGCGATCGGGATACAGATGCAGCCTGCCTGGTATAGTGCTTTCTTTTATATGGATGTGTGAAGAGGTTTGTGCACCTCAAGTGAGCCCTGCTGACATTGAAGGACCCTATCTTATTTGGAGGTCGTGAGTACTAATTCAGGGTCGCTCCCTGTTGAATTGCCACATTAAATCCAAATGGAATTACTGTACTGCTGACTGTTTAATTCTCCTTTTCTCTGTGTGAAAGGGCCCTACCAGCTGCCACGGTTTGGACTAGCCACTAGGCTTGGGTACCCAGGACAGTAACTGATAGGGATAGGCCTGTACAGAGCCATAGGTAGATTATTAGAGTGATAAGCTAATTAACCTGATTTCCCCTGTCCTTGTTATATCCCCTAAATAAATCAGAGCTGCTTGTTTCAGCAAAAGTTATACTGCCTGAGGTATTTGTCTATGTTAAAGTACTGTACTGTGATTGTTGCACTGTATCTCATTTCACAGGAGGTCCCAGTGCCGAACCAGACCTGGGGTAAGTGTATACTGTGAAGGTAATTCTGATGTATTGTGTGGGCCACTAGTGGGAAGAAAGGGGGGTTGCAGTGTCCCAGAGGGCTGTGACCAAGTTAGTTTAACTATTGCAAACCCTGACCTCTGGGTGGAGGCACCCGCCATTGGACCCAGGCCCCTCAACCTGTTAGTGGCAAATCAGGCAGGGGTAGTAGCCCCTGGGATAGCGCCATCTAGGGGTTACAATATGAAAACATGTTTTTTGCTGCTAAATTAGACAAAATGGTACTGTATCCTGACACACTGCAAGATAATCCCTAAGTAATAATACACATACCATGCATTTGTGGAACACAGAAATGTCAGACATTCAACACTGATGTTGGTTGTCACATGTCTTCTGTATATTAATTTCTGCTTCATTCATCATGAGGTTCTTAAAAAGAAACTACTCCACTACCCCATGACACTGCCAATGTCTCAGTCACAAAATATCAGGTACACTAAATTACAGATTGTGACAGCCCTCTGTTGAGATACAGAACATTTGTGTGGGTTCTGAAAGGATAACCACAACAGCAGCACAGGAAGTGGCTGCCCATGTTCTACAGAGCAAAATACAGTGCCATTGTGGTCATAGCCGGTTTTAGGCACCAGCAAACCCTGCGGTTGCTGGGAGCCCCTGCTCATGGGGGGCCCCCAACCAGAGAAGTTTACCTTATTCATTTTTAAACATTTTTTATCTTAATATATTTTTAAAACATCAGAAAAGGACTGTGCAGATCCTTCTGGTTAAGTCATGAAATACCTCAATAAGCTACGATCCAGTCAATATGAGGTGGATAGGCAGCAATGGATGGGATAGGAAGAACAGCCCCAAGAACTGACACTGCTGTGTCCTCCTAAAACATTTTTAAAATACTACTGGTTAAACTAAAGCTATACATAGAAACAAAGACATTTAAAATTTGCCGGCAGATAACTACTGCTTGGCCACTTAGTCTACCCATTTTCCCTGCCTATAGTATCACCACAAACAAAATCTTGCACTTATGGGCTACAGTAAAACACATGGGCTAAAGGTGGCCAAGTAGAGGGGCTCCATGACTTCACTGATTCTGCTGGGGGCCCCCAAAACCCTAAAGCCGGCCCTGATTGTGGTGACTTCTGTAGTGAAGACCTCACCTGTGCTCAGTTCTGGATAACTTCTGTGTGGGTTACACTTTGCTCTGCACTCAGTCTGTTGCACAGCTACCACCTCACTGTTTGCTGGCATTCAAATTTAGAAAAGTGAATAAAATATTGAGACATGCTCTGCCAATCGGCATGCTAGTTGTTTGTCTGTCAAGGCATAACTGAATCTTTTGCTGACACTATCTGGCCAGTGGCATGTGTGTATGTCACCTTGCAGTAATGGCCATCTGATAATGTTACATCATGCACAGTGCCGACACACACTGCATTCCCTATTGGTTTATAATGCAACTGTCATTTTTAATGTCCTGTTGACTATAGTAAAAATACAAATGTAACACTGAAATAACTTCATACAAGCCAGTGCAATAAAAGTACTCCATTCTGTGCTTATCATAAAACAAATATTGCTGTGTTTATATCACACTTGAACTTTTACAAAGAAAAATAAATGTTAATGTACATGTACTATCTTACAAACATTGCTTCCTGTGTACTTAATTTCTATAAACATTTACTCATATAACTGGTATAAATATATAGTGTTATGTAAATATGAATATGTAAAAATCTATTCTCATCTATAAACATTGACACCAGGGGTAAAAGTAATCAGATTTTGAAATACCCAGAGGTAGGGTGTGGGAAGCACTCAAGTCCCTAAGGGGGAATAGGTACCGGGCCCAGATGGGATCCATCTCAGTGTGCTGCAGGAGCTGGCAGATGCCCTTACAGACCCCGTATCAGATGTTTGTAACTCTCTCCGCAGCCGGGTGTGTACTGCAGGACTGGAGGATGGCACACACTGTGCCTATTTGTGTGCCATCATGTGCTACTATTAGAGAGTATGGTGGTGTATGAGAAGATGTGCAGGTGGATATGAAACTGGTTTATTGGGCAGATACAGGGGTGAGGGTGGGGGTGGGGTGTCTCATCCTCCAGGCCAGCTTGGGAGTGACTGTATTTACAAATGGTGCACTGCGCAGTGACAGACCATCGTTGAGCCCATCGAGGAGACTCGACAGACCATAGGGCCTAACGTTAATGTTCAACTAAGTAAATCATCCCAAGAAATAAAATATTACACAGAACCACAATTCCAGAACACCTTAGCTACTTCATGTTTTTCTTGGTATTGATGGCCATAATTATAGAGTCATGACCATTTTTCATTTTTTGAGCTCCTTCAATATCTTATAATGACTGTCACCTGGAGTTTATTACAATACTTCACAAGTTATTTCCGTTTACCAAAATGACTGGCATGACGTTCTACCAGCAGACATTTTTCCACTTTTTGGTAAGCGCTGCTGACAGGATCAGGCCTGCAATGTTGGTATTCTGTGATGAGTGCCTTGGCTGCAGCATAGCTTGGAAAAGTACTTCTTAGTTCGTGAACTGCTTCCATAAGTTCATGTCTGTATGCTGTTAAATAACGAAACAAATGGATAACTGTGAGCAGTATATTATGAACACTCATGTGGTTACACAATCCTACCCAACCAACAGTAACAAACCTAGATTATATGGAACGCATACGTGATGGTTACTTATGTGATAATTTGTTTCAGCATGAATGACAAGTCAGATCATGGTTCAATCACTCATGTCTGCGCGACACTGAGCCACTTGTGATGACCCAGAGGTGACTTGCCACTCAAGCTGATACGTCAGCTATCACATAAGTAACCATCAGGCATCCCCCTTTGTGCGTATTCAGAGCACTTGTTTCGCACACTTCAAAGGTCAGAGAATTTTACATTCATCATTCACCCAGTGACCAGCTGATTACTAACCACCTATTACCAAAAAACTGTACCTTTTAAGTACATAAAGTGTGTAAATTTAATGTGTATCCTAAAAAGGAACAAAGAAATGGCAATTGTTTTCTGTTTTCATTCATGGAGGAAACACTTCTATGATTTCTATGTACCAAATCCATATAGTACTATTTTACATAACAGAATTTGGAAAGCACACACACCTCGCCATGTATTTCCATGTTGTGGTTGACATGACAGTACGGACCTGACATGCTTTGCTCTCGATGTCTATGCTGTCCTCGCAACCAACTTTTTGGATTGTACAATACTCTCTTCATAGTGATCAGCGAAACCATGACACAGCACATGGACGGCAAGCAAGTGATGCTGGATGCTAAATGACTGTTGTACTTACTGTATGTGCATGGCACTTTCACTTGTTTGACTATGCTGTCACCTTTTTTATACTTGGGGTAGGTGACACGCCACTGTGGGTTTCCGGCACGTCCAATAACCTGAGCCTGACCACTGTTCTCATTATAGTGGAGAGCACTGAGTAATAATCTGTAAGTTGAACAAACCATTTAATATCATGCAATAGTCACACAGCTAATTGACTGTTGCTGTATTATACACTATTAACAATACAGAATGAGAAACTGTACGCACAACCAGTGTGTTTTGCCACCTTGTGGTTCTGATTCCCATGGACCTCTCGAGCTTCGTTCTTGAGGTCTGAGGGAATCAGAACCCCTCTGTGGCAGAACACAGTCGTTGTGCATAGTTGCCCATCCAGTATTCTGTATATTGCTATTATTAAAAAATCTTCCAAAACAAAACTGTTCTAATTAAGCAATATACCCTGACTGTGAGTGATTATATAGGTGGATGTACCATGCCTGGTGCAGTTCGGTCACGAGTAGCAGCCGAGTGACTGAACCACACCAGAAGTGGTAAATCCACCCATATACCCATTTCCTGTCATTGTATATTGATATTGCACAATGTTCAACTTTCTGTTTCTGTTTTTATAGTGGTAATCTGAATGATAGTATTATCACAGAAATGCCACCACAGCTGCGCAAGTGTGATGCACATATAAACCCAGTTGCCATGGTCCCAAGGTATGAGTTGCCTACCAAATCTAAAAAATAAAATATTAACAGATATGGATGGAGTGGTCGGGGGACGAGGGCAACTGAGTCATTCTCCAGTGCGACAGTTGGCTGAGGGAAAGCATGTCTTCAGTGTTGCAATCGGCTGGCCATCTCACAGGAAAAAAATGCAGAATTTTGAACTAGATCCATATATTCCAAAAAATAACAAATAGATAAGTATCTATTTCATGGCAGTAAAACCATCTCGAGGTTTTGGGGACTTTTGGGAACCTCTCGAGCTTTGCTCTCGAGGTTCCAAGTCCCCAAAACCTATCGATGGTCTTACTGCCTTGTAATAGATACTTACAGCATCTACCCATTATTCTATTTATAATGTATTCCTCATTTAGGGGGACATTTATAATAAAATACTTCTTGTAGCAACAGTTTAAGAACGTTTCTTCAAAATCAGAATGCATCATTCCGGTCATCCTGTAGTCATATGGAATGGAATACTGACAGGACGAATCCCTATGCCATGTTGATCATGCTGCACATGACAGTGTAACAGGCATTATAAACATGGTCTCAGAAATGAGTAGCTGTTAGGATTTAAACAGCATTACATTAATCCATGTTATACTGTCCTGTACAGCCTGAGCACCATGGCACGTGGATTCATCATGTCAGCATTCCAGCCTGTAGCACTGCTGAATGTCTCAAAGGTAGCATCCTGATTTTGAACATGCATTCTTAAACTGTTGGTGGAAGAATTATTTTACTAGAAATCTCCCTCTAAGTGAGTACAGCATTTAAACAGTATACTGTTATAAATTTCTTTGGAAGTCATTTATCATAATAGCAATAAGGCACCACCAGGAGTTACAGTAACAGTCAGTTAATCACCACCAGGTGCAGTATTGCACTATACTGTGCCTCGTGCCACAATACACAAATGGGTAATTAACAGACTGTTACTCTAACCCCATGTCAAGCCTTATTGCTTAATTGATGTAAGGCTGTTGGAATCATAACAGCCAATCAGATGACAGCATTTCACACATCCTTTTCATTATAGTTGTAAGAACCACGATACATATCACAGTGCAATGTCTGTTACATCCGTACCTTGCCTTCATGGCACCATAAAAGTAGTGCACTGACTTTGGAGCAAAGTAAATTACTACTTTGTGATATGATTCCAGACCAGATGTCTGCTCATATGGAGACAGACATTTGAAGTCCTTTAGAAGTCTCGTTTCAAACCACAAGCTCAAGTTCCTTGTGAGCCTTGGAAGCTGAAATTAAGACATTCATTACATTTCGGTCATGTCACAGATATTTGGTAAACATACCAGTTATTCATTAGCTAATAATGAGACTGCAATTTCCTGTTTCAGTTACCAAAAATAAATATTCAGAAGAGCATGAAATGTAATTACCTTTATTGACCCATTCACGGTCTTCAAGAAGGCCATGTTCACAGCATTGAAACGTGTCGCTGTGTCCTTCGTGGATATCTGATATGTGGTTCGGGAGACTGAGACATTTTTGTACTGCAAGCTCACCATTACCACCACTGGATGCAGCACACCAATAAAGATGATCATTAATCCCATGGATCCATGGAGTGACCTCTGTGCATGTACGTAATGTGGTCTTTGCCTCTAACTTCTTCACACCTGTTAATTTGTACAAAAGAATTTGCTTTATTACTAACACAGAGAACAAGTGATCAGAGATTAGTAAAGCAATCACCACCGATGTGCAATTGTCGCAATGACTAACATCCATTTCACATTATGTGATGACGGTGCTTGATGTGAGCATATTACCTTTGGCAACATGCCAAACATCAAAAAGGTGATTGTACTGCTGTCGCTGTTCTCTTATATACTTCTGTACAGAGGGGTGATGTCCGTTATCAAAGTTGAGATGTTAACAGTCTTCTCCTCAAGGTACGCTAGGCAGCACTTCAGTCCCTTGAGCTCCATTGCATTAGAGGTTTTGACTTCATTATTCTATCGGACAACACATACAAAAAATGGTAATGAACAACAACAGAACCAAAAATGTTCCGTTCTAAGGTAAATATCAAGTACTGAGTACCTGCACAAGCTCAAGATGTAACACTTTGTTGCAGGACAGGCCCATGAGACTGTAGCTGCCACACTTCACACTATGTCTGGGGCTGCAACAACGTGCATCACCGCCAAGTGTAACTGTGCCAGTCAAGCTTGAAAGTGTCATATTTTGCCTCTGTTGCCATACACGGTGCACAGCTGGTATCAGATAACACCTTTGGATATTTGTAAATGTACACCTACAAATTATTGGTACATTTATGGCATGGAATACAGAGAACGCCTGCTGCGCTAGCAAACAACAACAAAAAATTCCAGCCGCAACCTCTAAATTTCCAAGTGGCAACATTTCATGTTTGGGCTGGCTTTCCCAAGTAGTTTTGTGTACCATACTGCAAACACGGTCCACCGAAATGAAAGAACCCATCGTCTTTTTTATATAGACAGTGCACCGTGAGAGGCTAACAGAACAAATTACTAGCAAGCTTGCTAAACACGATTCAAAAACTAGGAACTTCCTCT
Organism: Neoceratodus forsteri; assembly: GCA_016271365.2. Classification (NCBI taxonomy): domain Eukaryota; kingdom Metazoa; phylum Chordata; order Ceratodontiformes; family Ceratodontidae; genus Neoceratodus; species Neoceratodus forsteri. The sequence goes on from CM028134.1 coordinate 837,114,048, forward strand.
GTGGGTGAGCAGACTGCTTACTTTCAAGCATGTCAAAGTTGAGAGAAGAAAACAGGAAAGCCTTGTAAGAAGATGATTTATATTGCCTTACACACTATACAAGTAAGATTGGTGGGATGCAAGTTACCTGTCTGAGTTATCGGGGGTATCCACCTCAGAGTCATCATCAATATCTGAATCTGCCAATGTCCAATAAGGATCAGCAGCATCACTGAAATCATTCCTGTCTCTGGATTCAAGATCAGACATGTCTTCATCAGGTGGTAGGCAAGATACAGGCTGAAATTGTTCTTCGTATTGAGTGGCGGCATCCCTCATAACCACTTGCAGGCTCCGCCCACCAATAGAACGCATCTTGATCTTAGCATCTGTGCTTTTGGACATGGTCTTAATGCTTGTTTGCGTACCTCTTCCATGAACCTATATTACAGAGGGACACATTAGAGATTCAGTAACAGACAGACGCAATGTGTTGCATAAGCTGCAGAAACATAAAACATCATGTCACAGTTACAAATAACAGCATAACATTGCACTGTAGATTATTATAGTGTATACTGGAGTGCTGTTCTACACTGAAATCCATTACCTGCAAAATGGTGTGGTACCACAGTTCAAAGGTCATGGGATGTGATTTCACTGTACTGTGGTACAATACCATTGTAGAACCTCTTCAGACTGCATGAATAAGTTTCATTTTCAAAGCAAAAGATCTCACAAACACATATTTCAGACAGTACCATACACTATGTAAAGACAAATGGATGAAACCAGCTAATAACAACGCTGTGTTCCCATTGAGAGGTTGTCCTTACAACAATGTAAACCTTGACATCGAGATCGAAAGGCGCGTTAACTATTTCTTTTTTTTTACGCACATGCTCATTGATGTTCATGTTGTTATGGTATCGTTGCTACATAGCCAAGAGGGGTTAACAACCTCTTGACCTCACAACAATACCAGAACAACCTTGTAAACTTAAGCAATATACCACAATAGGGTGTTAGTGATGCCAGGATTTAACCACCTGGTGTGCTTTTCTCATGATGTGCATGCTGAGTGAGAAAACACACCAGGAGTAGCTAAATAATGGCATTACCCACACATTGAATGGCGATATTGCAATTATACATTGTCTCCTTTGTTTTTCGGTGTTAAAAAACAAAACATTATGTTTTTTCGGGCTGGCTGGCTGGCAGGCACGTCTTGCCGTGGGGTCATAGTACGACTGACACGTTGTCAATCGTGCCAGTCAGCCAATCAGGAGACAGTATTTCTAGATGCACTGTATAATTTGAGATTTCTGGTCATAGTCAGGGCTCCACATATATTGCAAAAATATAAAGGATGAGAAACTATATGCACAAACACTGTGTTTTAACACCTCGGGGGTTAGGAGTCACATGAATATGTCTAGCATCACTCTCGAAGTCACAGTGCTTCAGAACCCCTCTGTGGCAGAACACATTGCTTGTGCATAATTGACTATCCAGTATTCTCTGAGTTCACTGTAATTACCTGCAAAACTGACATAAGCAATGAGGCATGACAGGGTGTGGGTTATGCAAGCAATAACACACTCCGAGGTGTGGGTTATCTCCTGATAAAAGCACACCCAGGTGCGTTGTTAGGCATGAGGCGCTTGTGCCAAGTGCCTTATGCACCTGGGTGTGCTCTTATCAGGAAATAATCCACACCTTGGAGTGTGTTATTGCACTTATAAAATGGGGCCCACTAAATCAAAATTAAAATATAAGAAGAAAAAGTTGTGAAAGTGAAAAGATGAGGGAAATAGAGTTTTTTGGGTTAGAAGGATAAAGTAGTCCCTGTATGTACTGTTAGCTTGTTCAGTAGCAGAGCTGCCCCACCCCACATTCTGGCCAGGTTAAGTTGCTATTTCACCTGTTCTCCCCCCCCACCAAAAAAAAATTAGAGACATACAGACATACTATATGTTTCTTTGTTGTGTGCAGAGGTTGCATTTTTTTTTTTAATAATTTACTTTGGGCAGCCAGATTCAGTTACACCGAATATCAGCGATCTCTGCCCAATTCTGTGATGTTACTTGGTACTCCCTGCATTCATAACGTCACGTTTGTGTATATTTAGTGTTTGTTTTAAATTTCTCTCAAGTGCTTTTTTGTTTTATTTTAAGTAAGCGGCTGGCTGCAGGAGGTAGGCGTGAATCCCTCAGCTGCCACCATACACAGACGTTGTTTCCTGCCTGGTTCGCAGAATAGTGAGGAAGTAGTACAGTGAATTAATTTAAGATTTATAGCAGTGTGGTGCAGTTGTTGACAGTTTTATCAGGAGGTTTATAGAACTTTCAGCATAGGGAGCGGGTCTGTTTTTTTTTTTGTCTGTCGCTGCGATGGTTGCTGTTCGTTGGCTATATAGCGAGATTTGATTGCTGCTGGAATCCATTCGGCGCCTTCATTGCAGTGGGCTATGTTAGCTACGAAGCAGAGAAGAAGAGACAACAGGTCAGGATCTCGGGAATTAGTGAAAAAGGAGGAGTTGTCTGTGTGTGTGTTGGGGGGCACAGTGGGATTTATGGCAAGCTGCTGGACATTTGGAGAAAGTAGCGGGAGATCTGTGGAGGATCAAGACAGCTTCCCGCTGCTGCTTCATTGAGCTCTGCCAGTCACCGTTTCTGTTTATGACTGGCACAGGTCACTGATTTGCTGTTGTGATGGGGCATGTTGGTGGGCAGTAGTCCCGGTTGGCTAACATACCATCTGATAAGGACACAGCTCAGATGATGTAGTAGCCAATCCGAGACTCTGATTTCTTAAGCCCATTTTATAATTCATTATAAGGCATACAGACATGCCCTGAAAGCACACAGCACCAACTTTGTCCAGCAGTAATACAGTGACATTATATGTGACATAATTTGCAGTGGTTGGAAGGAGTATGTTATCATACATGCACACAGGTAAAGGTTTACTTCGTACATAAAAAGTGTTTTTTAAGGCAAAATGTTAACCAACACATGAGCACATTTTACACATGCAATAAGGCACTACAGTGTTTGTATGAAACGTATTTGACTGTAACTACAGGACATGAAAGGCACTGACCCTCTGGCATCATGCAAGGGTATGGCAATGTGCATGTAGTAAAATATGTTTCACACACATACACACACTCGTTACAAAATGCTTCTTGAGACAAAAGTTGTGTTCCCAGAAATGTTGGTAAACGGATGTGGCAACCCACGCTTACCTGAATACGAACATGAGTCGTGACTGTGCGTTCACCGATTGAGGGTGAACCATCAGTGAATGAGTCAAATGAGTCAGACAGAATATGATCCATTCCTGGCTGCTTGAGGTGCTGATATCCATCTCACACTCTGTTGAAACAGAGCAACCTCCCATACTGACAACAGCAGTAGGTCGACATCCGTGGACTCCTCAATGTCACACTGAATTGATTCACACATCATGGATGTTGTCCCAAGCAGTTCATCTACTACTTCTCCAGCAGCACTCATGGATGATGAACCCAATATCTAGGAAAAGGTTGAAAACAATTATAGGTTTATATACATATGAACGTAAAAAATAATAAAAATATAGGTGCGATGTAGTAGTAAGAACAGTGCATATGAGATCCAAAGGCCAGGCTGATTCTGCATACTGAAGTCACCAATGCTGGGTGTGGTGTGGTGTGGTGGTTGTAGGGGTGGGGGGTGGGGACAGGTGTAACCATATGATGCGCATTAGTGCGGTTTTCATCCAGCTTATAAAATAGGCCCAACACCACAGCCTACCAACCTCTGTCTGCCATACCACATAATAGTGCATAGGAGAACCAAAGGCCAGGCTGATTCTGCAAACTGAAGTCACCAATGCTGGTTGTGGTGTGGTGGTTGTAGGGGGGGGGACAGGTGTAACCATATGGTGTGCATCAGTGCTGTTTTCATCCAGCTTATAAAACAGGTCCAACACCACGGCCTACCAACCACAGTCTGCCATACCACATAACAGTGCACAGGAGAACCAAAGGCCAGGCTGATTCTGCATACTGAAGTCACCAATGGTGGTTCGGGTGTGGTGTGGTGGTTGTAGGGGTGGGGGGGACAGGTGTAACCACATGGTGCGCATAAGTGCAGTTTTCATCCAGCTTATGACAAGAATAGTGGCATACCGCTGCACTTCAGTACCTACATATTACCACTGCCCATCTGCCACCAAACATAAAAGTGTCAAGGAGAACACATGCGGCAGGACCACTAAGTATAACAGTAACACCCATCCACAGGGGGCACAGCACTCGGGCAGAACCAAAATTAGGAGATAATAACAATATTATGCTCAAACAGTAATACTTCTCCTGCATACCTCATTAATTCTAGTTATAGTAGTCAACTTGGAACGTCGCTTGTTCATGGGTGCTTGACAGGAGGGCATTTCAATGCGTCGAGGCATCACTCCCTTCTTAAGATCAAGTCACTTGTATCCACACTGCCTTGCAATATCAGGGAGCATAGTGAAATCTGTAGGATCAAAATGATCCTCACACAATATCCCACACTCAACAGGGTCCCAGAGAAGCTCACTTCTGCAGGCATGGATCCATGTAGCCCTAAGCTTCTTGGATTTCGGGAACATAAAGAAAGATTTGCCAGTTTTGGAGGAATTTTTGCAAAGTGGTGCAACACAGTAATGCATTTTAAACACATACTTGAGCCAATCAATACACCAACAATAACAGATAATGCCTTCAGTTAGTCACTCTAAGCACCTCTATCATATACCACCAACAAAAAAAATAGAATGACACAAAGTAGGAGGGAAAACCAATATTTATTGTGGAATGAAAATGTATCAACACATCTGTCATAGCCAATAACCATCGTTTTTCAGTACAAAAGAGCGGCAGGCTATACTGTACGTTTCACACACTGGAACACATTCATTGGTCGCCCGTAATGAAAGCGGGAATTTTTGTCACTGTATATGTTGTTGTTTGCAATACCACAATTCAGCGTCAATGAAACTACGTGCCAAATAAAATAAAAGTACACAAAAGATCATGGTAGCAATATAACAGTACAGATAACAGCTGATATATGCCACACAGCGAGGTTTTACATCTGGGCAATACACTTGATTCCTACATGGGAAGCACACAAAGCCATCTCTCACATCTGTCAGGGGAGATCCAGTTACTTACGTCACTACATGGAACTCCCCTGACATGCGCAGTGTGGTAGTAGGCGGCCAAGAAAAGGGGCAGACCGAGACGTAGGAACGGAGCTGGAAAGAACATCAAATTTTATAACATTCAGTAACTGCAACATTTACATTTACGTTGGTATTCAACTAATAGGAGCACAAGGGACTAGAGTATGTGCATCATATGCCAGTATTCAACAGTTTCCATTCACCTTTAAGCTTCAGGTTGCAAAAGAATGGACTGGACATCCAAGCTGGAGACAGCAATCTACAAAGGCCAGGCTAAAGAGGTGGGTCTTCAGCCTCAACTTAAACACCCCGATCGAAGAAGCCTCCCAGACTGTAGGTGGAAACGAGTTCCACAGGGACAGCCCAGAGACACTAAAAGCATGATCACCCAATGTCCTGAGCCGAACCCTGGGAATGTCCAGGAGGCCCCTCGAAGAGGAGCAGAGAGAGTGAGCAGAGGTCACCGGACAGGTAACCAGGACCCAGTCCGTATAGGGCTTTGTAGGTGAGCAAACCCACCTTGAAAAGGATCCTCCACCTGACAGGCAACCAGTGCACAGCATGCAGGACCGGGGTTACATGACTGGACCTCGAAAGAAGAAGAATCAGCATTTATATAGTGCTTTTCATATACAGTGAATCCCAAAGTGCTTTACAAGCAATGCTAGACTGGTAGTGAAGTGACTGAATGTGTGGTGGCGGTCATATTGCACATCATCACCCACACACAGCCTGGATAATTGCATGAACCGGTTTATGGGAAGGGGAATGTTGGCCAGGGCACTGGGAATGTTCCCTACGCTTTGCAAAGAGTGCCTTGGGTTCTTTTACTTCCACCTGGACACCCAACAGGGCAACACCAGGATGGGCAGAAGGGACCTCGGTTTAACGTCTCATCCGAAGGATGGTTCACCTCAGCAGTACAGCACCCCCCAATACTGCACTCAGATGCCAGCGATTTTTTTTAGGTGCAAGTCCAATCCCGGTGTGGGACGAGAGCCCACGACCTTCTGGTCCAGAGGCGGATGTGCTACCAGCTGAGCCACGCTGACACCCGTCAGCAACTGGGCCACCGCGTTCTGCACCAGGTGCAGTCTGTGAAGGGTCCCTCCCGTGACACCAAAGTATAGAGAGTTGCAGTAGTCGAGCCTAGAGGTAACAAAAGCATGTATCAACGCTGGCAGATTCTTGGGCGGAACAAGGGGCTTACACTTTTGACTACAGATGACACCTGAACTTCAAAGGTCAATCTGCTGTCCAGGATCACACCCAGATTTTGCACCCTCGGGGAAGCCACCAGCGGAGCAGACCCCAGGACAAGACCTGTGTTAGCCCCCGGTGGCAACCCATCACGCCCGCGACCAGGCTCGATCACTAGTACCTCCGTCTTATCTGGATTAAGTCTCAGCCAGCTGGAAGCCATCCAGTACTTGATTTTAGCCAAACAGTTATTAAGCACGTCAACAGCTCCAGATGTTCCTGGGGCAAAAGGCAAATACAGCTAAGTATCATCTGTGTAGCAGTGAAACTCCATGCTGTAAGATCTCACCCTGGGGCAGCATGCACACTGCGAACAGCATCGGCGACAAGATCCAGTCCTGTGGTACTCCACAGGAAAGAGGCACTGAGGAGGAGGGGAAATTCACCATCATCACCCGCTGCACCCTATCCGAGAGACAGGACTCAAACCATCTGATGACAGTATCGGCAAGTCCACAAAACTCACAGAGCCAATCGAGAAGCACAACATGGTCCACAGTGTCAAATGCTAAGGAGAGATCGAGGAGCACAAGAACTGACCTGTCTCCTCTATCTCTAGCCGGGCAGATCATTATGCACCCTCATTAGAGCTGTTTCTGTGCTATGCCTGGCCCAAAAAAAACAACTGAAATGGCTCATAGATGTCAGTGGACACCATGCAATCCTCAAGCTGCTGTGCCATCAATTTCTCAACAACCTTGCTCAGAAAAGGCAGGTTGGAGATCGGATGTAATTTACCAGGATGTCTGGGTCGAGGGAAGGTTTCTTAAGGAGGGGCCTCACCAGCGCGCTTCTTTCAAAGCCACTGGGAATACCCCTTCCGCCATCGAACACCTGGCAATCCCAGCGAACACTGGGCCATCAGCCTCGATGCATCCCATTAAGAAATGCATCGTGGCTGGGTCCAGTTCACAATATGCGTGCTTCAGCTCTAAGATCACCTTAGTCACTTCAGACACCTCCACTGACCTGAACTCCTCACAGACAGATGGAGTGCTTTTAATCCTCTCAGTCTGGCCACTGCGAGGCAACTGATCCTTGACTGGATAGTCGACACTCTGTCGGAGAAAAACAGAGCAACCTCTTCACATAAAGTGAATGAAAAAGCCTTTCTCGGCTGCAGACAGGCAGGATGGAGTAGCCTGTCTACAGTCTGAAAAAGCTGAGAAGCTCTGTTTCTCCCCACAGCAATTTCCCTGATAGGCTTTAGGCTGATCAAGTCCATTAGGGCTTCAGACAGTATACAGTTGCATACATCTCCAGCACACTGATGTGGAGATGTGCTTCTGACGAGTCCCAGATACCATGTGTCTTGAGACCCTGGCAGTAAGTTCCCCACCCCAGCAGGGAGGCATCTGAGGTGCAAGTCACCTCTAGCACTGGTGGGGAGAAAAAGAAGCCCTGGAGGAGGTTCTCCTCCACTGACCACCACATCAGGGACCTCACTAGGGGTTTGATCACCTAACTGGGATAGTTTTGAAGGTGCAATGCCTGTGACCACTGGGTACTGAGCATCCATCAAGTTGCTCACATAAGCAGCCTGCTAGAGGCACCGTGAACACTGAGGAGGCTATTAGGCCCAGTACACTTTTGTATGGAGTGGGCTGGCACAGTTCTGCATTCCATGGTGTAGCATGTGATCTGTAAGTTTACCCATAGTCTGCTGTCTGGGAGAAAGGCCCGAGCCTGGGTTGTGTCCAGAACAGCTCCTGCAAAGACAACAGCTGAGACTTTGAGGGGTTCAGCAGGACTCCCATGGATGCTGGGAAGTGAGAGGCAGTGGCCACTGCCCGCTCTGTCTCCTGTCTGAATGGGCTTGAAATTAACTAGTGGTCCAAACAGAGGAAGACCTGGAGAACTAGCTTTCTGATGTGTGCTGCAAGCACTGCAAAGCACTTTGTAAAGACTTGTGGCGCTGACGAATGTCTGAAAGGTAGGACTCTGAATTAGTAGTGTTGCCCTTTCACGCAAAACTGGAGGTACTTATGGTGGTCAGGGTGCACCAGCATGAGCTGGTATGCGTCCTGCATATCCAGTGATGCTAGACAATGCTGATGTTTCAAGTAAGGTAACACGGATCCCAGAGAAATCTTTTTTTTTTGATACATGTATTTGTTCAGATTTCTGAGGTCGAGAATGGGGCGTATGCCCCATGATTTCTGTGGTACCAGGAAATAGTGAGGATAGAACCCTGTGTTCCATTCTGACTCTGGCACTATTTCCCCTGCCCTGTTTCTCAGAAGGCCTGCAATTTCCTGCTTTAGAAGCTCTATCATGTGTGCGGACAAGAGGAGATGTCTTCTGGCCTGGGAGTACTGTCCGGAGGGGTTTCCAACAATTCTAGAGAATACCTCTCTCGGAGAAATCCTCCTAAGACAGAGTGACTGGAAACAGTTCTGGGTTCTCTGAACTGTAGTATGAGTCATCATCCTCACCATCAGAGATAATGAGGTCAGGAGCTGACTCGTCTCCTCTACTCCCTCTTTGCTCAGAGAGTAATAAAGAGAAGGGGGTCGAACAGCTGACAGTGAAGGCCGCAGCCTCTGTAAAACAGGTGACACTGGACTCGGAACCTGCACTGGCAGCAACATGGAGGACATCCCTGTGACTGTCCCCAGTGAGAAAGATCCCAACACTGCAAGCTTGTGTAACATCATCGGCAGAGCTGGCGTCAGCACTAGAGTAGGCCCCAAAGAGTTTGACCCTGGTGCCAGACTCAACACTACCAGCAGAACCAATGACCCCAATGGCCCTGAAGGAACTGCAATGACACCATGGCTTCCCCATCCCCAGGACAGAGATGACACCACAAGCAGGGCAGGTGTTGGTGGCACCAACAGAGGTCAAAGCCCGGAGACTGGAGTTGAAGTCAGCTGCATGCTTGAGTCGAGCAAGAAAACAAAAAACTGCATAATAACATTTTTATCAGTTCTAAAAAGAAACAGTAAATTACAAATTACAGCAGTATGTAAAACTTTAAGTTTAATACATAATAAAGTCCTACCCCTCAATGGAGAAAATCAAATTCAATAGGAAAGTATTCAACCTTTTTTAAATATCTTCACCAAGGGGCGTCTCTTAGGTGAGCAGGAAAGGTATTCCATTAGTGTGAAGTGGCCACAGCAAATGTACAGTCGACAGACAGCTTGAGATGAGATCATATAATTTATAGGAAATATTCCATGATTACTGCACATTTATTTCACTCCCCTCATCACCTCCCGGCCAACCATAGTGAAGAGATGTGCCATGTAGCACACACAGTCCCAGCCCCCACTGTTTTTACTACTACAGCTGCCTCTCTTTTCACCTCCACCCGCCAGTGAAGCAAATTATCCTATGGTGCTGGCTATTACGCACTCCTTACCCCACACACAGCTCTTTCGCTTTCATCAGGCATCTCACCATACTCCTGCCCCAACTCACAGAGCAGTATACGGAGTACAGCAGAGACAGACACACCAGCAGCGCCTATAGGGTAATAAATCAGAGGGCTTCATTTTTGGAAGTGGCTGTGCCATGCCAAGACAGCAGCCAGCAACTAGCCTTGGGGTGCATAGTGCCAGCTTCAGTGGTGGCCATGGAGGACCTGCACTAGTCAAGACGGATTAGTACAGAGTTAGCAACATTAGTCCGTGGCAAATCTGCACTCTGCCCAGGACAAGACCAACAATGATAAAATTACCACTGCGGGTCAAGGATGAGAACAAATACCGCAATTTGATCACTTGTGAGAAAGAGGCCATTGTAAATCTTAGCCAGGGCCATCCAACTGTTGCAAAAGGTTCAAAGATGCTGTTTGATTTGAAATGCTCACTCAACTGCAGCCCAACTACCCTCTCAACAACCTTCACAGGAAGTGACAGGTGACTTGAGGACTGAAAAAATCATGCACAACTATATATTGAATAAAATTACTTACAGATGGGTTCATCCTTTCCTTCTTGTACCTTCCTTATCCACTGCAAGACAGTCTCTGAAGTGATAGAATGTCCCGAGGGAAATGCAAACACCTCACCTCCAGAGTGAATATGTACCAAAACAAGTACAGGCAGATGAGGCAAAGAATTAAAATACCTTTTCAGGATTCCTCTGCCCACAGGAGTATTCCGGCTGTAAAGAAACACAGTTTGTTTAGTTAATATTTACTGCTACTTGACTCCTGGTAACACAAATATTACATGAGCTAAATATTAAGCTAACAACAGTACTCAAATCCAAGACTATTACTCTCTAGTGTTTTAAAGTTTCAGGCCTACATGTATTCCTTTTGACACATATGTTTATATACACTGCACATTTCTTGCAAGCATTAATGTATTTTGAAAATATGAATTGAGATTAACTACAAGGGAAAGACATTTGTAATTCTGCTGCTATTAATTTTGGCATGAACTTTCATGACGTGATAGTGGTATCTCACCTTTACGACTTATGACCAAAAACTCTGGATGTTGCATCTACTTTTAACATGCTGAACATTATCTACAACAAAGTGTATTTCATCATAAAGCCCCCTATTATAACCACACTCTTCAGATCAGGCTAGCCATTAAATCCAAGTAATTACTGAACAATCTCTGTGTTGCCAGTGCATAACACGCTCCTGGAAAAACATATACACAGACAGTGACTGGGCATAGAATGTGATGGCAGATAAGGACCGCTTGGCCCACCTAGTCTGCCCATTTTCCCTACCGGTTTCATATACTGCAGATCCTAAATTATCAGCGTCTTACCCTCTCTCTCTCCTATCGCATGAGTTCCTTTATGTCTGTCCCCCCCTACTATTTTTTGTCCCCACAATCTCTGCTGGGAGGCTATTCCATGGATCCACCACCCTTTCCGTGAAAAAACAAACAAACAAAAAAACATTTACAGCCTCCTCAACAATATTCTTAGCAAAGCACAATCCGGCTTCTGTCAGCAGCATTCTACCTACATTGCCATGATAAAGGCAATTGACCGCCTGACTGCCGTTGATATGAGTGATGCCCTCGAAAAGGCTGGAAGTGACCAGTTAATCTCCTTGTTGGATAATTACAACATCCAATGTATCCAACATCAAAGGTTCAGAAAACTCCACAGAACTTCACAGTGCCAACACAGCCTTGGTGGACTACACCAACTTTTTCCATGACGCACTGGACTCTGGAGATATGGTTGGGGCCATTTACACTGAAAGAAAAAGCGAACCCTGGCACCATCTAAATTAAAGTGCATAAAAACTTTATTTCATCAAAACGACATACAGCTCAGGTATTTAAGACCTCAACCGGTTTCGCTGTTCTCATGGCGTCATCAGAGAGGAAATCCTGATGCTGGCTGGAGAACATGAAACTACTGAGTTACTTCATACCTAGCTGACTACTGATGGAATGAAAGCTTTATGCACTTTAATTTGGAAATTAATCAACTTATTGCTTTTTCATTCTCGTATGAATTTATGCTGTGCACATCCTTAGCGGACTGGAGCAGGATTGCTGCTTTGGCCAGTTACACTGACCTGACAAAATTCTGCTTAAAAAAACTCCTACAGTTGGGCCTATTCATGGATACTGTGTCTTGGTTTGAAGCTTACTTAACCAAACCCAGTAAGATAAGGTTCTAACATCCAGTGACAGGCCTGTCTCTCTGTTGGAGTGCCCCTATGTTCTATCCTGGGCCCTTTATTATTTGGTCTATTTACTGGTCAGCTTCCAGAAGAATGCCTGTCTGCAAAATTCTCCTGTATGCAGTTAATGCTGTTGTGTTTACAAGGCACTCCTGTAATGACAACCTGGCAGAAGTCCTACAGTGCAACTTCACATCAGTGGAAAAATGGTTCTCCAATAACAGTCTGGTACTTAATTAGAAGAAGACAAAAATATGCTCTTCTGCAGCCCATACCAGAAAAAGAAACCCCCCCTCATCTGACAACTGCAAGACCATGGGTACCAAACTGGTGCGGGCTGAGGTTTTTAAATATCTAGGGCTCCACCTGGATGATACCCTATCTTTTACTTCCTATGTGGATAACTTAGTTAAAACTGTGAATGGCAGACTCGGGGCCCTGTACAGAAAAAACAGGCTACTCATCTGTAACAGTAGTTCTAGGAATGGTATGTGTTGTTCATCCACACTTTTTGGCATAGTCCCTTTCCCCTTTAAATCTGCTGGAAGGTCTTCAAGCTGGCTCCTCCCACCCACCCGGGTGGAATAACCCTCAGCTCCGTCCCATGACACCAGATCTTAGCCCGCTGGAAGCCAGGTGTGTGCATTGCAGCCGGGGAGGTCGGGTGGGTCCGTGTGGATGAACAACATATACCACTCCTAGAACTACTGTTACAGGTGAGTAACCCATTTTTCTAGGGACGTACATATGTTGTTCATCCACACTTCTTGGCAGACTCCTAGCAGTTCTCTGGGAGGAGGGAGGCAAGGCGCATACTCCCTCGATACTTATTTGGGAACAGAGATTGAATAACTGATGCCCCAAAACCAGCATCCCGGCATGACTCAAGGTCGATGTGGTAATGGGTGATGAAGGTGTCTGCTGACTTCCAGGCAGCAGCCCGACAGATTTCCTGTATGGGGATGTCCCTGGAAGCAGCCACTGATGCAGTGGTATGGCGGGTGGAATGAGTTCTTATCCCTCTGGGAGACTCCTTGCCCGCCGACTCATAATATAGACAAATGCAAGATGTAATCCATCTTGCGATCGTCTGGTTTGCTGTAGGTCTGCCAGAAGCGGCTTCAGCGTAGGTGACAAATAGCTGACAAACCTCTCCCCGAATTTCCACTGTCCTTGCCTTATAATAGGAGAGAGTTCATCTTACGTCCAAAGTGTGGAGCCTGTACTCGGCCTCTGAAGTGTAACTGGGGTAGTACACTGGCAGAGTCAACACCTGGCTAAGGTGAAACTCTGACACCACCTTCATAAGGAATTTCAGGTGGGGATGCAGGACAACCTTGTCCCTGTGGAAGACCAGATAAGGGAAGTCCACCGAGAGCACCTGGAGCTCCCCTGTCCTTCTGGCAGACGTGATAGCCAGCAGGAAGGCCGTCTTCCACGGCAAGTGTGACAACTCACACTTGTGCATTGCTTTAAATGGCTTGCCCATGAGCTGTGCCAAGACCAGCAGTAGATCCCATGGAAGTGGAGGTTCATTCACTGGAGGGGATATGTGATCCAGGCCTTTGAAAAAGCACCCAACCACTGTCTCCTGCACCAACGTTTGCTGACCGGCCCATGCCCAGTAAGCAGAGATGGCTGCCAGGTGCACCCTAAGGGTCGATGACCGAAGACCCCCTTTGGAGAGCGACCAAAGGTAGTCTAGAATGTTAGCGACTGAGCAGGACAGAGGTTCCAGGCCCTTGCCCTCACACCAAATGGAAAACCTTTTCCATTTGAAGGCATAACACTTCCTGGTTGACTCCTTCCTGGTTGCTTCCACTACCGTGAGTACATCCTCGGAGATACCCAAAGCCTGGAACTCTAGCCACTCAGGTACCAGGCTGTCAGGTGCAGGGATTGAAGGTCCAGGTGGAGAACCTTCCCCTGACTAACTGAGATTATGTCCTGGCATGCTGGAAGCCATCTCAGGGGCCTCTTGCTGAGGCCGAGGAGATCTGGATACCAGAACTGGCATGGCCAGTCTAGGTCTACCAGGATCACCTTCACCTTGTCCCTCCTCACCTTGAGGAGCACTCTATGGATCAAGGGAAATGGAGGTAAAGGGTAGAAGAGGCCTGGGGTCCATGGCCTTGAGAAGGCATTCCCCTGCAGCGAGCCCTGCTGAGGGGGGGTGGGCATAAAACAGCCTCAGCTTGGTGTTTTCCCTGGAGGCAAACAGGTCTACCATCAGTTTGCCCCAGTGGGAGAACAGGCTGTGAGCTACCTCTGGATGGAGAGACCACTCGTGGGATTTTTCGCATATGCAGCTGAGAGCATCCGCCAGTTGATTTGATACTCCTGCCACATAGATGGCTAGGAGATCCATCTCCAGTTGGGTCACGAGTGTCCAGATGCAGAGCGCTTCCCTACACAGCAGTCGGGAATGCGTGCCGCCCTGCTGTTGAGGTAGTACATGGTCGTGGTGTACTTGAACCACTTCACCCCAAAGCTGCGGAGTGAATGCTGACAGTGCCAGTCTGACTGGTCTGAGCTCCAATAGGTTGATGTGGTAACGGGACTCCTTGGGGGTCCAGAAACCGTGGTCCCTGTTGTCCACCACGTGGGCTCCCCAGCCCATGAGAGAGGCACTGGTCATGAGGACGACTGTCGGTTCGGGGCGAACAAACAGGATCCCTTCCTGCAAACGGTCTAGGACGGTCCACCATTGGAGAATGTTCCACATCTTCTCGGTCACAGTGATCAGCTGGTCGAAATGACCTAGGCACTGAGTCCACTGGGTGGCCAGCTCCCACTGAAGGGGGCGCATGTGCCACCGAGCCCAATGGACCATGGAAGTGCAGGCCGCCATGTAACCCAGAATGCGCAGAAAGTCCCGGGCAGGGCGCAATTGCCCAACCAGAAATGATCGGGCAAAGGAGGAGAGAACCTCCGCTCTGTCCGCCAGGAGCCGGGCTCTGGCTTGGCTAGAGTCAAGCTCTGCCACAATGAAGCACATCACCTGAGAAGGCATGAATTCTTATCTGGCCTCGTTGATCAGGAGGCCGAGTTGGGAACAGGCCTGGAGGGCCAGGTCCCCGAACCGCTCCACCTCCTGCTGGGTAGAACCTGCTAAGAGCCAGTCGTCGAGGTAGGGGTATATTCTGACCCCCCCCGATGCCTGAGGTGGGCTGCCACCACTGCAATGCATTTGTTGAAGACCCGTGGGGCCAAAGACAAGCCGAATGGCATGGCCTGAAACTCGTATAGGGTTCCCTCTGCTCTGAAGCGGAGGAACCGCTGGTGGGACGGACAGATTGGGACATGAAAGAACACGTCCTGGAGATCCAGTGAGCAGAACCACATGTTTTGCTCCAGGGATGGTATGATCTGGGACACAGTTACCATCTGGAAGGCACGTGGCCTCAGATACTGATTCAGGTTGTGCAGATCTAGAATGGGGCGCCAACCTCCCGTCTGCTTTGGAACCTGGAAGTACCTGGAAACTAACCCTGGGCCTGGTGGAGGATATGCCACTCGAGCTACTGCCTCCTTGAGGAGCAGCTGAGCAATGTCATCTCGGAGAGTCGACTGAGTGTGGGCGGATACTCTCTCCTCCTGTGGGGCTTGGCTTGGCTTGGAAGATACTGCTCGAATTCCACAGGCAGACCCTGGCCGACAACTTCTAAGACCCACCTGTCCATGGTAACAGCAGACCAGGTGGAAAGAAAGTGGTGGAGCTGGCCCCCCACGTGAGGACCCAGAGCTGACATGATGGGAATAGGGGAGGCAACCCCTATCCTGTCACTTGGCAGGCTTGGAGGAAGAGGGTTCAGGGCCTGAATCCTGACCTCTTTTATGGGTCTGGAAAGGTCTGGGCTTGGGGCGGGGTTGCCAAGCCTGAGCCTGCTGCTGCTGCTGGCCTCCCTGAAAGGAGGGCTACTACTGCTGGGCCGCAGGGGAAGAATGCCGAAAAGACTTCTTCTTCTGCTGCTGCTTCTTGGGACCAGAAGAACTCTGAGCACAAGTGGCATCCAAGGTGGCACTGGACTGCTCGATGCGCTGAAGGTGATCAGCCACACCTGGGCCAAAGAGAGATCAGTGCCCAGGAAAGACACGTCAGCCAGTTTATGCTGGGTATCCACCAGGATGGAGGAGAGCCTCAGCCAAGCCAGCGTGGGAGGCAACTGCGGCTGCCAATGAATGGGCACATGAGTCCCCAATGTCCAGGGCCATCTGGAGCTGCTGCTTAGCAATGGCACAGCCTTGGTCCTGGACCTGCTTGACCGTGGTCTGCAAGTCTGCGGGGAGGTGTGGGAGGACTTTGTCCAAGGATCCCAAAAGGGCATGGGAGAAGTGTGCCATGATGATGATGGCCGAGCTTGCCTGATGGAGGCCTAAGGAAAAGGCTGCATAGACCTTCTGAGCAGAGTGATCCAATTTCTTGGACTCCTACTCCAGAGGTCTGTCGGTATCAGCAGAACTGCCTGTACGTCTGAACACAGAGGCGGTCACAAGACTCTCAGTCGAAGGGTGCCCTGTGAACCCTGCTAGGGACCCCATGGGCACCGCAGACTTGTGGGCCATCTGGGCAGATAGAGCTGGACAGGAGGCAGGGTGCTGCCAAAGTTCAAGGGCCGGGCCAACAATGGCTTCGGCCACAGGAAAGGCTTCCGTCAGGGTATCCCCTCTTTTGAGGATATCTGTGAGAGGGTACTCTGCCTTTTTCTGGATAGGTTCCAGGGGCATCCCAGTGGACTCAGACATGAGGCGAAGAATGTCTTGAAAAGATGAAGGGCCTTCCTCTGTCAATAAATCACCAGCCGACTCGTCATCCTGTGGAAGAGAATGGAGGCCAGTGCCATCCGAATCCGAAGTATCCGGCTACAGCGATCGACCGCCCCGATCACCCTCGACCTGCCTAGGGCGGTTGGGGGGAAGAGTGACCGAAAGACATTGGGGAGCCTGGTGTCCAGCAGAGCTTCCTTAGAAGGAGCCCCTCCCATCGGCTGCTTAGGTGGTGGTTCCACCAGAATCGGTGGAGAGACCGGTTTAGGCTGAACCGGAAGAGGTTTATCTGGCTCCGAGGGTGGGGGAACCAGTTTTATCGGTTCCTGGGGAGTCGGCTTCGGCCTAGGAGGCAAAAGCCAAGCAATGGCTGACGTAGGAGCCAGGGTCGGCTTATGCCCGGACAAAATCAGCTGCTGCCACATGAGGTCCTCGTAGTGTCGACGGAGTTTCCGTCGAAGCTTCTCCTTATCCGAGGAGGATGAGGATGACCAGTGGCATTGCCTCTTTTTGGCGCACTTGTACGCCTTCCTCAGCCTGTCGGTCGAGGGGGTCCGAGATCTCGATCGAGATTGGGCAGGCCGACTTGGTTGCTCGGGAGACGCCGGTAAAGCTGGAGACTTATGGGTGTCAGGGACCACTTCCTTGGTATGTTTCCCAGCAGGATGGGTCTCCTCGTCGGGGAAGGCAAGGACCGGAGTCCGAATGAGGGAGTCGGCAACGGGAGTCGGTGATGATGGGTCGATAACAATCTCAACTTTGTCGATCGAAACTTCGGTCGACTGGCTCGACGGCAGAGCCAAGAAGCCAGAGGCCGAAGAGGCAATCTCGACCGAGGTTGAAATGGCCAGCTCCTGGGACTGAGATCTCTCCCGATCCCAAGAGCGTCTCCATCGAGATGAAGACGGTCCCGGGTCCCTCTCCTGCTTACGGGACCAAGAGGAGTGTGTGCCCACAGGACCCTCACCCTTAGTCAGGAGAGAGTGGCACACCTCTCGGAAGGAACCCGAGAAAGTGGAGCCCAAACTGAGTGGAACGAAGAAGCCCCCAGAGGAAGATTCCATGGAGCGAGCCACTTCCTCCTCGAAGTCCTGCATGCGCTCCAACTCCTTGGCAGATCTCGCGGCTGTGGAAACCACCCACTGCGCCTCCTTAGATTTCACCAGCAGGTTCTGTTTTTTGGGCCTGCCCAATTTAAGGCATGCAAGACGGTCATTGAGAACGTTAGGCTGAAAAGCGAGGCAGAACTTGCAGGTTGTGGTGTCATGGCTGACACCAAGACAGTAGACGCACATGGTATGCGGGTACGTATGCAGCATCTTCTGGCCGCACAGGCAGCAGCGAAATCCGGGGGAAGACTCGTCTTCCATAATCAAGAAGCAACTGTTGCAATCGCTAACGCAAGTAAGTCTAATTTTCGGAATAGCTGAAAATTGAGAAGCCAGGGCCCACAGAATGCGAGAGCACGATGGAGGCAACCTGAATCTTCCAGCGGAAAGGAAGATTTGGTGTTATGGGGCGGAGCCGAGGGTTATACCACCCAGGTGGGTGGGAGGAGCCAGTCTGAAGACCTTCCGGCAGATTTAAAGGGGAAGGGACTATGCCAAGAAGTGTGAATGAACAACATATCCATGCCCCTAGAAAGAACAGTTACTAACAGTAGATCTTCGAGGAGATCTCAGTCATCAGGTAACACCATAGGAACCTTTGCCGTCTGTGAAGGGGAATCCACATGGAAGATTTTTAGCAATACAGCTGGGGCCGCCCATGCCACTGACGTCCGTCGACGTCACCAACCCTATATAGGCATGGGCGGCCTAGCTCCCTCCTCAGTTCTTTCCCCCAGAGAATAAGGGAGCAAGGTTCTCGCCCTGGGGAACTGAGGAGAGAAAGAGGTACCCAGACCTAACTAAAAAGCTGGATACATCAGATAGCCAGCTCCAAGACAGGAGCCCCAAGAAGGGGGGTTGTGGGAGGGAAAATATACCTGAGAACTGAGATCCCCTCGAAAATCTACTGTTACGGTAAGTTCCTACGTAACTGTTCTGTCTTCTTCGGGGGTATCTCAGTCATTAGGTAACACTGTAGGAATGAGTACCAAGCAGTGACAAGTGTAAACAGACAGACTGGGAGGTGGGCTCTCCATAAACTTAAGACAGGAGTCCCTGTAACACAGCCCTGCCAAATCCCATACGGCTCTTGAGGCAATGTTCAGACTGTAATGCTTGGTGAAAGTGTGGACTGTACTTCAGGTAGCAGACGCACAAATGTCAGCAGCTGAGACCCCTTTGAAACAAGTCACTGAGGTAGCCATTCCTCTGGTGGAATGAGTTTGACAGCACCAGGCAATTCTTTGCCGTACTTGTTGTAGCAGAACACAATACAATTTGCCAACCATTTGAATAAACATCGCTTAGAGACTGAAACACCTTCTCTATCCGGGACGAAGGAAACAAACAACTGCTTTGACTTTCTGGACTCTTTAGTCCTAAGCAGGTAGCATTTCAAAGTTCTGCACGCATCTAATGTATGGAGCAGTGCTTCTCCTGGATTGGCATGCTCAGGGAAAAAAAAAACAACAGGAAGGTGGATAGACTGATTTAGTGTGAACTCAAAAATCACCATAAGCAGAAACCTAGGATTTGTGTGCAAAGACACCCTGTCTTTGTGAAAAATCAAATAAGGCTTATTGCACCAGAGTGCCTGAAGCTCTTAAATTCTTTGAGCAGAAGTATTTGAAACTAAAATTAGTGCTTTCCAAGACAGAAAGCGCAAATTGCAAGTTGCGAATGGCTCAAAGGGAGACAGGGTCAACTTCTCCAAAACAAATTCAAGTACAAAGCCGGAACAGGGGAATGGATTGGAGGTTTCAGATGCAGGATGCTCCTAAGAAAGGTATGGGAGACATCCAGCTGAGCAATTGTGCGGTTACCCACAGACTCATGAAATACAGAAATAGCTGAAAGGTGGACCTTGAGGGAGGAATACTGGAGGCCTGAGTCAGAAAATTGAGATCAGGTAGTCCAGGATATGATTCACCGAACAGGTGAAAGGGTCCAGATCATGTTTGGCAGCCTAGATGGCAAACCGCTTCCACTTCATGGAATAAGTGGCTCAAGTGGAAGTCTTCCTGGTGACCACCATGACATCCGCTACCCTGTTAGAGACCCCAAACTTGGCAGTGGCTACATTCTCAAGAGCCATGCATGCAGATGAAGGGACCTCAGGTTGGGATGGACTAGGGTCCCCTGATCCTAGGTCAGCAAATTCCTGCAGAGAGCTGCTGAAGCAGAGGGAACTATATCTGGTGAGGCCAGAATGGAGCCACCAGAATCATGCTGGCCCCCTCCATCTGCAACTTGATCAGCACCTTCTGTATCAGGGGAAACACAGGGAATGTGTAAAGAAACCTCCCGCTCCAAGAGAGGGACAACACGTTTCACCAGAAAACTCCAGGCCCTGGATCTAGTGAGCAGAAATTGGGCAGTTTTGCGTTAAAGTGTGGATGCACAAAGGTCCAACTCTGGATGACCTCATGTGCTGAACACATCTTCTACGATGGATGGGAGATGCTCCCATTCGTGCATGTTGGACTGAGACCTGCTGAGGCTGTCCACCAGGCTGTTTAGGACACATGGCACATGGACCGCAGAGAGTGTCAGACTGTGATCCAGCGCCCAGTACCACGTTCTCCCGGCCTCCTGGCAAAGGGGGTATGAGTGAGTTACGCCCGGCTTGTTGATGTAGTATACTACACTCAAATTTTTCGACTGCACCGGCAGCTGACATGGAGAAAGATGCTCCTGAAAAGCCTGCATGGCATAGAGTACCGCTCTCATCTCCAGGACACTGATATGCAGGGAGGCTTCCCCACTGAGACCAGGAACCCTGAATTTGGAAGGGAACCAAGTGTGCTCTCCAGCCCAGACTTGATGCATCTGTGGTTAGGATCTGATGTGGATTAGAAATTTGGAATGGAACACCTTGAAGCAGATTCAAGGGGTCCATCCACCACTGCAGTACCTTGCATACTGGGGCACAGACTAGAACAGGATGATTCAACTTGTCTGTGCACTGGTACCACTGTATCCTAAGGGTCCACTGAAGGGTACGCATATGAAGCCTGGCCAGAGGAACGGTGGGTATGGCCACTGCCATTAGGCCCAATAATCTGATGTACACCCTGGCAGGAATGTACCAACTCAGCGACATCCTGAGCTTGAGCTATGAGGCACTTTGCCCTGTTCAGGGAAAGGAAGGCCTTCCCTTGCACTGAGTCAATAACCGCTCCTATATATTGTAGCCTTTGGGACGGTACTAGAACTGACTTGGGCAGGTTGCCGGTGATGCCCAGGGAGTAGAAGAGCTGGAAAGTGTGCTCCAGAGTCAGAAAAAGCTGTTCCCTGGACAGGGCCTTTAGAAGCCAGTTGTACAGGTAAAGGAAGACATACAGTCCCTCTCTTCTGAGAGCTGCTGCAACCACTGCCAAGCACTTGGTAAAGACTCGCAGCACAGAGGATAAGCCAAAGGGCAGCACTTTGAGCTGATAATGCTCACCCTGAAAGGCAAAACTAAGAAACAGGTAGGCATTCTGTATATCCAGTGAACAGAGCCAGTCCCTGGACTTAAGAAGGGGCATTAGGCCTGGCAGTTACCATCTGGAACTTTCTGAAATGGACAAATAGATTGAGGTCCTTTAGATGTAAAAGGGGCCTCAGATATCTGGGCTTTTTGGGGACCAAGAAAATCCTGGAATAAAACCTCTGGTTTCTCTGGCGCCTGGGCACTGGTTTGATGACCTGCTTGCGCAGAAGAAACTGCACTTCCTCCCGGAGAACAGACAAGTGAGCCGGGGGGCAATTGGAGGGTGAAGGTGGGGTATCTGGAGGCTGCTGTATGAGCCCCAAGGTGTGATCCTTTTCTATGATCTGCAGAATTAATGCATCTGAAGTTATGGTTCTCCACTGATTCAGATGGAGAGAGAACTGACCTCCAATCGCCACCTCCTGGGTCTGGATCAGAAGAAGGGGGTCTGGTAAGGAGCCAAGCTTTGGTGGAGCCAGCTGCAGAGGCTGGTCCCTCACTTCTGGGGTGCTTGGCCACCACTCCAGCACTGGAGGGGGTGGTCAAGGCAGCCTGGGCTCTACGCTTTCCCTGGGTATGGGGAGCTGTTCCAGGCCTATTGTTCTGTTTACAGAAAGTAGGCCGCCCTCCGCCCCTTGGCTGAGTGTGGTAGAGGGAATAGACCGATTTGATGATCATGCCAGAGGCCTGCAGATCATTTATGAGGTCCTGGACATCCGGACAGAACAGCATAGTGCCACTGAAAGGGGGCATTAAACACTCTGTGCTGCACATCAGCTACAAAACCGAAACTCTGAGCCAGGAGTGCCTGCGGAGGCATATGCCCATGGTAGCTGCTCTGGCAACGGTATCAGCCATGTCATACAATGCTCTGAGGAGATGTTTGCTAACATCCTCATTCGTCTGGAAACATTGTAGCAGCTCCTGCTTTAGTGTGCCATCGGGAAGGGCCTGGGCCGCAGCCTTGCCGTTCTTCCAATTGGCATTCTGGTATTTAATTATGTGTGACAGTTTGCAATCCTCAAGCCTAAGGTGGAGGAGGCATAAACCCATTTTCCCCACAGGTCAATCCTATGAGATTCCTTGTCTAGGGAAAGGGAACTAAGGTGCTTAGGCACCTTTGACCTGTCATGAGCTGCCTTAATGACTACTGACTCAGTTTCTGCCTGGGCAGCAAATAGGGGAGACCCTGAGGGGGCATGATAAAGTGTGTCCGCCCTGCGTGACATAGCTAGCACCATGTCTGGTCTGTGCCAGGCTGCTGTGGTTGCATTCTTCAATGCTGGGAGCACTGGAGGAATGATCTTAGGGGGAGATTCCGGAATCTCCAGGAAATCCACTAGATCTTTCCTGGTGGCATCCTCTTCCTCAGTGTGGAAGCCCATGGCTGAGGACAAGTCCAAAAGGTGCTCTGCACTCTAAGTACATACCAGAGAGACATTTTTACTTTTGGCAAAAATTAATTCCAAGGTTTATTTTCCAGTTCGGAGCACTAGGGAGCGAGTTTGGGAGTGAGAGGACCTCCTCTTTTGTTGGAGAGAAGTTTTATATTGAACTGGAAAAAAAAACCTTGGAATTTATTTTGCCAAAAATTAAAATGTCTCTGGTATGTCTTAGAGTGCAGAGCACCTTTTGGACTTGTTCAACTGTTTGGGGATAATTCCCCCAGTCTCTGCACCAGGCTTCCTAATCAGTTTCTGCACACAGTGGAAGGAGTGGAACATGGCTGAGGACAGCTGTTTCATCACATTAAAAAATGTGTGGTCCTCAAGAGGAGGCCTGAGAGTATGCTTCACAGAGTCCTCACTGAGACAGAGGAGGCTGTAGACCCATCAGAGTTCAGGACCTCTTCCTCCTCTGGAAGAATGAGGCATGCATGGTACTCAATATGCTAGATACAGACTGGTCAATACCAGCAGGAACATCTGCCAGAACTAGACACACAGTGGATTCCCTGCAGGGGGAGGGCCTCAAACAACTGTTAGAACAACCCACAAGAGACAGGACTATCCTAGCTTGAGTACTGACTAACAGGGAAAGGATCACAAATCTCCAGGTAGAAGGTCACCTGGGGGTCAGTGACCATCACATGGTATTGTTCAATTTGGCCACTAGAACTAAATCATCCCATTCCAAGGCACAAATATGGGACTTCAGAGGAGCTGACTTTGATAAGATGGCAAACAGAGTTAAGCTAGTCCTGGCAAGATGAAATACAGGTGAGGGGGTCAGGCAAAGTGGGCAAGCATTAAGGATGCAAT
The DNA here is from genome assembly GCA_016271365.2 of Neoceratodus forsteri. Taxonomy (NCBI): domain Eukaryota; kingdom Metazoa; phylum Chordata; order Ceratodontiformes; family Ceratodontidae; genus Neoceratodus; species Neoceratodus forsteri. Next base: position 837,137,730 of record CM028134.1, read on the forward strand.
ACTTGAAGCAACATCCCATTGTGTTAGAGACAAAAGCAAGAGCAAAAGAAGGAGGAAACCACTTTGGTTCTCAAAAACAGTAGCAGAAAAGGTCAGAGCCAAAAGGCTGGCCTTCAGGAAGTATAAGGCAACGCAGCAGGATGAAGATAGGAGGCATACTGAACTTCCCTAAAGGAAGCAGGGAAGGCAGTAAGGCAGGCAAAGGCCCAAACCGAGGAAACACCAGCACGAACAGTAAAAGAAAAGGACAAGACTTTCTAAAGATACATTAGTGAAAGGAGAAAGTCCAGAGGGGGTACTGCTAAGATCAAAGGGGATAAGGGGAACTGTGGGGAGGAGGACCAAGGCAAAGCATCTATCCTAAATAGATACTTCTGCTCAGTATTTACTGAGGAAAAGGTAGGGCAGGGCCCACAGCTCAGCACCATGGACACGGGGGAGGGAGGTGTGCACTAGTCCCTTCACAAAAAAAAAAGGGTTCTACAAGAGCTTGGTAAGCTCAGGGTGGACAAGGCAATGGGACCTGATGGCATACATCCCAGGGTACTAAAGGAGCTAAGGGTGAAACTAGCAGAGCCATTAGCAGAACTGTTTAGTGAGTCTCTGAGCAAAGGAGGGGTCCCAGAAGACTGGAGAAGGGCTCATGTGATCCCGCTCCACAAGAGTGGTAGCAGGGAGGAGGCAGAGAACAACAAACCAGTCAGTCTTACCTCAGTAGTGGGCAAGATTATGAAGGCACTCCTTAAGGAAAGGATAGTGCAACACCTGGAATCCATAGGAGCACAGGATCCAAGACAGCACTGGTTTACAACAGGAAAGTCCTGTCAAACTAATCTCATAGATTTCTTTGACTGGGTAACCAGAGTGGTGGACCAGGGGGGAGCAGCTGATGTCGCCTACCTTGACTTCAGCAAACCTTTCAATACTGTTCTACATAGAAGACTGATTAATAAGCTGGGTAGGCTCAGGTGGGTCAGAAGTTGGTCAACTGGGTGGCAAACTGATTGACGGGCAGAAAACTGAGAGTGGTGGTAAATGGTATACAGTCAGAAGAGATGGAAGTCACAAGTGGGGTACCTCAGGGATCAGTCCTGGGGCCATTCCTCTTCTATATCTTCATCAGTGACATTACAGATGGACTGGAGGGTTAGGTGTGTCTGTTTGCAGATGACACCAAGATCTGCAACAGAGTAGATGATCCAGATGGGGTGGGCAGAATGAGAAGAGATCTGGATAAACTGGCAAAATGGTCTGAAGAGTGTTAAATGGGGTTTAATACAAAGAAGTGCAAGATCATGCACATAGGGAAGAGAAACCCTGAAGCCACCTATAGGCTGAGTGGAGAGTTGCTGGCAATCACAAGGGAAGAAAGAGACTTGGGCATCATCATTACAGATGACCTGAAATCATCCAAGCATACCATTAAAGCAGTAGTAAGGCTAGAGGGATGCTGGGGTGTATTAGTAGAGTTATCGCAAGTCGTAAGAGGGCGGTAATAATCCCTCTTTACAAGACACTGGTTAGGCCCCATCTGCAGTACTGTGTGGAGTACTGGAGGCCATACCTGCACAAGGACATTAACAAAATGGAGGCAGTCCAGAGAAGGGCACCCAAAATGGTGCAGGGACTGCATCAGAAAACATACGAGGACAGAGTAGTGGAGCTCAATATGTATACGCTAGAGCAAAGGAGGGAGAGAGGTGATATGATCGAAACATTTAAACATCTTAAGGACATTAACAAGGTGAAAGAGTCCAACATGTTTCAATATAAGAAAAACAGCAGGACAAGAGGACACAGCATGAGCTTAGAGGGAGGCCGATTAAGGAGTAATGTGAGAAACTTTTTCACAGAAAGGGTGGTGGATGCATGGAACGACCTACCTCAGGAAGTGGTGGATATGAATACAGTGCAGGGCTTCAAACAGGCATGGGATAGGCATAAGGGAGCAATACAGATGAGTATGAACAGATAAGCCATTGACAGAGTACAGGCCTATGGTACATTCATAAGGTAGAAAAAAATGGGCAGACTGGATGGGCCTTGAGGTCCTTATCTGCCATCAACTTCTATGTTTCTATGTTACTCCTCTTTGACATTAACCTCTTCAGTCTCTGGGTCTGGCATCAGGTGCACCGTTGATGGCCCATGGGGAGGTTCCCAGGGCTGACTAGCTGGCATCGACTATGAAGCTGTCGTAGACGGCATCTGCGAAGACGGCCTGTTTAAGGCACCCGGCTGCTGCACAAGAACATTGGTGAACTTGAGCAGGACTTCATTGAGGTTGATGGTAGGCGTCGATGGAGGGGGTTTGATGGCACAGGTGTCAATGACCCACCTGCTGTGGCTTGAGAACCTGACGAGCCTGTAGCCCTAGTGGGAGAAGGGACAGGCCTCGACAGGAGGTCCATTGACAATGAGTCTGTCATCAATGGCGGAGGGACTGCCGACCCGGAGGTCGATGGCCAGGTGCCTGTGAATCGGGCAGAGGTGCTGTCGGCATGGGTCTGGTGGGCACAGAGACCCGGACAGCAGTTCTTTTCATTGAAGTGGCTGCAGCCAACGAAGATCCCCCAGAAGAAGGAGAGGCAGACGGGGAGCAAGATCGACGCTGTGGGGAGCAGTTGCAGTCTTGGTCTTTCCTATGACTTTTCTCTGAGGACTTACCTCGGGCCTTTGAGGCCTGGAAGCTTGAAGAACCGGCTGATGAATGGGGAGCCGGGGCCCCGGAGGACACCTAGCATGAGCTGGCTACCTGTTGTTCCATCAGGAATTTCTTTAAAGCCTTTTTGTGTCACCAAAGGGTTGTTTGGTTAAACTTCTGGCAGAACTCACAGTCAGAAACTTCATGGTCAGGCCAAAGACAGCCGACACAAGTGGAGTGTTTGTCTGAAGAGCAAACCTTCTTTCTGCAGCAGCAGCAGCAGTGATGGAAGAGAGAGAGGTAGAAGGATTAACTCTCGACATAAATCTTTTGAAAAAGAGATTCTTTTTACAAGGTATGTGAGAAAAGCCATAGGCTGAAAAAAGGCATGAATACTGTGACAGAGCTTCCGTGGAGACCCATGCACTCAAGTCAATGGTGGGAAAGAACTGAGGAGGGAGCGGGGCTGCCCACGCTAATACAGGGCTGGTGACATTGATGGATGTTGATGGTGTGGGCGGCCCCAGTTGTACTGCTGAAAATCTTCTGTGTGGATTCTCCTTCACTGACGGCAAAGGTTCCTACAGTGTTACCTGATGACTGAGATACCCTCAAAGAAGATCTGCACTAATCCCACCCCTGAAGCTAGATGACTAATTGCGTTAAGTGCCACATCATCTCTCATTGACTATGGCCACATTATTTACGCTGTAACCTATGACTCAGCACTTGACAGAATTAAGGTTATCTGCAAAAAAAACCTGCAGATTTGTCCTGGGCACTGAAACGTTTACCTATAGCTGTGACCTATATTCACTAACTACTGGCTATCTCTCAACAGCAGAATAAAAGCTTCAGAGATGCACACTGGGTAACAAGGCCCTGCTGAGATTCCCCTTCCCCACATATCACCAACTGCCTAAGTTTCTGTGACAGGGTTGAATACAGCCCTGTTCCAACTGTTCTGGAGAAAGAGTTTAAATGCAAGGATCTGTTCTAGTCTCTCCTTTTCTGTCTCTTCTCTGTCTAGTTGCACAACCAAATTTTCTCGTGAGACCTAGGACTTGATCATCACGGTGGTCTTGCAGTTCTCTGCCTCTCACTATCTCTCTACCCTCACTTGCTGTTTCTGTGTTTTCTCCCCCTTGCATATCTGCAGGTATAAAAATATATGTGACTCTTTTTGTGGAAATGTAATTGATACTGGGATCCCTTTGTTTAAAACTATACATCTCCGTTTCCACGGATCCTCCCCTTCAGCCCTCTTACCAACCCCATATGTCTGTCCCATGCACTGTTTCAGCCCCCACCATCTCCTCTGGTAGTTTGTTCCATGATTTAGTTGTTTACATGATTTGCTTTATAGTCTGTCAAACCTGGGCCAATTCAGCGGCCTGGTGGTGTAGAGGGCTGAGGCGCTAGCACCTTACCTCAACCCACGCCAGTGACCCGGGTTCAGGAATGGAGGTCGGCACGGGGGGGGGGAGGGTGGAGCTGGATGGAGCTGCCAGCAGGCAGCTCTCCTGTCTGGGTTTGGGGGATGCGGCATCCCTTGTCAATGTCTGCCCCCTGATGGTGGCCAGGATACAATGTAGGCCGCAGGGTGCCCGGTGTTAGGCCAATGGGGTGGGCGGAAGGGGGTCTTTACTGGGGCCCTTGGGAGAAAACAGAGGCCAAAAATGCCGGTGGCAGGATGAGAACTAACTCCCTGCAGGTGCCGCGACCGGGCAGGGCAAAAGGTAAGCCCTGGTAATTCCAGGTGACGGGGCTGCGGAGTCGGTTGGATGGGGACTGTCCGGGGTGAAAAAAGTCTGACACAATAAAAAAAAAAAACTGGGTCAATTCAACAAAGCATTATAAGCATTACTTTGAGCAATCTCACTGCAACTGTAGATAATTGTACTCTGTTACTTGCATGTTCCTGTATTTATTTCTGGCTGTCGTATTTTGGTATCCCGTGAGTAGAGCGACTCAATTACAGTGAGGAAAAAACAGTGAGTAGTAAATGAGCTATGTGCTATTAACAGTGCATTGTAAGTTCAGTGCTTTTGTTTTGGCAGGGAGCCACAGATGTACTTACTGTTTCAAGCATATACGTAGCTGTTCGGAGGGTCAGTTCTGAGCTGGCCGCGTAGTGTAGTGGTTACAGTCACCGCCAGTGTGGCTGGCAGACCCGAGTTCAGGACTGGCTGTGAGATTGTTTTGTTGTTGTTAATTTCCATTCTGCTCGCCCTCCTGACTTTGTTCCCCTCCATCTCCAGGATGCCCTCTCCCAACGTTCTCCCCCTTCCGACCTGTGTCCCCCTGTAGAATAGCCCCCCTCATGAGCTTTCCCTGTCCCTTAATCCCCCTCCCTGGTGACAGTTATATTAATTATGGGGGGTGCATAGCTGCGCTGATTTGGGAGTACACTGTAGTGCTCTTCGCTGTTCTGCCTGGGGCTGTTGTTCCTTCACTGTTTTTGTCAGCACCATTTTGTAGGTGCCATTTGGCATGGAACCTCATATTTCTTGGTGTACTCCTTGATGTGCTCTACTTGTTATCAATTGAACTGACATGGAACCTTTGAAAAGGGGCATTTGAGCTCAAAGGTACTTCCTAACAACAATAAAAAAAAATATTGAACAAGTTTTATAGACTCGTTTCTGGAGTACAGTGTACAGTTCTGGAGACCATACCTACATAAGGACATAGACAGGGTAGAGAAGGTTCAGAGGAGGGCAACAAAGATGGTGCATGGATTGCATCACAAGTCCTATGAAGACATGTTGAAGGAACTGAACATGTACTCCCTGGAGGAGAGGAGGGAGAGAGGGGATATGATAGAGACATACAAGTATCTTACAGGGAGGAACAGGGTGCAGGAAAACACTATTTTTAAGTGAAAAGATGTTTCAGGACTAGAGGGCATGGGATGAAGTTGGAGGAGGGCGATTCAGAGGAAACATGAGAAAGAATTTCTTCACAGAGCGGGTGGTGGACAAGTGGAACACCCTGCCAGAGGAAGTGGTGGGGGCTGAAACAATCCGCAGGATTTAAGAATGCATGGGATAGACATAAAGGAATTCTAGAGGTCAGGGGTAAGGGGAAATAGACTTCTAGGAAAACAAACTGAACTTACAAGCTCAAATGGGCAGACTAGGTGGGCCATAGGCCCTTATCTGCCGACACTGTCTATGTATCTATGTATCTATGTATCTATGACTAATGCTTTTGTTACCGTAAACCACTCCATCCTTCTAGACAAGTCATTCCAGATGAGTCTTGCTGGTGAGGCACTGAGCAGTTTGGAGCACTCCTAACCAATTGATCACAACTGGCTGAAATTAATGGCTACCCAACTTTGTAACAGGCTATAACTTACCTCTTTTTAGCTTCTAAATTTGTTCTTTGCTGCTACTGTTATGTAACAATATTGTGAATGAGATGTAAATTGGGGGTTATAACAAAGGTTATCCCCAGTTTGCATTTGTACTACTAAAAGTAATGTAAAAACAGTAGGATTCTGATGACATGCCTTACTGCTTAGAATGAAATTTTTTTTAGAGTCTCGATGTAGTATTTATTTGTGGTACCAACAGTAATGTAAAAAAGAACAGTTACGTAAGAACTTACCGTAACAGTAGATCTTCGAGGGGGTCTCAGTCATCAGGCCATACCATAGGAACTTCACCGTTGGTGAAGCAGGATCCACACAAGATTTTCAGCAGTACAACTGGGGCCGCCCATACCAACGTCATCTGCTGACATCATCAACCCTATAAAGGCATGAGCGACCCCGCCCCCTTCTCAGTTCTTTCGCCCAGAGACAAAGGGAGCATAGCTCTAGCCATGGGGGACTGAGGAGATAGAGAGAGAGGTGCCCAGGCCTATAAGAAAAGGCTGGATACACCAGATAGCCAGTTCCAATAAGGAGCCCCATAAGAGGGACGGTGGGAGGGAAAACAGACCTGATGACTAAGATCCACTCGAAGACCTACTGTTATGGCAAGTTCTTACGTAATTGTTCTGTCTTCTTCGTGGGTATCTCAGTCATCAGATCACACTGTAGAAATGAGTCCCAAGCAGACACAGGTGGAAACAGGCAGTTTGGGAGGGAGGCCAACCTTAAATTTAAGACAGGAGGCCCAGCAGCACAGCCCTGCCAAATCCAGCATGGGCTCTAGAGGCAGTGTCCAGACTGTAGTGCTTGAGGCAAAGTGTGGACAGTGGCCGGCCCAGTGGTTCTGAGGTTGGCGCTGGAGCGCCACCCTCATGCCATCTGCCGGCGACCTGGGTTCAGGAACAAGCCGGGTCGTCGAGGGTTGACAGGGAGGGAAAGGACTGAGCATCCAAAGGACAGCTCTCCTTTCTTGGGAGGGGGAGACACGCCTGGTGCCTGACTCACCTCTGGTGAAGCGGAGGCATAGCAGGCACAGCAATCAGAGAGGGTTGGGAGTGGTTGACGAGCAGGAATGCCTTGACGCTGGGGCTCATGCCACTCCCATAGAAAATGGGAAAATATCCCGCAGCGCTCCCGGTAGACGGAGCACCAGGCCCCGATCCCCAGTGCCCCTGCCTGACCTGGTACCAGCGTCCTGACGACAAACAAGAAGGACTTTGGGTGGTGGCCCGACCCTGTGCCCACCTGGGGGACATAGCCACGGCTACATGGGGGATGGACTGCACTGGGCTCCAGGTAAGAGGGCGGGGACTAGAAGGCCATAGGTGTCTCCCAAAGAGTGGTAGTGCTGCGGGCTGGGGGAGTATAAAGAATAAGTAAAAAAAAAAAAAAAAAGTGTGGATGGTATTCCAGGTGGCAGTCACACAGATATTAGTGGCTGAGACCCCTTGGAAATAAGCCACAAAGGTAGCCTTGCCTCTGGTGGAGTGAGCTTTGAATGCTCCAGGCAATTCTTTGCCATACTTGTTGTAGCAGAACACAATGGAATTAGCCAACCATTTAGACAAACATTTTTTTAGAAACCTGAATGCCCTCTTTACCTGGGGTAAAAGAAATAATTGCTTCGACCTTATACATTTCTTGGTTCTGAGCAGGTAATACTTCAAAGTTCTGCACACATGGCATGCTCTGGTAAATAAACAGGAAGGTTGATAGACTGGTTGAGTGTAAACTCAGACACCATCTTAGGGAGAAATTTAGGATTCATGTGCAAAGACACCCTTGTCTTTGTGAAAAATCAAATAAGGCTCCTTGCGCCAGAGGGCCTGAAGCTCTGAAATTCTTTGAGCGGAAGTAATAGCAACTAAAAATAACATTTTCCAGGAAAGAAAGCGTAGCTCGCAAGTTGCGGCTGGCTCAAAAGGAGACAGGGTCAACTTCTCAAAAACAAAATTTAAATCCCAAGGCGGGACAGGAGAATGGATTGGGAGCTTCAGATGCAGGATGCCCCTCAAAAAGGTACAGCAAACATCCAGCTGAGCTATGGTATGGTATGGTCACCCATGGGCTCATGGAAAGACGAGATAGCTGAACAGTGCTCCTTGAGGGAAGAGTACTGGAGACCTGAGTCAGGCAGAAAGATCAGGCGATCCAGGATCTTGCTCACTGGACAGGTCAAAAGGTCCAGATTATGCTTGGCAGTCCACATGTCAAACCGTTCCACTTCATGGCATAAGTGACTCGGGTGGAAGGTTTCCGGGTGGCCACTAGGATGTCCGCCACTCTTAGAAACCCCAGATCTGGTGATGGCTACATCCTCAGGAGCCAAGTGTGCAGATGGAGGGACCTGAGGTTGGGATGGACCAGGGTCCCCTGATCCTAGGTCAGCAGATTCCTGCAGAGGGGGAGAGGGACTGAAGGTTCCTCCGCCAGCTGCTGTAGTAATGGGAAACAGATCTGGTGAAGCCAGAATGCAGCTACCAGGATCTTGCTGGCCCCCTCCATCTGCAGTCTGATGAGCACCCTCTGAATCAGAGGAAACGGAAGGAAGGCATAAAGAAACCTCTCGCTCCAGGAGAGGGACAACACTTCTCACCAGAAAACTTCAGGCCCTGGATCGAGAAAGCAAAAATTGGGCAACTTTGCATTGAGTGGGGTGCAAAAAGGTCCAACTCAGGATCACCCCAACTGTCAAATATGTCTTCTGTGATGGATGAGAGAAGCTCCCACTCGTGCTTGCTGGACTGAGTCTGGGTGAGGCTGTCCGCCAGAGTGTTTAGCACTCCTGGGACATGGACTGCTGTGAGGGTCAGGCTGTGGTCTAGCACCCAATAACACACTCTCATGGCCTCCCTGCACAGGGGGTACGAATGTGTTCCCCCCGCTTGTTTATGTAGTACACTACACTGATGTTGCCTGACTGGATCAGTAACTGACCCAGAAGAAGACAGATGTGGAAGGCTTGCATGGCATACAGAACTGCCCACATCTCCAAGACACTGATATGCAGGGAGGTATCGACCTGAGACCAAGAGCCCTGAGTTTGAAAGGGACCAAGATAAGCCCCCCAGCCCAAACCAGAGGCATCTGTGGTGCAGATCTGCTGAGGAAAGGAGATCTAGAATGGAACCACCTGCAACAGGTTCAGGAGGTCCACCCACACCACTGGAGCACACTGTGGACTGGGGAAGAGACCAGCACTAGCTGATCTAACTTGTCCATTTGCTGGTCCCATTGCACTCGGAGAGTCCACTGGAGGATGTGCATGTGGAGCCTGGCCAGTGGAACGGTGGGGATGGCAGCCGGCATCAGTTCCAACAACCTCTGGTACATCCTGGCTGGAATATGACGTCTCTGGGCCACCTCCTGAACCTGGGAAATAAGGCACTCCGCCCTGTTTTGAGGCTGAAAGGCCTTCCCCTGTGCCGAGTCTAGAACCACCCCTATGTATTGCAGCCTTTGGTACAGAACCAGAATCTACTTGGGCAGATTGACAGTGATGCCCAGGGAGAGGAGCATCTGAAAGTCCCCAGGAGCTGTCCCCTGGATGGGGCCTTTAGGAGCAAATCATTCAGGTAAGGGAAAATGTACATTCTCTCCCTTCTGAGGGCCTCAGCTACTGCTGCTAAGCACTTGGTAAAGACCCAGGGTGCAGAGGACAAGCCAAAGGGCAGCACCTTGAACTGGTAATGCTCGCCCTGAAAAAGAAACCAGAGGAACCTCCTGTGAGGAGGAAACACTAAGATGTGAAGGTAAGCATCCTACATGTCCAGAGAACACAGCCAGTTGTGCTGTTTGAGAAGAGGCATCAGACCTGGCAAAGTTACCATTCTGAACTTTTTGTACTGGACATACAGATTGAGGTCCTTTAGGTCTACGATGGGCCTCAAATCTCCCATCTTTTCGGGGACCAGGAAGAACCTGGAATAAAGCCCCTTGTTTCTCTGGTGGCTGGTTACTGGTTCGATGGCCTGCTTGTGGAAAATGGACTGTACCTACTCCCGGAGAAGAGACAGATGGGCCAGAATGTAGTTGGCGGGCAGAGAAGAAGTCTCTTGGGGTTCGCTCGGTGAGCTCCAGAGTGTGATCGCTTTCTATGATTTGAAAAATCCAGGCATCCAGTGTTATGGTGCTCCATTGATTGAGCTAGAGGGAGAACCACCCTCTGACCACCACCTCTTCATCGGGGACTGGAAGAGGGGAGTCTGGCAAGGAGTCAAGCAGAGGCAGATCCAGCCGCTGGGGCTGGACCATCACCTCTGGGACATTTGGCCATGGCTCCAGCATTGGAAGAGGCTAGCAAGGCAGCGGAGGCTCTGCATTTGTCTTGGAGCTGAGAGGCTGCTCCTGGTCTAATGGATGCCTTACGAAAGGGTGGATGCTGTCTGCTGTTAGGTTACATGTGGTAGAGTGAGTGGACAGATTTAATAGCCCTGCCAGATGCCTGCAGGTCATTAATGATGTCCTGGACATCTGGGCAAAAAAGTTTAGAGCCACTGAAGGGGGCATTAAGCACCTTCTGCTGAACATCAACAGCAAAGCCACAGCCCTTCAGCCAGGAATGCCTATGGAAGCAAATGTTGGTGGCATCAGCTCTGGCAATTGTGTCTGAAATAACACAGATGGCCTGCAGGAGGTGCTTGCTAACATCTTCAGTGGTCTGCAAGGATCTGAGAAGCTCCTGCTTCTGCATACCTTCTGGGAGGGCCTGGGCATTGGCCTTGCCCTTCTTCCAGCTGAAGTTCTGGTACTTTACCATAAGAGTCATGTAATTGACAATCCTCAGCCCAAGGGTGGAGGAGGCATAAACCCTCTTGCCCCAAAGATAAATTCTGCGTGACTCTATCTGGGGAGAGGGAGCAAATTTGCTTGGGCATCTTAGACCTGTCATGAGCAGCCTTTATGACCACTGAATCTGTTTCAGGATGGGCAGCATAATGTGAAAACCAGGGAGGGCATGATAAAGTGTATCTACCCTCATGGGCACAGCTGACACCATGTCTGGTCTGTGCCACGCTGCAGTTGTGTATTTTTTTTTTTTATTCTGTATTTTGCCGCTCATGCTCCGCCAAGGATCTGCCTGGTCATGGACTCCTTATATCCCCACTTTCAATTGGCCTGACTCCAGATACCCCTCGGGGTGGGGTAGCAACACCTAGGGCATCTGTACCGCGAATCATGGGGCTAGAATCATGAAGCCTGCCCCAAAAGCTGATTAGGGCAGGGGCAGGCTTCATAGAGGCGGGCGTGAGCTGTATTTTTCTTGGCCCCCCGAGGGGCGGAGACGTGCAATGATGACCTGTGTCTGGCCCGCCCCTCTACTTTTGTTGGACGCTGGCACTAGCGATTCCTTCCAGCCTCCACTAGGAGTCCTTGCGCGTCGGACATTCTCCCCGACCCTCCCCACCGACGAAGGAGAGCAGCCTGGAGGCACTCAATCCTTCTTCCCCGGCCAGCCCTCCAGCTCCCCGGGACCGTTCCCGAACCCGGGTTGCTGGCGATGCAAGCGGAAATCCAACCGCTGTGCCGGTGGGCCAGCTGCAGTAGTAGCATTTCTGAAAGCAGGCAAAATAGGAGGAACGATCTTGGGAGGGGACTCTGGGATCTCCAGGAAATTCACCAAATCCTTTCTGGTGACATCCTTCTCCGTATGGAAGCCCATGGCTGAGGAGAGCTGCTTGATGATGTTGATAAGGTAGGATCTGTGACCGGGTAATGTGGGTAGGGTAAATGACAGACATAACACAATCCAATATGTTTTAAAACACACTGTTCTTGTGTGAATTTTATTGTCCAAAGGACTATTTTTTGGAAACAAAATTCAAAATAAATCAAACCATAAAATAACAGGTCTTACCTTCAGACTGTTAGAAAATAACAAAATAAACTGCTTTCCTCAAGCTCCAGAACTACTCTACCTTAGTAGTTCAGCCACAGAGTAGTTAACTTAAGAAACAGTGCAACTACAATCTTCTGTGCTCTTACAGACAACCTTACAGGACACTCTCCTGGGCTAATCTGCCTAATCTGAGCATCAGGTCAGGTTTTATACTGATCCCTGCAGCACCATCAAGGAAGCTGATCCGCCCCTTTTCTAATAAACAGTAATTCCTCCTCTAATACACACATGGGTGGATCAGCATGACTACATATATAAACTTCAGGATACAAAACAATAATAAATTGCTCCTGTATTCAAGAAAACACTGTAGACTAAGATATGCTTCAATGCATTTTAATTGTCTACCAGACATGAAACTCCACCCCTTTTCTGTTGATTGACAGCTGAGGAGTTTCTATAAAACAGCCTGTTTTGGGGTCTGCTGGCTCCTAAGAGCCCATTTTAAATGACCACTGCACTCAGGTAAGAGTTTATTTCATTTAAGAGGCAACAGCAAACAAAACAGTTGTGACTGTTCTGTTTATTTTTATACTGCAAGTTATTCTCTCTTAAGACATAAACCCTTTTTAAAAACTGCTAAACAAGTCAACAGTATGTGGGCTGATAATCCCAATGGCTGAAAATTCAAGCCGTTGGGAAATATTTCATTTCACTGCATATATTTGTTTTATTCAGCTGTGGCTTTTATTTCTATACAGTTTCACACCTTAGACATACTGGAGGGGTTCCAGTTTTATTAGGAGAAGATTTCTGTCTGATTTAATTATCAACAACCAGAGGTGCTAGTCAGGGAAAGCGACAACTTTCACTTTCCTGGCTAACTACGCCTCATAGGTACACTCGACTGTCGCACAGTCTTTTCTTTTAACAATATGGCAAGCAAGTTTCTCTTTTGCTTCTTTAGAACATACAGGGCTTGACAAACGAAACAAATGACTGCAGGAGAAGTACCTTTATTAAACTAAGAACTAATTTCTGCAGTTGGCCATCGCTCGGTACCTTTCTTATATCACAGTGCTACTGAGCACTATGGGGTATTTTATTTCTACATAATTAGCACAGCAGTGCAACAATACATCGTCCTGCCTCTACTGGGATTTAAACTCTACCCAGAGAAAGAGACACAGGACCAATTTATGCTAGCATACTGACGTTTTTCTTGTGGCATATTTACAGGCTTAATATTACTGTCTCATTGTTTCATTAACAGGCATAAGGCATGGGATAGAAAGGAAATTAAAGTGGGGACAGCACAAGAGAGTGAAGATACTGTCATGGGCGGCCTGACCATGATGGTAGGAAATGATATAGAAAAGAGATATGGAAAAGAAGGGTAATGATAAAAATGCCTTTTACAGCCGGATACGGGGGTCAATCTACCACAGGGTCCTCTGAGAAGACCTAGGAGTGTGCCTGACAGAAACCTTGCTGATGGAGGAAGCAGTGGATCTGTCTGAGGTGAGAGGTGCTTCCTCCTCTTCTTCCTCATCAGGAACAATAAGGTCAGGGTGGTATTCCTCCTCGACATCGACCTCTTCTAGATCCAGGTCTGGCGTGTGGGGCACCGGCGATAACCTGTGGGGGCAGCCCACAGCCATGAAGGAGGGTCAATGACAAAGCTGCCATTGACAGAGCAGGTGGACGTGAACCTGTACGCCAAACTGGTGAACAATCACTGAGGTGAGTTTAGTCAAAATCTCGATTGAGGTTGGCGATCTCGTCAAGGACTGCGCCAACAGAGGGAGGGTCGATGGAGCGAGGCGATGACCTGCCAGATCGACCCTGAGAGCCAAAGAGCCTGTAGCCCAAAGACCTGGGGTAGGATTAGGCCTTGATAGGAGGGTTCATTGTGTGGAAGAAGGAGGGACGATGACCCAGAGGTTGACGACCAGCAGCCCTGTGTATCAGGACGGAGATGCTGTCAGTAATGGTCTGGTAGGCACAGTGACCTGGACAGTACACTTATGTGTCAGAGCAGCTGTGGACAAAGAACCCCTGGGCAAGAAAGGAGAGGCTATCAAGGAGCAGGACTGCCACCGAGTGGAGTGGTCCCAATCTCATGTTCTTTTGTGACTTTTCCCTGAGGACTTGTATCTGGCCTTATCAGCCTGGGGGCTGACAACCCCTAGCGACTGAGAGGCTGGGACCCGGGGACCCTGCCTGGAACTGGCTACCTGTTGATCCATTTGGGAATTTTAAGTGCCTTTTGCATCGCATGAGGGTTGTTTGATTAAATTTCTGGCCGAGCTCACAGTTGGAGACTTCATGGTCAGGCCCAAGACAGCAGACACAGAGAGTGTGTTCATCTGTGGAGGCAATCTTCTTTCTGCAGTGAAGGAAGAGAGAGGTTGAAGGATTAACTTTCGACATAAACAAAATAAAGGAATCTCTTCATAAAAAAGAGATTCTAAAGTAACAGGTTGAAAAAAAATCATTGGCGAAAATGGTGCAAAATTGTGTTGGAGTGTCTGTGGACACCCATGGGAACAAGTTGACTGCAGGGAAGAACTAAGGAGAGAGCAGGACAGCTCATGCCTTTATAGGGTTGGTGATGTCGTCATATGATATTGGCATGGGCAGCCCCAGTTGTACTGCTGAAAATCCTGTGTGTGGATCCTGCTTCACCGATGGTGAAGATTTCCCTGAAGAAGATCAGTAGCATTCTAACGACATGCCTTACTGCTTAGAGTGAAGTTTTTTTGTAGCATCTCGATGTAGTGTTTAGCACTTAGTTTTTTTTTTTTTATGTGTATGTATATATTACATGTGGTGTGGTGCTGTTTTAACACAGTGTTTGTATTTGTATAATACCCTTTAAATATGAACATAAGAACTTGCCAGCAGATAAAGGCCTTATAGTCTATCGAGTCTACTCGAATGTGCAGCTAGCAACCCTTATACTGCAGCTGCCCTCCCTCCCCTCATCACCCTACTGAGCCTCTCTCTGGCCCTGTCCCATCCCTTTTGAAGCAGCCCACTGTTCTACAGGATACCACTCCTGCAGGCAACGTGTTCCACCTTGGCGCCACCCTCTCTGTAAAAAGAATCTTCTCATCTCGCTCCTGAACCTTCCCTCCAGTCTTAGATCATGTCCTCAAGTGTCCCTGCCCTCTTAACTTGAACAGCCCTCCATACCTGTTTTGTTTATTCCTTCATGTACTTGAAGGTTTCAATGTATCTCATTTAAGAAATTCTCTACCTAATAGTCATGCCACCTGACAGACTTCATGATGGAGGCGTTGAGACTAATCTGTCTTGTTGCAGGTCAGATTCCAAAATACATTTTCACTGGAATTTTGCATGTTGTTGCAAATTATTCTGAGTATATCCCATTCTGTTCCCTCGAGTGCTATTCCTCTGTTTTGCTCCGTCTTTGTATTAGGCCTTAACTGTAAATAATGTCTCCTATTCTAACTGTACTCCCCAGATCTACATAAAAAGTAGGCATCTTGCCAAAATATGGATGCCCCGTGTGCAAATTTCTACATAAATATATAATAAATCAGTGCCAGCTGTCAGTACATACTACAAATCTAAAAACGTGCCTATGTGGGAAAAATATAAATGTTTCCCAAGGTTCCCATTCTTTTTTTTTTTTTTTATTCTTTTTGGTGTACATCCTACTGCCAGATCATCCGTTGGTCACAGACCCCTTGGCTGCAGCTTTCCCATTAGCCACTCTCCTGGGACCCCCTGGATTGCCCCCCAGGGTGGCGTTGTGGTGCCCTCCCCATGGTGCCGTGGACGATGGGATAGGGTGGGAGTTGGCCTGGGGAGCCAAATGCAGCCAGGGGGTGGGCTTCATTGAGGCAGCAGGTAGGCATCTATTTTTCCCCTGTAGGCAGGGGGGTGGGAACGTGCAATGACACCAGCGTCTGTCCCGCGCCCTTGGAACCCTGCTGGTGCCAGTCGCTGAGGTGCCCCTGGCCTCTGCTAGGGGTCCCCCTTGCAACACACCACACCCTCCCCCCGGAGAAGAAGAGCAGTTCGTGGGACACTCGATCTTTCTCCCCCGGCCGTCCCTCTGGTGACGCAGGTCCGTTACCAAACCTGGGTCACCGGCATCGCAAGCGGAAATCCAACCACTGTGCCGACAGGCCAGCCCCCAAGGTTTCCATTTCTATACCACACAGTATTTTCATGGCCAAGCTCAATCAATGCATCCAAGAGACAGATTTAGACCCAAACCTCCACAGATGAAAAACAAACGATTAGATCAAATAGCTTAAGATTTCCAACATGGTGCACTGAGACCATTCTCTTAAAAGTGGTTTTACTTGTAACTGGAATAGGGCAAAACACATGGCAGGGTATGCCATGGTTGGAAGAATACAAGCACTGGTGCTGCAACTGAGGGCTCCTCAACACATACCACAGAAGTACATACATCTCCCAAGGAATGTAGCACTCTGTCATATGTTATTGCTGCACTTCTAAAATGGCCTAGTATTACATATTTTGGCATCAAAAATGATGCACAGTGCTTTCCTGAATACATATAGGTGCCTGGTTTGTCCAATCAGATATAAACCACTTTAGCTATACTGGATGACTGTCTCCTGCACACAGTTGCCTTTTTGTGCTGGGATGCTTCATGGCCAAAATAATTAGGACTGGCTCCCCTGCTCCCCTCGTGGCTCAACTTAAAGCAGCAGTATTTGTTAGTCACCATACAGTTTTTTTCAGCAATATTTTTTTTCTCGCAAAAATATCAAGATACACATTGTCTGTCCATTTTGGTTTATTCCTGACCCAAGATACGTGATTGTGAAGCTTTTAAAATATCCTGTTCCTGTGCCGTGCCTGTCATGTAAAAATGTAATATCTTGGTACAGTGCTGTACTGTTTACCATCAGAAAATTAAAATTACATACCTACTGTAATTCTTGGTCTTCCTGTGTATCTTCACCATTCATCACTGCTGGGGTCAAGCCGGAGGAGCTAGGACCTCGCAGGAAGCTTTTTAGCATTAAAGTTTTTTTCCTACCTGGAGGAGGGGCCGACATCAGAGGTGGTGCTGCACTCAAGGCCGGCGTAGTACGAAGAGCTCATGGGCTGGCCAGTAGTGGATGCCGACCCCTCCGTTACCTCAGGTTTCATTACCGGAGAGGAAAATAGAGACAGAGAAAGAGTGGAGGGTGGGGCAAGGAGCCCAAGAGATATAAACTTAAATAGAAATAAGCTAACCAAAGGAAGGGGACAGGCCCTAAGGTTTGTGAGAAGGGGACCCCAACCACTGGGTAGGTGAAGGGGATGAGAGAAAGAGAGAGGAGGGAGAAGGTAAGAAAGGTGCAGAAATGATATAGAGGCAGGAGGTAGTGAGGGGTGAAGAGAGGTATACAAAAAAAACTGGGGAAGGGAGAAAAGAGGAGTGGAGAAAGTGAACCCCAAGGACAAACTACCAAAGGGAGATCTTGAACTGGCTGAGAAGCAAGGAAAAAACTCCACCTCTGCTTACAATGATTCCAAATCTATACCAGGAGGTCACTGGATTTGGAGCTAAGGGAGCCCAGAGGGTTAGCAGAGAATAATTCAGAGGCTGCCCCAGACACAGTCTCCACCTTGAGATATGAAGCGGTCCAATCAATCCCGTCTTTCCTCTTTATCACCCCCCCCAACAGCTTTAAGGGGAGAGAAGAAAAAAAGAGATGAATCCCGGGGCAGGGTTCCAACAGTTATGATTGGAGGCAATCACCTTACTAAAAGGACCCCTCTCTTAGACCAAGAGAAGGGTTGCCTGTGTGCATGCATCCCCCCCACGTAGGGAATGTACCCTAGCTGAGGTATTAAAATGAAGGGACCCTGCCCCAATGGGCATTCCGGGCTAGATGCCCGCTGGTATGTATGAAGAGCCAAGCATGGCCCCAGAGTCACTTTGATAAAAGAAAGGGTGAGCAGAGGGATCACTGGAGCCCGTTGACCATGCCAGGGACCCAAGAAGTCTTTAGAAAAGGTGGAGTTCTCCAGAATTGAGAGATTCTGTGGAGTTGCCATATGAAGGCTGTCCTGGCTAGGCTGTACAGCGGTGCCCCAGGAGCCCTAGGCCAAAGAGGGCAAGAGCTCCTGCTTGCTCTCCCCACAGTGGGCCCTGCTGCTTCACAGAAGGGTCAGAGGACCTGAGGTGCCAGCAGAACTATGCTGCAATTGGCCTCAACTGGGAGGAGGCAAGCAGGGAGGAGGCACTGCCCAGGAAACTGAAGCCCAAGAGGGGATGGTGGGTGGAAAGCAGTGATAAACAGTGAAGATATACAGGAAGATCAAGAATTACGGTAGGTACGTAATTTTCATATCTTACCTGTATCAATCTTCACCATTCATCACTGGTGGGTGAGTACCAAGCACCATGGCTGTGGTGCTGGCTAGTCCCTGAGGGTCAAATGTTTCCCTCAGCCTCTTGTGGAGGGGGCCCATCACAGGTCTGGCCAGGCCCAGGTCGAGGCTCCTGACTTGCAGTAAGAGGAGGATGCCCCGACAACTCTTGCCTGGCCCTGCAGGAGAAAATCGGGCCCCTGGAATGGTGGAAGCAGTCACCCTATGCCGAGCCAAGGGTGACAACCAGGAAAGGTGCAGCCATGCTGTTCGCCTAATTCAGACTGCTGTTCCTACAATTCTGAAGGCTACTGCTTTGGTGCCATAAGATGCCCTCACTTGACGTCTACGCCAGCTCCAGGCCTTGTGTAGAAATGGCAATGGCTCGTCTGGTTGCCTAGCTATCAGGCATGGTTGCCAGGCTCTGATCCAGCATAGCCCACAGGTGCCTTTCATAGGCTACCATGTGTGCCTGATGTGCTGAGATGGAGAGCAAAAGCTGTGCTGAAGAGATAACCCTTCTGCCCCAGTGATCAAACTCCATTGAGTTCAGTCCCTGGGGGTGGTCTCTTGATAGGCTGAAGACACCCTCAAGAGGTATCCAGCCACACCAACCCCAACTCGGATGGGGCATAGCTCCTGGAGACACAGGGGAGTGCAATTATGTGCTGGCAGTCCCAAGGGGCTGGAGAAGGGGAAGAGGAAGCTGCCAGGCACTGTGTGACTCCTCCACGAAGGACAGGGCCATGGAGGATCACTATGGATTCACGGCTGTATTCCTCCAGGAATGCCAACATCGCTTGTGCAGGATTTCATTGAATTGAAGGGAAAAGATGAAGCTCTTCCAACATTGTTAGAGGAACCACTGATACTCAGTGAAGTCAGCATCAAAGGAAAGGCAAGACGAGAGTCCTCTTCCTCAGAGGAGGAAGCAGACGATGTGGAAGGGCTCTGCATAGGGTGCAGAGATACCAAGGGAGGAGGTGGAAAAAACATTTCTTCTATGGCCCTAAAATAAACAGGAAACCCACTCGGCGTTGCCCTATACTGTTCCCAGGTGAGGGGCCCCAAGGGTCCAGAAAGACCTGGGAAAAGAGGAGGAGGAGGAAGAGGCAGAGAGGAAGAAGGGGGGGCAGAATGGTCATGGGAGACCAATGCTCCTCTGCCAGGGCTGTGGGCGCAAGTGGGTGACTCCTCCCTAGGGACGGGGCTGTACTGCCCAGCCACCGACTGCTGCTCAATCCTCCTTGAGCCAGCAGGGTGGAGTCCTAAGGGGAAAGACCCCTGGTGAGGAGATTGGAGCCATACAGACCCAGACGGGTGGCTCCTATCCTCACCCACAGCAGGGCTCTGGTGCCTAGCCAGAGAGGGGGAGCCCGGGTCAGTGCTCTGACTCCATCCCAGGGTGGCCGAGGCCACCGGGACAGAACAGGACACCAAACAGGCCTCGCCCCCTCCGACCCAGAGGACTGGGACCTGCCCCTCAAGAGAGGCCCTACCTTGACCACTGCCCTGAGGGAAGGGGGAAGAGAAAAAGCTTGCACCAGGGTCAGCTTCCAACTCCCCTTCGAGCTCTGTGGCAGCATCGACTGCCCAAGCGGTGCAGAAGATAGATTCTGCAACAGAGACAGCCCCGGAGGTGGCACCATCATCTGAAGTGGCAAAGATTATGGCACCACCACCAGTGGTGGCACCATCATCTGAGGTGTTGCTATCCTCAGAGGCAGCGCCAACCACAGCACTGACCTCAGAGGCAGTGCTGACCACGGCACAGTCATTCAGCATGGCACTGCAAGAAGTCTGCCACCCAAGATGGCACTGGAGACAGCACCAGACATCTCCACTGCACCGAGAGCGGCACCAGTAGAGAGAGAGAGGCGGTGCCGCAAACAGTGTCAACCCCAGAACCTGTACCAGAAAAAGACCACCTGCTGAGTCTGTGGAGCATCCGTAGCTCTGAGGAACTCGGCTGCCAGTCCAGGTCATCCTGGTCATCCTCTGATTCCAGGGAAGAGACCATGGAGACCCCAAGAGAGGCAACTCCAGACACTCTACCCGTCCCGGAACCAAAGATAGTGTCAGGAGGGGATCCAGTGGCAGCGACGATGCTGCCTCATTCACCAGCACCTGGGTTGGTGCCAGAAGCCAAGGTCATGCCCGTTGGAGCCCCCGAGGGAACCACCAATGCAGGCAACATGTAAACTGAGACCTCGACAACAGGGTTGCCTGGTTCCCCACAGGGAAACTAGGCTGCAAGGGGTTTGTGACCAGTCCCACGGGATGAAACCGACTGTCCACCCAACCCCTCACCCAGGCATCTGGTCTCAGCGAGACCTCAGAAAATGGAGGTCTGTCCCCCCCCCAGTGCATATAGCGGGGGGGGAGGCCTGGGGGAAAGGCCCATGGACCTTACCTTGGCAGCCTTCATGCGATGCCAGCAACCGAAGGTTGGAGGGGCCATTACCCATCATCACCGCATGGATGATTAGCGTGCGAAAGTCCATGGAGAAGAAGGTGTCACATTGAGCCATATCATGGTTTGGCCCCAAGCAGATAAAATACAGGTCATGTGGGTCTGTTACGAGAACTGACTACCACAGGGGCACTGATACATCGGGGAAGTCCCTGCCTTGGAACATTTTTGCCCCAAACCTGACATGATTGTCCGCATTCAAAAACAATAAAATGAAGGAATAAACTCGATGCTGCAACTTTTAAAATAAAAAATTAATGATGCCGGAACACGGCGATGAAACAGCATTGAGTAAACAAACAAGCAGAACTGAGAGAGTCACTGGAAGATTCGATGAGAGGCACTCTCCCACGGAGACATGCTGTCCTCGACGGTGGGAAAAGCAGAACTGAGGTAATGGAAGGGCTGGCCTCCATTACTGGCCAACCCACAAGTGCCATGTAGTACGCTGGATTTGAAGGCAGTGCCGTCTCCAACACTAGCCCTCCTCCAGATAGGAAGAAAGCTTTTAAGCTAAAAAGCTTCCTGAGGGATCCTAGTGCCTCTGGCTGAACTCCTCATGATGACTGATGAAGACTGTATACAGGTAAGATCATGTGATAGCACCATCATAATACATCCACATTATGAATTCAGTATGTACATTCAAGAGGTAACCTCAACAGAAGAGATTTTTAACAACTGCGAGTGGCAGCTGTCTTTGATGATGTGAGTTGTTAATTAGAAAATTAGCTATTGAAGCTCTTTTAAAAAAAAGGAAAATTACGTACCTACCGTAATTCTTGATCTTCTTGGACGAGTCTCCACCACTCATTCACACTAGTGGGATTAGCGCTGGAGGCACTAAGACCCATCGGGAGCAAACTTTTTGCTGGAGGGTCGGCGCGAGAGTCGGCGCCGCGAGCAGCGGCTCGAGCGGTAATGACCATCTCGGCGACGACCCTCCAACCGCCTCAGTACCTTTTTTACCAAGGAGGTGCAGCGCAACTAACGTAAAGAGTAAACTCAACATTAAAAAACGGACATAAGATAGTCCGTATGACCCGTGTAAGAAGGGTCAGCAAAGAAGACTTCATGGCCTAAGATTTGAGGGAGTGAAGACCAATACAGCGGTGAGCTCGGGGGATGGAGGGTGGGCATGTGAATGAGTGGTGGAGACTCGTCCAAGAAGATCAAGAATTACGGTAGGTACGTAATTTTCCTATCTTCCTGGACATAAGTCTCCACCACTCATTCACACTAGTGGGAGAGTACCAAGCTGATAATCCCCCAAAAGGGCGGCAGGAGAGCCAGAGCTCACGCGTCTAAGATAGAAGCCCATTAAGGATAGTTCTGCCGAATGCGGAATGTCGCCTGGCATGAACATCCAGTGCATAGTGCCTAACGAGGTATGCACTGAGCTCAGGTGGCGTTGCATATATCTGCAATTGGAACATTGCGAATTTCATCTAGGGATGCGCAACACGCCCTAGTAGAGTGGCGTACACTCTACCTTCTAATTTAACTTGAGCCATGGAATAGCAATGGCGAAGGCATGTCACTAACCATGAAGAGATGCATCTAATAGCGACAGGTTGACCCAGCCGGGTGTCGCTGAAAAAACGAACAGTTGCTGAGTCTTGCGAACATCCTTGGTTCTATCTAAATAGAACACAGAAGGCTCTTAACATCTAAGGAATGAAGAGCTCGTTCCCCTTCATTTTGGAAATTAGCGAAGTAAGCGGGAAGTACCAGAGGTTGGTTTAGATGGAATTCTGACACAACCTTGGGAAGAAATTTAGGATGCGTACGGAGAACTACCTTGTCCTTATGGAATACAGTATACGGAGGGTCCGTAACCAGGGCATGTATCTCAGAGACCCTGCGGGCTGAGGTAATGGCTACCAGGAAGGCAGTCTTCCAGGTAAGAAATTTTAGCTCACAGGTAGCTAAGGGTTCGAAGGGCTTCCGAGTGAGCAAGTCCAGCACCAGGTTAATGTCCCAGGCTGCAACTGGGCGCTAACAGGGGTCTGGTATGGAGAATCCTTAGAAATCTCTTCACCATAGGTAACTGGGCCAGAGTTAAGGAAGAAACGGCTCATGGAATGCTGAGATGGCACTAGGGTGAACTTTAACTGTGGAGTACTGAAGACCCTAAGTTTGATAGGTCCAAAAGATACTCCAGAACCTTCCAGGAGGGACAGGAAAAGGGATTCCAAGAGGATTTTGCACACAGAGGCAAGTTTCCATTTGGAAGCGACGTTTTGGGTGGCGGCTTCCGAGCAGCCAGAAGGATGTCTGAGACTCTCAGAGAGCGTTGAACCGATCTACTTCTATCTCTTCAGGAGGCCAAGCATGAAGGTGAAGTGATTTCAGGTTGGGATGGACCAACGAACCCTGAGTCAAAAGACTGATTTGCAAAGGAAGTGGTCTCGGGAGAGGCTCAACATACTGTTGAGTAGAGAAACCATAGTTGCCGAGGCCAGGAAGGAGCAATGAAAATCATCTTGGTCCCCTGAGACTCGAACTTGAGGAGTACTCTCTGGATTAGAGGAAGCGGAAGAGGCGGAAAAGCGTTTTGTCCACCAGCCTGAGCAGCATCCTGACAGAAAATGCCAGGCCCTGGATTTCTGGAGCAGAAGAAGAGAGGCAGTTTTGCGTTGAGTGGGGATGCAAAAGGTCCAGGTCCTGGTCCCCCACTCTTGAACAGGGACCGAGCTACGGCTGGATCGAGAGACCACTCGTGAGGGTCTGCCTCCGTTCTGCTGAGGTGATCTGCTAGGTCGTTTTGTATACCTGGCAGGTACACGCTTGAATCAGAGACTTGTGCTCCAAGCACCACTCCCACACCCTCATTGCTTCCCTGCAAAGGGGATAAGAATGAGCACCGCCTTGCTTGTTGATGTAATACATCACTGCTTTGTTGTCCGTTTGAAGGAGAATGCTCTTGTGACAAAGGACATCCTTCAGAGCTCGGATTGCATAGAGGACCGCTCTCATCTCAGGACATTTATGTGGAGATGAGTTTCGAACGAGTCCATACACCTTGAGTGTGGAGGGGAGACAGTGAGCTCCCATCCCATGTATCGTCTGTGGTGATGGAATCTGATGATCCGGGGAGCAAAGGAGTCCTTCAGGAGATTGCTCTCTTGAGACCACCAGGTGAGAGACCTTGAAGGAGTCCGTCACCTTGATGGGATAAGACTGGGGTGAGAGGTCGGGGACCACTGAGTGGAAAGCATCCATTGGGTGGTTCTCATGTGCAGTCGGGGCCAGAGGGACAGTGAAGACCGAGGGCGCCATGAGACCCAACATCGTTGCATCGAGAGCTGTAACCCGATTGGTTCTCCCTGATGTGGAGCCATTTGAAGGATGTCGAGTCTTCTGTCCTCTGGAGAAAGCCTTCACTGGCGAGGTGTCTAGAGCGTCCCTATGAAAAGGAGCCTCTGGGAGGGTTGCAGTTGAGATTTTTCAAATTCAGCAGAACTCCCATGGACGTGAGGAAGGCGAAGTCGTTTCCGCGGCCAAAGTCCCCTTGACCGGAAGGCTTGCTAGAAGCCAATCGTCCAGGTAGGAAACACAGGAGTCCGACATTCCTGAGATTCGGCGAGAACTGCACAACACTTTGTAAAAACTTGCAGGCGCGAGGATAGCCCAAAGGGCAGGACTCTGAACTGATAATGCTGACCAAAAGCTACAAACCTGAGGAACTTGCGGTGGGTCGGGTGGACAGGGATATGCTGGTGAAGCATCCTGCATATCCAGAGAGCCAGCCAGTCGTGCTGATGCAGCAAGGGTAACAGGGTACCTGGAAATCATCTTGAATTTCTCCTGGGAGGAATTTGTTTAACTTTCTGAGGGTCTAGAATGGGAGCATTCCCCAGATTTCTTTGGAACTGAAAGTAATGGGAGTAGAACCCTGTGTTTCGCAGGTGCGGGGGCACCAGTTCTATTGCCCTGTTGCTCAGAGGCCCTGGATCTCCATCGGTGAGGAGGTCTGACTGAGGCCGACAACCTGGGTTGTCGTCTGGGAGGACGATTCGGGGGTTTCCAAGAATTGAGAGAATAACCCTGCATGAATTATCCGAAGGACCCATTTGTCGAGTTATGGACTTCCACTGGTTGTAGAAGTACATCAGGCGACCTCCACGGAGGAGAAGTTCCACCTCGGGCAGAGTGGATGGAACTTGGGCCAGCGACTCATGGTAGCGCTGGGGCTTTGGGCCCTCGCGCTTCTCTCGTCTTCTTTTGAGGTTGGGCAGGTTGGCTTTTATGGAAGCTTCCCCTGCCTCGCAAGGACTGGCGACTATGAAACTGGCGTCTGTTCACATGCCCCAGAGGGGCAGGTGAGAGTCTAGCCAACTTAATGGCCGATCTAGTCTTCTGAGTGGCCTCTAGGCTTGCTCTACCTGAGGGCCAAAAGAAAGGAGCCATCAAAGGCAGTGCCATCACCTGCTGCTGAGCATCATTCGTGAAGCCAAATGCATGCCAGGAATGGCCCAGTACAAATCGCATGACTGCTGAGGCGAAAGCAGTGTCAGCGTCCTGGCGGCTTTGACCTGTTGGTTATTGGACTCAATACCTCTAATAACGGTCAGAAGAAGCTCCTGACTTGGAATCCGAATCTGGAAGCTTCAGCCATTCTTTTCATAGAGTGCCACAGGATATACTCATACTGAGGAAAATGGCCATGATAACTGTGTCGCATGCTTAGAGTGGAGTTGCAAAGACTCTCTTACCTAATGTATCAATCTTACGAGACTCTTTGTTAATAGGTCGAGCTGTAGTAGTTGAGGAAAACGACCTTGTCATTCTCTGCCAGGACTACAATAGGATCATAAAGGCTTGGGATGCCAAAATGGGGCCGATCCTTGGGGCTGAATACTTCTTATCAATGGATTTAGCCACTGGGGAATAAGAGCAGGATTATTCCATACCATTTGAGACAGCGTCTCGAAGGAAAGCTGGATCGGAGGAGTCAAATCCGTGAGGATCTCCGAGCATGAAGATACTGAGTCTTAATATCTTCCCAGGATCGATGTCTGTAGTCTGGAGAGAAAGAGTGGATCCCAGGTTCTTCAACAGAGACTTAAGGACAGGTCCTCGACCACAGGCTCTGTAGCAAAGAAAGATCCTATTTCCTCCATCACCCAACTGAAGGTCTGGGTCAGGCTCAACATCATCTCCTGATGGTCCAGAAAGGACTGTTTGGACAGGAAGGAGTGAAAATTGAGAGAGGGAGGAAATAGCAGAAAAACAAGGAGGACACCCAAGGGCTGCGGGCACGGCAAACACGGAGCTGAAGATGGCACCGAGGGCTGCAGCCCGAAGAGCCTATGACCCATGGCGCCCAGCGCCATGGGCGATACCGCAAGGCCCGCCCTAAAGCCGCACAAGGCGCCCGCGCTGGCGCGCGCACAGCGCGCGCTGCAGGGCGCGAGCGGCGCCCACGAATCAAGCGGCACCAGCGCCGCCAAGGACCAGCGGTGCGCCCAGCGGCGCCGCAAGCTCCAGCGGCCCCAGCTAGCGCCGACAAGGCCCACAGACCCAGCAGAAGGCGCCGGAAGAGCCCTGGGAACCTGGAAAGCAGAGAAGGAAAAAACAGGAGATAAGGGCACGGTGGTGGCCCCTGCGCGCAGCCATGTGAGAAACACCCTAAGCGCGGTCGCCAGCACGAAGAAGGCGCCAGCGACTAGGAAGGTCAACCGCCTACCTGATGGCGGAGGGCCGAGGGCTCCGAGTGGCCGAGCCAGGAGAAGAACCAACCTCCGAGCCCATCGCTCCATAAGGCGGCCCACTGATAGAAACTGCTCATCTGGAGGCCCTACCTATAGGCGGGGAGGGGCTCCGATGTCGAGGGCAGCGATTATCGGAAGTTGGCGACTCTGAAGAAGAGACCGGCAACTTAGCGATCGATACCGACCGTCGACGCAGACATACCAGAGGGCGACCTCGGTGATGCCTTCTCTTTTTGACCTGTGGGCGAAGAAGAGCTGAGGCGAGCAGGCGCCGAGAATCGACCATTTATTTTATGCGGCGGGGGACCGCCCATCCCCAGGCATCGGACTGACCGTGGTCGGACCCGCTGAGAAGAAGGCTGACGGACCCAGCCGGCTGACTGAACAGCTTTCATCACGAAGTCTCCCTACCGTCACCTGACCTGCTCATGAGTCGACTCCGTCCAGTAGGCGAGACTTCTTCAATGAAGATTAAATTTAAATATTAGAAAAATTTTACTAAAATAGAATAAAACTAGCGATACTACTATCGAGATAAAGTTACAAAAACAAACTGAAAACTATAGCTAGTTTGAAGTTTGACTCTCTGGCAGCGACATAAATCACTGAGGCGCACTCGACGGCGGGAAAAAAGGAACTGAGGCGGTTGGAGGGTCGTCGCCGAGATGGTCATTACCGCTCGAGCCGCTCGACACGGCGCCGACTCTCGCGCCGACCCTCCAGCAAAAAGTTTGCTCCCGATGGGTCTTAGTGCCTCCG
The DNA here is from genome assembly GCA_016271365.2 of Neoceratodus forsteri. NCBI lineage: Eukaryota > Metazoa > Chordata > Ceratodontiformes > Ceratodontidae > Neoceratodus > Neoceratodus forsteri. Next base: position 837,164,916 of record CM028134.1, read on the forward strand.
GCGCTAATCCCACTAGTGTGAATGAGTGGTGGAGACTTATGTCCAGGAAGATCTAACAATACACTGGTGATGAATTCAAGCATGTCAGAAATACATTTTTGCTAAAAAAAACTATATAATGACATGTCTTGCTGAAGCACAAATAAATGATGCTTTAAATCTTTCCACCTATCATATCCCCTTAGTTCCGATGACTAGTCTTTATTGTCCCGAAAACTTACACAAGTATGGGGAGGCAGTATAATGCAGAGATTTAAGGCTCTGAGCTGCAAAGCTGGTGACATCCAGCAGACCAGACCTTGGTTTGAATCCCACAGCTTCCACTTGCATACTGTGTGACCCTGAGCAAGTCACGTAACTTCCCTGCGCTCCCAGGTCGCACCTCTGAAAAAGCTTTCAGCTTAGTGTGCTAGTCATGGTTAAACAAATAAATAAAAAAAAATGGGTTACTCACCCATATCCGTATTTCTTGGAGTGGTATATGGTTCAAATCCACACTCTGGCAGTTCCACTGTAACAGCATGATTTGCTGTCATATATACCCCGACTCTGCCCCCCTGATGTCAGATCTTGCAAACTGGAAACAGGGATCCGTGTGCCACTTGCCAGGGGAGGCCGGATGGGTTATATGGATGTGAACTATATAGCAATCCTAGAACTATGGTTACAGGTGAGTAACCTATTTTTCTTCTGAAACATGGCTATGGTTCACTATCCACACTTTGTGAGACTCCTATGAGATTCTGGGAGGAGGGGCCAGGTGCGCATCCCTGCTTGGCGAACAGGAGATTGTGGAATCGAGGTCCCAAAACTGGCATCCCGGCATGGATGTTGTACTCAGCAAGGAAGCTGTGTGCTGACTCCCGGGTAGTAGCCCATCAGATCTGCTGGATAGGGACATCCCTGGAAGCAGCCACTAAGGCAGTGGTATGTCTGGTAGAATGAGTTTTAAACAATATAGGAGGCTTCCTACCAGCCAGCGTATAGAGACATCAATGCAGGATGTATTCCACCTGTCAAATGCTCACTTTGCTGCTGGTCTGCCAGGTACAGCTTCAGAGTAAGTGACAAGCGGCTGGCAAGCCTCTCCCAAACTCAGCCATGCACTATACAGAATAAGAGCGCTCTTCACAGGTCAGGGAATGGAACCTACGATCAACCTCTGAAAGATGGACTGGTAAAGTGTACAGGTAAGTTAATTACCTGGTTAAGATGAAACTCTGAAGCAACCTTTGGAAGGAACTTTGGGTTGGGGTGAAGGATGACTTTGTCCCTTTGGAAGACCAGATAGGAAGACTCCACCGAAAGGGCCTGAGCTCCCAATCCTTCTGGCTACATACTGGCCACCAGGAAGGTCATCTTCTCGACAGGTGTGACACTTCACACCCTATGTATTAGCTCAAAAGGCCTGCCCATGAGCAAAGCCAACATCAGCAGTAGGTCCCACGGTGGAGGTGGTTCACATACCAGAGGGGACAGGTGGTCAAAGCCCTTGAAAAACTGCCCAACTACCTTCTCCTGGGCCATTGTCAGCTTACCAGCCTGTGCCCTGTAACCAAAGATGGCTACCAGGTACACGTTAAGGGCTGTCCCAACTGAGAGAAGGACCAGAGGTCTTTCAGGATGTTAGCCACTGGGCAGGCAAGGGGACCAAGCTCCTTGCCCAGACACCAAATGGAAAAACTCTTCCATTTAAAGGCACAGCATTTGTGAGTCGACTCATTTCAGGAGGCCTCTACAATGCGAAGGACATCATCCAGGAAATCCAAAAACTGGAACACTAGCCATTCAGGAACCAGGCCATGAGGTGTAGAGACTGCAGGTCTGGGTTCAGGACTGTCCCCTGATGTCTGGTCAGCAGATCCAGGAGGAGAGGCAGTCCCCACAGAGATCTGCTGCTGAGGCTGAGGAGATCTGGGTGCTAGAACTGCCTTGGCCAATCTGGAGCTATCAAGACCATATGGGCCTTGTCCTTCTGGGCCTCGACCACTACTTTGTGGATCAAGGGGAAGGGAGGAATGGTGTACATGAGGCCTGGGGTCCATGGCCTCGTAAAGGCTTCTCCCAACAGTATCCCAGACTGTGGGGGGTGGGGTTGGGCAGGCATAAAACAGCCTCAGTTTTGCGTTCCCCAGGAGGCAAACAGATCCACCAGAGGAGTGCCCCACTGGGAGAACAAGTGCTTCACCACCTCCTGATTCAGGGACCACTTGTGCAACATCTCTCCTAGCTGGCTAGGAGCATCTGCCAGCTGAATGTTCCCTCCTGCAACATGAATCGCCAGGAGATCTGCACCCAGGCTGTGCACGAAGGTCCAGGTGTGGAGGGCCTCCCAATACAAGGGAAGGGTGAGAGTTCTGCTCAGCCTGTTCAGGTAGAACACGATCGTGGTGTTGTCCATCTAGATCTGCATGACCTGATCCAATATGGGACAAGAAGAGTGAATTCTGTTAGTGCAAGTTGCACTGCATGGAGCTACAGCAGGTTTATATGGTGATGGGACTCCCGGGGTGACCAGAACCCATGGGCTCTGTGGTCTCCCAGGGGTGCTTCCCACCCCACCAGAGACACATCTGTTGTACGCACGATGGACAGTTCTGGGTGGACAAATGGGATTCCTTCTTCTAGGTCTTCTGGGATCAGCCACCACTGGATGGCATCCCACATCAGCTGGGTCACTGTGACCCACTGGTCAAAGTGGCCTAGATACTGGGACCTCTGATGGTCTAACTCCCACTGGAGAGGGCACATCTGCCAGTGGGCCCAAAGGACCACGCTGATGCGGCATGCCATGTAACCCAGCAGCCTCTGGTAAACCTGGGCAGGGCACAAGAGCCAAGCCTGAAATGACTGGGCACAGGAGGTAAGATCCAGTGCCTGGTCTGCAGAGATGGGCCTTGGCCGCAGGGAGTCTAGTTCTGGCCCAATGAACTTGATCACCTGGATGGGTACCAGTTTAGACTTGTCCAGGTTGTCAACAGGCCCATGTTTGGCAAGTCTGGAGAGCTAGATATCTGGACCATTCCATGGCCTCTTTGGATGGACTGGCTAATAGCTAGTCAGTCAGGTAGGTACACCCTGACACCTAGGTGCCACAGGTATGCTGCCTCCACTGCCATACACTTGGGGAAGACCATGGACACTGAGGAGAAGAGGCCATAGGGCACGACCTGGAGCTGGTACAGGATCCCTCATGCTCAGAACTGGAAGTACCAGCAGTGGGACTGATGGACTGGGATGTGGAAAAACACCTCCAGAAGCTCTAGGGAGCAAAACCACATGTTCTGCTCCAGTGATTGACTTATATAATTCAGGGTGACCATCTGGAATGTGTGTTTCCACAGGAACTGGTTCAGATCATGCAGACCAAATATGGCACACCAGCCCCCTGTCCGTTTTGGGATCAGAAAGTACGTGGACACATAACCCTGACTGCCCAGGGCTTCCAGGAAATGGGCTACTGCCCCTTTTGTAAGAAGCTGAGCAATGTCCTTCTGAAGGGCAGACAGTGTGTACTGCAACACCCTGGACTCTCGAGGTGTGTGGTGGCTGTAAGGTGAGAGAGCCTCAAAGTCCAGATACTACCCTCTGCCACTACATACAACACCCACTTGTCCATTTTGACAGCTGACAAGCGTGGTAAGTAGTGACGCAGCTCACCTCCGATGTGGAGTGCTGACAGGGACAGGACCAACCCACCACTGGGCAGTTTTGGTGAAGGCACTGGTGGCTGCGGCTGGAGGGTACACCTACCTCTGCCCCTTCTTTTTCAGGACCCTGGCCCCCTGACTTGGGTTTGGGGTGCCAGGCCTGCAGTACTACCCCTGCTGGGGTTGCCACTGAGGAAGCTGTGACTGAGAGAACCAATATTGGAAAGCCTGTTTCTTAGGCTTCTTTTCATGTTCTTCTGGGATGATGCCACAGAACCCAGGGTGGCACTGAACTTCTCAATATGGGGAAATGTCCTTCCACCCTAGGGTCAAACAGGCTGGTGCCCAAGAAGGGGACATCAGCCAGCTTGTGCTGGGTGTTTGCCATGAAGATGGACAGATGCAGCCAGGCCCTACGACACATGGAGATAGCAGAGCTTGCCTACGGGCACATGAATGGCCCATCTCAAGACCATCTGCAGCTGGTGTTTAGCCAGCTACTGATCTTGAGTCTCTGATGGCCATCACTGCCAATTACTAATCAACCAGGAAGTGAGGAAGATGGCATCAAAACTCCCATCAGAGAGTGACCAAAATTGTTCATCATCATGGCATAGCTAGCCTGATACAGATGCAAGGGCGCAGCAGCAATTTTATGGGACTCCTTGTCTGGAGGCTTGTCCACATCCCCATGGTGTTTGGACTCGCAGAACACCAAATCAGTAAGCAACCCCTCCACAGGGGAAGGGGGGTCTGAGAACGCAGTAGGGACTGCATACTTGTGAAACATACAGGTAGAGGGTGCCAGGAAGGATGCTTAATGCTGCCCAAGCTCCAGGTCCAGTCCCAAAATGGCTTCAGCCATGGTAAAGACAACCCCCGGAAGTCATCCCTATCCAAAATGTCCATAAAAGGGTACTTTGCCCTTTTTTGGACTGGCTCTAGTAGGACCGACATGGACTCCGATATTAGGCGGAGAAGTGCACTGAAGAGCACTGGGCCATGCTCAGTGGAGACTGATCCCCCACAAGGAGGGCAGTCCAAGAGAAGTGGACTTGTGGTCTGAGTCATTTAATGACTCCTCGAAAATAGCCTTCACCGTTTCTCACCATGGACCACCTGGGTATTCTTCCCTGGAGTATCTCCACCAATAACTGGCCAAGCAAGCTGGTGATCAAAAGGGCCTCCTTGGTTTGAGTGCCCACCTTTGGCTGTGCTGGTGGTGGCACCACCACCTGAAGAGGTGAAGAAGCAGTTGCAGGGAGCACCTGCAGAATGTGGACCAGTCGGGGGCACCACTGGCAGCTGCCAGGTAACTGGAGGTCCGGGGGTAACCCTACACTGTCCAGCCATGGTCCACTGTTTCCAGAGGAGTTACTCGTAGCACCAGCATAGCTTGCGATGGTGTTTCTCCTCACTCAAGCATGAGCAGGTCAAGAAGCATAGATGGCGATGCCTCCCAGTCACGTGGAAATGAGAGTGGAAATGCCTTGAACAAGATCTTGACCATGACCTCGACTGCCAACCAGACGATTAACGGGGAGGGGAGCCTTACAGCTGGTTGTGGTATACCATGTGTCTGCACATGTTAAGCGTCACTGGTGTGGAAGGCTCGACCACTGGTGGATGCTGCTTCTGTTGAGGACCGGACAGGGACACTGACCAAACCATGTGCTCTTTAGTGAGGACCAGGAGTCCCAGGGTCTATGAGACTGATTCCTCAGCCTTGTCCAACAACTGATCAAAAGGCTTGAGGAAAATTTATGCGGCCCGCTCTGCCAGGGTTGAAGTCACCTGGCTCGGGACGCGTGATCAGAGAGCCCTTGATCTGCTCCTAACTGTCCTTGACCACCGGCAAGTGGCGCGGTGAGTTGAGGGACTGGGAGGACTGCAATCTCTCGTGGTTCCCTGACTGGTACTGCTTGTGTTTGGAACCATGGTGGGCAAGACTCTCCCCCAGGGTCTAGAGGGCCAAACACATGTTCCAGAAGCCTCTGGCGAATGACTCTCCATTGCTGGCCCCAGCCAGGAGCAGTGCCAAGTCCGAGGAGGCACCTGCTGCTGCTTCCCCCTCAACAGCCGCAAACTGATGGCAAACCCAGCCACAGCTGAGGCATTCTTGAGGCCCTTAGGACAGTCCTCTGGATTCCATTCTGAAGGCTGACCCAGAGATAGCCAGAGGGACTCTGGAGGCATGCTGACAAAAAGGCTGCACCCTGACATGCCATGCTGCCCACCCAGGTAATAACGCATGTGCCCTGCGGGTTGGTGACCGACATCATCTGCAGTACAAAATGTAGAACTTGAACCCTGGCTTACATAGCTCCATCAAAGATCTAAGAGGGGAGATGAAGGAATCGAGGAAAGAATGCAAGTAACTCGAAAAACTTCAAAGACAAAATCTGCATATTGTGCACTAAATCCTAAGCAGGAGCAGTGAAGGAGGTGACCTGTACTTCTAGCAGAAAGATCTGATGTCACAGAGAGTCAGGATATACCACCCAGATGTTGGGAGGTGCTTAGCTTAAAGATGTCGACAAATTAGATTGTTCCAGTGGAACTTGCTAGAGTGTAGATAGTGAACCATAATCATGCCCTAGAATCAGATCTTTACTGTCACCTCCAAGCTATGAAATTCTCTTCTGTTTCCTGTTCATAGCTCCTTACTCACTCTCAGTTTAAAAGATTATAGAAACAGAATTTGTCGACAGAAAAGGACCTTTAGACCCATCCAGTCTTTCCCCTGTCCCAGTCTATTCCATCATCACTGACCCCAGTTGGTGAGATGTGTCACTCCCTTCCCCATTCCTCTATCTAATATGCCCCGTGTCTATCACATGTATGCAAGAGGCTCCCCATGGTCTTTGACCCCACTGTTTCCCCTTTGCAGGCTCTTTGAGTCACCCACTATCCTTTCCCATTTCAGTATATCTCTCCTAAACTTCCCCTTGTTAGCTTTATTGCATGTCCCCTTGTTCTAGTGCCTTCCTTTCTCTAAAATAGACCCTTCACTTGCACCTTGTTCATTCCTTTCTTTTGTTTCTGAAGACCCCATCTCCACAAGGATATAGCCAGGATAGAGGCAGTCCAGAGGAGGGCAATTAAAATGGTGCAAGGTCTGCACCAGAAGCCATACAAAGACAGACTAAAGAAGCTTAATATGTATACCATCGAAGAAAGGAAGGAGAGGGGGGGACATGATAGAAGCTTTCAAGTACCTCAAGCAATCAACAAAGTCCAAGAGGGTAGCATCTTTCAGACAAAGAAATGTGCAAGAACATGGGGGCACAATTTGAAGATACTGGGGGGATGGCTCAGGGGCAACTTAAGAAAGTATTTTTCACAGAGAGGTGGTGGAGGCATGGATTGGCCTTCCTGAGGAGGTAGTAGGTCAAAAACAGTGGGGAATCACGAATGCATGGGACAGACATAATGCAATTCTAATGGGGGTATGAGGATGTAGGCTGTTGATTAACTAGAATCTGCAGCTTATCCAATAGGTGGGGAACATGGCAGACTGGGTGGGCCAAGCGGTCCTCATCTGCCATCAAAGCCTATGTTTCTATGTTTTCTGCGCAGTAACAGTAGGTTTCAATCCTGTCCCCTGTCGCTCTCCTCTCTTCCAGGGAATACATGTTGAGTTCCTGCAGCCTTTCCTCATATGGCTTCTTGTGCAACCCCCTCACCATTTATGTTGCCCTCCTCTCTACCACCTCCACATTTTCAAGACATGATGTCAGCTTGACTATAAAAGGGGCGGTCCCGTGCCCGCTCTCCAGTTCTTTTCCACCAGCGACCTAAAGAAAGGTAAGTAAAAGCTAGGAGTAAAGAAACTCTTAGGACCCTGCTTCCTCTCTAGACCCAAGGACTAGATAGGATGAAAAATAAAGGAAAAACATCCAGGAGCTGGGGGAAGGTGGAAGGGATACTAGACCTACTGCAGGAACCTCTCTCAAAGATCTACTGTTACAGTAAGTTCTTACATAACTGCAATATCTTACTTCGAGAGGGTTCCTGCAGTAGGTCTTCACATATACGACTGAATACCAAGCAGTCCCCAAAATAACTCATGCTGAGGTGCATCCGGGAGGAGGAGAAGTCGCCATAGGAATCATGACAGGAGGCCTTGCAAAACTACAAGACCAAAGCCTGTTCTGCGCCTAGAGGCAATGTCCAGACTGTAATGCTTAGTGAAAGTGTCAACAGGCGACCACGTGCGCTGCACAGATCTCTGCAGTGGACACATTCCTAAAGAAGGCAGTAGAGGTAGCCATGCTGTGGGTGGAGTGGCCTTTAACTGCCCCCGGAAGGGACTTCCCATATTTCGTGTAAGAAAAATGAATGCAGTTGGCTAACCATCTAGAGATGATTTGTTTGGAGGTAGCCTTGCCCTAGCACTGAAGAGCAAAGGCTACAAAGAGTTGGTTGGATTTGCGAACCTCTTCAGTTCGGTTCGTGTAGTACCTCAGAGTCCAGTGCACAGCTAGGGTGTACAGAAGGTATTCCCCCCTGTTGGAATGCTGGGGATAGTATACCGGTAATTCCACGCTCTGATTCAGAGTGGTTTCTGAAACCACTTTGGGGAGAAAGGAAGGGTTCATCTGAAGGACTACTCTGTCCCTATGAAAAATTAAATAGGGTTCTTTATAAACAAAAGCCTGGAGCTCAGAGACCCTTCTGGCGGAAGTCACTGCGACTAAAAATAAAGTCTTCCAGGAGAGGAAGCGTAAGTCGCAAGTAGAAGCTAGTTCAAACGGGGGTAAAGTCAGCTTCTCGAGCATGAAATTCAAGTCCCGGGGGGGGACAGGGATACTGGCTCAGTGGTTTCAAGTGAAGGAAGCCTTTTAAAAAGGTTTTGGCAACCTCCAACTGAGCCAAGGGTTTGCCCTCCACCGGGAGGTGGTAGGCCAACACTACACAGAGATGGACCTTAATGGAGGAGTAGCTAAGGCCCTTCTCTGATAAATGTGTGAGGTACTCTAACACCTGGGCTGCCAAGCACGAAAAGGATCCCAGCTCCTTGCTAGGGCCCAGATCGAAAATCTTTTCCACTTCATGGCGTAAGTGGATCTGGTAGAGGGTTTTCTGGCTTCTACTAAGATATGTGCAACCTGCGAGGAGACATGATAGCGTGAAACCGCTATGTCCACAAGTGCCACGCATGAAGGTGGAGAGGCTGAAGGCTTGGGTGCACCAGGGTGCCCTGCTCCTGTGACAGAAAGTCATAGGAAAACAGCAGAGGGACCGGATATTCCAGTGCCAGTTGCTGCAAAAGAGGATACCAAATCTGGTGTGGCCAGAGAGGAGCGATAAGAATCATATGAGCTCCCTTTTGCTGAAGTTTCACCAGAACCTTCTGAATAAGAGAAAGGGAGAAAATGCATGAAGAAACCTCCCTGTCCAAGAGAGAGACAGTGAATCTCGCCAAAAAGCACCATGCCCGGGAAACGAGTGAGCAAAAGTTGGGTAGTTTTGCGTTGAATGGTGAGGCAAACAGATCTAAGTCTGGACGACCCCATCAAAGAAAGAGTTCTTCAACCACCCCTGACTTTAGCTCCCACTCGTGGGCCCTGGTCACTGATCGACTGAGACTGTCCACCAGGACGTTGCTTACGCCTGGGACGTGGACTGCTGTCAAGTAAAGGCTGTGCTGGATCGCCCAGTACCAGATCTTCATTGCTTCTCTGCAGAGAGGGTATGACCAGGTTCCTCCCTGTTTGTTGATGTACTAGACTGTGGACATATTGTCCATCTGGACCAGAAGTGATCCTGGTACCAGAAGGGACTGGAATGCCCGGAGTGCATACAGAACCACCCTGGTCTCTAGAACGCTGATGTGGAGCATAAGCTCCTTGTCAGACCAAGACCCTTGTGTCTTGTGTACCCCCAGATGGGCTTCCCAGCCCAAGTCTGAGGCATCCGTGGTGAGGATTTGGGTTGGGAAGGGGGAATGAAAAGGTGTTCCTCTGAAAAGGTTGGAGAGATCCTGCCACCAGCGAAGATCTCTCTGAAGGTTGCTGGAGACTGTGACTTTTTGGTTCATGTCGTCTGTCCTCTGATCCCATTGGACTCGGAGACCATTGGGTGACCCTCATGTGAAGTTGGCCAGGGTACTATAGAAATGGCCGCTGCCATCAGTCCGAAAAAGATGGAGCACAGCATGTGATGGGATCCATCGAGCCTGGGCCACGAGAATAGACTGAGCAACTAAAGTCTCGACTCGATCTGATGGCAGAAAAGCCCTGCTCTGAACTGTATCTAGTAATCGGCTCCAATGAATTGGAGTCATTGAGATGGTACTAGCTGGGACTTGGGGAAGTTGACCATGATCCCCAGAAGTGAGAACAAGTTCAGAGTGAAAGAGAGGGACTCTTTCAGGCTGGTAGGAGAGGGTGCGTGGGCCAGTCGTCCAGGTGCGGAAGACATAGATGCCCTGACGGCGTAAGAATGCCGCCACCACCACTAGACATTTCTTAACACCCGGGGCCGAGGAAAGGCCAAAAGGAGCACCCAAAACTGGAAGTGGTCCTCCATAAACGAAAACAGAGGAAGCGCGGTGGGCCGGGAGGATAGGGATGTGCAGGTAGGCATCCTGCATAGCCAGGAACATAGCCAGGAGTTGGGATGGAGGAGGGGAAGAGCCCTGAAGAGTCAACATATGAAACGCCTTGTACTTGACTAAGAGGTTTAGTGTGCTGAGGTCCAGGATCGATCTCAGGTCACCCATTTGCTTTGGGACTAGGAAGAAGTGGGAGTAAAATCCCCTTTCTATCTGGTTCGGGGGGACGGGTTCTATGACCTCCTTTAAAAGAAGTGCCTGGATCTCTTGAGAGACAAGGGGACCTGATCCATGGATAGAAAGACCGTCCCAGAGATAGAAGGGCTGGAATCTTGAGGAACTCAACTGAGTGACCCTGCTGCATGAGCTGAAGTACCCAAGGCTCTGCAGTGACGAACCTCCAACCCTCCAGTTGAAGCCGAGCCTCCTCCCGACCAGTTCCTCCTGATTTAAGGGAAGGAGCAGAAGGAGGGAAAGGAGTCAGACACCGAGGGGAGGGGAGCTTTAGCCTCGAGGCTGGTTTGGAAAACTTAACCTGTGGGGTTTGGGCTCCTGAACCAGGGCGATCTTTTCTCCGACGTTTGCCTGGTTCTTGTTCCACCTTCTTTGGTGGCGAAAGGGCTGCTTTTTCTGACGTGTCTTGTACATAGAGCATACGCTCTTTAAGGAGCATCCACTCTCTTGCAGTCCTGTTATGATATCTTTGGCATCGCCGCCAAAGAGGATGGAAACCCTAAAAGGGGCATCCAAAAGGGAAGACTGTACATCCTGTGCTAGGCCAGCTATCTGAAGCCAGGAGAGCCGTCGAAGACAGATTCCCGTGGCTGCCGCTCTAGCCACTGAATCTACCGAATCGTATGTCACTCGGAGCGCATGATGACACAAGGACTTTCCCATCCTAACCTTGTACAGGAGCTTCTTCCTAAGGTTTTTGTCCTGAACCTCAAGGAGGTCCCTTTCCAGCTCTGAAAGAGTAGCTTTTTGGAAAGCAACCATGTGCGAGACATAGTTGAGAGACCTAATGCTACAGGAGGAAGAAGACTAGATCTTTTGCCCAAACTGGTCTAACTGACGAGAGTCCTTGTCTGGCGGCGAGGAACTCGGGTGTTTCGGTTGGGCTGACCTGTCTTGAGCGGCAGTAATTACCATGGAGTCAGCCTCTGGATGGGAGTTAAGATGCTGAATCCCTTCCGGGGGATAATGAGTCTGGTCTGCCTTCCTGGAGACTGCTGGTATGGAGGCGGTTGTTGCCATATTCTGTCACCAAGTCCTCATGGGGTTCCATCCATAGGGGGATGAGAATAGGATCAGACATAGCAAGATCCAGGTGCTCTGCTAGTCTTTTTTGTTGCGGATCCACCTCTTTTGTGGGCCAGCTTCCAGCTGCCTGTATGGAATGCAAGAGGTCTCCGAAAGATGGGTCCTCTGGGGGAGACTTGGGTGACTCCTTGGGAGGAACCTCAACAGGAGATCTGGGGTCCAAAGGTTCAGAGTCAGACTCCGTATCAGAGGGCTTAGAGCCGCTGGGAATGGGGGGTTCTATTCCAGCAGCTCCCGCAGCAAGAGAACCTGAGACTCTGCTGGAAGGGAACATTGTTTAACCAGGGAACATTGTTTAACCAGGAGTAGCACACTAAGCCGAAGCTTGTTTCCAGATGCAACCTGGGAGCACAAGGAAGTTAAGTGACTTGCTCAGGGTCATACAGTAGGCACCTAGGAGGCTGTGGGATTCAAACCCAGGTCTCCAGATCTGCAGCTCAGAGCCTTAACCAACTGTGCTATACTGGAGGAGGTGGTGGTGGGGGGGCCCTCAGCTGGGGAGCTTCCCACACAGACTGCCTAAGCTCCGACAGCAGCTGGGATCTAGCCTGCTGCCACCATTGGGGGCTGTCTCTGGCGCTGGTGGTGGCGGAGGAGGAGGCTGGAAGGAAGGACAGCCTGGGTACTGAGGCCAAGAAGGGTAGTGATAACCCGTTTGTGGATAGTAAGAGTACCCAGGGTATCCCAGTGCTGGAGGCGCATGGTCTGGCATCGGATACTGTGAGTCGATGGTGGGCCACCCAGAGGTGGGACAATGGGTTCTGAACCTGGAAACATGCCCGGAGGATCTGGTCCTGCCGGGGAAGTGCCATGGCACCTCTGGGAGGCACGGGATCTGGAAGGCTCGAAGGTCCTGAGGAGGGGCTCCATGAAAAGATCCCTAGCCGGAGGCGGACTAATGTCCGGTATGGCGGTAGGTCTGGCGAGGGGAGGTCCAGAAGGAGCCCCGACAGCAGGTCAAGTGGATCTCGCTGGCAGGAAAATCAGCAGATCGGGTGGCGAGCCCCTGGGATGTAAAACCATAGTGAACGAAAGGTCGCTCTGCCCCTCACTCTGTCCGGCATCGGGGGCCAAACTGGAGCCCGACAGGAGAGTGGAAAGATCCGGGCAGGCGATGGAAGAACTGTCATCTGACTGAATGGACCGCACCGGGCTAGTGGAAGTCTGGAGACCACCGCTAGGCTGATCGGCAGGAGCTGTGCGCCCTTCGATGGGGCTGAGGGGTGTCTTATTGGCTAGGCAAGGTGACTTGACAGAGACCTCCAGAGAGGCTGGGGCACTGGCTGAAGTACTCACAGTTTCAGAGGGCCTCCCGCGAGGGGACGGATTCCGGTCCTGGCACTTCTCCTTGCCTTTATTCTTTTTAGGGGCCGGCGACAACGACCTATCCCACAGTTCCTGGAGCTCCTTTTCCATCGATGCCAGTCATCGGGTCAGGAGATGTGCCTCGAGGGTCCGTTTGTGCCTGGTTCGAGTCGCCTGGTTGAAGGCCTGGCACATGGAGCACTCCTAGGTGTTGTGCTTGGAACCAAGGCAGAGGAGGCAGCGAGAATGGTCGTCCCCGTGCGGGATTTGGGCGCTGCACTTCGAGCACTTCTTCTGTCTAGAAGACATCAAAATGAGAGAAACGTTTAGAGAAAAATTATTTATGAGGTGAAGAATACTTCGACAAAATGGCGGATGTATGATCGCTGTTCTATCGCGTGCCAAATGTACTGAGGCAATGGTGGGAAAGAACTAGAGAGCGGGATTGGGACCGCCCCTTTTATAGACAGGCTGACGTCATCTCGTCTGACGTCGGGGGGGCGGTCCACACTGATGATTGCTATCTACAAGTTTGCCGTTCGGACCCGACGCCAGGGGGCGCAGTCCTATATGTGAAGACCTACTGCAGGAACCCTCTCAAAGTAAGATGATTAAGTACTGAACTAATGCTGTCTTGGTACCATGCCTCTTCCTGAAACCGGACTGGAGAGGATTATAGACTTCATGGGTGGTAAGAAAGTTCTCAAGCTGCAACGCGACTACCTTCTCCGATAACCTTGCCCAAAAAGGGCAGGTCAGAGACAGGTCTGTAGTTTGTAAGACAGTCTGGGTCACAGGAAGATTTCTTTAAAGGGGTGTCACCACGGCCTCCTTTTAGGAGGTCCAGAAATGCCCCTTGGTCCAGTGAACACCAGACTATCTTGGCAAGCAGCAGTCTGATGACATCCATACACCCCACCAGGAGGCGATTTAGACCAGGATCCAAACCACAGTAAGCCGGTCGCAGATTTCAAAAAATCTTCATGATGTCCACGATCGCTGGCTGGTCGAAATCTGTCCAGACAGACCTGGTGCCTGTATCCTCACATCGACCACCACCATACTTGCTTGAATGAGTCAAGCAGATCTCTTATCTGATGGAGAACACCTTATCTGCAAAGAACTGAGCGAACTCCTCACACTTAGATTGTGAAAAAGCTCTCTGGCCCTGAAGGCAGGCTGGATTGCACAGCCCATCCACAGTCCGAAAGAGCTGAGCTGGTCGATTCCTTGCTGCAGCAATCTCCCTGGACAGGAACTCTGCCTTCTTACGGGAGATTTCTGATTGATAGTCTGAATAATGGGCTGTCAACCTAAGTCTATCCTCCTCCAGGCCAGATTTCCACCAACAACGTTCCAACCTTCTTCCAATTTTCAAGGTGTTCAGTGAGTCTCTGATGCATGGGATCCTGCTCCTCAGACTTCCAACTGTAGTGTTGTTGTATGGACCTCAATAGGTCCGAAAAGTAAGGATCCTCAGCGGGGGACTTGGGAAGAGTTCTTGCCTTTAGGGACCTGGGACTTGTGGTCCGACAGCTCCTCCGATGAATCATCCCCCGAATCCGGATTGTCTTCCCTCCTGGGCACCAGACTGCCTGTGGTCAATGCACCCACCCAGAGGGGTGTTGACCAGACACAGCCCTGTTGCCAGAGCAACCTGCCTTATCAGGCTCCCTACCGTTGCACCATGACTGTCAACTGTTCATACAATGTAGGGCTGAGAAAACTTAAATACTAAACTGACACAAAATAAAAACTCTAAATTTAAACATTAAAACTGAAGAACTGAATGCCGTCGTGATACAGAAAGTGAAGCTCTGACTCCAGATAGGTGAACGACGTTGTCACTGATGCACACTCCATTTCGGGGAAAATGGAACTCAGGTGGTTGGGGTATGGGACCACATTTTCATAAAACAGGAGATGTTGCAGCTCAACAAAAGGAGGTAGTATAGTGCAGTGGTTTAAGGGTATGAGCTGCAAACCTGGAGACTTAGGTTTGAATCCCACAGCCCCCACTTGCATACTGTGTGACCAAGAGCAAGTCACTTAACTTCCTTGTGCTCCCAATTCGCACTTGTAAACAAGCTTTCAGCTTAGTGTGTCTCTCCTGGTTTAAAAAAACAACACCACACAACTTACATAGAAACATAGAAGTTGACGGTAGATAAGGACCACAAGGCCCATCCAGTCTGCCCATTTCTTTTTCTACCTTATGAATGTGCCATCGGCCTTTGCTCTGTCAATGGCCTATCTATTCATACCCATCTGTATTGCTCCCTTATGCCTATCCCATGCCTGTTTGAAGCCCTACACTGTATAGGTTTAAAACTGAGCTAAAAACTTATTTAATTTAACCTTCCCTAACTATGTTTAATTTGTTTTATTGTCTGTGCTTTTAACATATTTATATTTATTTGTATCTGATTTTATGTACAGCGCCTTGGTTCAGAAAGGCGCTATTAAAATAAAATTTGATTTGATTTGATATTCATATCCACTGCTTCCTGAGGTAGGCTGTTCCATGCATCCACCACCCTTTCTGTGAAAAGAACTTCCTCACATTACCCTTAATCAGCCTCCCTCTAATCTCATGCCGTGTCCTCTTGTCCTGCCATTTTTCGGCAGCACACTGGCTGTACAGTGCATAATATAAAGATCATAAAATGAACTTAAATAATCACAGATATATATGTGAAACTCACACAATGTGAGTCAAAGATTATCAAAAAAAGATACTCACAATACCCAGATGCTAACAGTTTCCCTTTTACAGGGCCACACGCTGCTTAGCATGCTTCAGCCCCATGTTGATGTTATGACCCCAGGTCCTTTTCCTCCTCCTCTCCTCAACAGCAAGAGGAGCCCTACACAATGAGTAGGCACTACCTCTGTTTTTCTCCCTAAGTGAAGCATATTACATTTTGCTACAATGAATTTGATGTTTCAAGAGTGTAACCAATCACCCGGCTTGTTCAGGTTCTCCTGAAGTTTGTCTCCATCCTCAAGGGAGTCTACCTCCCGTTCAACATAGTGCTATCACCACACTGAAGCAAGCTGCTGAAGACTCCAGCTTCCAGATCGATAATGAAAATGCTGAACAGCAGGGCTCAGCACTGAACCCTGAAGGACCCCCAAGTACCAATCTTTCCACTTGAAATAGTGTCTTTCCACCACACCTCTGTGCTTCCTGACCCTAAGCCAGTTAGCAATCCACCCTGTGCATGTCTTGTGTATAAAGCTCTAGGGAATTTTGTCCAGAAGCCTGTAGTGTGCCACTGCAATGAATCTAGACAGACCACCTCTACAGCCCTACCCTGGTCCACCTCCTTGAAGAAGGTGATCAGACAGATTTGGTATAAATTTTATTTTATCAAGATAAAAAACTATTACACAAACTCAAAGAATCAAACCTAACTAGTTTGTTTTGCATACAGGGTCTAAAGCCTCTAGCAGAAACTCACATTGGTTTTAGGTGCCAAGATTGTAGCTTTGCATTTCACCTAGAACACAGAAACAGAATTTTGATGGCAGATATGGACTGCTTGCCCCACCAAGTCTGCCTATTTCCCTACCTATATTATTACCGCAGACCGTACTTGATCTACAGGTCTTTTTCCTCCTCCTCTTCCTTTCTACTATGATTCCCTTGTATCTATCCCATGCATTCTTGAATCCCACTACTGTTTTCACACCCACTACCTCCCGCTGAAAGGTTGTTCCTGGAATCTGCCACTCTTTCTGTGAAGAAGTACTTCCTCACGTCTCTCCCGAATCTACCCCATCCAGCTTCATAGCATGTCCCCTTGTTCTTGAGCACCTTCTTTTCAGAAAACTACTTGCCAGCTGTACCTTATTTAGCCCCGTGAGGTATTTAAAGTTCTCTGTCATATCCAGCCTCTCCCTCCTCTCCTACAGAGTGTACATATGTCCTTTAGCCTCTCCTCTTAGGGCTTTTGACGTAGAACCTGCACCATTTTAGTTGCCCTCCTCTGAACTGCCTCATTTTGTTTCTGTCGTTTCAGAGATGTGGTCTCCAGAACTGGACACAGTACTATAGGTTGGGTCTTAACAGTGATCTATACAGAGGCAACAGCACTTCCCTCTTTCTGCTGGTGGTACCTCTCCCTATGCACCCTAGCATCCCACTAGTCCTCCGAACTACCTTGATGCACTGCCTGGCCACCTCTAGGTTATCAGATATGATTATCCACAGGTATCTTTCCTGCTTGATAGTCATCAATATCACTCCACCAATTTTGTACTCTGCCTCTGGGTTTCTGTGCCCTAAGTGCATTAATTTGCACTTTTTCGTATTGAAACTCAGCTGCCATACCCTTGCCCACTCCTCTAGATTCTGCCGTCATCCTTGTATTGACCCACACCTGACATTTAGTTAAGTTCAAAAGTACACTCAGTGTGAGTGAGTCAGCTGCATGATGTCATTGATGGTGTTAGAGGGCTTTTAGGTCTTGATGGAAGGTTTCAGACCTACACAAGCCAGGGTTCTATCTCCAGTGCAGAACATTTTTATCTTTCTCATATCCAGTGTGGAACAATTTTATCTTTCTCATTACAATTTATGTAGTATGAGAGGAATTGCTAGATGTCGTTGATGATGATACTGATATAATTTTAGCAAGATCTGAAGTTCTCTGTTACTGAGAACTTAAAAAGTCCCAACTCAGACTTCGATACTACTTCAAATAGACAGACTGCTAATTACAGAAATCTACTGCAGGTGTGTAGGGGGTGCCTGCACTTACTGCTGGATGTCCTTGGCACAGCATGCATCTCCTGTATAGGATGCTTAGTACAGTGGTGGAATTAAGCAATAAACCTTGACAGGGTGTGGGTTATCCTGAGGTTTACCACGGCTGGCATAGTTTGGCCACAAGGCCGCAGGCCAAGTGGTCAAATCCTGGCTAGCCATGGTAAATCCCAGCATAATCCACACCTTGGAGTGGTTTATTGCAATTATACAATGTACCCATTTTTTCTGTAACAAAAAAACATGGGAAAAGACATTTTATTTGCAGTTTTAATCATTTTTTTAACTTTATTTCTTACGCCACAAAATGTAGTCCCTTGTTACTAGGATACCCCCAACCGAGACATATGCTGATAAAACTGTTACTTTATTTTGTTTGTTTTAGTTATTGTGGACAGATTATGCTTGCCTTCAGTTTCTTTCTTCTTTTTTTTCTTTTCAGACAGTGTGACAGCTCCGGGGGACTGCTCCTATCATATCTTTAGCGAAACGCGGTCGACAAGTGATGTTGCATTATGTGCTTCGGGTTTGGCATGACTTTAACAGTTCCATTTTTACTTTTGTGGTCGGGACTCGGGAGGATGTCGTAGTTTTGTTTTAATCCTTGAGTTAAAAATACCAGAGATGTCAAGTAGAACTGTGCTGCTGTCAAAACCACTAGGAAATCTCGGTCTTGCCGGCAGCCTAACGATCCACTGCAGTCGCTCTTTACTGCAATGGCAGCTCAATACGTTTCATTAAAAAACAACTCTGCAGTAATTTCAACATGGAGGAGTGGGGGAGACAGTGAAAGCAAGCAGAAGAAGTTGTGTGATGACTGTGGCATGAACATATACGGAGAAGTCAGTCTAGCTGAGGACAGACAGCATGTAAGCTATACCGACAGCAGGTACTTTTTCTAAAACTGCACATACTTAGTGTAGCTGTTCAGGTAATTTGAGAACTAGTTCCTCTTGCCATCCAGCAGTTGTTTGGAACTATGCAGGTATTTCAGAGTTCCTCTTACCTCAGCACTCTCAAACTCCAGCACTTGTTTAAAGGTCATATGCAAAGGTTTTTAAAACTAAAAGAGGCAGCGCCATTCAATAAACACTGCTATAAAACCTACGTGTGTTCCCATGTTTTGTAACAAAAGTCAACAAATTAATGCATTTTTAGTGTCTTTTTGTTGTGGCCCATTTTCTCAAAGTTGCTGGATGCCGAGTCAGCATTCCTTCAGGCTGCAGATATCATTTGGGGTGCTACTTAACTGTGCCTGTTAAAAGCTGTGCTGCTGCTAGTAATACAATGTTGGTAACTTCATTGCTGTTGGTCAGTGTCTGCTTTACAATAATTTAAATTTAATAGGGATCTTATTATCTGCACTAATTCCTACTAGGGATGGATGAGCTAGGCCTGGTAAAAAGATAATTTTAAAGTGATTTATTGAGTTTGCCATAGAAAATGGGAGAAGTAACCTGTAGGAGTGTACTCTACTGTACCCACAATGCCTCACTATGTAAATTAGTATACCAGCTATTACTTTTCTGTGCTCACTACAGAAATAGGAGACTACATCTCTCAGTAAAGATGCCTTATAGTTAGATACGGTATGCACAATGCCTTGTCTTAAAAATAAACATACAAGAGCTTATATGTTGACACCACTATAGAACTACAGGACTGCACTTCACAGTAAGGAACTTGGAAATCAACTTTATTGTACCCACAGCCACAATGCCTTGCTCTGTACATTTACATATTAGGTGCTCTTCACTACCAACATATGAGACTGTGCTTCTGAGTAAGGCACATTTACATCAACGTTATAAATTACCCAGAATTCCTTATTGTGGCATGTAAAACATTGACAGACAAATTGCAGCTTCTACATCTGAAGCATGGCTGGCAATGGCATACTACATGAAAAGGGCATTTGGGAAACCTTCCAATATCACTTTAATATCAATGTGCTACTCTCCCTGACTTCTGCACAGGCTAAAAATTTTTTAATTTAAACTATTATTCTGCATTACTGGCATTGAGCATGACACAACCACAATCAATCAGCTTTCATATTCTCGCAACAGGCACAGTGCAAGGAATAAGAAGTCTTTACAGACATCAGTAATGTGACAATCTCCCTAGCGTATGTACTGAAGAAAGAGAATAGCACCACAAATAACATCACCATGGTGGAGACATGCCGATTACCACAGGGAACAGAAAGTTTCAGCATCTAGTGGTGTTGCTGAAGCAGACCACACAATAAATAGCTATAAATGGTATGAAATGGTATATTTTCATATAAAACACTAGGTGGACCCTGTTGCTATAACAATATTTAATGAATGATACTGACAGCTTAATTTCTGTAAATCTAATGGCACATGATCTTTAAAGAAATTGCCGCTCACACTTTTGTCAGTTGGACGTTCAGACCATCTCGCCGTCGGACCGTCACCGTCTTTCCAAGTCCAGGATTTGTCGGAGTGATTCCAGAGGGGATTTCTGAAGCGGCTGACTGGAGGCTGGCACCTTTCCTGTTGGTATATCGCAGGATTTACCATGGGTAAAAGGTGCCAGTCAGCCAATCAGAAGGCAGAAATGTCCATACTCATTGTATAATTACAGGTTACCAAGCAACAGAGAGCAGGAGGTCTTGGTTTGATCCCTAGAGTAGAATATTTTTTTGCCTTTTTACTTAAATTTATGTAGTATGAGAGACATCGTTAAGAGTCATTGTTGACATTAGCGGTAGAGTTTCAGCAGGTTTGACATTCTGTATTGCTGATAACTTGAAAGGTTCCAGCTGAGAGCTGAGACACTGAGGTTTAAATGCAACCAGAAACATTAATTCAAATAGACTATTCATTACAAAAATTCACTGCAACTGCGGGGGCGGATGGTCTGCACTCAGTGCTGAATGTTCCAGCTCAGACTTTGACAGTACTTCAAATAGACAGATTGTTAATTAAGCAATAAGGCATGACCAAGGGTTATGTTAGCGGTCTGTTAATCACCTTCTAGGGGTACTGGGCACGAGGTGCAGCCGAGTGCCACATGCCCTAGAGGGTGATTAACTGACCATTAACATAATCCCTGGGAGTGCCTTATTGCTACTATAATAAAAATGTTTTTAAACAGTGTTAAACCTTGTTCAGCATATGGCTAAGCTCTACATGTATGTTAATAAAAGATTAACTTCAGGCTGTTAGAATGTTTGCAGCCAGTCAGAAAGCTCCATTTCTCAGACCCTTTTTATAATTATGAAAATCCACTGCAAATTTGGAGGGAGGTGTGTCTGCACTCACAGCTGGATGCCCTTTGCCACAGCATGCATCTCGTGTATAGGATGCTTAGTGCGGTAGTACAGCTACAGGTTACCACACAGTAGAGGGCAGGGGGTCAGGGTTTGAGCTGCAGAATGGAGTATTTTTTCTTTCTTACTATAATTTACTGTATGTACTATAAGAGATATTGTTTGATGCCATTGCTGATGTTAGTGATAGACTTTAAGCAAGGTCTGACATTCTATATTGCTGATAACTACAAATGTTCCAGCTCAGACTATGAGGTTTAAATGCAACTTGGGAAATATTACTTCAAATAGACAGACAGTTCATTATGAAAATTCACTGCAACTGGGGTTGCCCTCAGTGTTAGATGTCCTTTGCCACAGCATGCAATTATTTCCTAGGAAACCTAGTACAGCGTTACAGATACAGGCTACCAAGCAGTAGAGAGTAAGAGGCCTGGGTCTGATCTCCACAGCAGAAAAAACAGGTTACTCACCTGTAACAGTAGTTCTAGGAGTGGTATATGTTGTTCATCCACACTGTCTGGCATTGTCCCCCTCCCCATTAAATCTTGCCGGAAGTCTTCAAGCTGGCTCCTCCCACCCACCCGGGTGGTAAATACCTCAGCTCCGCCCCATGACGCTAGATCTAGCCCGCTGGAAGCCAGGTTGTGCACCTTAAGCCGGGGAGGTCGGGTGGATGCATGGATGAACAACATATACCACTCCTAGAACTACTGTTACAGGTGAGTAACCTGTTTTTCTAGGAGCGTGGATATGTTGTTCATCCACACTGTCTGGCAGACTCCTAGCAGTTCTCTGGGAGGAGGGAGGCAAGGCACACCCCTTTACTTAGAAACAGGAGATTGGAAATCGAGCCCAAAACCAGCATCACGTCGTGACTCAAGGTCGACGTGGTAATGGGTAATGAAAGGAGCTGACTTCCAGGTAGCAGCTTGACAGATTTCCTGGATAGGGATGTCCCTGGAAGCAGCCACTGAAGCAGCAGTATGGCGGGTAGAATGAGCTCTTATCCCTCTGGGAGGCTCCTTGCCCGCCAACTCATAGCACAGACCTATGCATGATGTAATCCACCTTGCAATGGTCCGTTTGGCTGCAGGTCTGCCAGAAGCGGCTTCAACGTAGGTGATAAACAGCTGGCGAACCTCTCCCCGAATTTCCGCTGTCCTCTCCTTATAGTAGGAGAGAGCACGCCTGAGGTCCAGAGTATGGAGCCTGTACTGCATCCGAGGTGTAGTTAGGGTAATACAGTATACCGCAGACAACACCTGGTTAAGGTGAAACTCCACATCACCTTCGAAGGAATTCTTGGGTGGGGGCGCAGGACAACTTTGTCCCTGTGAAAGACCAGATAAGGGGAGTCCACCGAAAGTGCCTGGAGCTCCCCTGTCCTTCTGGCTGACGTGATAGTCACCAGGAAGGCAGTCTTCCACGACAAGTGTGAGAGCTCACACTTGTGCATGGGTTCGAATGGCTTGCCCATGAGTTTTGCCAAAACCAGCAAGAGATCCCAATGGAGGTGGAGGTTCACGACCGGAGGGGATATGTGATCCAGGCCTTTGAAAAATGTCATCACCGCTCTCCTGTGCCACCGCCGGCTGACTGCCCGCGCCTGCTAGAGATGGCTGCCAGGTGCACCCTAAGGGTCGATGATCAAGACCCCTTGGAGTGACCAAAGGCAGTCTAGAATGTTAGCCACAGAGCAGGATAAGGGGTCCAGGCTCTTTTCTGACACCAAATGGAAAAATCTTTTCCATTTGAAGGCATAGCATCTGGTCGATTCTTTTCGAGATGCTTCCACCATGGTGTGAACATCTTCAGAAAGACCCAAAGCCTGGAACTCTAGCAGCTCAGGAACCAGGCTGTGAGGTGCAGGGATTGAAGGTCCGAGTGGAAGACCTTCCCCTGGTTCAATGATATCAGGTCTGGGCATGTACAAAGCCGCCCCGGGGCCCTGCAGCTGAGGCTGAGGAGATCTGGATACCAGAACTGGCGTGGCCAATCCGGGGCTACCAGGATCACCTTTGCCTTGTCCCTCCTCACCTTGAGTAACACCTTGTGGATCAAGGGAAATGGAGGGAAGGCGTAGAGGAGGCCTGGTGTCCACGGCCTCGAGAAGGCATCCCCCTGCAGCGAACCCTGCTGAGGGGAGCGGGCATGGTACAGCCTCAGCTTGGTGTTCTCCCTGGAGGCAAACAGGTCCACCAACGGTTTGCCCCAACGGGAGAACAGATCGTAAGCTACCTCTGAATGGAGAGACCACTAGTGGGATGTCTGGCCTATGTGGCTGAGAGCATCCGCCAGTTGGTTCGAGACTCCTGCCACATGGATGGCTAGGACATCCGCCTCCAGCCGGCTGATGAACATCCAGATCTGGAGCACCTCCTTGCATAGCAGATGGGAGTGCGTGCCGCCCTGTTTGTTAAGGTAGCACATGGTCATGGTATTGTCCGTCTGGACTTGAACCACTTGATCCCGGAGCTGAGGAGAAAGCTGACAGGGCCAGTCTGACTGCTCTGAGCTCCAGCAGGTTGAAGTGGCATTGGGAGCTCTGTTGCCCCCATGTGGGCTCCCCAGCCCGTGAGAGAGGCGTCGGTCGTAAGGACGACCATCGGCTTGGGGCGGACAAACGGGACTCCTTCCTGCAGGTGACTCAGGACGGTCCACCACTGGAGAGCATCCCACATCCTCTGGGTGACCGTGACCAGCTGGTTGAAGAGACCTTGATGCTGAGACCACTGGGCGGCCAGCTTCCATTGAAGGGGGCACATGTGCAGTCTGGCCCAGCGGACCACAGAGGTGCACGCCGCCATGTAACCCAGGAGGTGCAGGAAGTCCCGGGCAGGGCGCAAGTGCCCAACCAGAAATGACTGGGCAAAGGAGGAAAGAACCTCCGCCCTGTCCGCCGGGAGCCGAGCTCTGGCTTGACAAGAGTTGAGCTCCGCCCCGATGAAGCCCATGAGAAGGCACGAGTTCTGACTTGGCCTCGCTGATTAGAAGGCCCAGGTCGGAGCAGGTTCGGAGGGTCAGGTCCCTGGACCTCTCCACCTCCTGAAGAGAGGAACCCCCAAGGCCAGTCGTCTAGATAGGGGTAAATGCGAACCCTTGATGCCGTAGATGGGCTGCCACCACTGCATTGCATTTGGTGAAGACCCTTGGGGCCGATGACGGCCGAACGGCCTGGCTCTGAACTTTACAGGGTCCCTGAGACCCTGAGCGGAGGAACCTCTGTTGGGACGGACGATTGGGACGTGGTAGAATGCGCCCAGAAGATCCAGCACAGAACCACACATGTTTCTGGCCCAGAGATGGTATGATCTGTTCAGAGTTACCATCCGGAGGTGTGCAAGACCTGAGATACTGATTCAGGTCGTGGAGATCTAGGATGGAGTGCCAACCACCCATCCGCTTGGGCACCAGGAAATACCTGGAGATGAAGCCTGGGTCTGAAGGAGGATCCGCACTGGAGCAACCGCCTTCTTGAGGAGAGCTGAGCGGTGTCGTCCCGAAGGGCCGACTGAGTGCCAACTGAGATCCTTTCCTCCCGTGGGGCACAGGGCTGGCTGGAAGAGTACTGCTCGAACTCTGGGGCAGACCCTGCCCGACCACTTCCAGAACCCACCTGTCCGAAGTGATACGGACCAGGCAGAAAGGAAGTGGCGCCGCCCCCATGGGAGGACCCAGAACTGGCGTGACGGGTGCAGGGGAGGCCACCCCCAACCCATCACTGTGCAGGCTTGGAGGAGGAGGAGGCACCTGGACCAGCACCTCGGCCTCCTTTGCGGGGCTGTTGAGGACCTTGCTTGGGCCTAGGGCGCCAAGCTTGAGCCTGCTGCTGTTGCTGACCTCCCTGGAAGGAGGGCTGTCTGACCGCAGGGGAAGAATGCCGAAAGGACTTCTTCTTGCGCTTCTGCTGGTTCTTGCCCGAAGAACCTTTAGCAGAGGTGGCATCTAAGGTGGCATTAGACTGCTCAATGCACTGAAGGTGACCTGCCACTCCTGGACCGAAGAGGTCGGTGCCAAGGAAGGGCACGTCAGCTAACTTGTGCTGGGTATCCGCCGGAAAGGAGGATAACCCTCAGCCAAGCCCTGCGGCTAGAGGTGACTGCATGCAGCAAGTGAGCTGGCACAGGAATCACCAATGTCCAGAGCTGCTTGAGCTGCTGTTTAGCAACAGCCTGGACCTGGTCTCGGACCTGCTTGACCGTGGTCTGCATGTCTGCTGGAAGATGAGGAAGAACTTCATCAAGCGACCCCAAAAGGGCGTGAGAGAAGTGTGTCATGATCACTGCTGAGCTAGCCTGATGAAGGCCTAAGGATGATGCCGCGTAGACCTTCCAGACTACAGCAGGACTTCAATGCAGTTCAGCTCTGGTTTCGCTCTAATCAGGTTTTTCTCAATGCCAAGAAATCTGTCTCCATGACCTTCGGCACTAGGCAGAGATTTTCAAGGATGCCCTCTACCCCTCCTTCCGTACCCTGGATGGGACTACTCTTGAGACCTGCACCTCCAGCAGGTATCTCGGGGTCTGGCTTGACCAGCACCTAGACTTCTCCTCACATATTGATGCCATTCATAGAAAGCTACACCCCAAGCTTGGCGTGATGTACCAAAACCTTGGATGCATCCCACTGCCAGCTCGCCGTGCAATTGTGCAGAAGATGATTCTCTCCATTTTTGACTACAGTGATGTAGTCTGTATTGCTGCCTCAAAGTCCGCTCTAGCCAGACTGGACTCTGTTCCATTCCTTCTGTCGCTTTGCCCTTGACTGTCCTCCAAACACTCATCACTGTACCCTTTATCGCAACCTAAAACTCCTCGTTTCGATACCGGCATCACTATCACAGTGTCAGTCTCACAGCCAATTACTGGATGCAGTCCCTTCCTCCCTATCTCGCTGGTGTCCTCTCAACCCCTACCTCCCAGTGCTATGAACTGAGGAATAACAATTTGCAACTGTTGTCCATGCCACTCAGGTCAACCTCTACAGGCCAGTCAGCTTTCTCATACCGGATGCCTAAACTTTGGTACTCACTCCGCTTGGATATCCGGCACGCTTCTCCTGGCCAGCACCTTAACTCCCTCCTCAAAAAACACTTCTACCCCATCTGCACATGCACCCATGTGAGCTCATGACTCAGTAAACAGGACAGTCTAAAATAGGGTTGTACCCATACTATGTACTGCCCCTTTACTTTCTTGTCTCATGCTTCGTCACTGTATTCTAACTGGTACTATATCATCACTGTCAAGTGACATTTATCACAGCTTATGTACTGCACTTTACCTCGCGTGATTATCTAGTAATGTGTCCGCTTACAATATTTGTACTGTTCCTTTATTTTCATTTCTCATATGCCTCGCCACTGTTATCTAACCTGCTAACATATCCTATGTCACATGACTTGCACATCTGGCTGTAGCACTGCACTTTACCTTGTATGACTATCTTGTACGCTTATCTTGCAGTGTGTCTGTACATGTATAATACCTGAACATGTATAAATCTGTCTGCACTCCCTCTCACCCCACCAAGAAGACGGAATTGGAGCAGTAGTCTGCTAGTATGCCTTTCCTGGGTAAACCTTTAAATAAATAAGAGTGACTAGTGAGTGCCCCAGGCTTTGGTGCTGGGACCAGTCCTCTCCAATGTCTTCATAAGCAACACTGCAGGAGCTTGAGGGTAAGGTGTGTCTCTTTGTGAATGATACAAAAATCTGCAACAGGATTGGTACTCAGGAAGGGATGAAGAAAATGCAAAGGGATCTGAGGAAACTAGAGTAATGCTGTAGGGGAGCCAACTGGGTTTCAGTGCCAAAAAGTGCAGGGTTATACACTTAGGGCTGTGGTACCCAGGGGCTGTGTATAAGGTTTTGGGAATGGAACTTAGTCACCAGGCAAGAAAGAGACTTATGGATAATCTTGTCTGATGATTTCAGGGTACCTGGGCAGCGTGACAAAAGCAGTGGGAAAGGCTAGCAGAATGCTAGTTGCAGTGGGAGAGAGATGTCTGAGGAGGAGGAGGAGGTAGTGCTTCTGTTGTATCGCTCACTCCCACCTGGGGTACTGTGTCCTGTTATGGAGGCTGCACATCCACTAGGACATTGAAAAGGTGGAGGTGGTAGAGAGGAGGGCAACATAAATGGTGAGGGGATTGCACAAGAAGCAATACAAGGAAAGGCTGCAGGAACTCAACATGTATTCGATGGAAGAGAGGAGAGCGAGAGGAGACAGGATTGAAACCTACTGTTACTGCACAGGAAACATAGACTTTGATGGCAGATGAGGACCGCTTGGCCCACCCAGTCTGCCATATTCCCCACCTATTGGATACGCTGCAGATCCTAGTTAACCAACAGCCTACATCCTCCTACCCCCCACTAGAATTGCCTTATGTCTGTCCCATGCATTCGTGACTTCCCCCACTGTTTTTGACCCCACTACCTCCTCAGGAAGGCCAATCCATGCCTCCACCACTCTCTCTGTGAAAAAATACTTTCTTATGTTGCCCCTGAGCCGTCCCCCCAGTATCTTCAAATTGTGTCCCCTTGTTCTTGCCCATCTCTTTGTCTGAAAGATGCTACCCTCTTGGACTTTGTTGATTCGCTTGAGGTACTTGAAAGCTTCTATCATGTCCCCCTCTCCTTCCTTTCTTGATGGTATACATATTAAGCTCCTTTAGTCTGTCTTTGTATGGCTTCTGGTGCAGACCTTGCACCATTTTAGTTCCCTCCTCTGGAATGCCTCTATCCTGTCTATATCCTTGCGGAGATGGGGTCTTCAGAAACAAAAGAAAGGAATGAACAAGGTGCAAGTGAAGGGTCTATTTTAGAAAGGAAGGCACTAGAACAAGGTGCATACAATGAAGCTAACAAGGGGAAGTTTAGGAGAGATATGCTGAAATGTGAAAGGGTAGTGGGTGACTCAAAGAGCCTGCAAAGAGGAAACAGTTGGGGTAAAGACCGTGGGGAGCCTCTTGCATTCATGTGATAGACACAGGAGCATATTAGATAGAGAACGGGGAACGGAGTGACACGTATGACCAACTGGGGTCAGTGATGATGGAATAGTCAGGGATGGGGGAAAGACTGGATAGGCCTAAAGGTCCTTTTCTGTTGACAAAATCTGTTTCTATAATCTTTTAAACTGAGAGTGAGTAAGGGAGCTATGAACAGGAAACAGAAGAGAATTTCATAGCCTGGGGTGGTGACAGTAAAGGTCTGGTTCTAGGGGCCTGAATATGGTTCACTATCTACACTCTAGCAATTCCACTGGAACAATCTAATTTGCTGGACATCTTTAAGCTAAGCACCTCCCATCATCTGGGTGGTATATCCCCCGACTCCGCTTTGTGACATCAGATCTTTCTGCTAGAAGAACAGGTCACCTCCTTCGCTGCTTCTGCTTAGGATTTAGTGCACCATAGGCAGATTTTGTCTTTGAAGTTTTTCGAGTTACTTGCATTCTTTCCTTGGTTCCTTCATCTCCCCTCTTAGATCTTTGATGGAGCTATGTAAGCCAGGGTTCAAGTTCTACATTCTGTACTGCAGAAGATGTCGGTCACCAACCCGTAGGGCAGATGCGTTATTACCTGGGTGGGCAGCATCGCATGTCCGGGTGCAGCCTTTTTGTCAGCATGCCTCCAGAGTCCCTCAGGGACAGGAAGCTCTAGTTCTCTCTGGGTCATCCTTCAGAATGGAATCCAGAGGACTGCCCTAAGGGCCGCAAGAAGGTCTCAGCTGTGGCTGGGTCTGCCCATCAGTTTGTGGCTGTTGAGGGGGAAGCAGCAGCAGGCGCCTCCTCGGACTTGGCACTGCCTGGCTGGGGAGCCATCACTGGAGAGTCATTCATCTCAGTAGCCTCTTTGCCCTCCTTATCTTTGCCATGCCTCCTTTCTTTTTTCCCTGCCCTCATCCTTTTGTGTCTTCCTGCACCTCTTGAATGCTCTAGTCCTCTCTCTTGACCCCAACGCCACCTCTCTAGTGAACCGTAGAGGTTCTTTTGTCTTCAAGAGAAGGGCAACCAAATGGTACGAGGGATGCAGAATGTACCCTATGAGAGAAGATTGAGAGGGCTGAATTTGTACCTCTGGAGACTAGGGAGGAGGGGGACTTGATTGACACCTTTAAGTATCTGAAGGGAATAAATAAGGTGGAGGGTGATAGCTTGTTCAAAGGTACAAATTCAGCCTCTCAATCTTCTCTCATAGGGTACATCCTGCATCCCTTGTACCATTTTGGTTGCCCTTCTCTGTACCCTTTCCATCAACTCAACATCTCTTAGAGTGGAGGCCTCCAGAACTGCACCCATACTCCAGATGTGGCCTGACCATGGTTCTGTATAACCGCATTAGCACCTCCCTCTTCCTGCTATTAAAACCCCTCGCAATGCAGGCCAACATTCCATTTGCCTTTCCCACTGCCCAGCTACACTGGCTGCCCACCTTGAGGTCACACGATACCACAATCCCCAGATCCCTTTCCGTTTCCTTCTCCTTAATCACCACCCCCAAGGGAGTAAGTTTCCCTCCTATTCCTCCTCCCCAGGTGCATCAGCGAGCACTTTTGTGCATTAAACTTCAATTTCCAGGTGTCAGACCACCTCTCCAGCCTCTCCAGGTCCTGCCTTATGGCTTGCACCCCACTAGGTGAATCCACCCTATTGCAGACCTTTTTACCGTCTGCGAACAGGCACACCCATCCCTCCAGACCCTCCGCTAGGTCACTAACATAGATGTTAAAAGTAATGGTCCTAGCATGACCCTGTGGCTCCCTCACTGGTCACCGCCCTCCTGAATGTGTCCCATTTACCACCACCATCTGGACTCCTTCCCTTAAACCAGTTTTCCACCCACCTGGTGATCCTGGTCCACCCCAGTCTGTCCAGCTTATGCACCATTCCACCATGCAGAACGGAGTCAAGGCCTTATTAAAATCCAGATAGGCCACGCCCACTGCTCCTCCCTGGTCCACTATCTGTGTCACTCCATCGAAAACTCTATCAGGTTAGTCTGGCAGGACCTTCCCTTGATGAAGCCATGCTGCCTGTCATCCTGCATGCCATTCATCTCCAAGTATTCTATCAACCTGATCTTAAGTAGTGTTTCCATTACCTTCCCCACCACCGAGGTAAGACTAATGGGATAGTAGTTTTTGACCTCGTCCTTCCACCCCTCTTATGTAGTGCGACCACCTCTGCCCTCTTCCAGTCCATTGGTGCCACCCCTGTGACCAAGGACAAGTTAAACAGCCTCACCACATGCGGCGCCAATTCATTCTTCACCTCCATTAGAACCCTTGGGTGTATTCCATCAGGCCCCATTGCCTTGTCCACCCTAAGTCTACCTAGCTCTTCCCTTACTCCTTCAGCTGTGAATTCTACCACACCCACCTGCCTGTGGATGTCACCCTCCCAGCCTGTCCTGGTCCCCTGCCTCTCTTTCCTCTGTGAAGATTGAGGCAAAATAGCTATTTAATGCCTCTGCTTTTTCAAAAATTCCTTCCAGTAATGTTCCACTTCCCTATTCTCCCAATTCCATGCTGTGCCCTCCTCCTTTCTCCAATGTACCTAAAGAAGGTTTTGTCCCCCCTCCTTGCCTGCTTCACTATCCTCTCCTCAGTGGCCTCCTTAGCCCTCCCTATCTTTTGCCCTGCCTCCTTTCTTTTTTCCCGGTACGTTTCCCTGTCCTCATCCATTTGTGTCCTCTTGTACCTCTTGAATGTTCTAGTCTTCTCGTTGACCCCTAACGCCACCTCTCTAGTGAACCACAGAGGTATTTTCTATCTTCTATTCTTTCTTACCCTTCTTATACATGAGTCCATGGCTTTAAATACCCCTCTCTTGATGGCTGTCCATAATTCATCTACCCCCTGCAAATCCCCTATCCTCAACATTTCTTCCTTAACTACCTTCCTTATTCTATGAAAGTCAGCCTTCCTGAAGTCCATTACCTTGGTTCTCATCCTAACCCTCACCCTGCCCCTGCCCACTCTCATCCTGAATCTGACAGCCCTGTGGTCACTGGTGCCAAGCTCTTCCCTCACCTCCACCTCCTCCACACTGTCCCCATTTGTGAGGACCACATCCAACAGGTTTACACCCCTAGTGGGCTCACTGACCCTTTGCTGCAGGAATATGCCCTGGAGAGCCTCTAAGATGCCCCTGCTCCTTGTAGAGATTGCTGTCTGGGCCTCCCAGTTGATGTCCAGAAGGTTTAAGTCCCCAACTAGCACAATTTCCCCTTTCCGTGCCATCCTCGCTACGGATTCCACAAAGTATCTATCCCCTTCCTCCCCCTGCATAGAAGGCTATAGACTACCCCAATGCGTAGGTTTTCCCTGTCGCCTGTCTATGGTGACCCACATTATCTCTGTTTCCCCCTCCTCATCCTGCCCTTCCATGGCCCCAATCCCTTCCCTGACATATAATGCCACCCCTCCCCCCCATCCTTCCTAAACAAATGATACCCTGGGATCACCGTCTCCCCGGCGTGGTGCTCGTTCCGCTAAGTTTCACTCACTGCTACAGTGTCTAGGTTCTCATCCATCATGGTGGCCTCCAGTTCTCCCATTTTGTTCCCCAGGCTCCTGGCACTTGCAACTAAAGCCCTCCAACATGTAGCCCCATCCCATCCATCCCTGCTGCTAACTGTTCCTTTGATGAATGTTGTGACTTGGAGGGAGGCTGATAGCCTCTCTGCTCTGCCTCATGTAAGGATGGCCATGTCCTCCCCCCCACCTAGTTTAAATTGAATTTCCTTGCCATGAAGTCCCTCAGTTTACTCTTTAGTGCAGCTGCCCCTGAAGAGTTCAGGTGCAGCCTGTCTTGGGCATAGAGCCCCTCCTCCCATGTAGAGCCCCAGTCACCTATCCAGCCGAACCCCATCTGACTGCACCAACCTTGTAGCCAACTGTTGAATGTCTTCATCTTCTCTTTCTGGGTGTGCTCGCTCTTGGTACTGGCAACACCTCAGAGAAGGAAATGGAAGGAAAAACAATGTTGCTCCTACAGAACCTAGCGAGTTTCTCGAACCTTGCCTGTGCCTCCATCAGACTGTTCCCCTCCAAGTCATTTGTGCCCAGGTGAAACACCAGATGTGTCCTTTCATCCTGCTGCTTACCCCAGGAAGGAATATGATGCCTCACCTCCAGTGCCATCTTCCCTGGCATGCACTGTACCCATACTGCACTTTTTTTTGCTCCCTTCCTTCCTTCCTTCCCCATTTTAGCTCCTTCATTATTGAGTCCCCCAAGAGTGCCACCCTACTGCCCCCTGCTTCCTGGGTGTCCTTTTGGCCTCTAGCTTTGTGTCGCAGGGTTTGGCTCCCTTTGGACTCCTCCTCATTTTCCATCTTGTCTTGGTTTCTGCCCCTGCTCATCTTTTGTTCCCCATCACCTAACCTATCCTGATTTTTACCCAAACCCAGCATCTGTCCCTCTTCACTCTCTCCCTTTGCCTTTCCTCAGACTCCCCCCTCCTGTACCTCTTCATCCCATGTACTTCCGCCTGGCTTCCTTTATCCCTGCAAACCCCTCTTACATCACTGCTTGAGCATGAGCCAACTTCACCTGACTCCCCTCTATCTGCTCCTGGCCTTCCCCCATCTGCATCACTGTGCAAGACTGTGCCAACTGTGCTTGATCCCCTTCCAACTGTTCCTGTCCCGCCCATCTTTGCAGAAGGTTTTGAGCACCGTACCCCACTTGGGGAAGTCTTCCGCCTCACCACCTGCCCTGTCTGCATATTTCCCCACTCCTGCACTCTGCCTGGTGCATGCCCCAGCCTTCTACTGCAGCTCCTTCCCTGAAGGGTTTCCTCCTGTTCATTTTCAGCCTCCCAAGAGCACAACTCCATCTCTTCTAGTGCTTCCTTCCTGCCCTTTCTTATGCCACAGTTCCCCTAGTGCCACCCTCTGGCATGTCCCTAATGTGCCCGTCCTTTCCTCCACCCCTTCCTCTGCATGCAATGTGCCTGCCCTCCTCCCCTTTCACTGCACCTGAGATTCCTCTCCCCATGTCCCCCAGCCACTCTGCCCCTCCTTCTGATGGCTCTGCCGGACTGCTTCCTCCAAATGTCCTTGACTAGGATACCTAGGGGCAAAACTATTTGTTACTTCCACCCTCTGGCCCATTTCACCTATGCCTATGTCATCCTTCATTCTGGGCATCCGCCTGCCTTTTCCTGAGCCTACTGTCTTCCACCCTCCTGATCCCCGGCTGACCCCTTTTCTCTAGCTACAGGCATCATTTTTGTGCCTCTAGACCTCCTGCTGTCAGTTCCCACTGACCCCTTTCCTCCTGTCTCGGGCGTCCCTGTCCCAACTCTGGACTAATCATAGATTCATCATTCTGGTATTTTAAATTCAATCAGCTATTTATTTTTTTTTCCTATAGAGATATTTTTCCTCCCGCAACCTGGCAGCATATCTCATCCTTCTGCCAGTCTCTGACCGCTATGCTACCCCAACGCTCCAGGCCCTAAGTCCCCCATGGATCACCCCCCCATGGCAGGGTGGAAGGAGGGAGACCCCCCCACCGAGCGATATCTGAAGTGGGCCTAGAACAGTTGCGAAGCCATGGAGCCAGAGTACTGCAGAGGCTCCATCTAGCTGGCAGTCACTTTTTCCCTTTTCTGGTGTCCCTGCCCCTGCGACCGAGAACATGCGTGGAGGTGTGCGCACGCCCCGATGCTACATTCTTGTGTCTCCTGTTATCCAGCGCTGCCCCAATCCTCCACCAGGAGGCAGTCAAGGAGCAGGATGACGGATCACCAGCCCCAGGAGAGAAGAGCTGTCACGGGACGCCAACTCTCCTCTCCCTGCCGACCTGAGCTTGTTCCCTGAGCCAGGGTCACTGGCATGGCGCAAGGTGTGGCATCCAGCGCCTCAACCCTCAGCACCACCGGGCCGGCTTCAATCAGCTATTTCTAAGACTGTTTAATTACAACTTTCATAATTTGCATGGATCTACAATAAAGATGGCAGCCCCTAGCAACCTGCAAAACTCTTTTCTCCGGAGATCACACACTAACTGCATACAAACACTGTATTTATAATGCAGATATGTCAGGGTGTTGCCAGCTAATGTTCTCGATGGGCCAACAGCACAACAGCCCCCTGACTGACATACATCTATGATGGTGGACCTGGCAAAGGACCAATAATTTTAAGAACTTCAGAATCCTCTGTCTTGCCACAGGAATGAAAAAAGGAAATACATAAATAAAAAATAGAATAATAGATAGGTTCTGGTGTATTACAAGGCAGTAATTCCATCAAGAGGTTCTGGGACACAGACCTTGAGAGTTAAGTTTCGAGAGGTTTCTTGTGTCCCCAGAACCTCGAGATGGAATTTCTGCCTTGAAACACCAGAACCTATTTGTTATTTTTTGTAATATACGGATGCAAGAATTTTAAGTTCTTACTTGTGCTCTGCTGTATGGCGCCAGACTCTACCCTCGCCTCCCTGCTCCCAGTCCCATTCCGCTTTTCTCTCACAAAAACAAAACAAAACAAAACATGGTTCACACAGTAGTCGCATCGGCAATCCCAACGATACTATTACGAGGACCGGAAGTACAGTATTATTGGGCTGGAAGTATAGTATTACGAGGACCGGAAGTATACTATTACTAAGTAATATATTACAAGGAATTTTTTGTATGCATTTTGGGGGTATTATTTTCATTATCCATATATTACAATCAGATATACTGATGTTTTGGTTTGTCCTAACTGCCTTCTAAAGTATTTAAGTTTTCATTAACTAGTACTGTTGCTTTAAAATTTAGGTTAAGGTAGGGGAGGAATATATGCTTTGAGGGGGCTTGGGGGGGCAAAGTAGGGGAAGAGAGTGCTAGAGGAATAAAGGTAAGGTGGGATATACAATTGCTTTAATTGTTTGGCACTGTGCCAACTATTGATAAACACAGGCTGGCTAACTGCATGGGGCTAGTCCTCCTCACCCTCTGCCAGGTCCAACCAGGGGGATTATTTTTTTTTTTCAATCAGAATGAAGGGCTGGGAAAGTATAAGTTTTAACACCAAATATCAAATGCCTTGAATATCTGAGCTGTTTGGCTTCACTGAACAGTCAATTATTACTAAATTCTTGTATTTGCACACACCTACTATTATAATAATTACAATAACAATTTAATAGAAGAAATAAATAAAGCTTCTAGTTTAGGTGATACCTTAATTTTGGGAGATTTCAATGCACCGGGAACAAATTGGGATGAATTGAATGGAATTACTACCTTTGAGAAAGTATTGATTGATACTATAATATCTCATGGTTACATTAAATGGTTGATGCTCCAACAAGGGAGAGAAGTATTTTGATTTAATTTTTACTAATTCCATTGATAGAATTGACAGTATAGATATTCTCCCCATTTAGGAAATAGCACCATATCATTGTAGAATTTATAGTCAATATTAAAAAACCTAAATTAAACAGATCGTCATTACCTTTGACTACAAAAGAGCTGAATGGAATAAAATTATTGAAGCCTTTAAAAAATGGATTGGGGAGAATCATACTGTAAACTAGATGTTAACTTTATGTGGAAAATTAAAATAAAAATTCATGAAATAAATTATTTTATTCCTAGGCATAAAGATAAAATAATAAAAGTTTTATCCCATATTGGTTTAAGAAAATATTAAGGTACAGATAAGAAGGAAAATAAAGCCTTCAAGAAATACAAAAGTTGTCCAACCTTGATAAATCTTAATAAATATAAGACTCAACAGAGATCCCTAAAATCTATTATTAAAAAGGAAAAGTAAAATTTGAAAATAAATTGGCATCAGGTAAAACTCATAAAGCTTTTACGCATATATTAACAACAACAAGCAAACTGGGAAAAAATAAACTCAATGACTTTTAATGGTGAAATAATAAATAGTAATAAAGAAATAGCAAACAGTTTCAATAATTACTTTATGACTATCTATCAGGAGAATAATTCAAAGGTGACTATTCCATGAGTAATGGACTCAGAAGCCTTCAGTATCAGTCATGATATGGTTCGAATGAGTTATCTAATTTAAGGACTTCTTCATCATCAGGCCGGATAATATTGACATGTTAATTTGGAAACATCTTTCAGATGTAGTAATAAACCCTTGACTGACATATTTAATAAATCACTTTTAACGGTATGATTCCCTTGGACTGGAAAAAGCCATAGGTGCCAATACATAAAAAGGAAATAAATCAAATGTGGCAAATTATAGACCTATTAGCCTAACAGCAATTTGTTGCAAGATTCTGGAAAGATTGATTAAAAATAAAATTGAGAAGGATGTAATCGAATTAGGATTGCAGGATTCTTCTTAACATGGCTTTAGGAGAGGACTCTCTTGTAATACTAACCTACTAGCATTCTATAGCCATGTTAGTTGTAAATTAGACAAGGGTAAACCAGTTGACGTGATCTTTTTGGACTTGGGAAAGGCTTTCGATATGGTTCCACATAATAAACTTATCACAAAATTGCTGGATCTAGGTCTCAATAAATTTATAGTAAGATGGACTAGAAATTGGCTGTCTAACAGAAAACAGGGGATGAGAATAAATTCAGTTCTCTCTGACGAGGGCAGGGTTACCAGTGGTGTTCCCTAGGGATTTGTATTGGGTCTGTTGTTGTTCGGGTTTATACATTAGTGATATGGGAAATGGTATGGATTCTGTCATTACCAAATTTGCAGATGACACTAAAATAGGTGGAGAAGTAACATCATTAATAAAGTATAAAGAATTAAGTGACAGTCTCAAGACAATAGAAAGATTAGGGTGAACGAAATATATGAAATTTAATGAAAATAAATGTGCAGTGATACATTTGGGGAAAACCAAAATATCCATATTTCTTAAATAATAAGCTTATAAAAGAATAGTACATGTGAAAAGACCTTGGTGTATGAGTAAACTCTAAATTGTCATTGGATACACATATTGTTAAAACTGTAGGGAAATGTAACAGTATTATTCGCCCATCAAAAGAGCATTCATTTCTAGGAATAAAGACTGTGTCTTAAAGTTATATAGACTTATGTCCTACCCCATCTCGACTATGGTTCACCGATCTGGAACCCATACTTTAAAAAGACATCCTAAAGATTGAAAAAGTTCAAAGGAGGCTGACAAAATCTATTAAAGGATTAAAAATAAGGAGTATGCCAAAGATCATTGACCTAAATCTGTACTCTTTGGAGACCAGAAGAATCAGAGATCTATTATTTTTATACCGAATCTTGGAAGACAAGCCCTTAATTGCACAATGTAAAATAAGAAGGGTTCAAAAACTAGTAAATTCAAGATCACACGATAAACAAATATTTATATATAGGGCAAGAACCAATAGGCATCAATGCTTTTATAATATATGTACACCTACAATTTGGAATAATTTGCCTAAGAATGTTGTGGACTCTTCATCATTTGACATATTTAAAAGAAGGCTAGACGAATATTTATTACATAAAAATGTCAATAGATAAACCCACTATGAGTGGGAGACAATTAAATGGGCCAATGGCATACTTTGTCTATATACACCAAGTTGCCAAGTTACCTACAATCACTTGACAGAGAATGCTTGTTTTCCCAGAAACACTGATCTTTCAAAATCAAACCCTTTTGTAGGAAGCCACCCTCAAGTAACAGGCTTACTCTAACTACAGGTGCTCTGTGTTCCTCAAAACTGGGACTTACAGGTCAAGCCAGCAGGCTGTGTACTCTTCCAGAGACTTTTTCCTCACCAACCTTGCAAGCTCCTCTTTATCTCTCAAACCACTGTCATTATCAAAGAAAAGAATGAGCAATGGCCTCTCAAGTCGGAAGTAAGCTGGAAAACTTTCCACTGTGATTTCAGGCTGCATAAAGAAAAAGATAAAGTAAATGTGTTAGAACAAGCACACCTACCTCAAGCTATTACATCATTTGAAATATCTCTCTCTCTATAGATATATATAAATATATTATAGTGGCATGGCAGCACCACTATAGTTAGGGTTGAGCAGTAGTTTTCTATGTTAAACCTCGAATTATGCACTTTAATAACTTTGCAACCATTCAACGGATTTGCACAAAATTTGGTGTGTGCTGTTCCGCAGGGTAGATCTCTTGACGTACCAAGTTTTGTTTTGATTGGATTTACAGATTTCATGCTGCGTATAGAGAAAAAACTGTAAAAGTTGTTTTTCGCCTTTTTTGGCTGTTTTTTCCTCATCGCACTGCGACCAAACCATTTGGGATTTGGTCTGAACCTTTCCGGGAGGAAAGAGCCTGCCCCAAAGAACAAGCCAGCATTTTTTGGTGAAAAATATTAATCCGTTCCAAAATTATTCAATTTTGAAACTTCAGGTTCTGAGCATGCTCAGTTTAGTCTTTGGATAGCTGCATGGTACGAAAAGGATTTAGGCCTCACAAAATGGGATTTTGACACCTGGTGAAAATTGAATCAGCTCACCAAAAGGAATTTTGACACCTCACTAAAAAGATTTTATAGTTTGCTGTTTCTTTGTCACTTCACTGCAAAGAAAAGGTTAGGACTTTTGGTCTGAAATTCAGGGTACAAAGGGCTTGCCCAGAGATGTGACTTTGCTGGTTTGGTGATAAAATTTAAATTGTTTCCATACTCATAACATTTCGAAGTTTGGAAATTTCCCATAGGATAATATTGTGGCAGACACAGTACCTTTTGGAACCTATATCTCAAAAATGGTTCGAGATAAGGATTTTTCACTAAACGCAGTCAGGTGTACTAAGCAATGGTGCAGGTTGCCAGTCCATGATTACAACTGCAGTGGAACTGTTTCAAATGTTCCTATGGTTACTGAGATATTGTGCCATTTGCAGCACAAGGGTTACTTGGAATGTCTCTAGGCCTGTGCTGCGTCTCCACAATTTTAGGTAGATGGGTATGCAGTGCCCCACAAATGGATACCATTATGCAGTAATGGGACTGCAGGGCCCTCCATTATGCAACAGTGGGAGCGCTGGGCCTGGAGGACCCTGCCTTCCCAGAGGGTGATGACAGTTCATTACAATGCTTCTACAGTTATGGGCCTTGCGCTCCCATAGGGAGATGAGGGTTAATTAAAATGTCTGTACACTTACGGATACATAGGAGTGCAGGGCCCAGATGGGCCTGCGCTTGGTGTCCTGTGCAACTGCAAACCACTATGGACTCCACAAACATATATAGGGCAAGATTACACTTTCTCAAAAAGTAAGGAAATTCATTGCAAAAAACTTTGTTAAAGTATACCTAAACAACATTTTGACAACAAACTATTCAAAAATCTGACTTCGTAGGTGACTAAAGGAAAGGTTGCTGTATTCATTAATGCTAAAACTACATTTACATAATTTACCTAAATGTGGTTCCAGAGCATTTGAAAATGGTAAAATCAGCCTTCCAATTTAGAAAAAACAGTCTTACCTGCTTCCTAAAATGGCTGCCAAATGTGATGTCAACTGAGCCAAAGTCAGAGAGATATATGACTCTCGTAGTGCTAACTAGTTCTTTTTTCCCTTTGTATAGAAGTGTTCCACCCAAATGATCAACATCATGTGCATTATTTTGTATAATACATGTTGGGCTATAGTTCTGTTCATTTTGTTTACTTTGACATGCTGAAAATGTGTTTAATCCAACCGACTTTCTCTGTGGCAAACCACAGTGCAGTACAAATCTTGAATAACCTGGTGATCTAGTGGTTATAGTGGATCCAGGATGCTACAGGGTGTTGGGTGGTGTGCATACTTAATATGCACTTTTTAACATTTTTATTAAACCTTTATATTTTCTTATTATTCTTTCTAGTATCGCTTTTGACAGAACCTCACAAATGTAATTCATAGTTTGAATGTAAACGTGTACAATCAATAAATCAGACTTCTTCAACAAAGTGAAATGTAACAGCAGCTGCAAGCAAGTATATTACTATGTCAGGGTGGGGGGTTGCAGCCACACCCTTCACCACCCCCTAGAGCCACCACTTTTTTGCAGCAAAGTTCTTGTGCGGTCCAATGTTAGAGTTCATACTTTCTCAAAACTCAAATATTTGCTTGTTTTGTCCTCTTTTTCCATGGGAAATAATAATAATAAAAAGAATAAGAATCAGCATTTATGTAGTGGTTTTCATACACACTGTATCCCAAAGTGTTTTACAAGCAATACTAGACTGATAGTGAAGTGACTGAATGTGTAGTGGCAGCTGTTTCATACATTAATATTCATACACAGCCTTGGACAATCGTGTACACTGGTTTATAGGAGTGAATGCTGGCCTAGGACAATGAGGTCGGAGTAGTGATCTCAGGTGTTGGCAGCCCACATCTTATTTCTCACGTAAACTGCTCATATTTCTCTCCTTCTGTCTCCCCTTCCCTGAATATAGCAGTACCTTTGCAAGAGTGGCCTCTCAGTCCTCCTCTGGTATTCAGTCTTCACTGTTCCCTTACACGAAAACTAGTGAGCTCATCACCCTTCTGCATAATGAATGCAAGTAGTACAGTTCCCATTTTATTTTGACATATCAAATATAAAAATATCTTTCCAATATGTCAGGCTCATATGAGTAGGGAACAAGGAATGACGGGCTTTCCTATTCTTAAAGAGCTGGGCTACCTTTGATTAGGCACTATTAAATGACAGGTGTGTACATCACTATGCACATCATTTAATAGTGCCTAATCATAGGTGGCTTAGATCTTATATGAGTAGGAAAGCCTATTTTTCCACTTGTGCCACGCTGCTATCAGCCTGGCTTACCAGAAGATCATGTTTATTATTAATATGTAACTATAACACGGGACTGTACTAACCACATTCATGATGTGGAAGGCAGTGAACTCACCAGTTTTGGTGTGGGGAGCAGGTGAGAAGAATGAATGCCAGAGAGGAACTGAAGAGGCCATTCCAGCAGGGTACAGTTATATTCAGATTAGAAGAAGACATGAAGGAGGATTGTTGAGC
This sequence comes from Neoceratodus forsteri, assembly GCA_016271365.2. Taxonomy (NCBI): domain Eukaryota; kingdom Metazoa; phylum Chordata; order Ceratodontiformes; family Ceratodontidae; genus Neoceratodus; species Neoceratodus forsteri. Next base: position 837,205,813 of record CM028134.1, read on the forward strand.
AGATCACTGTGAGATCTGAAATGTGGGACTGCCAGCATTGTGCTCACTCACCCCGACTGTGATGAGAGAAGCTAACAAATGACAAATACACAGAGTGGCAGGGCTGCACCTAAAACTGATACTGAATTCGTGTAGGGAGATTAGGGGTGTTGGACGCTTGTTAGGACAGTATTGAGGAGTTGTGTATAGCTCATTCAAGATTTGAAGGGTGGTAGCCAGCCAACTCGCATTGTGGAGTAGAGCACAGAAAAGTACTGGAGAAGAATTGCTGGAAGGCAAGAAAAAAACACAACAGGGAACTGCACATACTACCATCACTGTGCAGAAGGGTGGTGATCCACTTAATATTTACTGTGGGAGCAGAAATCAGACATTGAGAATGTGAACTGGAGAGTAATTTGGGAGGCATTTTTTTAACAGTGCCGGCTTATGATGCGTATCAGTATAGGTGTGCACAACCCTCTGAGGTACAAGATTACAATTTGAGGTGTGATACTTCTCTTCATGAGACCGCAAGCTCATATGCATCCCCAGGCAGTACTAAGGACAGGGTATGGATGGTGGGGTGTTCAACAGAAGGCAGGCTAGGTTCAGGGGGTTCACATGGAAAAAGAAAGCCTTATTTGTGGATTAACAAGAAAGCATGAGTTTTAGAACTGAACAAGACCGGTACTTTGCTGTGTGACCCTGAGAAAGTCACTAAACTTCCTTGTGCTCCCAGGCCACACCTGTAAACAAGCTGTCAGCTTAGTGTGTCTCTCCTGGTTAACAAAAAAAATATATATATATTCAGTGCATCATATAACCACTAGATCATCAGGTATTTGAAGTGTTGTACTGTAATGCAGTCTGCCAAAGAAAAATTCAGCTGGATTGCAAGACATTTTCTGCAAGTTAAAGTAATAAAATCATAGCCTAATGTGTACTGATCAAAATAATCCATGAGGTAATATATGGTGTTGATCATTCTGGTACAACAATTCAAAATAAAGAGGGAAAGAAGAACTAGTTAGCACTATAGAAATATATGTTGATATCTGTCTCTAGCTCAAATGATGTCATCATGACTCATCACTTAACACACCTGGCAGACATCTTAGGGAGAAGCCAAGGCTGTTTTTTGAATGTGAAAGGCTGATGTTTACATTTTCAAAGCTATGAAACTGCATTTATGTTATTTACATAAATGCAGTTTTAGCATACATGTAAACAGCAGTCTTTACTTTACTCCATGTGAAGCCAGATTTTGGAGCTGCAGCTTTAAAAACTGCTTGTTTAGGTACCCTTTAATGCATCAGGTGGGTGAAGCAACAAAAGTGGAACGAGGTGTTAGGGTTTGAACCCTAACACCCCCCCAACCCCACAACCACAAACCAACAGACATCTGGGTGTGCTTTGGGGTCATCAAGCCTCTCACCCCATTCTCCTATACTGTACCACCTCAGCTTACTCAGACATGGTGTAGGGTAAGAGTAAGGGCCAATGACCCCAACGCACACCCGAGACCTGTTGAGTGCGGAGGGTGGAGTGGTGTGGTGGGGGGTGTTAGGGTTCGAAACCCTAACACCTCATTTCCCTACTTTTCTTGCTTGAACTCTAACTGATGCATTAACAAAGTTTTTTTGCAATGAATATATATATATATATATATATACACACACACATACGGTATATATATATATAGTAATATTATAGTGTCACGGTAGTACAAACATACGAATGTGCCAGCAGAAACAGACCACCCAGTCTATTTATGTCTGCTTGAGTGTGCAGCTAGCACCCCTAGTTTGCAGCTGCCCCACCCCCTCCCCTTTATCATCCCACTGCCACCCCCCACCTCCCCCATCCTCACTCTCCCCTGTTCACTGTCCCATGCCTTTTAAAGCTGTTCACAGATTTACATGATACCACCCATTCCGTAGTGAACTTCATTTTGCTACCACCTTCTGTGAAATAGTGTCTCATTTCCTTCCTAAATTTTCCTCTATTCTTAGCCCCTACCCCTGGTGTGTCCTCCTCCTTCTTTGCTTAAAGACCCCATCTGCCCCATCCTTATTGATCTCCCTCAGATACTTGAATGTCTCTATCATGTCCTCCTGTCCCGTCTATCCTCCAGGTGTGCATATTCAGGTCTCCCAGTCTGCTCTCATAGTTTCTCCCCTCCATTCCACATATCATCTTTGTTGCCCTCCTCTGCACCCCCTCCAGTAGCCTGTTATCATGCTTTAGGTATGGCCTCCAAACCTGCACACAATACTCTAAGTGTGGCCTTACCAGCGACCTGTAGAGGGCCAAGATCACCTCTCTTTGCCTGGACGAAACCCTTCACTATGCACCCCAGCATTTTGTTTACTTTTGCAGCTGTTTCCTGCACTTGCAGTGTTGGTCATGGTCCCGTTATCATTACCCCTAGGTCCTTCCTCCTCCTCAGTGATCCCTGCTTAACCCCCCAGCCAGTATTCTCTCCTTGGGTTCTTTGCCCCAAGTGCATAACCTACACTTCTTTGCACTGAACCCCGCTGTCACCTCTCTGACCACTCCTCTAGCTTGTTTAGGTCCCCTGCAGCTGCTTCCATCCCTCCCCTACATCCACCACTGCTCGATTTTGGTGTCATCAGCGAACAGACTTACCTTGCTCACCACCCGTTGTGCCAGTGTCTGATACAAAGACTCATAATACCGGCCCCAACACAGAGCCCTGTGGCACCCCATCATTAGCTCCAGCCTCGGAGTTGAGAGCTCCCCTCACCACCACCCATTGCAGCCTCCCCACTCAACACAGCTTGTAATACAGTTCAATTTTGCCCTACCCCTACACCAGTGCTTCTCCCCAAGCCGCCCATGAGGTACTGGATCGAAGGCCTTGCTGAAGTCCAACGAAAGAACATCCACCGCATGACCCTTATCCAGCTCACCTATCACCCAGTCATAATATTGTATCAGGCTGGTTTGACAAGAGTTTCCTGAAATGAACTCATGCTGCCTCACATCCCAGAGGCCACTGTCCTCCAGGTACGACACCAGTCTTTCCTTTAGTATCGTTTCCATGAGTTTGCACACTATGGAGGTGAGACTTACCGGACGATAAATACCCGGTTCATCCCTTGGTCTGCTCTTGTGTAATGGACTGCATGTGCCATTCTCCAGTCCAGTGGCACACATCCCGACTCCAGTGCGGTACAGATTCGCCAGGGGCTCCACCACCACCTCCGCCATCTCCCTCGGCACCCTGGGGTGGATACAATCCGGCCCTGGTGCCTTGTCTACTTTCAGTGCCCTCAGTCCCTCTAGGACTCTACTTGCCTCAATTCTTCCATCTGTCACCTCCTCTCCCCTGTCCCCACCCTCCCAGCCCATGGTGGTAGCACTCTTTCTTCCATGAACACAGAGAGCTAAAGTATTCATTCAGTGCTTCCACCTGCTACTCACCCTTTTTCGTCCACTTCCACCCTTTCTATCCTCACTATTGTCTCCCTTGCACTTCCTTTTCTCCCTGTTGTATCTGAAAATGTCCCTCCCTGCTAATTCCCTGTGCCAATCTCAGCTCCTCTAGTCCTTGACTTCTCTCACTTTTCTGGTCACCTCCCTGGATCATCTTGCATACTCCTCCCTGTCCACTTCCTTCCCCATCCTCCTGTTCTTCTGGTGCGCCTCTCATTTTGCTCACCACCTCCACTACCTCGCTTTTCAACCAGCATCATTTTCTTGCTCTGCTCCTCTTACTCTGTGTCTTGGTGCAGGCTTCTGTTACCTCTGTAATCCCCCATTTAATAATATCTAATTTTTGCTTTGTGTCCATCTCCTGCCTTATGCCCTCCAGTTTCCCTTTCAATAATTCCTGCATCCTCCCAAAGTCCGCCCCCCCTGAAGCTTACCACCCGAGTGACTGATTTCTCTGGCTCCCCACACATTGTGACATTAAACCACACCGTTGAGTGATCGCTGTCGGTTGTGCCACTATAGGTAGGGTTGCACTATCACTTCTATGTTAAACCCAAAAGTTTGCACTTTAATACCTTTGCAACTGTTCGAGCAATTTGTGTGAAATTTTTGCAAGCGCGGTCTGGTACTATAGGTGTCTGGATCTGGCATGTTTCATTCTGGTCAGATGTGTGGTTGCAGAGAGCCAAAAAATGTAAAAAATACCACTTTTTGGCAAATTCTTTGCTTGGGACTACAGCCCAAATGGTTTGGGGGTGTGGTCTGAAATTGTCACAGTATGTGGGGTCTGGGTCACTGATCTGCCTTTTGAAGATTTGTGGAAAAATATTGTTGTTCAAAAGTTATTAAAGTTTGAAGTTTCCCATTATATTTATTTCGGATTCAGAAACAGCCTTTGAGCAAAAGCTCTTTTCCAAAGGTTCAACGCCAGAATACGAGTCAATACTATACTAGAATGAAATAATGACCTTTGTGGTAATTATACATAGGCAACGCTGCCAACAGGGAGAACATAATGCAGTGCAATTGAGTGAACAGTACACAACACATGAGACTAATAAGACCTTAGTGGAATCCTACATAGGCAGAACCTGCAACAAGGAGAGCATAACACAGAGTGAATGTGGAAAACAGTGAACCAAGTGGATAAACTGCAAATTATAATAATAAGATATAGAAGTTTACAAAATAATTACTAACAATAGGTATTTCACACCCATGGGTAAATGAAACAGGAGGAGACCACAAAGACAAAAGGGATGCAGCCTGGGTGCGAGTCAATCACTTTGTCAGGGTCACGTAGACAAACAGTGGGGTGGCAGTAAGGGGGGATGGCCTTGAGGTTGAGGGTGGAGGGACAATAGGCATCTTCGGGTACCCCAGACGCCTACGATAGTAAGTTCTAGGGCAGAGAGGACTGCAAGTTTGAGGACAGGAAGGCCAGACCCATGCTAAGAAGACAGATAGTGTAGGGGAAAGACTTTGGAGTCTACCCAGCACTAGGGCTCATGGTTGCAAGGAGACAGGGGTGAGCCATAGAGCCACCTGTCAGTATTGAGGGCATATAGGAAAAAATATATGTGCGGCTCAAATGGACTTTTCACTTTCGTGAAAGTTCGTTTTACTTTCGCAAATCCATCATCTTGTTTTCAGTTAGCAACAGCTAAAAAATGTAATTAAAAAAAAAAAAACCTGCCCCTTGGTAAACACCAACAATTTTTAAAAATAATGCCTGGAGATATGTTTTTTTCAATTTACCATCGAACTTTCAGAATTTGCAGAAGTACATTATGAGAACTCTTGCAAATTTGTGAAAGTTTCGCAAACGATTTCTTTGAATTTTGCTAAACCTTCGGAATTTCATGTATCGCATTACAGAAAGCCATGAGTACTTACAAATTTTGTGAAACTTTTACAAATTTGTGAAAGTACTTTCAGAAAAAATGCTGTTTCCTTGCCATTTCACAGCAAATAAATGTTTAGGAATTCTGGGCTGAAATTTGCTGGGTCGTAAGGGCTTCCCCTGCAAATGTGCCTTTTGCTGGTTTGGTGAAATAATTTACATCGGTTCCATAGTTATAGTATTCGGAAGTTTCAAAATCTCCCATAAGATAACACTGTGGCGGCTGCGCTACCTTTCGGCACCTATATCTCGAAAAACAGTTTATATATGGATTTTCAAGTGTACTAAGCACGTGTACAGGTTGCCAGGTCATGATTACAACTGCAGTGGAATTTTTCCAAAGTTCCTATGGTTACTGAGATACTGCCACATTTGCAGCACAAAGGGGTACTTGGAATAACTAAAGGCCTGCTCTATGTCTCTATACTTAAGTAGATAGAGGAGTGCAGGGCCCAGAGGGCCCTGCTCCCACATATGGATACTATTATGCAAAAATGGGACCACAGAGCCCTCCATTATGCAGTACTGGGAGCGCAGGGCCCTTCAGAGGAAGATGAGAGTTCATTACAATGTATCTGCAATTATGTATAGATGGGAGCCATGAAAATCAGAGACAATTATATATGCATGCATGATGGGAGCGCAGGGCCTGGATAACCACACATGGGTAACATTATACTTTCTCAAAAAGAAGGGAAATTCATTGCAAAAAAACTCCATTAATGCATCAATTAGGGTTTCTATTACAGCAACAAAAGATTGAAAATTTGATGTTAGAGTTACTAACCTTCCACCCACCCCCACCACCCACTCTCCACACACCAACAGGCGTCGGGGTGTGCCTTGAGGTCATCGGGCCTGTAGTACTTAAGTTTCTGATCTGCCATAATACACCACAGTATAGCAAAGTTTTTTGTTTATATTGGGTAACTGGAAGGTAGTGTTATCAAATGATTACTGTTCGGGTCCTTAAACTATCCTTTCAGGAGCCAGGCCTTTCAGTGCAGCAACTAAATGTCCAAATAAGCAGTTCTCACATTGGACCTGGTTGAGAACCTTACACCTGAGTGGAAGAGGATGGAATTAAGGATGCTTAGTTGAAAGTGACCAAGTATGAGAATTGCTTGGCCCAATCTGAGCTGCTACCTGAATAATCCAGGACTGTGCTTGGCGAACTCTGAGGACGATCCTCGGCAGGAGCTGGAAGGGAGGGAAGGCAAGCAGAACGCTCCTTTCTAATTTAGGGCAAGAGCCTCTTCCTGAATGGTTCCTTTTCTGGCAGCCTTACAGAGAATGGAGAACTTCCTTTTTCACAGGAGGTGAACCAATCTATCTGCCTTACAGAGAATAGGGAAACTTTCCTTTTCACAGGAGGCAAACCAATCTATCTGGCAAGTTATCCACTCTTGAAAGATACTGTTCAGAAACTTGTGGTTCAGAGACCACTCATATGATTTGGTCTTCAAGTGACTGAGACAGTCACCAGACAGTTCAACTCACTTGCTAGGTGTATTGCAAGGAAGTGAGTTGGTGTGAAATAGGCACATTTCAACAGGCTCCAATCTTCCTGACAAAGTCTGAACAAACTTGCACCCCTTCTTGTTCAAGAAGAACACAGTAGCGTGATGTCTGTGTAACCCTATGTCCCCTTGAGGGTTACAAGAACTCCATGTAGTGTAATGGGTTTTGTAGTAAGTCAGGCTGGGCAGCAAAGAGTTAACTCCAGGGCTCCCTGAAACTCCTGTCAGTCATCTGGACAGAAGCTCCACGTGAGAGGGGTTTGCAGCTGCAAAAGCCACAATGGAATGCTGCAGTGATTATCAGTTGCTCACTGAGAGCTTTCAGTAAGTCTTACTAAGGAGAGCCTCAGGACAGGTAGATCCCTCTCCTACCTTTCTCTCAATTTCCATTTTGGTAAAGCGAAGAGATGTGTCAAGTTATGGTATAGTCATCTCCTGTGGTGCCCTCCTTAGGTGGAAGTCCTATAAGATATCTGGTCAAGGAACCATGAATAATTTGTGGATGCCACTCCTCAACTGTGAAAGACTTTATTTTGGGATGCTGCTTACTATCAGGATTCACCAGGATGACTCACTGAAAATGCCTGTGTGGCTAGGAGGTTTATACCTCAGGTTTTATAGAGGGCTGTTTAAAGAAACAGTCTCAAATGGCACCTCCATGGTACTTACTCAGTAGAGGATGGGGTGGACAGCCCTGAATAGAAGATGGGGCCAAGAAGGGGAAGGCCTTGACTACAGAAGGATACATGTCAAAGGAAAGTGCAGTGTAAAGACATGATCTGTCCCTAATATATTTGTCTCTCAGAGGAGAATATGTGTTTTAGCAAACCCAGAAATATCATAAATTTGTAAGGACATTTACTGTCCTGGCTCTGATCCCAGAAAAGGAATGGACTGAACCCAGAAATGTCATAAATCTGTGAGGAAATTTACTCCTAGCCCTGAAAGATGACTGACAAAGACTTGTTCCTGACTCCTGGATCAGGGACCCAATGAACTTGTTGTACAGTAGCACTGGCAATCTATCTTTGCACCTTCTGCACCTACAGCTTCCCTTTGGGACATTTTCTCTGTTAAAACCATCTGTCACAGAATAAAATCTACTACCTGATGCTATTCACGAGGAGAGGACATTAACATCTACTTGCTTTGTGCTTCTGGTACCCCTATCATAGTGTGCAGATCCCCCACTGCTTGACCCCCTCCCCAGTTCCTGGGTTAAACAGAAATGGTTGTGCAGCCCTCTCCATAAGGGCCAATGGAGTGAACCCCTAGCAAAAAGAGGGTCCCTTACATCTGTGTGTGCCTGAACTGTTTGATCCTCTGCCAGCAGAATGAATGCCCAGGCCAGTAAATTGCCTGCTGCTGCAGAACACTGATATTCAGACAGGATTCTTTCCAATAGTATGCATCATGCAATGTAACTGTAAGGGACCTCCTTTGAGTTGTACACTTTTGCACCTTAAGAAAGTGTTGCATATTTGTGTAAGTAGCAGCCTTGGTGGCGAAAATAGTTTCTTTTACTTTTACTGACTGTACTTACTTTAAGGACTTATTTCCATGTCGCGGTCTCTCTGTTTTCTCCCAGAGTGCTCTCCACTGCGTCAGCGAGGCATCTGAGGTCAAGTGGAGGGTAGGAAAAGGAGTTTGGAAGCATACCCCTACTCTGAGAATCTGTTACCTGCCAGTGTATCCACCAGTTGTTGGGTCACTACAGCATTGTGCTCCATAAAGCCCTTTCTCTCAAACCACTGCTCCTTGAGGTAATATTGAACTGGCCACTATTGCACCCAAAAACTGGCACTCTAGCTCCACCCACTGACTGTCAGAGGTATGACCAATTAGCAGGCTCGTTTATCTAACATTCTAGTAAACAAATCTTCTCCCACTGCTGGCAGGGTAGGGTTGTTGCATGCACATACCAGAATTGTTACCCCCCAAACCACTTAAATACCATACAGAAAAAGCTACAAACTAGGGGTATTTGAACAAATAAATAAGGTATGTATGGGAGACAAAATTGGGTGGGTTGGGGATCTTTTTGGGTCCAGAGAAGTCAACCCTTTAAATGTACAGGTGAAAATTAAAATATCTATTCCTAGGAGCATAAAAAAACAAAACAGGGCTTGTAAATACAGGACACTCACCTATAACCATAGTTCTAAGAGTGGTATACAGCTCACATCCACACTTTGGCAGTTTCCTGGAACAGGCTGATTCATTTGATGTCTTTAAGCCAAGCTCCTCCTACCACCTGGGTGGCATATCCTCCAGCTCCACTGTGAGATGTCAGATCTTTGCATGCTGGAAGCAGGGATCTGGTT